>CM071932.1:3176930-3888285 GCA_016081115.2 Rehmannia glutinosa | reverse complement strand
CTTGTGCTTGGTGTGAATTACAAACAGTTGTGTCTTCGGGTTGCCTCTGGCGATCGCCTTGGCAGACTTGGTTGTTTCATCAACTACATCCGAGACTCTACTTCTCCGAGAGTCTCCGGTATCTTCTCTAGCCGAGTAACCGACTCACCTGGTTTCTCGATTCGGGCGCTTGATGATTCTTCTTCGTCTCCTTGTTTGTACCGAGGGATTTACGGTTCGAGAGGCGGTGTCCTCTGAGTCTTGAGCGGTGGGGCAGTCTTGGTGTCTTTTTCTCGGGAGCGGGCCGTTGTGGCTTCTCGGTTCTCCTCTTTTGACGATCGGAGAAGGTATTTGTGAGTCCTTCTCGATCCATTCTGCTGCGGGGGGGGACACGGCTGGCTTGGGCGGTGACTCTCTTTGTAGGGCAAGAGCATGTTTGGTTTTCTTTCTTTGCAGAGGCAGCATCTTTCTTAGTAGCCGCTTTTGAGGGCAGCTCTCTTCTTGGGTGGAGAGGAAACAGCTGTATCTTCAGGTCACCGATTCCCCTCACCGTGTCGCTCTCTTGGCGTAAGCTCTCTTCATGCGCCGAGAGAGGTTTGCTCTGAACATCCTCTTGTTAACATGGAATGCCTTCCCATGTCTAAGAGGACTCCTTTCACCTCCAATAGCCGGCCAATCACTAAGCCATATCCCGGGATCCTCCAAATGAGCCATCTTCTTTGAAGGACTTGTTCCCCACGTTCGGGCAGAGTCTGCTTTGTAGACAAACTTAGCCCGATTTATCTTCTTTTCTTCGATGATTGCAGCCATTACAATCGCTTTGCCTTTGACATTGGTCAAAGTGCCAAATTTGATGTCGATACATTTGGCAACTATGTCCAACAACTTGTGATAATCCTCCTTCGCCAGTCTCTTTGTTTCTGCTGTGTATATTATTTTATCGGAAAAGTCGGACTTGGCTATTTCTTTCCGTGTCGCCAAGTTTACATCGCTTCTTTAATCTCGGATGCTCCTTCACGCTAGTAGTGAGCAATGTTCAGCCAAATCCATGGCGGTGATAGTCACCGCTTTCCCGTGAACAGATGACTTGATTCCTTCATCGTGAATCTCGGCATTCACGTAGAATTATGCGACCTCCTCCACATAGGTCATCGGATATTCTAACGTTAGAAACGGATTTAGCCCGGGCGTTTCCAACTTCTCAGCGATTTTCTTCACTAGGGTGTCGTCGGACCCCTGTTTCATCATTCCGTCAAAAATCCACCGTAGAGCCTGTGGATTTGCTTTCCTAATTTGGTAAAGTCATAAGTTGGTGCCATTTTTCAGGATTATTTCAAGGAAAAACTCGAGAAAATGATTTGAAGATTGATAGGGTTTCGAGAGTATTTTGCCTTTGCTTTTGAGAAAAGAGATGAACAGCTTTTTAGAATCGTGAGAGAGAAACGGACGAAAATGGTTTAAATATGGTTTATGAAAGGACGTGCGGGTGGTTTTGAATTGTGATCGAAATCAACGGCTTGGATTTCGCGACGCCTATTGAGCATTTCATGTCTCGTATTTAATGCGGCAAAGCATTTATATCCAATCATAAGCTTGGTGTGCGGCTTTATGTCCGTACACATCATCATTATCTTTGACGTGTTCCTTAAAACATTCCCGCTTAGTCAAAACGACGAGCGTTTTTGTCACTTTGCTCATAAGTTATTCAACTTATCCCTTAGTGATTTAACTCTACTTCTCACAGCTTCTCTTAGTGACTCAAATCTATCACCGACTAAATTATGCTTTTCCGACATTTCCGATTTTCGAGTGATTCTTGCTGATTTACATTTCTTTTTTTCACCCCTTTTTTTGTTCCATTTCTCTTCTTTGATTCGTCCTGAGTGTCACCACTCAATTAACCCCAACTCATGTTTGAGTTCTTCAAATCTTGATGACATAATGGTTTTGTGAAGATGTCGGCTAGTTGTTTATCGCTTGAAATATATTCCAGGATGATATCTTTCTTTTCAACATGATCTCTTATGAAGTGATATCTCGACATCAATATGCTTTGTTCTTGAATGCAACACAGATTTTGAGTAATTGCAATTGCACTTGTGTTATCACACATGATTGGAATTTCTTTTTCCTCAATTTCATAATCTCTCACCGTTCTTTGTCTCATCCATAGGACTTGGGCACAACATTTGCCCGCTATGTATTCTCGCCTCACCAGTAGAGGTGGCTATTGAGTTTTGCTTCTTGCTAAACCAGAAATCACTGTTTCCTAGCATTTGACATGTGCCTCAAGTGCTCTTCCTATCAACTCTGCATCCAAAGATAGTCGAATCAATAGCCAATTAGCTTGAATCCACCTTCCTTTGGATACCATAGGCCTACTTCTTGGCTTCCTTTCAAGTATCTCAATACTCTCTTAGTCATTTGTCATATGGCTTTCTTTTGGAGCAGATTGAAATCTTGCACATACACCTACAAAGCAAAGGTGATGTCCGGCCCGCTTTGTGAGATAGAAGAGCAAGATCCAATAAGTGCTCAGTATCTTGTTTGATCTACAGGCTTGCCATCTCGCATCCATGTCCATTTTGACGATGTGTTCATTGGTATTTTCACGAAGACTTCTCTTCCATACCAAATTTTTCATTAAATCTCTCGTGTATTTTGTCCGACTTATGAAGGTTCCATCCTTCACCATTTTTTTTCACTTGGAGTCCAAGGAAGAATGTCGCTCTCCCGTCATGCTCATTTCAAATTTACTTTGCATGAGGTTTGAAAACTTTTCACACAGCTCTTTGTTTGTGGATCCAAAGATGATGTCATCAACATATATTTGAACAAGTAGAATACTCTTCTTGTCTTGAATTACGAAAAGTGTTCTATCTACTTTTCCTTTTGTGAATCCATTTTCGCTTAGGAATTGTGACAAGGTATCATACCATGCTCGGGTGCCCGCTTCAATCCATACAGAGCTTTCTTGAGTTTGTATACCTTATCCCCAAGAGTCTTCTCGTTCAAATCCTGGAGGTTGTTCAACATACACTTCTTCTTCCAAAAAACCATTTAGGAATGCACTTTTTACATCCATCGATATACAATGAAATTCTTGTGAGTGCATAGGCAAGAAACATCCTTATAGCTTCCAATCTTGCTACAGGGGCAAATGTTTCATCAAAATCTATCCCTTCTTCTTGGCAATATCCTTTGGCTACTAGTCTTGCTTTGTTTCTTACCACGTAACCTTCCTCGTTCATCTTATTTCGAACACCCATTTGGTTCCAATAACATTTTGATGTATGGGTCTTTGCACTAATTCCCATACTTTATTTCTCTCAAACCGATTCACTCTTCTTGCATAGCTTGAATCCAATGTGTGTGTCGTCAATGCTTGGGACACATCTTTGGGCTCTATTTGCGAGATGAAGCATGTGAACATGGCTTCTTGTTGAGTTCTCGATCTTGTTTTGACACCTTCTCTTATATCTCCAATGACAAGTTCGTGGATGGTCTCTCGGCCATCTTACATCGAGGTTGGAGCAAGTTAGGCTGGATTCATCGACTTGCGGTACCGTGTTTAAGCGCGTCTCTCTCGTTATCACTTAGCTGCAAATTTTCCAAATTTGTTTTTGAGATTCACTATCTCATCTTCTTCCTCGAATTGATGATTCCACTTTCGGGCCGGCATAGGGATTCTTCCGTATGGTTGGATGATTGATTATCACCGACTCTTCAATGTCTTCTCCATTTACCTTTGGCTCATTGAATACTACATGAATGGATTCTTCGTAACCATAGTTCTTTTATTGAGTATTCTCAGAGGCTTTGCTTTGTTGAGTATCCTAAGAAGATACCTTCATCGACTTTAGCATCAAAAGCCTTTAGATTGTCTTTGCCATTGTTGTGGATGAAGCATTTACATCCAAATATTCTGAAATATGCAACATTTGGTTTTCGTCGATCCAGATCTCATAGGGAGTCTTTGTCACCGTCTATTTATCATACATCCGTTTTTGGTGTAGCACGTTGTGTTGATTGCTTGACCCAAAATCTTTTTGGTAACCCCGTCACTAACATGGTCCTTTGCCGCTTCTTTGAGGGTTCTATTCCTTCTTTCTCGCAACTCCATTCTCTTGTGGAGTCCTTGTCTGCCGATAGTTCATGACCAATACCATTCTCAATACAATATCGAGTTATTATTCCATTGACAAACTCGGTTCCTCTATCCGATCTTATTTTGATAATGGTTTGACTCTTCTCGTTTTGAATCCTCTTCATCACCGTGGTAGTTTTTGTAGAGTTTCTTTCTTCTTGCACATGAATATTGTCCATGTATATCTTGAATAGTCATCTACTACCACCAAGGTGTATTTCGTTCCACTTATCTTTGGCCGGTTCCATCGGCCAAATAGATCCATATGAAGCGGATGTAATATTCTTGTTGAGGATGGGCATGTCTTTTCTTTGAATGACAATTTGATTTGCTTTCCCTTCGACATGCATCACATATACTCTCCTTCTTGTATCTGAGTCCGAAGTCCTTCTACAAGATGACTTCTTGCCACTTGTTAATTGTTTTGAAATTCAGGTGACTCGACTTTTTGTGTCACAACCAACTTGATTCAAATTTGTGCTTTTTGCTAGTAGATTGCAGTCTGGGTGTTGCGGTTGACCAATCCACTACATACATATTTTTCTGTCTACATCCTTGCAAAGACAACTTCATTTGATTCAATATCTTTGATTTGGCATATTCCCATGTTGAATCCAACGTTGTAACCCTTGTCACAAGAGTTGATCGATGCTTAGCAGTTAAAGTTGAGTCCTTCAACATATGCAACGCGTCTGTGATTTCTAATCCATTCCTCTTGATGGTTCCAATGCCTCTTATTTCACCAGGAGCTTCATTTCCTCCAAATATGACTTTTGCTCCTTTAACTTCCTTGAATTTTGACAGATTTTTCTTGTTTCTGTCATGTGTCCGGGAATGTGCCACTATCCATGTACCAGGTTCCTTGGCACTCACTTCGTTCCTTGAACCCGCAATCGGAAATTAAGTTTTAGGTACCCATACTTGTCTGGGTCCCGAGGGGTTAGAATTGTAAGATGATCCAACCAACTTATAGCCAAATAATTTGACTCTAAGGGGTTGCCATCTATCGCCCATAATCATAATTAATTCGCAAATTGCTTGGGGATTCTAGGTTCATACAAAATTGTCTCTTTTTGTCTCAGTATGCCGCATATGTGTTTTAGCAATTGCCTTCCTTGGGTAATTTTGGTGACTTTGAGTGTGATGCTTAGGTGCATAGGTGTCTTTGATGAAAGCTCTTATACTTTTGGAATGGCCTTTCCCGAGTTCTTGGCCTTTGCCATTTGGGCTTATATTCCATAAGTTTATGCTTTGATAGTTCACATTATTCCAATCACTTGGCTTGGATATTTTCTACCTTTCCCATCATATGTATTTCTTTTATGGATTTTCTCGGGATTTTTGGTAGCTCTACTTCCTTTTTACAGAGTATTTTACGTTAGGAGTTTCTTTGAGGACTCGGCTGAATCTCTTATCACTGGTTTCAAAGACACTCAATCGGTCATTTTTTCCTTTTCCTTTGTAACCAATGCCGTTTGCTTGTTATTGTGCTTTGGAGTGAATGTGTGTGCAACATTTAGAGTTTTGGATTTTTCGGACTCTTCATGACTTGAAGATCCTTTTTCCAAAATTACTTTTGAGGTTTGACATAGCACGGAGAGGAATTAAATCCTAAGCCTTGTCTTGTCTCCACATTCTCTTTGACTCATGATAAGATCATCCAATGATTTAGATGCCTTAGTGAATGAGGCAATAACATTCTTGAGGTCATTCTCCTCTTTTCTATAGCGGCAATTTACGCAACTAATTTAGCATTTTCACCTTTTAAACTTTCATTCTCATTAGCTATTTGACTTAGAGTACTCGGCTCCTTAGTCGGCTTTGAGTTTTGACTTTTGAGTAGTCTGTTTTCCTCATTCAATAGTGTGTGTGAGGATTTAATGTGTTCAAAATCTTTCATCATTTTGTCTAATGAATCATAAAGATCGATGGGTGATGAAGTGTGTGTGTCACGATCACTATCACTAGTGTAATGGAGTTTGTTGAGTTAGATTGTACCTCATCTTCTTGATCTTGTTCTTTGGCCATCAAGCATATCAAGGCTTCTTCTTCGAGTCACTTGAGTAGTCGCTTCACTACTCTGCAATCACACTGTCTCTCTTGACTTGGATGTTTCAAATCTCGGCTCAACCATCATTGCCTTTTTCTTTTCTTGTCTTCTTTCTCTCAAGATCTTCCTTTCTTCTTCATCCCCACTGTACTTGTTGACTACAGATATGGACAATCAATGGCATAGTGACCTGGTTGTCTACATTCCAACATAGATACTCAACCTTTTGATCGACTCTTTCCATTCTTGGATTGTCACCCTTTGATACTCAACTTTTTGATGATCTTCTCTTGGTTGGCCTATCATCCCTTGATTTGGAGGGAGCCGAGTGTCTTCCGGAATATTCACCCTTTCCTCTCTTGTAGTTCTTATTAAAGAACTTGTTAAATCTTTTAACCATCGGGGCTATTTCTTCCGGGTCAATGACCTCTTTGACCTCGCTCTCTTCCCATCTTTAACAATTAGAAGCAAATTTGTTTTGGGTACAAAATTGTCTCTTCCTCGGTCTTTTTCTTCTCACCTCAAACTCGTAGGCTTTGAGGTCCGAGAATAACTCATGGTTGGATGTCTTTGATAGGTCCATGGAATGTCTCAAAGTGCCATGACCTTCATTTCCCATTCAATGGAAGACTTTTAGGATCTTCATACACATTTCCTTCATGTGTATATTCCTTTCCAAGTTCGAACTGACTCATTTGTGATTTCTCGTGAACCGAGCGTCTAGTTGATCCAGGTTCTCTCCTGAGATCATTTTGAAGTTCTCAAATTTCAGACCCCACCGATAATTTGTTTTCTTTGATTTGCTCGAGCCTTCACAAATCAATGTCGACTTGTCCCGATTTCTTTAGCCGTTTTGCATGATTTGACTTTGTTGAACATGGCTTTGTCCAAGGTTTTGTAGAGGATGTCCTTGGCTACATTGTCCAGGTTATATCTTTTTCTGTCATCATTTGTCCACTCGTTCTTGGTTTTTCAACCATGACTGGTCTAGGAGCAACATCTTCTTCTCCTTCACCGCAACTCTTCATGACAAATTTTGTGTTCACCTTTAAGATTTGCAGAGGCCCATCTTCTATCACTATCCACATCTCATCATGTAATCTTTGATAGATGAGCCTCGCATACGAATTTTCCAATCATCAAATTCTTCAATAGTGAACATAGGGATGCGTGTCAAATTTGCTTCCATGATAATAACTTTTAATGATAGAGAAGAGCTTTGAAAGTTTAAGTACTAAAGCGAGACTTTGAAAAGTTTGGAGATCTAGTTCAAGAACTTGGTGCGGAGGGTTCAATGAACCAACCGCTCCGATACCACTTGTAGGTCCCAAGGGGTGTAAGTGTAAGGTTTAGAAGGGGGTTGAATAAACCTTACCAAATTTTCGATTTAGTCCTTTTAAATCTCTGAGTTGATACTACACAGTCAGTGTGTCCTTGATGGACAAATCAACTTAGTCACTCAAGAGTTAATCACTCAACAAACTCAATCGAGTTGATGGAGTAACTCAGATTGTTAGCTCTAAATTAACTCATTGTGGTTTTGTTTTTATTGGAAGACTTAACACCCTTAAGTTTGATTAAGTAAGAGTTTAGTGCTTGGTTTAGTACTTATAATTTATCAAGTGGATAGCAAATTTATCGTGAGATATAAGCGATTAAAATTGCAAGAATTAAAGTGATGAAATGTAAATGACACAATGAAATTTTTATAGAGGTTCAAAGATGGGGTAATTCTTCTACTCCTCTCTTCTCCAACTCCCGGAGGAATCCACTAAGTAATGATCGGTTTACAAAGTGGTAGCCGTCCGATACAAGTCTTGATCACACAAATGACTTGATCCTTTGGGACTCGATGAGACGCGCTTGATCACTCACCATTTGCTTCTCGTACGACTCGGCTTCTTCACAGGCAATGCCTTTGCTACTACAAACTCACTTGCTCAAGCTCTTTGGATTTGATCACGAAGCCCTCCAAAAGCTTAAGACTTGGCTCAACCTTGAACCTTCCCGCAATCCTTCCCGGAATGTAGACCCCTTGTTTTTCGATATTTTCCTCTTCAACGATTGAAGTTATCTTTCCTTCACAGTGAGTGTTGGATTGATGTTCTTCGTAATGTAGGCTTGAGAATTGAGAATATTTGATTTTTCTAATATGCTTGTATATCTCGCATATGTGTCATCTATGTATCTCTTATTTCTCAAACAAACTCCTCGACCTTTTATAGTGAACTTTCAAAAATTTGCCCGTTGAAGAGATAGGCTTATTTTTGAAAGTCACTTGCGTCGTTGGCTTGTCTTGTTGTAGTTATTGGAATTGCCATTTCCTCGTATGAATTGTTCTTTCACCTTTTCGAGAGTTCGACACGGTGTAGTGCTTCCCATTGGTTCATTCCTTTTGCACGCTTCCTGGGACTGAGCACTCCAAGAAAGGTGGTATGGAGATATTACTTGTTTAAGTAAATCTCTTGATTTAAATCGGTTCTTTTCGATTATCTCGACTTGACATTTCCTTGCTTTCCCAGGTGACTTAGAGTCGCTTCCAATCATTGGATGACTCTTCTATCACTTCAACTTGAGACTTGGCTTTTCTTGAGTTGACTTGATGATGCTCCACTCACCGCATCTCACCGCTTCTTCAAGATAGAGTTCTCGTCTACTCTTCTTTGCCATATTCGATTGTTTCACAAAGAAAGTCTTCCTTCCAGTCTTCAATTTGTCTTCTTGCATGTTAGGGCGTAGGCGACTTAACTCGGCTTTGGCCGCTCTAATTGTTACAATACATTTTACAACAAGAATTAGGGTGCCAACTTTCTATTCTAAGTTTTACATGGCATTCATCAAAATCTAAACAATAAAATTCCTAACATTGAGTGCTTGCGACATTCTGACTCGCACTCAAATTTCTTCTTCGCGTGTAGTAGCTTGAAAAATTGCAAGCCTTTGTCGTGGAGACTTGGAGATAAAGCGGGTCAAAGTAGCCATGCAACATGTTAAGTTCTGTACATCATTTGCATTGGCAGGCATTGGCATATTCAGGATGGCACTATCCTTCTCAAGGTTGGCTTTGATTCCTCACCAGGAGATCATGTATCCCAAAATTTTTCCCCCATATACCCCAAAGGTACAGTTCGCGGGATACAACTTTATTCCTAGGTCTTCAACAGATTGAAACATTCTTCTAAGTCGCTCATGCGTTCTTCAGGCCAAAGAGCATGGCCTTGTAATATTTTATGAAGCTGGTCTTCTCCTGATCCTCTGGTGCTAGTTATATTTTATTGTACCCTTGAACGGCATAAAAAATCTAAAGAGTTCGCATCCCGAGCTTGTGTTAACCAATTGATCGATCGGGAAGCGAGAATGGAACCTTCGGACAAGCCTTGTTCAAGTCATGAAATTAATGCACATTCTCCATTTCCCATTATTTTTAGGGGGACGAGTACGATGTTAGATAGCCATCTTGAATCTTGCCACGAGTTTGATGTATTTTGCTCCGGGCAATTTTTTCACTTCTTCTTTTATTGCTTTGCTTCTTTCTAGCATGAAGGCTCTCCTCTTCTGTTTCACAGGTTTGTAGGTCATATCTACACCCAGCCAATGTAGGGCCACTTTCGGGGGAATCCCTTGCAAATATTTCATCTCCCAAGCGAACACTTAAACATTCCTCCTAAGGACTTCAATGATTTCTTGCTCCACGTCAGGTTCTAGCTAAGTCCCAAGTCGCATGGTTCTTGTCTCCTCAGTTGGGTCCAAGACCACTAGTTTGATTTGTTCCACTGCCTCAAGTTTGGGTTCAACCTAGAGCTTTCGGGCATTGGAGTTTTCTTCTTCATGAGGTTCTTAAGGGAAATCTTCTTCTTGGATGAGGCCCACTTCCATGGGTAAACAGTTCATTCCAAAAGCTTCGGGTCCCAAGCTTGGGGCTCCGCCATCCAAGTGCTGAAATGACACTCATGCTTTACGCTCATGTCTCCACATTCTTCTCCAATCCCCTCCGGAGTGGGGAATTTCAACTTTTGGTGGTCGATGGAAACAATGGCTCAATGCATTCAAGGATGGACGAGCAAGGATGACGTTGTCTTTACAAGGGCGTTAACCACCAAATATCACCATCTTCACAACCTGGCGCCGTAGGCTCCGCTAATGAGAGGGTAAGCATCACCTCCTCGAGGATGAGGATCTTCTGGCACGACGAGGTCCTATAGTGTGGTGGTGACTTGATTAGAGATGAATCTTTGAATCCTAGCCAACAAAATGTGTTGTATGACATTTGTAAAAACTAGTTCGAGAAATTCTTACCGCAAGTGTACGGTGTCAAGTTTTAGTATAGATTTGAAAGTGGGGTTATCGTCTCCACAGGATTGATATCTCATTTTATACTAAGTACTATAATTATAATAGTCTAATTCTATATATATAATCGCAAAGAGGTGGATTTTTATTAAACTAACAAGATCGTTCAGACAAATTATCAAACACTTAAGATATGAATTATAGAGAGTTGATTCACCTAGTTATCCCTTATGTTCTCTATCTAGTTTACAAATCACACGTTATTAATCTATAAGCTCAACATTCCTACCGGTTCTCACTTCCACTCTCGAGTGCCAATTGATCTTAGGTCTCAATCCTAATTCTGATATCTCTATAAAAATCATAAATTAAACCCTAATGCGCTCAATGAATACTCTATCACAGAGTTCAAAGAATTCATAAACCTCTCGGTTCTATAAAATCCTAAGTTATGCTATTCTAGGGGCTAGACGTTCAATTACCTCTCTCGAGTGTCAAATCAAACACGACAACCAATCTAAATTATTGATCAGATAATCCAGATGCATTTAAATCAAATAGCACAATTAGATTAAATAACATGCAAATCTAATAAGCTGAAAATCAAAACATAGGTTCAAACGTAAGTTACATCAATCCCCTAGAAAAATAGGTTTAGCTCATAATGGGTGCAGAAAAACCCATGAAAAAGTTATTATACATCTCAAAAATCGACAAAGAAAAAAAGAATGAATTGAAAAGAGAAGAGAATGAATTCTCTCTATGTCCAGATGAGAGACGCCTTTAATTGTTGTCCCCAACCTTAGCTCTGTGTTTCATGCGTTGTGTTGTGCTCAAAATATTGTCCGACCCTGTTCCATGCATTATTAGTTGTATTTATAGCGCCCGAGACAATCAAAAGTCCAAAAAGTAACAAACAAAAACCCTAGCCGACGTCTTTGAAACACTCTAACCTCAGCGCCGCAACGCTACACTTCTTGTTGTGCCGGTTTTTGGCACCCCACCGCAGCAGGGGGGGGGCTACTTGCTATATGTGATCTTTATCCGCTTTTCTCTTCCTCAAGTGCAATTTTCTCCTTCCAAACACGTTTTCGCTGTCGTTTTCATTATCCTTCTACTACCATAATCAGTATCAACTCCCTAATGACAACTAGTGAAATAAAATAGACTCAAACGACTCAAAAACACCCAAAAACACCGCAAAATCATAGTCTAAAATACTTAATTCATTGATAAAAATGAACTTAACAAATACCCCCAAACTTAGACTTTTGCTTGTCCTCAAGAAATTAGACTCTTGAAAAACTAAAGATACTAAGAAAAAACACAAATCAACAACCGACTCGAACAAATCAACTGCAAAACTTCACAACCACGCTCATTCATCTTAAAATTTATTTCACTATCAATCAAGCATGCGTCTTCACAATATGAGCATGAGTGTGGAATGGTCATGTCAAATCCATTTTCATTATCCAGACAAATTCACACAATTAAGTGTTTTTAAGATGATCCATTATCCGAATATAAAGGTGTGTTGCTTACCGCACTCCATATGCTTATCTTTTACACTAATATCCACTAATGTAGGCTAATGTAACACAAGAATCAATTGGACTTTCAATGCTTGTAATGTGGGCTTAGGGTAAGGTAGGAAAATATGGGATTATGTGTGATAACGTGACGCGATTGCAGCTTAAAACATTCTCAAGAAGCTGAGGTGGGCTCTTTCTTGCCCTCGATTCACTCCATGGAGCGCAAACAAAATTGGTCTTTTTCCCGTTTGGCCATCCCAACATTAATCATGAAATGTTTCGGATAAAAGCCGACACGAGCTCGACTTTCGATTGGGATCCTTGACGACATAATTATTAGCTAGTTTTGCCTAAGAGCTTCAAGTTTAACCTTATCGAACACAAACCTTTTCATCATAAGTTTTTCATTATTGGACTTGAAGTAATCCTCAGCGAGTCGGTCGGAAAGTCTCTCGCTTGGAAAATAGTTTGCCGTTGAAACTGAATTGAGGAACTTGATCATCATCCCCTCGGCAAGTAGCGCCCATGCATTAATGACGCCCGTTGCGAAGCGCGATCGGCTATTATATGTGAAAAGCGCATTCCCACGGAAAATCCTCCGCAATCGAATAAAGTGATTTGCAAGAGGAGAAGTGACTTTCAAATCACCCAAACACACAATTATCAACTCCTTTATATCACTAATTAATATCAAACCTTAACATTTTGATATTCCTCTTGTTCTCACTTCATGAACCTCCAGTTCCGCTAATTATTCTCTTTTTATTTTTCTTTTTTTTGAAACCCCCAAACTTAATCTTTTGCATATTTTATACATGGGGTTTAATATTCTCACTTGTCGGGCAACTTCACGCAATTAAACATATACTATGTTCATCATACCATCCTCAACCTCCAACATCATTCTATAACTCGTGTGCATGACTGATGGGTAGTTGGGATTTTCACATGTAGGCTCTGGGTATTAGATTGGCTGCCAAAGAAATAGTTTTACACGGCTTAAAGGGGGACACCAGGGATATATAATATAAATGTAGGAATGTTTGGCTCTAGTTGCTCAAAGATGGCCTAAATCACTTCCTTGATGATACTTCACCTAGGAATTTGCCTCGACTAGTGTTCGGACAAGTTCTATAATCCGGTGGGATCATTCAAGAAACACTCAACCACATAAATTGTCTCCAAATAAATAAATAGAGTTAACCACATGATGAAAGAAATGGGATGAAAAGTAGATTGCGACTCAAATACATACATTTTTAACCGTTCAACTCATATTCAACAAATTCACTTAGTCATGCGGTTTTACAATTGCACAAATGACTCGACTTGATTTGTAGACTTCTTTTTTCTTTTTTTTTTTCATTTTTTTACTCAAGACTCGACTTAATGAATAAAAATAGACTTGACTCAATGAATAAAAGCAGACTCGACTCAATAAATAATACAAATTACACCCCCAAACTGATAACGACATTGTCCCAAATGCGAGATGAGAAATTGACTTTCCTGGTAGCCGAGTAGCTAAGGCTCCTTATCGAATCATGTGGTACTACTACGTGTATGAAGCGTCTCGTATAAATGCACTTTCGCTTCCTAGCGCACAAATCCGTTGGTGTTGTATTCCTCTGAGATGGTGGCCTTTTGTTACCCTTTGCCTTTGATTGCTCCCTTCTTAGTTTTGCATCTTTGTAACCTAGCAATTTAAACAAGAAAACAAAACTCGTGGAAACACATAATTCGGTCATGGGTAATATATCGACCATCAAGGTAATTACAAAATGCACCAAGTGTAAGAAGTAGCTTCATGCGAGAAGACAAGTATAAATATGCAAGATGGCACTCAACAATGTATAAATGTCAATGGGCATATGATCAAACACCTTGTATGCATGAATTTAGGAGAATATGGTAAATGCATTGGATAATTCAATTCAATCCCAAAATTCAACACTAAATCCTAATTCTATCATGAGCATGCAAACCCCTATCCAACAATCAATTACAATACCTCAACAAGCACCACAAACCAACAATCCAAAATAGAGAAAATGGGGGAAACATGGGGGGAGGGTTTGGAGTGAAGAAAACTCACCAATGGATGTATGGAGGAGAGGAAGATGGTGTGTGAAGTGGTAGAATACGTCCGAATTGAAGATTGAGTGATGAAGGGCGTGATTTGGCGTGGGGAGGTGTTTTGGGCGACGACTCTCTAAGCAAAGGTGAGGAGGATGTTATGTTTTAGGAAATGGGCTTGAGGGCGCTTGACTTAAGGCTAGGGAGGGTTGAGCACCGCAACACGTCTCTCTAGCGCCGCATGCTCAAGTGTTGTGTCCGACTTATTTTGGAGGGGTGCGCCGCAATGCACCCGTCTTTGAAGCAAATTCTTCCTGGCCGCACGTTGCGGCAGGGAATTATGGGTCTTTTCTCGCCGCTTGTCACAATGGTTCGTGCACATGCAATTAAAAGGGGGTCGGGGTATGATGCAACTCGTTAATCCTAAAAATGGACTTTGTCGACTATTATCAAGTTGGAGCTCCAATGGGAACGTTGTCCACGTTTTCTTTAGATGCTTCCCAACCACCAATATCTTCAGCTCGATGCCCATCCATCTGACCACATTCATTGGATTCAAATTTAAGCCTCTTTGTTAGATGGATGGTGAACGACTTCCTCCTTATTGACCCGTAGAGTCAGTTCCCCCATTGCTACATCAATCAATGCCCTTGTTTTAGCTAAAAACGGCGGACCTAAGTTATAGGTATATTTTGGTCCTTCTTCACGTCCAACAAAAAAAGTCCACAGGGAAAAGAAATTTGCCAATTCTCACTAACACATCTTCAATAATTCCCCAAGGATAGGTGATGGATCGATATTCAAATTGCAATGGGATATTGGACGATTTCACCTCCCCAAGCCCGAGCTTCATGACATTAGATAGGGATATAAGATTCACGCTGGAACCAAGATCATAAAGTGGTTTTTCAAAGAAAACTCCTCCAACAGTACAAGGAATAGTAAAACTCCCCTGATCTTTCATTTTCTGAGTTAATTTACTCGCACTATCGCATCGCCGCATTCCTTTGTCAGATAAACAGTCTCAAGCTCCTCCATCTTCATTTTCTTTGATTCCACTCCCTTCGCATAAATGGGCAACTGTTTGGGTGTATGTTGAATTTCCGACTCATTCTTCACATAAATTGCATTGTAGTATTCTCTCGGATTAACCTCTATATCACTCGGATACTTCCCACTCTGCTGCAATAAATTCATTGTTGTCACCAACTGACCGATTTTTTCTCGATTGACCTAAGATGTGTCTCCATTGTATTCATCTTTGTACCAATATTATCAATCTGTGCATCACTTATGTTTAACCGATTCCTAGTCTCTCCTATGAATGAGCCGAGTATCTCTTCTAGCGACTGCTTCTTTTCACCTCTGGGTGCATTTGAACTAGATGGGTTGGGATAACTCGGAAGTGGGTTCCATACATTCATGTTATTGTTATAAGGTAAATTCTCATGATTGCGAATCCGGGTGATAGTGAGTCAAGAATGAATTACCTCTATTGTTAAAATCCCGCTTATTCACATAATTTGCATGCTCGGCCTTGTGAATGGTGGCCGCATGAACAACTTGTTGTGGTGTTCCTCCGAATTCATGATCACTAATTGCTTAGTCGGGCTCGCGATTTGAGTCACTAAAGCCGACATCGTATCTAGCTCAAGAACACAAGTAACTTTCTTGGGCGCCGACCTCTGGAGGGCCATTGATAATCGTTTGTGGCCATTTCTTCAAGCGGTAAGTAATGCCTCGGTCATTTTTAGCCATCAATGTACCTCTGCTGCCGCCGCATCTAATATCGTCTCGTATGCCCATTCAAAGATGTTGTAAAAATATTGAACTCAAAATTGATCTGTTGGAATTGAGCTATCTTGCTTTTCGGTTAGATTATCTTCTTGGGAGAGAAAGAATTTTTCCAAAAAAAACTTAGCATCGATCATCCCGACTAGTGATACTCCCAGTGCGAATGTCTCAACCACCGCCTGCCTGCTTCAACCCGGTTAGAACAGAAACGCCTCAATCTAATAGCCTCATCATCGGCGTACCATTTATCTTGATGGTGTCGCATATCTCCAACAATGTAGCCAAATGGGTATTCGGATCATATACATGACTCCTCTCCCCCAACTAATTCGATGAACCATCTTATGAGGCCCGACTTGAGATCAAAATTATTTGCATTTATAGGCTAGCGCAAAATTGCGGGTAGTTACGTTCAAAGTCAGCTGGAAATAATCCTTGATTGCCTTTTCCTGTGCCTCAGTCCCATCGTCTGCCATTGCTTGCTTCTCTGCTTTCAATCTCTGGATCAAAAGAAAGCAAAATAATATCTTTAGAATTTCGCATAAACAGAAAAGTCAATGAGAAACACGAACTAATATTACCTAAACTAATTCTAGATTAGGATTAAGACTGCTTGGTAACAATATTAGTGCAAAATAAGATAAAACAGGCCCAACAACAATGCTAAAAACTTGTTCGAGAAATTCTTACCGCAAGTGTACGGTATCAAGTTTTACTATAGATTTGGAAGTGGGGTTATTGTCTCCATAGAGGTTGATATCGAATTTTATACTAAGTACTGTAATTATAATAGCTTAATTCTATCTAGATAATCGCAAAGAGATGGATTTTAATTAAACTAAAATTAAACCAATAAGACCGTTTAGACAAATTATCAAACACTTAAGATATGAAATCTAGAAGGTTGATTAGGGTTAACCCATATGTTCTCAATCTAGTTTATATATCACACGTTATTAATCTATAAGCTCAATATTCCTACCGTTTATCACTTCCTCTCTCGAGTGCCATGTGATCTTATCCTGATTTCGATATCTCTATAAAAATCATAAATTAAACCCCAATGCGCTCAATGAATACTCTATGACGAACTTTGAATAATTCATAAACCTCTTGGTTCTATGAAACCCTAAGTTATGCTATTCTATGGCCATGCGCTCAATTTCCTCTCTGGAGTGTCAAATTAGATAATCCAGATGCATTCCATTTAAATAGCACAAATAGATTAAATAACACGCGAATCTAAAAAACTGAAAAATCAAAACATAGGTTCAAAGGTAAGTTACATCAATCCCCTAGAAAAAAAGCTCATAATGGATGTACAAAAACCCATTAAGAAGTTATTATATATCTCAATAATCGACAAAGAAAACAAAGAAGGAATTGAAAAAAGAAGAGAATGAACTCTCTCTGTGTCCGGATGAGAGATGCCTTCAATTGTAGTCTCGAACCCTAGCTCGTGCTCAAAATAATGCCTGATCCCTGTTCCATGCGTCATTAGTTGTATTTATAGCCCAAGAAAGCACTGTATGGATTCAAACAAGCATAAAGAGCATGGTATGATACATTGTCTCAATTTATAATTGACAATGGATTCACCAAAGACAAGGTTGATAGAAAACTCTATAGGATTCAAGATGGAGAGAATATACTTGTTTGTTCAAATATATTTGGAGCATTATTTTTGGATCCACAAAAAAAGAGTCTGTGTGACAAGTTCTCAAACCTCATGCAAGCAAAATTGAGATGAGCATGATAGGAGAGTTGACTTTCTTCTTAGGACTTCCAAGTGAAGCAATCAAGGATGGAACCTTCATAAGCCAAACCAAGTATACCGAGAGATTTAATGAAGAAATTTGGTATGGAAGAGAAGTCATCGATGGAGATTCCTATAAATACGTGAGTCAAGATGGACATGGATGCAAATGGCAAAGCTTTTGATCAAACCATATATAGAGCTCTCATTGGATCATTGCTCTATCTAACAATAAGTAGGCCATACCTCACCTTTGTAGTAGGTGTGCACCAAAAGAGAGCCACATGACTTTGCACTAAGAGAATCCTAAGATATTTGAAGGGATGCCAAGAAGTTGGCTTATGATATCCAAAGGAAGGAGGATTCAAGCTGGTAGGATACTCGGACTCGGACTATGATGGATGTAGAGTTGACGGAAAAGTACTTGGTACATGTCAACCGCTGAAACAGATTAGTTTCTTGGTTCAAAAAAAGCAAAACTCAATAGCTACATCCACAAAGAGGCGTAGAGTACATAAATGCAGTAAATCAAGCTTGTTGTGCCCATGTCTTATGGATGAGACAACAAATGAGAGACTATGATATTGAAGAAAGAGAGATTCCAATTATGTGTGATAATACTAGTGCTATTGCAATCACTCGGAATCTAGTGTTGCATTCAAGAACAAAGAATATTGATGTCGATATCATTTTATAAGAGATCATGTTGAAAAGAAAGACATCACCCTAGAATACATCTCAACCGATAAGAAGTTAGTTAGACATATTCACAAAGCCATTATGTGCATCAAGGTTTGAAGAGCTCAAGAATCAGTTAGGGTTAATTGAGATGAGTTAGGATACTCGGAAGACTCAATCGTGAGAGAGACAGAAGAAGAGAGAATGAAAAATAAGAAAGTTTCACATTTCGTGCAAGTGAAACAACCTGGTCGGAAATAAACCAGACGAGTTAGGCGACAATCGAATGATTTATGTGAAGAGATAAGTAGAGTTAAGTCACTTTGGATGAAAACTGAATCATTTATGAGTTAAGTGACAAAAATACAATCATTTTTATCAAGCGAATGTTTTTAAGGATGACGTCAGTAATTATTCTTTGTAAGTACAAAAGTCGCATAGTAAACAATATGATTGGATATAAATGTTTATTACATTTAATGTGGGAAATTAATGCGGTTTTGAAAAGTCAATCCCGACATTGATTTTGATCAAATTTTCAAATTCCAAAAACTGTCCTTTCGAGTCCCATATATACCAAAATTCATTTTCTCTTTCCTCACACAAACACTTTCGTCTTCAACAAGCAAGAAGGAACTCTCTCTCGCAAATCAAAACCCCGCCTCAAAAGATCAAGTTTTTGCATATTTTTCCGATCAATCATTCTAAAAATAGAGGTTAATCATGATTTTGCTAAGCTTTCCGAGAAGATCCACTCGGTGCTACATTGATTTCAAGGGGATGATCAAGCAGGGTGCTGATGAAGCCTTGGTGAAGAAGAGTCCGGTCTGAAGGACTTTCTCTCAATGGAGTTCTCGCACACGTACTTGCAGGTGGTTGTCATGTTTTACGTGAACACTGATGTTCATGACGATGAGATTCGCTCATCCTTTCACGACAATGATATCAAAATTACTGTTGAGGACCTTGCTTAACACTACTTCCTACCGACAGAAGGTTTGAAGGATATAGTCGAGAAGGACGTTAACTTGGCAGCGGCTTGGAAGGAAGTTGCGGCCCAAGTATACTCGAAAAATCGTGTATACAACTAAGAAGGAATTTATCAAGGATGATTACCAAAAGCTAATGGATATTGTGTCCAAATGTGCGGACATGAAGTTTGGGAGCTTCAACCAGCTATCACGGACAAAGTTGATAGTGATGGATACGATCATGCAGGACAAGAAAGTCAACTAGGCTGAGTTTGTCTTCAGCCGAGTATGCCAAAATGTCATCAACAAGACATTCAAGGAGGATGACACGTTTGGTTGTTCCATGGGGTATGGCCTAGTCATTGGCCATTTGATGGAGATCAAGGGAATTGCACTGCGCCATGGGAAGCCCTTCCATGTGAATAAGAGAATGTTCAAGGAAAACCTCTCTGGCGCACAGAAGAAAGCTCATGCAAGGAAGGCTGATACCGGTGAGGGGGAATCAGCTGACCCAGCCAAAGAAACAGCTGCGACCGCACCAACTCTCTCGCCTAAGCCTATTTCTAAGAATAGAGCAGCGACAACTAAACCTGCTCATGCCCCAACAGTCAAAACCAAGAAAGCACCTGCCCAAGCAGCCAAACCCCAAGCACTGCCCGAGCAAACCGATGCCCCCGCCCCCATAGCCGCGATCGAGGATGAACCCCAAATTTTTCTCAAGTCGTGAAGAAGAGGCGCACTTCCATGTCTCGAAAGGCATTTGTGTTGAAAAAGGGTGATATTGAAACACAGCATTAACCCATGAAGAGCCTCAAAATGTTGAACCAGAGATTCTCTTAGTTCCTACTAAGCAAAGACAAATTTGGTTCGGATGTCGGAGTTGGAGAAGCCACCCAGTGCAGTACTCAAACATAGAATGAAGATGTAGATGATGATGATTTGATCACGTACTCTCCAGTCTATTCAGACATCCAGTAGAGGCTAAGAAATTAGAGAAGCTGGAAGCTAGACTACTGCAGACAACAGTTCACTCATTCGGAGTTCATCGACGAAGTGGAGGAGCTTCTAAGTTTCCTTGGGAATGTATATGTCCAATATGCCCACGATGAGAATTTCTGCATGGATGCCATCTGTGCTATCAAAGAGGATGAGAAGGAGAAAGCCCTAGAAAAAGCCAAAGCCATGAACACCTCGTGGAGTTCATTGATAGCATTGATCTGGAGGAGATGGACCCAACTATTGTAGTCGAAAAGGCCAAGTTACAGTAGGCCGTTAAAGAATCCCAAGCCATGCACGACCAACATCTTAAATAAGTTCCAGGAGAGTCTTCAAAAATCTCTCCTCAATCTGACCCATTAGGAGTGGAACAGGAGATTGCAAACCGTCATTGCAATGACCACGTCCTCCGTGCATTCTCAAGAAGGCTCTCGGGAAACGACGATGAAGGCGGGAACGCGGGCCCTAGACAAGCCTACCCCCATAGAAGGTGTTGAGACACCTTCCCCAATGACTAACTACTCAATAGGAAAAATAGTCGTGTCTCGGAGCCGAGTAACCACACTATCATTCACTCGGTCGGTCGCGCCCGAGGGGAAGCTCTCTCCACCATATCAAGGTCGGAGGACATTGTGGGAGAAAACTCATTAAAGTTTTGAGGCGAAGGAGTGCAAACTACTGATAAGCGGTTCGAAATGAACGAAGCTTGAATGGTTGAGACTGTTCCAGTTGAGATTTCCTCTGATGTGCAGGCCGATGAAGTTGCTGATGCAGCTAAGGCAGATAATGGAAAAGAGGCCACGGGAGTTGAGACTCTTGGCCATGAAAATTCAATCCGAGGAGTTGAGACTCCAAATGATGCCATTGAAGATCCCAAGATAGCCGAGTCACAAAGGGAATGTAGAAGGCCCCACACCGGTTGAGACTGCTGGGGGTAACGAAGGCCTAAAGGAGGTTGAGACTTCCTTAGGTAAGGAACCAGAATAGGAGAACATGCCTCAGGTCGAAGGAGCTGATGCAGAAGAGGAGATCAACGCCCTTCATGATTCCCAAGAACATATTGATACATCTTTTATGGATCAGAGGATGAAGCCGAGTCTACACATAAAGAAGAATCTACGTAGGACGAAGCTGAGGATGTTCTTAACTCATGGAGCAATGTTAGTGATAAGACATCTCTGATGAGATTCAACTTTGATGATGAGCCATTTCCTCAGGCCACATCACCCTCCGAGGATGTTGTTAAGACATCTGAGGACCCGTTACCCCAAAAGGAAAAACTTACTGAGACCGACAAAGTTGTTAAGACAGTTGAGGCCAGTCAGTTGCGCAGACCAATACAACTGCTCCAGCTGGCACACAGTCAGCTGCATAGGCTACCACAGGTGCAGCAGTAACGACTCAAACCGCTACGTTGCAGGCTCCCACAGCTACGTTATCTACCGATGATGCTGGCTCAGCCGAGGCACAGAGTGATGATGAATTGCAACAAGAAAACAGAAAGGCTGAGACAATGTCTTTGAAGACATATTTCCCTTCAATGCTGAATTGCCCAACATGGAAGCTGAGTATGCTCAAGAACAAGAGAAACACACCGTGCAGGAATAGCCCATCATTCCAACTGATACGATTGTGCCTCTGGGTTTTGATTTCAATGTAGTGTGGCCAAAAGAAGCATTAGCTTCGATAGCCAAGTTCCGTAATGCCTTCAAGAAACCCTCAGTGCAAATATTAGAGGAATTGTCTTACGCATCAGGGAATGGGCTGCACAATAGACTGCCATGTGCTTAGAGCAGGTTCGTTACTTCAAGGCCTTGTTTGCAAAGATGTTGGTTTGGAGTGTGGATACGCCAAAATTTCAACAGAGAATGAAGGAATACATGGTCAGAATTGAAGAATCCCATAAATCGGACATGGAGTTGCTCAAGCTGCACCATCGAAGCGAAATTACACGCCTAGAGGACAACATGAACCAGAAGTTCAGTCTTATTATGGCATAGATGAAGTTGGTAGCAGCTGAGTCGAAGGCTACAGGGTCAGAGTTCCGAACAGCCCACTCCAAAGAAGATATCAAGCAAAATTCAACGAACATTGATCTATGCAAGACGGTTGATAAGTAGCCAAGTTCCAGCAGTCACTCATTTGAAAATCAAAAGCTTGAGTGCAATATACTCCCCGAGGAAGGGAAGTTGAGTCGGGAAAAGGGTAGACATGGTGGCATGGGAGTAGTAGTCAACCACGGCCAAGACCAAAAATGTACATGATAAACAATTAACTAAAATACAATAGAAAATTCTAATATTAATCCTAATATAATACGCAAAAATAGGCGCTATAATGAATCATAATGCCAAATACATATTAAAAGTATTTTAACTTAATAAATATTATTAAATTCAATTACATAAATTATTAGAAACATAATATATTAATTATCTCAAATAAAATTCTAGGTTTATTAAATATAGGGTATCACAAATTTACAAATGACCACTAGCTTGTAGCTTAAGTGGTATTACTCACCATTTGTAAGCGTGTCGACCGGGTTCAAACCCCGTATCTTTCGATCAAGACAACGACATTCCAAATCAAGACAACTGACATTGATCCGTTGGAAGGGAGTCAAGAATGTTACTCGATATAGTAATATGTCCAAGCTGCCAGGTTTTAAAGTGTTTGGCCCAGAAACATGTAAAAGGAATAAGCCAATGGGAAACACTGAAGCTTGTGTCAGACCCTGTAAAGCTGCGAAGCCATTTAATACGAGGAAGGGTCAACATCACAAGTGTTGTAGACCAAGAAAAGACAAGCCAACGAACAAGAAATGTCTTTTGAAATTAGCCTATCTCTTCAACGGGCAAATTTCAAATGAGCACTATAAAAGAGTGAGGAAGCATTTAAGAAAAGGTTACGATTTACACGAATGAATCAAGCAATTATTAAGCAAGCATAACCTGCAACATTCCCAAAGCTTATCATAAAATTCCTCAAGCATAAAACTGAAAGGAACTTGATCCAACACATGTTGTGAAAGAAAGATAACTTCAACCAATTGAAGAGAAAACATTTGAAGAACAAAAATGGGTCTATTTTCCAAGTTGAAGGAGTTGTAGAAAGGTTCAAGGTCGAACCTGGAGATTCAAGTTTTTTGGAGGGTTGTGTGAACAAATCTAATGACTTGAAAGTGAGCTGAAGTAGCAAGGCAGTTGTCTTATGAAGAAGCTAAGTCGCAGGAGAAGCCAGCTGTGTGATCAAGGTTGTGTCCAGAATGTTAACTGCTTTAAACCTGATCTGTTACTTAGTGGATTCCTGCATGAGTTGGAGAAGAGTGGATTGAAGGAATTACTCCATCCTTGAACCACTATAAAAATTACTTGTGTCATTTTACTTTCAACACTTACTTTCTTGAATATATTTATATATTTGTTGTTAGTTAATTTGCTTATCCAACTGATAAATAACAAATGTTAAAACAAGTGTTAAAAACGAGCTCTAATCAATCAAAAGTGTGTTAAGTATTCTGTTGTTAAACCACACCCCTTGGGACCTACAATTGCTATTGTAGCTTTGCTTAACTTTGAGATACATCATATGGATGTGAAGACTGCTTTCTTGAATGGTGAGCTTGAATAAGAGATATATATGGAACAAACCGAGGGGTTTGTTGCACCCTGTTAAGAGAGAAAGGTGTGTAAATTTGTTAAGTCACTTTATAGACTAAAACAAGCACCTAAGCAATGGTACGAAAAGTTTGACTCGACTATGAAATCATATGTATTACATCATCACAGTATCCTTCTAATACTTTTAGATATCTCATATAAAGTAAGTATTACATGATCCATGGTATATTTTAAGTAACTCAACACCCTTGTCAAGGCTTTCTAATGATCCTTACTCCGGTTACTTGTGAACCTACTTACTTTACTCACTGAATTGCAATGTCTCGACATGTAAAGTACATCCAACTGCCAATTATCCTTGCATACTCTAGTTGATAAACTGGTTCTCTTCTATTTTTGAGTGTAGACTTAGATCTACAGGTGTTTTAGCCGAAGGACTATCAAAAGCATTAAACTTTCTAAGTATGCTTTTGACATAATGAGATTATAACAAGACAATTCCATTTGAAGATCTAGAGATTTTAATACCTAATATAATATCAGATAATCCCATATCTTACATGTCAAAGTTCTTAAATATGTTCTTAGTATTCATTATTAAATCATGACTACTACCCATAATTAACATATCATCTACATAAAGACATACAACGATGTAATCAGTTGTAGTACCCTTAAAATAGACACAATTGTCAAATTGATTGATTTTGAAACCATATGATTTCATAGTCGAGTCAAACTTTTCATACCATTGCTTAGGTGCTTGTTTTAGTCCATAAAGTGATTTAACAAATTTACACACCTTTCTCTCTTGACAGGGTGCAACGAACCCCTTGGGTTGTTCCATATATATCTCTTCTTAAAGCTCACCATTCAACAAGACAGTCTTCACATCCATATGATGTATCTCAAGGTTAAGCAAACCTACAATAGCAATTGTAGGTCCCAAGGGGTGTGGTGTAAGGTTTAGAAGGGGGGTTGGATAAACCTAACAAAATTTTCACTTTTAGTCTTTTTAAGAATTTCAACAGAGTTGACTCAAATCAGTTGTGTCCTTGGAGGACAGTTAGGTTGGCTATCTTCAGCTAAGTTACCTACTCAACAGATTTGATTGAGCTGTTGATAGTATAACTTGGCTGCGTCAGCAAACACTTAACTTTAGTTGATTTGGTTTTTAACAACGGAATACTTAACACCCTTTTGTTTGATTAAAACACGTTTTTAACACTTGTTCTAGCATTTGTTATTTATTAGTTGGATTAGCGAATTAACTTAACAACATATATAAAAATATATGCAAGAAAGTAAATGATGAAAGTAAAATGACACAAGTAATTTTTACAGTGGTTTGAGGATGAGATAATTCCTCTGATCCACTCTTCTCCAACTCTTGGAGGAATCCACTAGGTAAAAGATCAAGTTACAAAGTAGTTCTCAGTCTAGAGACAACATTGATCACACAGCTGTCTTCTCCTGCGACTCAGCTTCTTCACAAGACAACCTCTTGCTACTCACTCCCTTTTCAAGTCCTCGGATTAGTCCACACAAAGACTCCAACAAACTTGAATCTCTTGGTTCAACCTTGAACCTTTCTACAACTCCTCCAACTTGGAGAGTAGACCCCTTTTTCGTTCTTCAAATGTTTCCTCTTCAACCAAGTTGAAGTTATCTTTCCTTTACAACATGTGTTGGATCAAGTTCCTTTGAGTTTTATGCTTGAGGAATTTTCTTCGGATAAGCTTCGAATTTGTAGGTTATACTTTCTTGATAATTGATTGATCGTTAAATAGTTCTAGTTACGGTTTTTAATCAAGGTCACCTTTTCTCAAATGCTTCCTCATCCTTTTATAGTGCTCATTTGAAAATTTACCCATCAAGAGATAGGCTATTTTCAAATGACAATTCTTGTTCGTTGGCTTGTCTTTTCTTCGTCCTGAAAGACTTGATGTTGACCCTTCCTCAAATTGAATGGCTTCATAGCTTTTTGGTCCGACACAAAGAGTTATTCTTTTTGCATGTTTCGGCCAAACACTTTAAGACCGTGACTTGGACATATTATCAGATCGAGTAATATTCTTGACTTTCTTCCAACGGATCAATGTCGATTATCCTGACTTGATCGCTTGCCTTCACTCCTTGAGACTTGAGTCCTGTTCCAATCATGGGAATGACTCAACCGTCACTTCAACATTAGACTTGGCTCCTTTCATTGACTTGACTTGGCGACACTTCCGCAAACTTCACACGGTTGTTCCACACTGGCTCTCCTTCACCGAGTCCTTGTCTTCTTTCTTGGCCATACTCACCGACACAAAAAGTAGTCTTCAATCTAGTCTGCAGATTGACTTCTTGCATTCTTGACCGAGCCGACTTCACTCAAATTTGTTTCATTCTTATCTATTATAATACAAAATTACTAGGAAAATGGGGTGCCAACTTCCTAGTCTAAGTTTTACATGGTATCAGCAAAATCTAACAAATAAATTTCCTAACAATTTCCCCTTTTTGATGATGCCAAAACTTAAACAAACAATAAATAAACAGCAAACACAAGCGGTGCAAGAAACAAAAATGTATGCTTTGAATAATCAATTTTATTGATCATAACATTCTTGTCCTTTACAAAGCTATTTACAAAAGGTAACAAAGCTTATACAAAAATTGTATTACAAAGTGTTTCTAAGCTAGGTTAAAAAGAAGATAAATATTCCAAGGAAATTTTCAGAGCTATATTACAGGGAAAACTTACAGCTATGTATTTACAGCTAAGAAAAATACATGAAGGGGTTTGCAGCTGTCTTCAACGCCTTTGTTGCTTCCTTCTTCTCTCTTCTTCATTAGCTCTCCTCATGTCTTCGTTAGCACTCCTCCTGTCTTCGTCAGCTTTTCTCCTCTTCCTTTTATCTTCCTCATTCTTCTTTTTCTCATATGCTCGCTTCAGCAGGTCATCCTTACGCTTTTCCTCCCATTCCCGAGCGCTTCTTTCACTTTCAACCTCTTGCCTTCTTATAGCTTCAAAGATTCTTGCGTGCAACTTCTAAGTTAGCAAGATGATCAAATCCAAAGATATGAGTCCCTTCTTCCTACGGGATCCACATACTTAATATCTTTTATTCTTGGCCATGGTTGAACACTTCTCCCACTACCACCATGTCTACCCCTCCCCGACTCAGCTCCCCTTCCTCTGGGAGTGTACTATACTGGAGCTTTTGATTTTCCAGCTGAGTGATTGTTGGAACATGGCTGCTTATCAGCCAAATTACACAATTCAGTCCCTTCTCCCAATACGGATCCCTGCTTGCGGTAGAGTCAAATTTTGAAAATATCCTTCCTTTCTGTGAGTATGGAATTCCTCTAGCGATCCGGGCTTAGATCCGGCAAAGATCGGTATGGAAATTTCTCTCGGGGTTTAATTTCGGGGTAACCCTTTCCTACTGAGGACCATCATCTTTTTTACGATATCCTGAAAGCATGTAGATTGCTTCTCACCTATCTTCTCAAACTCGGCTTCAATGGCTTTTCTTGGTTATTTCATTGACATCTCATCTTTTTGTTCCACAGAACATGCTCCTTTCACAATTTTACGAGAATAGAAGCTATGATATCTCCTTGTTGGGGTTTCAAAGAAACATAAGTTTCAAAGGGGGGTTCTTCACGCTTCCTCCCCCTTTGCAGATTATCCCTTGTTCGCCTCCTTATTACTCCCTTCAGCTTCACCTTTCAGTTCCTTTAAGGCCTCATCTTCCCTCTTTTTGGCATTATCACCAAAAAATAGTGTCAGGCTAGGAAATAAGCCACTCAGAATGAAGTCCAGTCGGCTGTTTGTTGAATTCTACTTGATATCTGCTAGCAACTTCATTTCTGCCATAAGAAGACTGAACTTCTGGTTCATGCTCTCTTCCAGTCTGGCAATTTCACTTTTATGTTGCAGCTTGAGCAACTCCATGCCTGACTTATGGGATTCTTCAATTCTGACCATGAATTCCTTCTACCTCTGCTGAAAATTGTCATTATCCTCACTACAAACCAACAGCTCTGCAAACAAAGCTTTGAAGTAACGGACCTGCTCGGAGCGTATTGGAGTCTGCTGTGCAGCCCATTCCCTGATGCGTAAGACAACTCCTAGAATATCTACGTTGATAGTTGCATCACAGTTGTCTAAATAAAGATCGAACGATGCTTGGTGGCGTTCCATCTTCTCAATTTCATCACATATCTTCTTGAAAGCATTACAAAACTCAGCTGTGGTAGCCGACTCTTCTTCCGGCCATACGCATCAAAATCAAATCCCATGTGCACATTCATATCGATTGAAATGATGGGCTCTTCCTACACATTGTATTTTTTCCTGTCATGGGCGGTTCGACATCCATGTCTGGCAATTCAACAGTGAAAGGGAAGATGTTTTCAAACATATCATCTCAAACAAGAGGGATCCCCGGAGGTCCACGATGAGGGGCCTTTCCCTTCTCTTGTTGCAAAAGTATCAGCTCTCTGTGCCTCGGCTGAGCCACCATCATCGTCAGATAACGCAGCTTTGTAGGAGCCTACGATAGAGTCATTGGAGTCTTTCTTTGGAGCGATTGTGGTAGCTGCTCGGTGATCGTGTTCAGTGGAAGCGATTGTATCGGTGCTCAAGCTCAATCGATAGAGCCTCAGCTATGTTAACAGCTTTGTCGTTCTAAGTGGGTTTTTCCTTTTGAGTCAAAGGGTCCTCAGTTATCTTAACAGCATCACCGAGTGTGATATGGACAGAGGCAATGGCTCATCATCAAAATTGAATCTCATCGGAGCTGTTTTATCACTAATATTGCTCCATTAATTAAGAACCCTCAGTCTCGTCCTGCGTAAAATCTCCATGATGTATGGACTCGGCTTCATCCTCTAATCCCTGAAAGGTTGTATCAATGTGTTCTAGGGAATCATGAAGGGCGTTGATCTCCTCTTCTTCACCAGCTCCTTCTACTAGGGGAATGTTCTCCTATACTGGCTCTTTACCTAAGGAAGTCTAAATCTCCTTTAGGCCTTCATTACCCCCAACAATCTCAACCGTTGTGGGGCCTTTGACATTCTCTTTGACAGACTCAGCTGTCTTGGGTTCTTCAATGGCATCCTTCGGAGTCTGAACTCCTAGGATTGCACTTTCATGGCCACGAGTCTCAAATCCCGTGGCCTCTTTCCCATCCTTTGCCTTGGCTGCATCCAGCCTTCATCGGCTGCATATCTCGAGAAAATCTCACCGGAAAAATCTCAACCATTCGAGCTTCGTTAATTTTACTATGCTAATCAGTTGTTTGCTCTCCTTCTGTTGGAAAATTTATTGTCTAGATTTTGATGAATGCCATGTAAAACTTAGATTAGAATGTTGGCACCCCATTTTCCTTGTATATTTCATTGTAATAGATAGGGCTGGATGAGTTGAGTCAAGTTAGCTAAGCCTTAAAATATAAAAAAGTCAATCAAGAAGAAGTGAAGTGAAGACTCTGAGGAACATCTCGAGTATGGCCAAGATAGAAGATCAAAGACTCGATCAAGACGTGAATAAAGGGGGACAATGTGAAGGGTCAGTTAAGTCAACTTGAGGAGAAAAGTCATAAGTTGAAAGTGACAGATAAGTCTTCAAATGATTGGAGCGGACTCAAGTCACCTGAAAAAAAGGCAGTTGCAAAGAGAAGTTAACTGAAAAGAATCTATTGCACAGAAGTCAAGAACATTACTTAAATAATTAATACACCCATGCTGTCAGGTCTTAAAGTGCTCGTCCTAGAAGCGTGCAAAAGGAATGAACCAATGGGAAGCACTACACCTCGTGTCAGAACCAAAAATGTTGAACATTCATTTAATACGAGGAAAGGTCTACATCTCAAGACTGAAGACCAAGAAAAGACAAGCCAATGAACATAAGTGATTTTTGAAAATCAGCCTATCTCTTCAACGGGCAGATTTTTGAAAGTTCACTATAAAAGGCTGAGGAATTTCATTGAATATATATATATACACACATGAGAAATCAAGCATTATAAAAAGTATCTAACCTGCAAAACATTCTCAAGATTTTCAAGCAAAAATCCTCAAGACTAAAACTCGAAGGAAATCAATCCAACACATACCTGTGAAGGAAAGATAACTTCAAATTGTTGAAGAGGAAACCAGTGAAGAATCAAAAGGGGTCTACTTTCCAAGGAGGATTGTAGGAAGGTTCAAGATCGAAACAGTATCAAGTTTTTGGAGGGCTTCGTGATCAAATCCAAAAAGCTTGAGAAAATAAGCTGAAGTAGCAAGGCAACTGCCCTGTGAAGAAGCTGAGTCGGACGATAAGCCAGCTGTGTGACCAAGGCATCTATAGACTGAGTCCAAGGAGCAAGTCAGCTGTGTGATCAAGACTTGTCTCTAGACTGATAACCACTTTGTGAACTGATCATTACTTAGTGGATTCCTCCAGGAGTTGGAGAAGAGAGGATTAGAAGAATTACCCAATCTTCGAACCTCTATAAAAATTACTTGTGTCATTTACATTTAAGCATATTTACATTTCTGCACATTCATTTTATATATGCTGATAATTTGCTATCCAACTAATAAATAACTAAGTGCTAAAATCAAGTGTTAAAACAAGGTTAATACAAATTAAAGGGGGTTAAGTCTTCCGCTGAAAAACTCAACACACTCAAGTTAAGGTTTAGGCTAAACAGCTGAGTTATTCTATCAACAGCTCTATCGAGTCTTTTGAGTGCCTAACTCTGCTGATTAACTAACTTAGTTGTCCCTCAAGGACTTAGCTGCGTGATTAACTCTGTAATATTTTAAAAAGGACTAAAATCAAAACGTTGGTAAGGTTTATTCAATCCCCCTTCTAAACCTTACTCACGCCCCTTGGGACCTACAAGTGATATCAGAGTGGTTAGTCCATTGAGCCTTCCGCACTGGTTACTGAACTAGATCTCCAATCTTTCAAAGAAACTTTTAACACTTGCTCTTTCAAAATCCTTTTTACTCAGCAAAGTTATTATCATGGAAGCAAATTTGACACGCATTCCTATGTTCACTATTGAGGAATTTGATGACTAGAAAATTTGTATGCATGCTCATCTATCTGCTTTACATGATGAAATGTGGATAGTGATAGAGGATGGGCCACTACAAATATTGAAAGTGAACAAAGCCGCAAGGAGAGCAGCTGCAGCTGAAGGGGAAGAAGTTGTTGCTGAGGCAAGACCAGCCATGGTTGAGAAACCAAGGACTGAGTGGACAAATGAGGACATAAAAAGATACAACTTGGACAATGTGGCCAAGGACATACTTTACAAAACCTTGGACAAAGCAATGTTCAACAAAGTCAAATCTTGCAAAACAGCAAAAGAAATCTGGGATAAATTGACCTTAATTTGTGAAGGATCAGAGCAAATTAAAGAGAATAAATTATCTGTTGTAGTTAAAAAATTTGAAAATTTTAAAATGCTTGCAGGTGAAACAAAGGATCACCGGATGCCGTTCACCGAATTATAAATGAGCTTTCACTCTTGGGAAAGAATACACACAAAAGGAGATGTGTATGAAGATCTTGAGAGCCTCCCACCGAGTGGGAAATGAAGACCATGGCTCTAAGACATTCGATGGACCTATCAAAAACATTCAATCGTGAGTTATTCTCGGACCTTAAAGTTTATGAATTTGAGTTGAGAAGAAAACATCAAGAGGAGACAGTTGTACCCAAAACAGGTGCACTAATAATCAAGGAAGGAAAAATAGATGAATCCAAGGAAGTTATAGACCAGGAGGAAATAGCCCTGATGGTTAAAAGATTCAACAAGTTCTTTAATAAGAACTACAAAAAAAACAAGGGTGAAACCTCCGGAGACATTCACTCCCTCTAAGTCAAGGAAGATAGGCCACCCAAGAGAATCAAACATCAAAGGTTGAATATCGTAGAGCCGATAATCCAAGAACTGAAAGAGGTGATCAAAGAGCCAAGAACTCGTGATGGAATTGCGAACAACCAGGACATTTTGCTATTAACTATCCATATCCATTAGTCAACAAATACGGAATGAAGAAGAAAAAAGAGTCTTCAATGCACTATGATTATGGCACGGATAGATGGCAACCTCTTAGAGTCAAGTCATTTGGCTATAGGTTGGTTGAATCATCTTACAAGATTAACCCCTCGGGACCCGGATAAGTATGGGTACCTAAAAACTAATTTCCTTGATTGCGGTTCAAGAAACAGTGCCAAGGAACCTGGTACATGGATAGTGGATGTTCCAGACATATGACAGGAAACAAGAAAAATCTATCAAAATTCAAGGGGATTAGAGGTGCAAAAGTCATATTTGGAGGAAATGAAGTTCCAGGGGAAATCAAAGGCACAGGATCCATCAAGAAAAATGGATTGGAAATTACAGATGTTGCTTATGTTGAGGGACTCAACTTCAATTTGCTCAGCATAAGTCAACTTTGTGATAAAGGCTACAATGTTGGATTCAATATGGGTGTGTGCCAGATCAAAGATGTTGAATCAAATGAAATAGTGCTGCAAGGATCAAGGAAGAATAATATGTATGTAGTAGATTGGTCTACTGCTACACCAAGCACTTGTCTGCTAGCAAAGAGCACAGCCGAATCAAGGTTGATGTGGCACAAGAAGCTGAGTCATTTGAACTTCAAGACAATCAACAAGCTTGCAAGGAGTCATCTTGTGGAAGAATTGCCAGACTCAGTATACAAAAAGGAAAGTGTATGTGATGCATGCCAGATGGGAAAGCAAATTAAATCTTCATTCAAGGAGAAGTCTAATCCTTCATCAACAAGAATATTGCATCTGTTGCACATGGATCTATTTGGTCATGTTGAACCAGCCAGCATAAGTGGAAAGAAATACACCTTAGTGGTGGTGGATGATTATTCAAGATATACATGGACAATCTTTATGTGCAAAAAGAAGGAGACTTTGCAAAGGTTACCACATCTGATGAAAAGAATTCAAAATGAGAAGAGTCAAACCATTATAAATAAAAGATCTGATAGAGGAACTGAGTTTGTCAATGGAATAATTACTCAGTATTGTGTTGAAAATGGTATTTCTCATGAGTTATCTGCCGTAAGAACTCCACAGCAAAATGGAGTAGCTGAAAGAAGAAACAGAACTCTCAAGGAAGATGCAAGAACCATGTTAGCTGAAGCTGGACTGCCTAAAAGATTTTGGGCTTAAGCCATCAACACTACATGATATACTCAAAATAGATGCATGATTAATAAACAGTGACAAAGACTCCTAGGAAATGCGGGGACAGGAGAAAGCCAAATGTTGGGTACTTTAGGATATTTGGGTGTAAATGCTTCATCTACAACAATGGCAAGGATAATCTAAAGGCTTATGATGCTAAAGCTGATGAAGGTATCTTTCTGGGATATTCAGCTGAGAGAAAAGCCTATAGAGTGCTGAACAAAACGACTATTATCACAGAAGAGTCTATTCATGTGGTTTTTGATGGACCTAATGTGAGTGGAGAAGACATTGAAGAGTTAGCTGATAAGCTGAATCAACCAACTGTGCAGAAGAGCTTTATATTGAAGCTAAAACAAAAGCAATCAGTCCAGATGAAGAGGAAATAGTTGAATATCAAAGACAACTGGAAAATCTACAGCTGAATGATGATGAAAGAGTAGTTCAAGACAACTCAACTTTGAGACGGCTGAACCCAACTAATTTGCTCCAACCTGATGTGAGATGGTTGAGAGACCATCCGCCAGAGTTAGTCATTGGAGATGTTAGAGATGGTGTAAGAACCAGATCCAGAGTTCAGCAAGAAGCAATGTTCACATGTTTTATTTCCATAATAGAACCAAAAGATGTGTCTCAAGCCTTGGATGACACTCATTGGATTCAGGCCATGCAAGAAGAGCTGAATCAGTTTGAAAGTAACAAAGTATGAGAATTGGTGCAAAGGCCAATACATCAAAATGTTATTGGCACAAAATGGGTTTTCAGAAACAAAATGAATGAAGAAGGATCTGCGGTGAGAAACAAAGCAAGATTGGTAGCCAAAGGGTATTGCCAAGAAGAGGGAATAGATTTTGATGAAACATTTGCTCTTATTGCAAGACTAGAAGCAATAAGGATGTTTCTTGACTATGTTGCACACAAGAACTTCATTGTATCAAATGGATGTGAAAAGTGCATTTTTAAATGGACTATTAGAAGAAGAAGTCTATGTTGAGCAACCTCCAAGCTTTGAGCAAAAGACTCTTGGAGGTAAGGTGTACAAGCTCAAGAAAGCATTATATGGACTGAAGAAGGCACCAAGAGCATGGTATGATACATTGTCTCAATTTTAAACTGACAATAGATTTTACCAAAGGCAAAGTGGACAGAACACTCTTTAGAATCCAAGATGGAAAGAGTATACTGATTGTTCAAATATATGTGGATGATATCATCTTTGGATCCACAAATAAAGAACTATGTGATAAGTTCTCAAATCTCATGCAAGGCAAATTTGAAATGAGCATGATGGGAGAGCTGACTTTCTTCCTAGGACTTCAAGTTAAGCAATTGAAGGATGGAACCTTCATAAGTCAAACTAAATACACCAGAGATTTGATGAAGAAATTTGGTATGGAGGAAAAGTCTTATGTGAAAATACCAATGAACGCATCAATCAAGATGGACATGGATGCAAATGGCAAACCTGTAGATAAAACAAGATAAGAGCACTCATTGGGTCATTGATCTACTTAACAGCAAGCAGGCCAGACATCATCTTTGTAGTAGGTGTATGTGCAAGATTCCAATCTGCACCTAAAGAGAGCCATATGACTGCAGCTAAGAGAATCCTAAGGTATTTGAAGGGATGCCAAGAAGTCGGCCTATGGTATCCAAATGAAGGTGGATTCAAGATTATTGGTTATTCAGACTCGACTATCTTTGGATGTAGAGTTGACGAGAAAAAAGTACTTGAGCACATGTCAAATGCTTGAAATAGATTGGTTTCATAGTTTAGCAAGAAGCAAAACTCAATAGCCACATACACACCAAGAGCAGTACATAGGCAAAGGGCAAATTGTTTCCCCAAGTCTTATGGATGAAATAGCGGCTAAGAGATTATGAAATTGAAGAAAAGAAATTCCAATTATGTGTGATAACACAAGTGCTATTACAATTAATCGAAATCTTGTTTGCATTCAAGAACAAAGCACATTGATGTCGAGATATCACTTTATAAGAGATCATGTTGAAAAGAAAGACATCACATTGGAATATATCTCAACCGATAAGCGATTAGGCGACATATTCACTATACCTCTATGTGAATCAAGGTTTGAATAGCTTAAGCATGAGCTAGGGTTAATTGAAATGAGTTGATACTCGGAAGACTCAATCGAAAGAGATGAAAGATGAAAAAGTGAGAATTGAACAAGTTTTTCACATCAGTCAAGTAAAAAAGCTACAATGAGAAATCAGTTGTATCGAGTTAGCTGACAGCTGAGTCAACTAATGAAAGGAGAGAAGTCAAGTTAAGTCACTTTTGACATGAGTGAGTTATTTAAGAGCTAAGTGACAAAAACGCATTTGTTTTTAATGAGCGAATGTTTTAAGGATGACGTCGTCAAAATAATGATCTGTCTGATCAAAAAATCGCACGATAAGAATATGATTGGATATAAATCTTTGCCACATTAAATGCGAAAATTAAATGTGGTTTGGCGTGCTAAATATGAGCCATTGATCTTGATCAAAATTTAAAAACCGAAAACATGTCCTTTCATAACCCTTATATACTCATTTTTCGTTTTCTCTCTCTCGCTCAAAACTGCTTCATCTTCAAAGTAAAAGAAAGAAAGTTCATTTCTCTCGCAAACCCTACAAGTTCTCAAGAAAGTTTATCAAGTTTTAATCGGTAAAACTCTCTACAAATGGCACCAAAGTTTGATTTTGTTAACCTATCAAAAGCAAATCCACTTTGGATCGATTTGTGGATTTTGAAGGGATGGGAAAGCATGGTTCGAGATGAAACCCTAGTGAAGAAGATTGTTGATATGCTAGAAAAGTCCGATCTTAGGCCTTTTCTTACTATGGAATACTCTTTCACCTACCTTGAAGAGGTGGCACGATTCTATGTCAACGTTGAGGTGCGGGGCGAAGGAATCAAGTCCTCCGTCCACAAAAAAGACATCATGATTCTGCTAAGGACCTTGCGAAGAACTATTTATTTCTTTACGAGGTCATGATGGAGATAGTCGAAATTGATGTTGACTTGGTCTGCTGCATGGAAAAAAGTAGCCAAACCGGAGTGTCTTTGCGAATGTAGTCTACATAGGTGAGAAGAAATTGATGAAGGATGACTATCACAAGGCGATGGATGTCGATGTCGCCAAGTATGTAGACATGAAGTTTGGCGACTTTCAATCGGTTGTCGAAGACAAAGGCGATCGTCATGGCCGCGATCATGGAAGGAAAGAAAGTCAATCAAAAAGTTCGTATACAATGGACTCGCGAGAATATTGAAACAAATCATACAAGGAGGACGGATCCTTTGGAGGATCACTTGGCTATGGCCTGTAATTGGCCATCTGATGGAAGTGAAGGGCATTCCCCTTCAACATGGAAAGCCTTTCCATGTAATCAAGAAGATGTTCAAGGCTAATCTTTCAAGAGCCCAGAAGAGAGCCCATACGAAGAGGGCGGATACAAGTGAGGGGTAATCAGCTGACCCCGAGGACACAACTGTTTCCTACCCTCCCAAGAAGAGAGCTGCGTTGCGTTTAAGAAGAAGAAAGATGCCCTGCGAAAGAAAGAAAAAGAACGCTCATGCCCCCTGCCCAGTGAGTCACCCGCCCGGCAGCCGTGTCTCCCCCCCTGCAGATCGAGGATGAGAAGGAAGCCCAAATACCTTCTCCGGCTATAAGGAAGAAGAGAGGACTCATCAAGCCTAAAAGGCAAATGCTCTAAGGAAACTCGAAGGCTGTATGTTTGAGGAATCAAGAAAAGAACAGATATTCCTCTAGTTAAAACCAAGAGAAGAAAAAGAATCTCCAAGCTTCCAGGAGCTTGAAACGACGATTGAGTCTCCACTTAGTTGGAGAAAGCCTCTAAGATGGCGACACGAGGAAGTGCGATCTCTGAAATAATTGATGAAACCGCCAAATCTGCTGAGGTGATCGGCGAGAGGCATGCCAAAGACCCGATTGTGGAGAGGGCGGTGAGGACAAAAGAAGTAGCCGAGACAATGGAATCTCCTGTTGAAAAGGTTGTCTCTCCGCCTACTACGGATCTTTCTTTGAAGAACAGGCGAGTATCCTACCTTCAATCCCGAGAAAAGGAAGGACAGGAAGAGGAGGATGGGATGATGATGATGTCATAATGTACTCTCCAATATATCCGGACATCCATCGCCGTCTACATGAATGGAGGGCGTGGAAGCTAAGTCACTCAAGGGTGCAGTTTGAACGCCCTGAGTTCATTGAAGAAGATGAGGAGTTGTTCATATTTCTCGAAGTCGACACTCTAGCTTCAGGCTTTGGATGAGGATAATCGCACGAACATTCTACACATCCGCAAGGAAAAGCAAAAGCCGGAGCGGATGAGGAAGCGAAGCTCTCAAGAAAGCCGATATATGTCCTCTTCACGGAACTGAACACACTCACCCTCATCTCGGGCGTATTGTCGAGAGTGATGAAGACATGGACCCCATTATCGCAAAAGAGAAGTCATACATGCAGAAAGCTTTGAGGGAATCGAGAATGATGCATGAACAACGTATGTTTGAAGGACCGGAGAATCCTCACAATCTCTCCTGCAGATAGACGTATTGGGAGTAATGCGAAAATTTCCACAAATTATAGTGAACTACATCCCGAAAGACACTCAAGATGGGTCCAAGGACTTGGCGATGAGACTAGGAATTTGGGCACCCAAGTTGAGCCAACCCCTATCGAAGGTGTTTTACCACCGCCCCCACGGCCGAGCACTCAACGAGCGGCCGGAAGTCGGAGAAGAGTGACCCCATCATCGATCACTCGGTGGTGTGCCACCGAGGGAAACTCACTCCACCGCAGCAGGTCGAGAGGAGGCTGCGAGATGACTCCACAATGAAGAAAGGAGGCGGCGAAAACCAAAAAAGAACCACAAAGTGATCGACATTGACGAAGCTCGGACAGTTGAGTCTGTCCCAGCTGAGGTGTCAACTGTTTTGCAGGCTGAGGACACTGCTGTTGCAGTCGAGGCAAAGGATGGAAATGACCCAGGAGTTAACATTCTGGGCAATGAAAGTGCAATCCAAGGGGTTGAGACTCCTTCGGATGCCACGGTCCAAGACCCTAAGACAGTTGCGACTATCGAAGGGAATGTTGAAGGCCTCTCTGCAGTTGAGACTGCTGGAGGTGTTGAAGGCCCAAGGGAAGTTGAGACCTCCCTGGGTAAAGCTCAAGAAGTAAAGAACATCCCTCCAATTAACATTGTTGAATCTGAGAAGGAGATTAGTGCACTTCATGACTCCCAAGACAATCCTGACATATCATTTCTGGGATCTGAAGATGAAGCTGAGTCCACACCTGTTGCACATCAAAAGGACCCAGCTGAGGATGTTCTTCCACAGACGAGTCAGTTGACTTTTAAAGCTGCTCGTCAAACTTTCAACTTCGATGATGAACCAAGCCCCCAGGTTTCATCATCTTTGAATGATGCTGATGTTCCAGCCGAGGACCAGGTAATTCACTTAGAAAAATCTACTGAGGCCGAAGAAGCTATTAAGACAGCTGAGGCTCAGTCAGCTGGCCAACCCACTCAAAAAGGCCAAGCTGAACCGAAATCATCTGTGGCAGAGCTCCCAAAGCTGCAGCAGTGCCGACTCAACCAGAGGCATCACATGCACAAATAGCACAGTCAATCCCATATGTGCGAGATGATGCATTTGAACAAGTTTTTCCTTTCTCAATTGAGTTGCCTGAACTTGAGGAAGAGACAGCTCAAGAGCGGCGACGTTTCAACATCCGAGCAGATCCTGTCATCCCTACTGACTCCATTGTGCCAGCAGACTTTGACTTCGATGCTGAATGGCCGCTAGCTGAATCAGGTGTGATCGCTGAGATCCGTGAAGTTTTCAAGAAAATCTGTGGAGAGATTGAGAAGATCGAAAGGCATTAGGCCTCATTAGATATGCGTCTGGACAATCGAGATGCTAATCTCACAGCAGACTTAAGAGGGATTGTGGCACGGATCAAGGAGTGGTGTCAGCAAGCAGAGTGCAATGCAATACGAACAAGTTCAATATTTTAAGGCATTGTACAACAAGATGCTAGTTTGGAGTGCTGACAATGCGGATATCAAATAGAGGATGCAGACGTATATTGAAAGATTGCATGTCTCTCATACAACTGAAATGGAGTTGTTGCGCAACGAAAAGAAATTCTGCGTGTTGAGGAGAACATGAATACAAAGTTCAGCCTTCTCATGGCTGAAATGAAACTGGTGGCAGCTGAATCAAAAGCCACTCGCTCAGAATTTCATACAGCCTATGCCGCAGCAGACTCCAAGCAGAACTCCACTCTCATCCGACTTGACTTCATGCTCACAGGCATGTTTCCAGGGGTTCCTCTCTCCTTCGATGATGCCAAAAAGGGGGAAGAGGAATACCTAAGGAAATTGAAGGAAGAAGCAGTTGTTGAGAAGAAGAAGGGAAAAGAAGTTGAGGGGGAAAGGTCGAAGGACTTGACCTTAATGATTGCTGAAACCCCTCAGCAAGGTCATGCCACAGCATCCATCATCAGCAAACTTCCAGTGACTCTACCGATCCAACACTCTGTTGTGCCCATGTCAGAAAAGAGAAAAATTGTGGAAGCAGGGATGAAGGAGATTGAAAGAAAGATGGATGCCCGCGTTCAAGAAGTATTGAAAAATTACGGTGGCATTCCGGCCAAGAAGGATCTAGATGCCATTTCAGATGACGGAGATGAGCGAAGATCAGTTGAAGAATTTAAAACGCTCGAATCTGAAGTTTATTTCAAGAACATGTCTGCAGCCCAAGCACGGGATCTCAGATTGGGAGAAGAGTCTTAAGTTGTGCGACGAAGGCGATGGCGGCAATAGACTACCGGAACCATTCACCGGTGGCAAGCGGAAGACTCATGTCTGATATACACCCAGAGGAGGAGGAAGAAGTGGTAGAGGAAGAGGTTTTCGACCTAGACCTCTACCCAAAAATATTGAATATGTAGATCCAGGTAAGAAGGGAAGGATCTACTGGGCTGGCTATGATGAAGTAGCTAATCTGGAAGTGGCTAAGAAGAATGTTGATTATGTGAGAAGAATAGAAGAGGAGAATAGAAGACAAGACCAGATATGGGAAGAAAGAAAGGGAAAAGATGCTGCTGCAAAGAGAGCTTATGAAAAGAAGAAAGCAGCTGAAGATGAAAGAAAAAGAAAGGAACCGGATGATGACAGAGCTGAATATGAAAGAAGGAGGCAGCGAAGGAGATGAAGTGTTGTTGTAAACCCTTCATGTATTTTAATCCTGTAAATACATTGTTGTGTAAGTCATCTGTACTTTCAATAAAGCATTTTGTATTTGTATCTTAGCATAAATGTTGGTGATTTGCTTAAATAGAAGTGTGCTCTGATACACTTTGTAAATAGTTGTGTAAAGGACAAGAATGCTATGATCAATAAAATGATTGATTCTACGCATACATTCTTTGTTACTGTATTGTCTGTATGCATCTTTGCTATTTACATTTATGTTTAAAATTTTAAGTTTTGGCATCATCAAAAAGGGGGAAATTGTTGGGAAATTTATTGTTTAGATTTTGATGAATTCCATGTAAAACTTAGATTGGAATGTTGGCACCCCATTTTCCTTGTATATTTCATTGTTATAGATAGGGTTGGATGAGCTGAGTCAAGTCAGCTAAGCCTTGAAATATAAGAAGTCAATTGAAGAAGTGAAGTGAAGACTCTGCTGAGGAACAGCTGAGTATGGCCAAGATAGAAGATCAAAGACTCGACTGAAGACGTAACAGCTGAGGGACAGCTGTGTGAAGGGTCAGTTAAGTCAACTTGAGGAGCAAAGTCACAAGTTGAAAGTGACAGATGAGTCTTCAAATGATTGGAGCAGACTCAAGTCACCTGAAAAAAAGGCAGCTGCAAAGAGAAGTTAACTAAAAAGAATCCGTTGCACAGAAGTCAAGAACATTACTTAAATAAGTAATACACCCATGCTGCCAGGTCTTAAAGTGCTCGTCCCAGAAGTGTGCAAAAGGAATAAACCAATGGGAAGCACTGCACCTCGTGTCAGAACCTAAAAAGCTGAACATTCATTTAATACGAGCAAAGGTCTACATCTCAAGACTGAAGACCAAGAAAAGACAAGCCAATGAACATAAGTGATTTTTGAAAATCAGCCTATCTCTTCAACGAGCAGATTTTTTATAGTTCACTATAAAAGGCTGAGGAATTTCATTGAGGAAAATATATATATATATATATATATATATATATACACTTGAGAAATCAAGCATTATAAAAAGTATCTAACCTGCAAAACATTCTCAAGATTTTCAAGCAAAAATCCTCAAGCCTAAAACTCGAAGGAAATCAATCCAACACATACCTGTGAAGGAAAGATAACTTCAAATTGTTGAAGAGAAACCAGTGAAGAATCAAAAGGGGTCTACTTTCCAAGGAGGATTGTAGGAAGGTTCAAGATCGAACCAGTCTCAAGTTTTTGGAGGGCTTCGTGATCAAATCCAAGAAGCTTGAGAAAGTGAGTGAAGTAGCAAGGTAGTCGCCTGTGAAGAAAGCGAGTCGGACGAGAAGCGACTTGACCAAGGCATCTCTAGACTGAGTTCAAGGAGCAAGTCAGCTGTGTGATCAAGACTTGTCTCTAGACTGATAACCACTTTGTGAATTGATCATTACTTAGTGGATTCCTCCAAGAGTTGGAGAAGAGAGGATTAGAAGAATTATCCCATCTTCGAACCTCTATAAAAATTACTTGTGTCATTTACATTTCAGCATATTTACATTTCTGCACATTCATTTTATATCTGCTGATAATTTGCTATCCAACTGATAAATAACTAAGTGCTAAAATCAAGTGTTAAAACAAGGTTAATACAAATTCAAGGGTGTTAAGTCTTCCACTGAAAAACTCAACACACGCCAGTTAAGGTTTAGGCAAAACAATTGAGTTATTCTATCAACACTCTATCGAGTCCGGTGAGTGGCTAACTCTACTGATTAACTAACTTAGCTGTCCCTTAAGGACTTAGCTGCGTGATTAACTCTGTAATATTTTAAAAAGGACTAAAATTGAAAAGTTGGTAAGGTTTATTCAACCCCCCTTCTAAACCTTACTCACACCCCTTGGGACCTACACCTTCACCTCTAAACTTCGTGGTGTTGTTTCCCACAGCGTCCTCCAACCTAGCTGTGGTGGAGAGAGCTTCCCCTTTAGCTAGCACACCATCTGAGTGAATGATAGTGGGGTTACTCAGCTCCTGAGACACGGCTGTGTTTCCTGTTGAGTAGTCAGCCATTGAGGCAGGTGTCTCAACACTTTCTTCGAGGGCAGGCTTGGCTAGGGTGCTCGCGATCCCAGCTTCATCGTCGTTCCCCTGAGAGCCATCTTGAGAATGCATAGTGGAAGTGGTCGCAACAATAATGGTTTCAATCTTCTGCGCCACTCCCAAGGAATCAAATCGAGGAGAGATATGAGAAGACTCTCCTGGACCTTCCTGAAGATGTTTCTCATGCACGGATCGGGATTCTTTAATAGCATGTTGTAACTTGGCCTTTTCAACTGTCGCGGCTAGGTCCATCTCCTCCAGGTCGTTGTTGTTAGTTGTTTCCATGAGATGCTCATGGGTCCCCGTTTGCATACATATCTTCTATTTCTCGAGGTCTTTGGCTTTTTTCAGGGCTTTCTCCTTCTCATCTTCTTTAATAGCACGGGGGGCATCCATGCAGAAATCCTCATTAAGGGCATATTGGACAGTGACATTTCCAAAGAACCTGAGAAGCTCCTCTTCTTCTTTGATGAAATTAGGACGAGCGATTTGTTGTATAGAGTAGTCTAGCTTCCATCTCATCCATTCCCTTAGCCTCTGCTAGATGTCTGGATAGACTAGAGAGTACAATATCAAATCATCGTTATCTTCTCCGGTCTCCAGAATAGTAGCAAACAGAGCTTGCTCCTCCTCATGTTCAAGTGCATCAGTCTGAAGGGGTGAGACAACTTTTTCTTCATGTGACTTGGCTATCTCAGCTCCATCCATCTCCACAGCTGGGTCTTCGACACTCTGTGATCTGCATCAGTAGTCTTTAGGCTTTCATCAATTTTCTCTTGAGACTGCTCCTTTTGAGCATCAGCAGTCTCCTCGGGCATCTCGGCTAAGTGTCGGACTCGGCTGGCTTCTCCAGCTCCGACTTCTTAAACAGTCGTCTTCTTTTTGTGGCAAATAGGGGAACCTCTGGTTCTACATTTGAGGCTCTTCAAGGGTGAATGCATGTGTTTCAATACCCTTTTTCTTCGACGCGGATCCCTTACGAGACTTGGCAGTGCGTCTCTTCTTCACGACTGGAGAAGGAAGTATGGGTTCCTCCCGATCTCGGCTATGGGGGCAAGGGCTTGTGATTGTTGCCAGGCGGAGTGCTTGGGGTTTGGTCAGGCTGGGGCGGGCAGTGCCTTCTTTGATTTGGGCTTTGGGGCGGGGAGTAGGTTTAGCTGCCACAATTCTCTTCTTCGAAACAGGCTTAGTGGGGAGAGTTGGAGCGGTCGCAGTTGTATCTTCTGCAGGGTCAGTTGATTCCCCCTCACTGGTATCAACTTTCCTAGCATGAACTTTCTTCTGTGCGCAGAGGTTTGCAATAAACATCCTCTTATTTGCATGAAATGGGCTTCCCATGGCGCAGGGCGATCCCCTTAATCTCCATCAAATGGCCAATCACCAGGCCATACCCCAGGGAACAACCAAAAGTCCCATCCTCCTTGAAGGACTTGTTGATTACATTCTAACAGACTCGGCTAATGATGAACTCAGCCCAGTTAACTTTCTTGTCCTGCATGATTGCATCCATCACCATTATCTTAGTCCGCGATAGTTGGTTGAAGCTTCTGAACTTCATGTCTACACACTTGGACATAATGTCCATCAGCTTGTGGTAGTCATCCTTAATCAGCTCCTTCTTAGCTGCATAGATAGCTTTTGCAGTCAACTCGGGCTTAGCAATTTCTTTCCAAGCTACAGCCAAGTTCACATCCTTCTCAGCTATGTCCTTCAATCCTTTGGTCGGCAAAAAACAGTGTTCAACAATGTCCTTCGCAGTGATTTTGATGTCCTTGTCATGAATGAATGAGCTAATCTCATTGTCATGAACTTCGGCGTTCACATAAAACATCGCGACCTTCTCCAAGTAGGTGTGCGTGAACTCCATTGAGAGAAAGTCTTTCAGACCGGACTTGTCAAGCTTTGCAACCATCTTCTTCACCAGGGCCTTATCAGCGCCCTATTTGATCATCCCTTTGAAGTCCACTGAAGCATTGGAGTGGATCTTCTCTGAAAGCTTAGCGAAATCATGAGTAGCAGCCATTTTCAGAAAGATTAAACGGTGAAATATGAGAAAATCTTGATCTTTGAGGGTAGGGTTTCGAACAGTTGCAGAGAGAATTTCCTTCTTGCTTGCTGAAGGTGAGAGTATTCTGTGAGGATAGAGAAAATGTAAATTTTGGTTTATATGAGACTCAAAAGGACGGTTTTTGGTATTTGAAAAACTTTATCAAAATCAACGGTCAAGATTTAGCTTCAAAACCGCATTAATTTTCCCACATTAAATGCAGCAACATTTATATCCAATCATATGTTTTACTGTGCAGCTTTTGTACTGACAGTCATAATTCGCTGACAACATTCTTAAAAACATTCCCGCTCGAATAAAATGACTGCATTTTTGTCACTTAGCTCATAAATGATTCAACTATCATCCAAAGTGACTTAACACTTCTTCTCTCTTCTTCATAAGATCACTCGGTTGTCGCCTAACTCGATCTGGTGATTTTCCGACTAGGTTGTTTCACTTGGTTGAAGTGTGAAACTTGCTCATTTTCCATTTTCTCTTCTTTTGTCTCTGCTGATTGAGTCTTGTAAGTATCCTAACTCAGCTCAAATAACATTAACTCATTCTTGAGCTCTTCAAACCTTGATTCGCATAATAGCTTTGTGAATATGTCAGCTAACTGCTTATCAGTTGAGATGTATCCCAAGGTGATGTCTTTATTTTCAACATGATCTCTTATAAAATGATATATGACATCAATGTGCTTTGTCCTTGAATGCAACACTGGATTCTGAGTGATTGCAATAGCGCTAGTGTTATCACACATATTTGGATCTCTCGCAGCTATGTACTCTGCTTCAGTTGTGGATATAGCTATTGAATTTTGTTTCTCGCTGAACCAAGAAACTAATATGTTTCCAAGCATTTGACATGTACCTGAAGTACTCTTCCTGTCAACTCTACATCCAGCATAGTCTGAGTCTGATACCAGCTTGAATCCTCATTCTTTTGGATACCATAAGCCAACTTCTTGGCATCCCTTCAAATATCTTAGAATTCTCTTAGTTGCAGTCATGTGACTCTCTTTTGGTGTAGATTTAAATCTACCACATACACCTACAGCAAAGGTGATGTCTGGCTTGCTTGCTGTTAGATAGAGAAATGATCCAATGAGGGCTCTATATCTAGTTTGATCAACATCTTTACCATATGCATCCATATCCATCTTGATTGATGTATTCATAGGAATCTTTACTGATGACTTCTCTTTCATACCAAACTTCTTCATTAAGTCTCTGGTATACTTGGTTTGGCTTGTGAAGGTTACATCCTTCAATTGCTTGACTTGAAGTCCTAAGAAGAAAGTCAGCTCTCCCATCATGCTCATCTCAAATTTTCCTTGCATGAGGTTTGAGAACTTGTCACACAGCTCTTTGTTTGTGGATCCAAAAATGATATCATGCACGTGTATTTGAACAAGCAGTATACTCTCTCCATCTTGAATCCTGAAGAGTGTTCTATCAACCTTGCCTTTGGTGAATCCATTGTCAATTAGAAACTGAGACAATGTATCGTACCATGCTCTTGGTGCTTGTTTGAATCCATACAATGCTTTCTTGAGCTTGTAGACTTTATCTCCAATAGTTTTATGCTCAAAACCTGGAGGTTGTTCAACATAGACGTTTTCCTCTAGCAGTCCATTTATAAATGCACTTTTCACATCCATTTGATATACAGTGAAGTTGTTGTGTGCAGCATAAACAAGAAACATCCTTATTGCTTCCAATCTGGCAACAGGAGCAAATGTTTCATCAAAATTTATACATTCTTCTTGGCAATATCCTTTGGCTACCAATCTTGCTTTGTTTCTTACAACATATCCTTATTCATCTTTCTCCTGAATACCCACTTAGTACCAATAACATGTTGGTGGGTTGGCATTTGGACTAATTCCCATACTTTGTTCTTTCAAACTGATTCAACTCTTCTTGCATGGCCTGAATCCAATGTGTGTTTTCCAATGCTTGAGACACATCTTTAGGCTCCATTTGGGAAATAAAACAAGTGAACATTACTTCATGATGTGGTCTGGATCTGGTTCTTAAGCCATCTCTAACATCTCCAATAATTAACTCAGGTGGATGGTCTCTCAGCCATCTCACATCAAGTTGGAGTAAGTCTGTTGGATTCAGCCTTCTGGCAGCTAAGTTGTCTTGAACAGCTCTTTCATCTTCATTCAGCTGTAGACTTTCCAGTTGTCTTTGAGATTCAACTATCTCATCATCATCAGGGTTGAGTGCTTTCACTTATGTTTCAACATAAGGACTCTTCTGCATAGTTGGTTGATTCTGCTTTTCAGCTAACTCATCAATGTCTTCTCCATTCACATTACACTCATCAAACACCACATGGATAGACTCTTCTGTGACCATAGTCCTCTTGTTTATCACTCTATAGGCTTTACTCTCAGCTTAGTATCCCAAAATGATACCTTCATCAGCTTTAGCATCAAAAGCCTTCAAATTGTCCTTACCATTGTTGTGGATAAAACATTTACATCCAAATATCTTGAAATATCCAATATTTGGCTTTTCTCCATGTGCAAATCTCATAGGGAGCCTTGGTCAATTGCTTATTAATCATGCATCTATTCTAAGTGTAGCATGTTGCATTTATGGCTTCAGCCCAAAATCTCTTAGGTAATCCAGATTCAGCTAACATTGTCCTTGTAGCTTTCTTGAGAGTTTTGTTCCTTCTTTCAGCTACTCCATTTTGATGTGGAGTCCTCACTACTAATAACTCATGAGCAATACCATTTTCAACTCAATATTGAGTTATTATCCCATTGACAAACTCAGTTCCCCTGTCAGATCTTATCTTTATAATGGTTTGACTCTTCTCATTTTGAACTCTTCTCATCAGCTGAGGTAACTTCTGCAGTGTTTCCTTCTTTTTGCACATGAAGATTGTCCATGTATATCTTGAATAGTCATCCACCACCACTAAGGTGTATTTCTTTCCACTGATGCTAGTTCGCTCAACAGGACCAAATAAATCCATATGCAACAGATGCAACATCCTGGTTGAAGAAAGACTTGGCTTATCCTTGAATGATGATTTGATTTGCTTTCCCAATTGACATGCATCACATATGCTTTCTTTCGTGTACACTGAGTCTTGCAATCCTTCCACAAGATGACTCCTTGCAATCTTGTTGATTGTCTTGAAATTCAGGTGACTCAGCTTCTTATGCCACAACCAACTGGATTCGGTTGTACTCCTTGCTAGCAGACATGTGCTTGGTGTAGCAATAGACCAAACCACTACATACATAATCTTTTTCATTGTTCCTTGCAGTACAATTTCATTGGATTCAGCATCTTTGATCTGGCATATACCCATGTTGAATCCTACATTGTAGCCTTTGTCACAGAGTTGGCTGATAGTTAACAGGTTGAAGTTGAGGCTTTCAGCATAAGCAACATCCGTGATCTCCAGTCCATTTTTCTTGATGGATCCTATGCCTTTGATCTCCCCTGGAGCTTCATTTCCTTCAAATATGACTTTAGCACCTTTGATCTCCTTGAATTTTGACAGATTTCTTTTATTTCCTGTGATATGTCTGGAACAGCCACTACCCAGTACCAGGTTCCTTGGCACTCAGTTGTTCCTTGAACCTGCAATCAAGGAAATAAGTTTTTAGGTACCCATACTTGCCTGGGTCCTGGGGGTTAGTGTTATAAGATGCTCCAACCAACATATAGCCAGATGATCTGACTTTAAGAGGTTGCCATCTATCAATACCATAATCATAATGTACATTAGCAATTTGCTTGGGGGTTTTAGGATCATACAGTTGTCTCTTTCGTCTGTATGTACATGTGTTTGTTTTAGCAACTGCTTTCTTAGCGTACTTGTGAAATTTCGGAGTGTAGTGCTTGGGTGCATGAGTGTGCTGATAATAGCTATTTTGCCTTAGGAATGACCTTTGTTGAGGTTGAGGTCTTTGCCATTTTGGCTTGTATCCCATAGGTCTTTGCTATTATTTCACATTATTCCAATCAGCTTGGTTTGGATAGTTTCTACAATTTCCATCATATGTATTTCTTTGATGAAATTTCTGGGGCTTTTGGTAGCTCTGTTTGGGTCTTACAGAGTATTTTCTGTTAGGAGTCTGAATTTCTTTTCAGTTGTCCTTTCAGCATACTCTATTGGCTTCTTTCCTTTTCCTTTATAACCAAGTCAGTATGATTGTGATTGTGTTTTGGTGTGAATGTGGGTGCAACATATGGTGTTTTGGGTTTTGGATTCCTTCATTGCATGAAGTTCCTTTTTCTAAAAGAACTTTTGGAGTTTGACTATGAACACATGAATTGAATCATATGCTTGTCTTGTCTCCACACTCTTTTTGGCTCATAATAAGTTCATCCAGTGATTTGGATGCTTTTGTAAATAAGGCAATCACATTTTTAGATCTTTTCTCTTTTCTCATTAGCATCTAACTCTGCTAAGATCTTCGCATTTTCAGCCTTCAGCTTAGTGTTCTCATCAGCTATGTGACTCAGAGTACTCAGCTCTTTTATCAGCTATGAGTTTTGGTTTTTTAACTGGATGTTCTCCTCATTCAAAAGTTTGTGTGAGGTTTTAATGTGCTCAAAATCTTTCATCATTTTGCCTAATGAATCATAAAGATTTGTGGGTGATGAAGTGTGTGTATCACAGTCACTATCACTTGAATCAGAATGAGATGAGTTAGAATTTAACTCATTTTCTTGATCTTGTTGATCTTGTTATTTGGCCATGAGGCAAATCAAAGCCTCTTCCTCTGTATCACTTGAGTAGTCAGCCTCACTATATGAGTCTGCTGCTTCATTGCACTTGGCTGGCTCAACAGTATAAACAGCCAACATGGCTTTCTTCTTTTCTTGTCTTCTTTCCCTGAAGACTCTTCTTTCTTCCTTATTTTTGTATTTGTTGACTGGTGAATAGGAATAGTCAAAAGCAAAGTATCCTGGTTGTCTGCAATTCCAACACAGGTTTTCAGCTCTCTAATCAGCTTTGTCGGTCCTCTGATTATCAGCTCTCTGATCAGCTTTCTGATGTTCAGCTCTCTTGGGCGGCCTGTCCTCCCTTGCTTTGGAAGGTGCTAAATGTCTTCTGGAGGTTTCACCCTTGTTTCTTTTATAGTTCTTGTTAAAGAACTTGTTCAATCTCTTTGCCATGAGGGTAATTTCCTCCTGGTCAATGGTCTACTTTGGCTCAGCTTTCTTCCCATCACTGGCCAATAATGCAGCTGTCTTGGGTACAGTTGTTTCCTCTTGCTCTTTCCTTCTCAGCTCAAACTCATAAGCTTGAGGTCTGTGTTAGGAAATTTATTTGTTAGATTTTGATGATACCATGTAAAACTTAAACTAGGAAGTTGGCACCCCATTTTTCTTGTAATTATGTATTGTAATAGATAGGATTGGAAGAGTTGAGTTAAGTCAGCTATGCCAAAGATTACAAGAAGTCAATTGTGGACTGGGATGTAGACTCTGTTGTGTGTCAGCTGAGTATGACATAGAAGGAAGTCAAGGACTAGACTGAAGGAGAGTCAGCTGAGAAACAACTATGAGAAGTGTCAGTCAAGTCAACTCAAGAAGCCAAGTCTATCAGTTGAAGTGATAGTTGAGTCAATGCTATGATTGAAGAAGACTCGTGTCACACTGGGTAAATACAAAGATCAAGTGAAAACAACTGACTTAGATACGTTGGAATAAATTCAAGAATATTACTTGATATAGTAATATTTCAAGCTGCCAGGTCTTATAGTGTTTGGCCCAGAATTGTGCAAAAGGAATAAACAAATGGGAAACATTGCACCTTGTGCAGAACCTGCAAACCTGAAATGCCATTTAATACGAGGAAAGGTCAACATCACAAAGGCTGCAGACCAAGACAAGACAAGCCAACGAACACAAAGTGACATTTGAAACTAGCCTATCTCTTCTACAGGCATATTTCAAATGTGCACTATAAAAGGCTGAGGATGCATTTGAGAAAAGGTTACCTTGATTGACGTGAACCTAGCAAGAGCAAGCAATATTCAAGCATCTAACCTGCAATATTCTCAAAGCAATTCAAAAAATTCCTGAAGCCTAAAACTCAAAGAAACTCGACCCAACACAAGCTGTGAATGAGAGATAACTTAGACCAGTTGAAGAGAAAACTTTTGAAGAAACAAAAGGGGTCTACTTTCAAATTTGAAGGATTGTAGAAAGGTTCAAGGTCGAACCAAGTATCAAGTTTGTTTGAGGGCTTCATGATCAAATCCAAGAACTTGAGAAGTTTGCTATAGTAGCCAGGCAGCTGCCTCGTGAAGAAGCTGATTTGCAAGAGAAGCCAGATGTGTGATCAAGGTCTCTAGACTGATAACTACTTTGTAAACTGATTTAGTGGATTCCTCCAGGGTTGAGAAGAGAGGATTACAAGAATTACCCCATCTTCGAACCTCTATAAAAATACTTGTGTCAATTTACCTTCAACACTAACTTTCCAGCATATCTATTTTATATCTGCTGATAAGTTTATATTTGTTATCCAATTGATAAATAACTAAGTGCTAAATCAATTGTTTAAAATAAACTTAAAACCAATCAAAGGGTGTTAAGTCTTCCGTTGTTAAAAACCAAATCAGCCAAGTTATACTATCAACAACTCTATCGAGTCTGTTGAGTGGGTAACTTAGCTGAATAGCCAACTTAGTGTCTCCCAAGGACACAGCTGATTTGAGTTAACTCTATTGAATTATTTAAAAGGACTAAAATCGAAAATTTGGTAAGGTTTATTCAACCCTCCCCCTTCTAAACCTTACAAAGACACCCATTGGGACCTATAAGTGGTATCAGAGCGGTTGGTTCATTGAGCCTTCCGCACTGGTTACTGAACTAGATCTCTATCTTTTCAAAAGGTTTTAACACTTGTGTTTTTCAAAGTCTTTCATCTTTTAAGCAAAGCTATTATCATGGAAGCAAATCTAACTCGTATTCAACAAGAACTATAAAAGAAATAAGGGTGAAACCTCCAGAAGACATTCAGCACCTTCCAAGGCAAGGGAAGACAGGACACCCAAGAGAGCTGAGCATCAGAGAGTTGATAATCAAAGAAAAGACAGAGTTGATCAAAGAGCTGAGAACCTGTGTTGGAATTGCAGACAACCAGGACATTTTGCAATTGACAGTTTCTATCCACCAGTCAACAAGTATAGGAATGAAGAAAGAAAAGTCTTCAGGAAAGAAGACAGAAAAAGAAGAAAGCCATGTTGGCTGCTGAGACTGATGAGCTAGGCAAGTGCAAAGAGGCAACAGACTCATATAGTAGTGAAGTAGACTACCAAGTGATTCGGAGGAAGAGGCTATGATCTGCCTCATGGCCAAAGAATAAGATCAAGAAGATGAGGTACACTCTAACTCATCTCATTCTGATTCAAGTGATAGTGATTGTGATACACACACTTCATCACCCACAGAACTTTATGATTCATTAGGCAAAATGATGAAAGATTTTGAACACATATAGTCCTCATAGACAATCTTAAATGAGGAAAACAGCCAGCTTAAAAACCAAAACTCACAGCTGACAAAAGTGTTGAGTACTCTGAGTCACATAGCTAATGAGAACACTAAGCTGAAGGCTAAGAATGCCAAGATCATAGCAGAGTTAGCTGCTACGGAAAAGAGGGAAAAGGATCTTAAAATGTGATTGCCTCATTTACAAAAGCATCCAATCATTGGATAAACTAATTATGAGTCAAAAGGAATGTGGAGACAAGACAGGCATAGGATTTAATTCCTTTGTGCATAGTCAAACTCCAAGAGTGATTTTGGATAAGGGATTCTTCAAGTAATGAACCATTCCAAAAACCCAAAACACCAAATGCTGCAACCACATTCGCTCCACAGCACAATCACAATCATACTGTCCTTTTTTCAAATGGAAAGGAAAGAAGCCAGTCGAGTATGCTGAAAGGACAACTGAGAAGAAATTCAGACAGGTTCCTCAGTAAACTCCAAATAGAAAATACTCTGTGAGAAGCAAGCAGAGCTACAAAAAACCCCAGAAATTTAATCAGAGAAATACATATGATGGGAATGGTAGAAACTATCTAAACTATGTTGATTGGAATAATGTGAAACACTGGCAAAGACCTATGGAATATAAGTCAAAATGGCAAAGACCTAAACCTGAGGCTGAGGAAAGGTCATTCCAAAGGCAAAAGAGTTTTTATCAGCACACATATGCACCCAAGCACTACACTCAGAAGTACTACAACTACTCCAAGAAAGCAATTGCTAAAACACAAACACAGGCTTATAGACAAAAGAGACAGTTGTATGATCGTAAAAACCCCAAGCAATTTGGTATAATGTGCACTATGATTAGGGAACTGGTAGATGGCAACCTCTTAGTGTCAGATCATCTGGCTATAGGATGGTTGGAACATCTTATAGCATTAACCCCCCAGGACCCAGCCAAGTATGGGTACCTAAAACCTGATTTCCTTGATGGCAGGTTCAAGGAGCAGCTGAGTGCCAAGGAACCTGGTACATGGATAGTGGTTGTTCCAGACATATGACAAGAAACAAGAAAATTTTGTCAAGATTTAAGGAGATTAGAGGTGCAAAGGTTATACTTGGAGGAAATGAAGCTCTAGGAGAGATCAAAGGCACGGGATCCATCAAGAAAAATGGATTGGAGATCATAGATGTTACTTATGTTGAAGGCCTCAACTTCAGCCTGCTAAGTATGAGCCAACTCTGTGACAAAGGCTACAATGTAGGATTCAACATGGGAGTTTGCGAGATCAAAGATACTGAGTCTAATGAAATAGTGTTGTAAGGTTCAAGGCAAAAGAATATGTATGTGGTAGATTGGTCTACTGCTACACCAAGTACATGTTTGCTAGCAAAGAGCACAGCCGAATCAAGTTGGTTGTGGCACAATAAGCAGAGTCACCTGAACTTCAAGACAATCAACAAGCTTGCAAGGAGTCATCTTGTAGATGGATTGCCAGACTCAGTGTATAAGAAAGAATGTGTATGTGATGCATGCCAGATGGGAAAGCAAATCAAGTCATCATTTAAGGATAAGCTAAGTCCTTCTTCAACAAAGATATTACATCTGTTGCATATGGATTTATTTGGTCCAATTGAACCAGCAAGTATCAGTGGAAAAAAATACACTTTGCTTGTGGTGGATGATTATTCAAGATATACATGGAAATTTTCATGTGTAAAAAGAAGAAAACACTTTGAAAATTACCTCGGTGATGAGAAGAGTCAAACCATTATAAAGATAAGATCAGACAGTGGAATTGAGTTTGTCAATGGAATTATAACTCAGTATTGTGTTGAAAATAGTATTGCTCATGAGTTATCAGCGGCAAGAACTCCAAAACAGAATGGAGTAGCTGAAAGAAGGAACAGAACTCTCAAGGAAGCTGCAAGGACTATGTTAGCTGAAGCTGGATTGCCTAAGAGATTTTTGGTGCCATAAATACAACATGCTACACTTCAAAATAGATGCATGATTAACAGGCAATTGACCAAGACTCCATATGATATTTAGACAGGAAAGAAGCCAAATGTTGGATATTTCAAGATATTTGGATGTAAATGTTTCATCCAAAATAATGGCAAAGATAATCTGAAGGCTTTGCTAAAGCTGATGAAGGTATCTTTTTGGGATACTCAGCTGAGAGTAAAGCCTATAGAGTGCTGAACAAGAGGACTATGGTTAAAAAAGAGTATATCCATGTGGTTTTTTATGAACCTAATGTGAATGGAGAAGACATTGATGAGTTAGATGATAAGCTGAATCAACCAACCATGCAAAAGAGTCCTTATGTTGAAGCTGGAGTAAGAACACTTTACCCAGATGATGATGAGATAGCTGAATCTCAAAGACAGCTGGAAGGTCTACAGCTGAATGAAGATGAAAGAGCTGTTGAAGACAACTTAGCTGCGAGGCGGCTGAATCCAGCAGACTTACTCCAACCTGATGTGAGATGGCTGAGAGACCATCCACCTGAGTTAGTCATTGGAGATGTTAGAGATGGCATTAGAACCAGATCTAGAGCACAAAGATGAAACCATATTCACTTGTTTCATTTCTCGGATAGATCCTAAAGATGTATCTCAAGCATTGAAACACACATTGGATTCATGCCATGCAAGAAGAGTCAATCGTTTGAAAGGAACAAAGTATGGGAATTAGTTCAAAGGCCAGCCCACCAAAATGTTATTTGTACTAAGTGGATTTTCAGGAACATGATGAATGAGGAAGGATCTGTTGTAAGAAATAAAGCAAGATTGGTAGCTAGAGGGTATTGCCAAGAAGAAGGTATAGATTTTGATGAAACCTTTGCTCCTGTTGCCAGATTGGAAACAATAAGGATGTTTCTTGCCTATGTTTCACACAAGAACTTCAATGTGAAGAGTGCATTGCTTAATGGACTGCTAGAAGAAGAAGTCTATCTTGAACAACCTCCAGGTTTTGAGCAGAAAACTATTGGAGATAAAGTCTACAAGCTCAAGAATGCATTGTATGAATTGAAACAAGAACCATGAGATTGGTATGATACATTGACTCAATTTCTAACTGAAAATGGATTCACCAAAAGCAAGGTTGATAGAACACTCTTCAGGATTCAACATGGAGAGAGTATACTGCTTGTTCAAATATATGTGGATGACATCATTTTTGGTTCCACAAATAAAGAACTGTGTGACAAGTTCAAACCTCATGCAAGGCAAATTTGAGATGAGCATGATGGGAGAACTGACTTTCTTCCTAGGACTTCAAGTCAAGCAATCGAAGAATGGAAACTTCATAAGCCAAACCAAGTATACCAGAGATTTGATGAAGAAATTTGGTATGAAAGAGAAGTCTTCTGTGAAGATTCCTATGAATACATCAGTCAAGATGGACAAGGATGCATATGGCAAAGCTGTTGATCAAACCAGATATAGAGCTCTCATTGGACCATTGCTCTATCTAATAGCAAGCAGACCAGACATCACCTTTACAGTAGGTGTATGTGCAAGATTTCAATCTGCACCAAAAGAGAGCCACATGACTGCAGCTAAGAGAATCCTAAGGTAAGGGATGCCAGTAAGTCGGCTTATGGTGTCCAAAGGAAGGAGGATTCAAGCTGGTAGGATACTCAGACTCAGACTATGTTAGATGTAGAGTTGATAGGAAGAGTACTTCTAGTACATGTCAAATGCTTGGAAGTAGATTGGTTTCTTGGTTCAGCAAGAAATAAAATTCAATAGCTACATCCACAAAGGCGAGTACATAGTCAGCCAGCAAGCAAATTATACCCAAGTCTTATGGATGAGACAAAGAACAGAGATTATGATATTGAAGAAAAAGAGATTCCAATTATGTGTGATAACACAAGTGTTATAGCAATCACTCAGAACCCAGTATTGCATTCAAGAATAAAGCACATTGATGTCAGATATCATTTTATAAGAGATCGTGTTGAAAAGAAAGACATCACCTTGGAATACATCTCAACTGATAAGCAGTTTGCTGATATATTCACAAAGCCATTATGTGAATCAAGGTTTGAACAACTCAATCATGAGTTAGGGTTAATTGAGCTGAGTTAGATTACTCAGAAGACTCAATCAGCAGAGAAAGAAGATGAGAAAATAGAAAACAAGCAAGTTTTACTTTTCAGCCAAGCGAAAACTTGACTTGGAAAGTCAACAGACGAGTCGGTGACAATTTGAGTTACAATAGGAGAAGAGAGAAGCAGAGTTGAGTCACTTTGGAAGAAAGCTGAATCATTTATGAGATAAGTGATAAAAACGCTATCATTTTATTTGAGCGGGAATGTTTTTAAGGATGACGTCAGCTTAATTATGACTGTCGGACAAAAGTTGCACAGTAAACCATATGATTGGATGTAAATGTTGATGCATTTAATGTGGGAAAATTAATACGGTTTTGAAGGCTTAATCTTGACTGTTTATTTTGATCAATATTTTCAAATTCCAAAAATCGTCCTTTCACGTCCCTTATATACGAAATTTCATCTCTCTCCTCATGCAAACTTACCCGTCTTCAGTAAGAAAGCCTATTCTCTCTGCAACTAAGTTCGAAAACCTAATTCTTCAAGTTCCGTTTTTGCATTTTCAATCAATAAAAACTTCTGGAAATCGCTAGTTCTCATGATTTTGCATTATTGTACGAGAAAATCCACTCTGGGTCGTTAGTGGATTTCGCTGGTATGATCAAGCAGGGCGTTGATGGGGCCCTTGTGAAGAAGATAGCTGAGAAACTGGAAAAATCCGGTCTGAAGGACTTTTTATCGATGCAGTTCCCGTATACATACCTAGAAGAAGTGGCTTTTTTATTCTACGTGAATGCGGAGGTCCATGACGATGAAATCCGTTCATCAGTCCATAGCAAGGACATTAATATCACTGCAAAGGACCTTGCTGAGCACCGGTTTTTACCCTCTGAAGGGTTGAAGGACATCGCTGAGAAGGATGTCAGCTTCGTTGCATCTTGGAAGGAAATTGCAAAGTCAGAGTATGCTGCGAAGGCTATATATACAACCAAGAAGGAGTTTCTGAAGGAAGACTACACAAACTAATGGACATCATGTCCAAGTGTGTGGACATGAAGTTTGGGAGCTTCAATCAGATGATCGTGATGGCTGCGATCATGCAAGAAAAGAAGGTGAATTGGGCTGAGCTCGGCTTCAATCGAATATGCCAGAACGTGATGAACAGGTCCTTCAAAGAGGATGGGACCTTCGGTTGTTTGCTGGGTTATGGCGTAGTCATTGGCCATCTGATGGAGTTGAATGGTATTGCACAGCGCCATGGCAAGTCCTTCCATGCAAACAAAATGATGTTCAAGCGAACCTCTGGAGCCCATAAGAAGGCACATGCAAGAAAGGCGGATACAATTGAGGGGAATCATCGACCTCATCAAGACACAACAGACCTCCCCAGCTCTCTCTCCCAAGCAGATATCCAAGAAGAGAGTTGCACCATCTAAGCATGCCCCTGCCCCAGCAGCCAAGTTCAAGAAAGCACCTGCCCCCGCAGCCAAAACCAAAGCTCCTACCCAAGCAGCCCAAACCCCTGCCCCAACAGTCGAGACTGAGGAGGAACCCCGTATTTCCTCACCGGTCGTGAAGAAGAAGCGCACTGCCAAGTCAAGAAAGGCAGCTGCAAAAGCTTTTATTGAAACACATGCCTTCACTCCTACTGGAGTGGAACCAGAGATTTTGTTGGTTTCCACTAAGAGAAGATGGCAGTCTAAGAAATCTCAATTGGAGAAAACAGTTGAATCTGGTACTCAGCCAGAGAAGCCAAGTGAGATTGTTGATGCTCAAGAAGAGCAGTCTCAAGAAAGAGTGATTCAGCCCGAGAAGACTGCTGATGAGATCAACAGAATATCAAAGACCTAGTTGTGCGGAAGACTGCTGTGGAAACTGAAGCGCTGAGACAACCAAGCCTGTGGAAGAACAGGTTGTCTCACCCCCTCAAACAGACACAGTTGAGTGTGAGGAGGAGCAAGCCCCTCTAACCATGATTCAGGAGACTGGAGAAGAAGATGAAGATGATGAATTAATTATGACTCTCCAGTCTACCCGCATATCTTCGAAGATTAAGGGAATGGAGGGCGTGGAAGTTGGATTACTCCAGCAAGCAATTTTCTCGTCCTGAGTTCATTGAAGATGAGGGAGAGCTACTCAGGTTTCTTGGACATGCATCAGTCCAATTTGTCCTCAATGAAGACAACTGCATGGAAACCCTCCGACTTATCAAGGAGGAAGAGAATGAGGAAGTTGAGGAAGCGAGCAAGATCCTTGGAGAAATTGAAGATATGTCGTGAGACAAGGACATATGAGCACATTCATGAGTCGACCGACAAAGGATGACATGGATGACATGGACCCTATTGCTGCAGAGAGAAGGCCGAGTTGGAGCAGCCACTTGCGAATCAAGACCCGTATGCACAAGTTGAGTCTTCAAGAAAGTCTAGGAGAGTCATCCAAAGTCTCTCCCTAGGATCGATCCTTTGGGAGTGGCACAAAGCCAGCTTGCCTATGATATTTCTCGCAACCACGTCCCCCGTGCGGTCTGAAGATGGCTCCAAGGGAATCGGCGATGAAGCTGGGAATTTGGGCACCCAAGCCAAGCCTAACCCTGAAGAAGGTATTGAGACACATACCCTTACGGCTGAACATTCAAAAGGAACAACAGTCGTGTCTCAGGTGCAGAGTGACCCCATCATCATTCACTCACCAATGGTGTGCTTACGCTAAAGGGGAAAACTCTCTCTACCATAAGCGAGGTCGGATAATGTTGTAGGAGACCAAACAAAGAAGTTAGGAGGCGAAAAAGGGAACATCACAGTGCAACAGAGTGACATTAACGACATTTGGACAGTTAAGTCTGTCTCAGCTGAGATGTCAACTGCTTTGAAGGCCGATGAAGTTACTTGCGTAGCTAAGACAAAGGATGGAGAGGCCTTGGGAGTTGAGACTTTGGGCCATGAAAGTGCAAGCCAAGGAGTTGATACTCCAATAGATGCCACCGTCGAAGACCCTAAGACAGTTGAGTCTGTCAAAGGGATTGTAGAAGGCCCTACAGCGGTTGAGACTGTTGGGGGTAATGAAGGCCTAAGGGAGGTTGAGACTTCCCTAGGTAAAGAGCAAGGTGAACAGAACATTCCTCAACTTGAAGGAGTCTGCTGCAGAAGAGGAGATCAGCGCCCTTCATGATTCCCAAGAACACGTTGATACATCATTTTTGGGATCAAGAGGATGAAGTCGAGTCCACTCACCCTGAAGATTCTTTGATGGACAAGGATGAGGATGTTCTTCAATCTCAGAGCCAAGTCAGTGATAAGACAGCTCGAATGAGATTCAATTTTGATGATGAGCCAACTCCAAAGGCATCATCATCCTCCGATGATGTTGATGAATCAGTTGAGGAAATGATTACTCAATTGGAAAAACCCACTGAGACCGAGGAAGCTGTTAAGACAGTTGAGGCTCAGTCAGTTGAGCAAACATCTACAACTGCTCCAGCTGCAACAGAGTTAGCTGCGCAGGCTACCACAGCTGCAGCAGTAATGACTCCTACAGCTCAATCGTAGGCTTTCACAGCTGTACCAACATATGCCAATGATGTTGCCACAATTGAGGCCCAAAGAGCTGAATCATTGCATGAACTTCAGAGTCAAGACCCCCAAGGTGAATCCTCGGGGATACCTTTCATACGCAATGATGTTTTTGAGGATATATTCCCATTCACTGCTAAACTACCGGACATAGAGGAAGAATTTGCCCGAGACCAAGAGAAATATACAGTGCAAGAAGAGCCTGTTATTCCCACAGATTTGATTGTGCCAATAGACTATGACTTCGATGCAGTGTCGCCAGCAGCTGAGTCAAATCTGACAGCTGAGTTCCGTGAAGCCTTCAAGAAGATCTGTGAAGAGATTTAGAAGATGAGACGCCACCAGGAATCTCTGGATTTGAGATTGGACAATCGGGATGCACCCTCATAGCATATTTGTGAGGGTTTATAGTTCGTATAAGGGAATAGACTGCACAGCAGACAGCCATGCGTTTGGAGCAGGTCCGTTACTTCAAGGCCCTATTTGCCAAAATGCTTGTATGGAGTGTGGACACTTCTATGTTTCAGCAGCGAATGAAAGAACACATAGTCGGGATGGAAACCTCTCATAAGTCGAATATGGAGCTGCTTCAGCACTTTCACAAGGCTAAGATCACTCGACTCGAGAACAACATGAATGATAAGTTCAGTCTTCTTATGGCTAAAATGAAGTTAGTGAAAGCCGAGTCGAAGGCTACTCGCTTAGAGTTTTGGAAAGCCTATTCTACAACAGACTCCAAGAAGAACTCTACCATCAGCCGACTGGATTTTCTCCTGAGTGGATTATTCCCTGGGATACCTCTCTCCTTTGGTGATAATGCCAAAAAAGGGGAAGAAGAGGCCCTTAAGGGATTTAAAGAAGAGATGAAGAAATGAGGTGACACAACTGAGGAGGAAGGAAGTTCCAAGAATATTCCTTTAAAATTGATGTATGTTGAAATCCCACAGCTAGCTAAAGTCACAGCCTCTATTCTCAGCAAGCTCCCAAGAATCTACCTATTGAGAAAACTGAGGTGGCCATGAAAGATAAAAGAAAGACCATCGAAGCTGCATTCGAGGAAGTAGCTAAGAAGCAGTCAACTCGCGTGGAAGAAATAATGAAACAATATGGTAGTCCTCCAGCCGGAAAGGACTATGCTACGATCAAGCCCCCGAAGGACTTGACTATGTCTTTGGATCTGAGCCCAGATCTCTAGAGGAATTTCAAACTCTAAAATCAGAAGGTTACTTTCAAGGAATGACTCTGCCTCAAGCGTGGGATGTGTATTGGGAGAAGGGATTGGAAGTGTGTCAATCAACTGATAAGCAGCACACTTCCAGCAGTCACTCAGTTGGAAAGTCCAAGGCTCCAATACAGTATACTCCAAGAGGAAGAGGAGCTGAGTCAGGACGGCGACGACGTGGTGGCAGCGGAAGAGGCTCTCAACCACGACCAAGACCAAAGGATGTAATGTATGTTGATCCGCAGAAGAAAGGGATCACATATTGGGCTGGACATGACCATCTTACAAATCTAGAGGTTGCATGCAAGCTATCTGAAGCCAAGAAGAGGCAAGACGAAGAGAATGAGAGATCAACAAGAGAATGGCTCGAGAGGCAGCGAAGGGATGACCCTACTGCTAAACAAGCTTATGAGAAGAAGAAGAGAGAGGAAGAAGAGAATAAGAGGAGAAGGCAAGAGGATGACAGGAAGAGGGCTGAAGAAGAAGAAGCAGCAAAGGCGTTGAAGTGTAAGTCTTCTATAATAGCTCTGTGATTTTCCCTGTAATTTTCACTCTCTGTGTATCTTAGCTTAGATGTACATTGTATTGTTATATATAAGGCTCAGATACTTAATGTAAACAGCTTTGTAAAAGAAAAGAATGTTATGATCAATAAAATGATTATTCAAAGCCTGCATTCTTCGTTACTGCACTGCTTGTATGTTTGTTGTTAACTTATGTTGAATGTTTTAAGTTTTGGCATCATCAAAAAGGGGAAAATTATTAGAAAATTATTTGTTAGATTTTGATGATACTATGTAAAACTTAAACTAGGAAGTTGCCACCCCATTTTCCTTGTAATTATGTATTGTAATAGATAGGACTGGAAGAGCTGAGTTAAGTCAGCTATGTCAAAGATTACAAGAAGTTAATTGCGGACTGGGATGTAGACTCTGTTGTGTGTCAGCTGAGTATGGCCTAGAAGGAAGTCAAGGACTCGACTGAAGGAGAGTTAGCTGAGAAACAGTTGTGAGAAATGTCAGTCAAGTCAACTCAAGAAGCCAAGTCTATCAGTTGAAGTGATAGTTGAGTCAATCCCATGATTGAAGCAGACTCATGTCACCTGGGGTAAAGACAACAGTTAAGTGAAGACAACTGACTTAGATCCATTGGAATAAAGTCAAGAATATTACTTGATATAGTAATATGTCAAGATGTCAGGTCTTAAAGTGTTTGGCCCAGAATTGTGCAAAAGGAAGGAACCAATGGGAAACACTGCACCTTGTGCCAGAACCTGCAAATCTGGAATGCCATTTAATACGAGGAAAGGTCAACATCACAAAGGCTGCAGACCAAGACAAGAAAAACCAATGAACACAAAGTGACATATGAAACTAGCCTATCTCTTCAACGGGCAAATTTCAAATGTGCACTATAAAAGGTTGAGGAAGCATTTGAGAAAAGGTTACCTTGATTGACCTGAACCTAACAAGAGCAAGCAATATTCAAGCATCTAACCTGCAATATTCTCAAAGCAATTCCTCAAGCCTAAAACTTGAAGAAACTCGATCCAACACAAGCCTCAAGCCTTCTTTCTCCTTCAATCAGCTACTACTCTTCTTACAGCCATATTGACTTTGAGTATTTCCAATGGCTCATCCTCTATCACAAGTCACATTTCATTGTTTAAAGCGGATAGATGAGCCTGCATACGAATCTTCCAGTCATCAAACTCTTCCACAGTGAACATTGGAATACGAGTTAGATTTGCTTCCATGATAATAACTTTGCTTTTTAAAGATGAAAGACTTTGAAAACACAAATGTTAAACCATTTGAAAAAAATTGAGATCTAGTTCAGTAACCAGTGTGCAAGGCTCAATGAACCAACCGCTCTGATACCACTTGTAGGTCTCAAGGGGTGTAGTGTAAGGTTTAGAGGGGGGATGAATAAACCTTACCAAATTTTCACTTTTAGTCTTTTTAAGAATTTCAACAGAGTTGACTCAAATCGATTGTGTTCTTGGGGGATGACTAGGTTGGCTATCTTCACTAAGTTACCCACTCAAAAGACTCGATTGAGTTGTTGATAGTATAACTTGGCTGGTCACAACTAACATTTAACTTTAGTTGGTTTGGTTTTTAACAAATGGAGATTTAACACCCTTTTATTTGATTAAAGCACATTTTTAACACTTGGCACTTGTTATTTATCAGTTGGATTAGCAAATTAACTTAACAGTAGATATAAAAATATATGCAAGAAAGTAAATGCTGAAAGTAAAATGACACAAGTAATTTTTATAGTGGTTCGAGGATGTGGTAATTCCTCTAATCCACTCCTCTCCAACTCCTGGAGGAATCCATTAGATAACAGATCAAGTTACAAAGTAGTTCTCAGTCTAGAGAAAGCCTTGATCACACAGATGGCTTCTCCTGCGACTCAGCTTCTTCACAAGATACCTACATGCCTTACTACTCCAGCTCCCTTTCAAGTCCTTGAATTAGTTCACACAGCTTCATTCTTCATTCGTAATATGAGCCCTAGGCACAGCCTCCCGCGCTGAAGCAACAGCCCTCCAATAAACTTGAATCTCTTGGTTCGACCTTGAATCTTTCTACAACTCCTTCAACTTGGAGAGTAGACCCCTTTTTCGTTCTTCAAATGTTTCCTCTTCAACTGGTTGAAGTTATCTTTCCTTCACAACGTGTGTTGGATCAAGTTCCTTCGAGTTTTAGGCTTGAGGAATTTTCTGGATAAGCTTGAGAATTTGCAGGTTATACTTGCTTGATAATTGCTTGATTTGTTCGTGCTAGGTTCAGGTTCTTAATTAAGGTCACCTTTTCTCAAATGCTTCCTCAGCCTCTTATAGTGCTCATTTGAAAATTTGCCCGTTGAAGAAATAGGCTATTTTCAAATGACACTTCTTGTTCGTTGGCTTGTCTTTTCTTGGTCTGCAGCACTTGTGATGTTGACCCTTGTAATACCCATTTGGCCTTTCTTTTTCATGCGCATAAATTACTCCAGCTTATGTGATATATGCATTAAAAATAACATTGCATAATTCATCTTATTTTAGAGTGCAATTTTAATCATTAGACTTCGTAAGCCCTCGTCGTGTACTTCTGCATTGATCCTCTAGCGTAAGTGGTTAATATATATTAAAATTAGATGGAAATTTTGATATTATTATAATAATTAGAATATTATAACACCAGACCCTAATATTTGTTATATAATATAGTTTATGGATTAAACATTCACAAAATATATATATATATATATTTAAAGCTATCTTAATACACAAGAATTCCTCAATGTAAAGCATTATAGCTGACTGAAACATAGAATTGAAGGAATGATTGCTTAATGAATAAGAAAATCGGACATGTATACACTTTCAATCCATTAATCAGAATGAAGAGTTTTGCATGCATTTACCGTACGTAGTAGTCACCCATTTTTTCCTTATAAATAAATTAACATATACATATAAATATATATAGGTAACTAAGTGGGAAACACCCACATGACTATCTATTAAGTGTGTCTATAATATGTGTACGTGTGTAACTGTGTATTAGGAAATACACTTAACCTCTTAATTAATATACTCTATATATATATATATATATATACACAATGAGTCTTTCAAGATAAATTCAAATGTAAAGTTGAATTGGTTAGATATATATGTCCACCGCCTCAATAAAAGTGATAAAGATATGCACATTTATATTAGTTAAACCAAGGCGGAGAGGGGAATATAGAGACGACAAAGGAGGAGAAAATAAAAGAGAAAGATAAGTGAAATAGAAATGGAGAGTAGCTGGCAAATAGAAGTGAGAAAGTAAAGAGGGATAGTGATCGATAGTTATCACACACAAATGAGATTTTATTTTGGTAAGTGCTTTGCAACCTACTTTTTCACCTTCTCTAATTAGATTATGGCATATATGACTAAACTGAATGTTCTACTTTGATTCTACAAGATATGTGAAAGGTGAAAGCAATGAAGAAGAAAGGACTAAGTATACTATAAAAGCCATAGCTAAGAAAATGACAATCAACCAATATTCTTTACTGATATAACTTAATTACAAAATGATGAAAAGGATGGCAATATATAGAGGTGTATAATCGGATATAGCCTTTCCCAGGTGTAGCTGGAAATAACAGAAAATATTCCTTATTTGTACTACCTATGCTATGATGATGACAAGTGTAGCAATCTCCATATTTTAAGGGTAATAAGAAGCAGACATTATATGATATGGAGAGTAGCTTATAAAGGCATCTTTGTTGAATTTATTGTTGAATTCGAATTCATTGATTGTCTAACATCCCCCCTCAATTCGAGCGAGACTAAGGGAGTGACAGTTAGACGATTCCTTAGCTGAGAGAAGAATTGATAACTCAATGGTTTGGTAAGAATGTCTGCTATCTGTTGAGAGGATGGAATATATCGAATTTGAAGTTCCTTTGCAGCTACCTTTTCACGAACGAAATGATAATCTAGCTCAATATGTTTCGTTCGAGCATGTAAAACAGGATTAGAGGCCGTGATATGGTGCTTTGGTTGTTAATCCAAATTATTGGTATAGAATTTGAAGAAACTTGTAACTCAAATGGCCAATAGATAAGATAACCAAGCCATCTCTCGCTTTGCAACCTTGAGCAAGACTCGGACTCTGCTTGATCTTAGATCCGGAAACGAATGTTGTTTCTTGGCAACCCATGAAATAAGGTTCTTGCCAATATAAATGCAAATACCTGGCGTAGACCTTCTATCATCAACATCTGAAGCCCAATCACTATCGAGAAGCTTCGTCAAGGTAAATTCAAGATTTTTGAAAAAGAAGTCCATAATCATCGATTACTGCTAAGTAATCGGAGAATACGTTTGACAGCTTTCCAATGTGTATCAAGGGATTGGCCATATATTGACTTACTTTATTAACACCAAGGCAATTTCCGGTCTAGTAATTGTAACATATTGCGGGCCCCAACAATGCTCCTAAAATGGGAAGGATTTGTAACAACTATTCCATTAAACTTAGAAAGATGAGGAGAAGAGATCATAGGTGTAGGGCACCCTTTGGCTTCTTGACATACATGCCCTTTGGAGCGACTCTTTGATATATTTCTTCCGACATAAATGTAATCCCCGAGATGTATTGGTAACTTCAATGCCTAGAAAATGATGTAAAGCCCCAAGATCTTTTAAAGAGAAAGTTCTTTTCGATTCTCGTATAAGAGTAGCAATACCAACATCATCTTTCCCGCCAAGAATATCATCAACATAGATCAAAATGAAAATCTTGGGTGGCCTTTAATCGATAAAATAAATAATGATCTCGCTTTAGAATTGATGAATCCAAGGTTGAAAAGAGTTCCTTTAACCTTGAGATACCAAGCTCTTGAAGCCTGTTTAAGACCATAAAGAGCTTTAGTTAATTTACACACCATCAGTTGTTCACTCTCAGTCTCAAATCCTCCGTCGCCCTTCATGTATATTTCTTGAGACAATTCTCCATTTAAAAAGGCATTACTAACATCTAGCTGTCTAATCTTCCAAGAATATGAAGTGGCAAGACTGAGAATCACTCTAATAGTAGTTGGCTTAACAACAGGGCTGAAGGTTTCTTGAAAATCAAATCCTGCTGTCTGAGTGAATCCTTGTGCAACAAGCTCGGCCTTCTATCTAGCCACACTTCCATCAAAGATGTTTTTGATCTTAAAAACCCATCTACTACCAACAACATTTTTGCCTCTTTGGAAGAGGTGTGAGAGTCCAAGTTTGATTTTTAATCAAAGCATCAAATTCCTCTTGCATTGTTGTTTTCCATTTTCCATTCTCAGAAAGCTTCTTGAATGCATTTTAGCTCGACTTCCTCTTGAATATTGACAGAAAACACTCTCTTTTTAGATATCCCAGCCTTGGCTCGAGTAATCATAGAATGCCTATTTGTGGGAACATCAGGCTGAGAAACTGTTGGTATGGAAGACTGATTGATACCATCTCCTGAATCAGCTGCACTTTGATGTTCTATGATCGAGAGTGTATATTAGTAACATTTGGTAATTCAACTATCAAGGGAACAGGTTTCAAAATACTCATTAGTAGACAAAGACTCAACATTATATGGGGTAGAAGGAGAATGAACAGAGTGCTCAGTGTGTGTATGATCAATATTAGTGTTTTGATTCTCGATGCCAAGAAGAAAGAGGGTGAAAACGAGTTCTACAAAAGCAGGATTATTATGAACAATATGGAAATGATCATCATCCTTGTTTATCTCGAGATAAGGACTCGCTGTCGATTAGCTCGCAAGGGAAATACTTTCTTATTAAAGAGAACATGCCTTGACACAATGATCTTTTTATTAGGGAGAAGAATTTTATATCCTTTGTATTGGCTACTATATCCAAGAAAGACACCAAACTATAGATCTAAATTGCGCTTTATTATCATTGTAAGGTCTCATATAGGAAAGCATTGACCAAAAACTCTAAGGGTGGAGTAATCGGGTTTATTTTTGTGTAGAAGTTCAAAGGGAGATTGAAAGTGTAATCTTTTGGAAGGAATTCTATTGATAAGATAAGTAGTTGTCTTTGAAGAGTCATCCCAATTTGAGTGGAACTTTGGATTGAGCTAAAAGGACAAGCCCATTTCAACAATATGCCTGTGCTTCCTCTCACCGCCCCATTCGTTGAGAGGAGTGTATGGACAGGAGATTCTATGGATAATGCCATGATCTTGAAAGAATTTGGTTAGGGCTTTGTACTCTCCTCCTCCATCACTTTGAACTGTTTGTATTTTGGTGTTAAATTGAGTTTCAATGAGAGTTTTGAAGTGCAAGAAAACAGTATGAACTTCAGATTTTAATTTGAGGAAGTATATCCAAGTGTATTTGTTGTAATCATCAATGAAGTTGATATAATAATTGTATCCATTAACAGATTTAATAGGTGTTGGACCCCATAGGTCAATGTGGATAAGTTGAAATGGAGCAGTGCTAGTATGAGTAGAATTAGAAAAAGGAAGTTTATGAATCTTGCCAAGAACACAAGGAGCACAGAGATTAAACTACTTCTTTAATTCAAAGGAAATATTACAATGTTTTAAAGCTCTTTGTACAACATCATAACTACTATGTCCTAGCCTTTGGTGCCATAACTCAAGGTTAGTGGGGGCAGATAAGGCAACTGTAAGAGCACAGGACTTATTGTTGATGTTGAACTTGTTCTTCGAAGGCTGAAAAGAGGATGACTGATTAGTAGACTGATGGTGTGGTTCCAGGTGAAACTTGTAGAGACCTTCTTTAAGTATTCCCTTGAGCAGAACTTCCTGAGTAACTTGGTCCTTAATAAGACAAAACAATGGATGAAATTCAAAAAAGACATGGTTATCTTGAGCAAATTTAGAGACACTAATGAGATTTTTAGTGATATTGGGAACATGCAGCAGATTATTAAGAAGAAAGGTTCTAGACTTATTGGTGTTATGAAAAATTGAATTACCAATATGTTTAATATACTCACCAGCTCCATTTCCCATCTCAACGACTGTTGCTTCCATTATATTCATGGCTATGTTGATTGCTCAATTGGTCACATGATTTGAAGCTCCATAATCGGGATACCACCAACTTTCACTCAAAGTATCGATGCAACAGTAGGATTAGGCATTTGGACCATATTAAGATAGGGATTCCTGTTGCGCTAGGTCCGTGACATTGTTAGGCCCTTGATTTTGGCTTTGATTACCATAAGTGTTATCATATCGTACTGCAACACTTATCTCTGAGAATGACCAAGGTGATTCCACGACTTGACAAATGAGCCTATTACCTTGGTATCTACCTCCTATTCCCCTAAAAGAGCCTCTAAAACCTCTACCTCCTCCTCGAAGGCCCGATTGCCTCTGCCTCGGTTAGACCGAGCATTGTTAGTGAACCTCCTTTGATTTGTTTGAGTTCTGAGTGAAGAGTAGGTTGAGAACCATCTGAGTTCTGAGAAGACATAGCAAGAAGCGATCTCCAACCTTGATTCAAAAGACATTAATAGAGCATGAACAAAGACTCGAGGTTAAAACACTCTATTCTAGATGTTATTTGTGACCATTACTGAGTCATATTCACTTCCTGACTGCACAAGATGTGTAGAATTTGTTCATGCTCGAAACCTTGTTCGAGTGGTTAACACATCACAACAAGCTTTTACTTTGCTTAAGTATTCTCTCATGGGTAGATTACCCTTTTTCAAAGTTTGAAGTTGCAGTTTGTACTGCATTGTCTTAGCCATGGATTGGCTAGCAAAATTTTCTTCAAGAGTGGCCCAGATTTCATGCGATGTGTTTAAACCAACCATTAAAACAAGCATGTTTTCTGAAAGAGATGACAAGATCCATGAAGCAAGGATCTGGTCCTGTCTTTGCCATAGAAGGAAGTCAGGATTAGCTAGTTTTTGCTCTGTCTGCAGATCATTGATGAACTCTGCAGGGGGAATAATATCCCCTGTAATAAAGCCTTGAAGGCCATATCCTTTTATAGTAGTATATATCTGTTGCTTCCAAATAAGGAAGTTGGATTCATCTAACTTGATAGAAACGAGCTGATTTTGAGGGTGTACTATCTGCATCTGTGAGGGAGTAGATGCAGTGGTGTTATCAGAGGCATCTTCATCGGCCATTGGAACAAAATTCAAAAAAGGAAAGAGGAGCTAATGATACCAGAGGCAGGTATGAATTACCCGCTCAGTACCATGAAAGCAATGAAGAAGAAAGGACTAAGTATACTATAAAAGCCATAGCTAAGAAAATGAAAAGGTTTGCATTTATTTTATATATATAAACAAAAAGAATGATATAAAGTTTTGAGTTGTTAAAAAAAAAGAAGAAATTATATGTTACATATTTTGCCGTAGGAAGGATAAGTTTTGGTTAAGATTAGGACATATATACTGATTTCCATTGTACTGGTAAACTTTGATTATGTTCAATTCTATATATGTGTGAATTGTCCGAAGAAAGAAATGTGACTCGGTTTGTAGTATAATATTTAAAGTCTGATTATTTACTCAATTAAGCTAAAGATTTAAGGTTCTTATTGAAATTATTTAATAATATAATGAACTTGATGACTAAATAGGGAAAAATAAAAGTAGTAGTAGTAATAACAATAACAATGATAATAGATCTTGATGTCTTACACTTTTACGGGTTGTTTTACTCCTAAGGTTAGGAAGGAAAGACAATTAGCTAATTCTCAGTAGGATATCCAAGGTGAAAGGTAAGTAAAAATCCATCTGCAACTGTAATGCATGGACATAGTATTGTCTGAATTAATTGTATTATATGTGATTGTGGACGTGGATATTATGTGATGTATGTTGGTTGGCATGATGAGGCAATATGGTGTTTGGTGAGCCATTGAACATGTCATTCACAGCATTTGCATGTGCATGCATATTTCAAGAGGATGTTTGCATGCACAAATATATTTTCTGGAAGAAAATAAATGTTTATTGACCACTGCTAGTGCACCGAGGCACGCTTTTGATATATATTTAGGTATAGCAAGTGGGGTACTTCCTCGTGAACATAGAGCTAGATGGGAGATGGGCTCTCGGTGGGTCACAGAAGGATGGACCATTTGTGGGTACCTATGTTATGACCCTGCGGAGTGGGATACTTCTTGGCGGACACAAGGGGTGCAAGTAGGGGACCCTTGGCTGGGCCGCAGGAGGATGGTCCACACGTAACATCATAACGATATTATTGGCCATTTGATTATTGCTATGTGCAGAGCTCTTTTCCGGTGCATAGTAGTTGGGTCAAGGCCCAAATGAAAGACAATAATTTGAGAAAAGTATTTTGATTCATGGATTTTACATGTTAGCATTACATGTTGGAAAAGCATCATTATTCTTTGGACATGCATGATTTTTACTCATGTAGTTCATGCATTGCAGGTGAGCATGAGAATGCCTGAGTCATAGGCTTATTGTGCAGTGCTGAAGCTTCTTCAGGTTTTGAGCATCATAGATATGGATGACGACCTGTTGGGCTTATCTTGGGTTCATTTCGATTTTGCGTTTGTTATGTTTTATGGAGGAACTCGTACTATTTATATCTTTTGAAACTGTATTGTAAAAATATGTAAATAGTGTCTGGTTTGAGTTTTGGGTTTGTATATCTAGTCATCGTGTTTACGTACAAACAGGTTGACTAGCCTTTTGCCTCTAAATGATAAAATCTTTGTGGCAGTGTACAGGGTTTTCGTTGATCGTCTGTTATAAAATTTACACGAAAAAAAAGAATTTACAAATTTTAAAAAGAGTTTGTAGTCGAGTTGTGCTATTTATATATTTTCTAATAGTAGTAATAGAGGGGCGTGACAACCCTTCCTCGTATTTAATAGCTTCGCAGCTTTACAGGGTCTGACACAAGCTTCAGTGTTTCCCATTGGCTTATTCCTTTTGCATGTTCTGGGCCAAACACTTTAAGACATGGCAGCTTGGACATATTACTATATCGAAGTAATATTTCTTGACTTTCTTCCAACGGATCAATGTCAGTTGTCTTGACTTGACTGTTGCCTTTACCCCTTGAGACTTGAGTCTGCTCCAATCATGGGAATGACTCAACTGTCACTTCAACTGTTAGACTTGGCTCCTTTCATTGACTTGACTGACACTTCCTCAAACTTCACACAGCTGTTCCACAGCTGGCTCTCCTTCAGTCGAGTCCTTGTCTTCCTTCTTGGCCATACTCAGCTGACACACAGCAGAGTCTTCACTCTAGTCTGCAGTTGACTTCTTGCATTCTTGACTTAGCCGACTTTACTCAGCTCTTTCAGTCATATCTATTACAATACAGAATTACAAGGAAAATGGGGTGCCAACTTCCTAGTCTAAGTTTTACATGGTATCATCAAAATCTAATAAATAAATTTCCTAATAGCAATGAGAACACGAATGGACGTGATCCTCGTAACAGGAGAATATATATCAAAAAAGTCATATCCCTCATTTTGTTTAAACCCTTTAGCTACCAAACGGGCTTTGTACTTATCTATAGATCCATTTGCTTTGTACTTCATTTTAAGGATCCACTTGCATCCTAAAGGTTTGTAACCCAGTGGGAGATCGACCAACTTCCAAGTATTATTTTGCATTATGGAATCTATTTTATTATTGCTAGCTTCTTTCCAGAGAGAAGCTTCTGGACTAGACAAAGCTTCTTGAATAGTTCTAGGTTCATTTTGTAACATATAAGTTAGAAAATTAGGACCAAAAGACTTAGCTACTTTTGTCCTTTTACTGCGTCTTGGTTCTTCTTCATCAATTTGAGGTAACCTTGAAGTTTCATAAGTTCGTTTATTCGAACTTTCTTATTTCGTTTCTTTGTTAGGAAAGATATTCTAGAAGAATACAACATTTCTTGATTCTATGATCATTCCATCATTTATATCAGAAATAGCTGACTTGTGCACCAAAAAGCGATATACACTACTTTTGTATGCATATCCAATGAAAAGCCAATCAATCATCTTTAGACTGATTCTAACTTATTCGGCTTAGGTACTTCAACTTTAGCCAAACACCCACACACTTTAAGGTATTCATATAACGGTTTTTGTCCTTTCCATAAAATATATGGAGTTTCATTTTTACCTTTATGTGGGATCTTATTAAGAATATAGTTTGCAAAAAGAATAGCTTCCCCCACAGGTTTTGGGGTAAGCCAGAACTTATCAACATCGCATTCGTCATCTCTATAAGAGTATAATTTTTGTGTTCTACAAGTCCGATTGATTAAGGTGAGTAGGAAGCTACCGTTTGATGAATTGTACCCGTTTCCGAGCAGAATTCTTCAAATGGAACAACATACTCTCCACATCTATCACTCCGAATCATCTTAATTTTCAAATTAAGCTGATTTTCAACTTCATTCTTATAAATTTTAAAAGCTACTAAAGCTCCATCTTTGCTTTTCAAAAGATAAACATAACAATATTTTATGCAATCGTCAATAAATGTTATAAAGTACTTTTTCCCACCTTGAGTTTGCACAAGTTTTAAATCACACACTTCTATATGAATTAACTCAAGTGGTTTAGTACTTCTCATTACCGAATGAAATAGTGCTTTAGCCAATTTTGCTTCAACAGAAACTTCGCACTTGTCTTGTGAATCATTTTAAACATTGGTATTAATTCCAGATTCACTAACCTTTTAATTGTGTTGAAATTTACGTGTCCTAACCTATCATTCCATAAATTAGAACAATCCAAGAAGTAAACAGAAATAATATTCTTATTCTTCGCCTCTTGGTGGAAAACATTCATTAAAAACATTTTGAAGAGCCCTTTATCAAGGTAACTGTTACAAAGAAACTGACTATTCGTGGTCATTACAAACTTCTCGGACTCAAACACTAGTCTCAATCATGTCTTACTTAACAAATGGCCGGAAACTAAATTCTTGCGGATATCCGGGACATGCAGCACATCCACAAGTGTAAGCTCTTTTCCAGAAGTCATCTTCAGTACAACCTTTCCAAACCCCATAATGTTGGAAGTCGAACAGTTCCCATGAACAGTTTCCTTCCGTTTATCGGAGTGTAGGAGGAAAACATCTCCTAGTCGGCACAAATGTGACAAGTAGCTCTTGTATCTATCCACTATTCCCTTGGGTTATCCACCATATTGGCCTCAAACACAACGGTTGTGCGATTGAGCTCCGACATGTCTGTTGGTATGACTTGTCCTCGGTCACATTGGCTTGTTGTTGGTTGCCATTTTTATTGCCCTTTTTCGGATGTCGACAATCTTTGGTCACGTGATTCGGTTTGCCATAGTTGTAGCAATTTTCTTTCAACTTCTTGGCTTTCCCCTTATGTTTTTCAGGAAGCTTCCGATTCTTGCTAATGCTCGATTCAGCAAGATTGGCCTTGGTCTCCAATCCAGACTTGCTAGTTTTTACTTTGGACATTCGGTTGTCTTTCTCAATCGGGAGTCGAACTATCAAATCCTCAATCCCCATTTCCTTATTTTTGTGCTTGAGGTAGTTCTTAAAATCTTTCCACAATAATGGCAATTTCTCAATAATCGCAACCACTTGGAATGGCTCATTCAAAATTATCCCTTCAGACACTAAGTCATGAAGTATGATGTGAATCTCTTGCACTTGGTTGATCACCATTTTGGTGTCAACCATCTTGTAATCCATAAACTTGCCGACAACAAATTTCTTTATGCCGACATCTTCTATTTTATACGTTTTCTTCAAAGAGTCTCACAACTCTTTAGACGTTTTAAACAAACTATATACGTTATAGAGGATGTCTTCCAGCCATTCAAAACGTCGTTTCGGCAAAAGAAATCGTTGTTGAGCCAAGCATCTACAAATATCCTCCTTTGGTTGTCTGTTTCTTCTTCACTAACGGTAGGGGGGTCTTCTTTCAGAAACCAGGACCGACCCAAGGTTGTCAAGTAAAATAACATCTTCTATTGCCACCTTTTGAAGTCGACACTGGAGAATTTTGCCGGCTTTTTGCCATGAGCAGGAACAACGGCCATCGGAGTGAAACTTATGTTTGTCATCATATTGAAAACAACAAAAAGATTTCGTCTTGCGATTGTTGTTCGGGTGGTACTATTTTAACAAGAAATGGCTAAATGTATAAACGAAAAACGGGATAGAGTTTGTGAAAGTCGAGGCTAATATTAGATACTATCTCTGTAAGACAAAATTGCCCCATTACAAAGTGCTTACGGTACTGGCAATCATCTCTAAGATACAACGACTTTACAGGTCCGACTTAGCAGCACTTGCAAAAGTCGAACCAACACCAAACAAGGGAGTGTTTTAGATTTTCAAGCTTTTGAAGGATATATGATCAATATGCTTTGATAATGCGGGATGATTTTGATTTTTATCTAATCCAATTTTCATGTTCTCATTCATCTGTAGGGGGTTCATATTTATAGGCATCTAAGCACCTTTATGGAATGGTCATGTCTTTTGATCCGAAAAGACATGTCTACAGCCAAAAATTGTACCTGTAACTCGAACAGGTGCTTCAGTTTGAAATTACGCGACCGCGCACTTTTGCGCGTGCCGCAGTACAAACTTTATCTCTGGTGCGTGACCGCACACGGCAGCACTCGCTCACTCACACCGTCTCGGTGCACGACCGTGCACTACTCAGCGCACTCGTGCGCTAGCCCAGTTTGAGTAAAATTAATTTTTAAAGATTTAAATAAATTTTGTCTAAAACTATAAGGGCCTTAAAGCCCAGGGCCCATGACCCGGGCCAAGCCGGCCAATGAGCGAAGGCGGCAGCCCATGTGTGTTTTGAAGCAAATCCACAAGCATGTAGGTCCTCCCTCCTATAAAAACTTTGGTGCCCCAAGGGCCCAAACTCTTTACTCCAACTTGGGTTATATAAATAGAGCTAATTTGGTTTTCTATCCTATGTGAGATGGAGTTTCGCCCCACATTTACCAATTTTCATGTCAATTTCCAGTTTTTGGTGGCTAATTTATAGCATTAAATTCTCATCACCTGGAATTGGTTTTGAGAAATTCAAAATGTCAATCTCATCTACCCACTTAGTAGAATTATATCATATAATTTGATTTCATTTTCCACTAATGAAACCACTTAATTATTTGGTCCAATATGGGTCTAATTCCCATTTTCACAAAACCAAATTCCAACCTTTTTTTTTCATAACTAATTGTCCTAGGTTGCCCTAGCAACCTTAGCACCTCTTATTCCTCCCTTTTGTCCTGTCCGACGTGGGCCTCCTGCGCAGGGTCTTGAGCTTTGCTCCGCCGCTTCCTCTGTCTGTTCCCTCATCTCCCCTCCCCTGTGTTTGCTTTGCTTTGTCTTTTGCAGGTTCCTCTCTTGCTGAAGTCGTTCCCTGATTCATAGCTGACAAACTCTTGAGAAACATATCAAGCACTGCCCTCCTCAAACCCATGTCGGATGAACTCTCCACGCTCTACGCCAACCTCACCCTCAATGAAGAAGAAAACACAGCCATATCTCTGAACCCCATCAACTTGAACGACTTCGATGGCTCCCTCAGCCTAGTGGGTTGACTTCTCTCCCCCAGAATCATCAACTTTGAATCCATCACAGCAATGTTTAAGAGACTTTGGTCTCCTCGACACGGACTATCGAGTAAACCGTTGGGTGATAACACAGTACTCTTCCAGTTCCACAACAGAGCTGACAAGCAAAAAGTAATTGCTGGTTCACCATGGCTTTTCGACAAGGCCTTACTAGCCCTATCAGAAGTATCCCCGGGACAAATCGGATCCCATTTTGAAATCAAAACGTGCCCATTTTGGATTCAGCTCCACGACGCCCCTATTGGATTGATGAACAAGGAGTTTGCCATGACTGTTGCCAACACCATTGGCTCCTTCATTGCCCTCGACGTCGACTCCGACGGCTCCGCCATAGGTCGTTTTCTAAGGATCCGAGTCAACCTCGACATAACTAAACCCCTCAGAAGATAGTGAAAGCTTCCCTCAACGATGTCGACTATATTCTCCCGGTGAAATATGAACGATTGCCCAACTTCTGTTATTTTTGCGGAATTATTGGCCATGGTGACCGAGAATGCGAAACAAAAATCCTCGCCCCACCCGAGTCCAACCCGGGTAATTTGTACGGCCCCTGGATGCGGGCACCCCAGCCCTCCAACCCGTTCTCCAGTCATCGTCCTCAAACCTCCTACAACCGCCCCTCAAACCCAAGTGACCCCCCTACTCATCAACCTGTTTCCACTAGCCCCACTCAACCTTCACAAAATAATGAGCCCTCAACACTCCCCCTTGTCACATCCCCTGCTCCAGCCACTGAACCCACCCCGCCACACTCTCCTCACGCTACTCCTCATTCCTCCACCCAAAACCAAACTACCCTGGAGGATATCACCCCCCAAAACGCCACCTCACACCCCAATCATCCACCTGCTAACACCTTTAACTCCCCCCACAAGCCATACATTAATCTTATTCCACATGAAACCAACCAGCACACCAACCCCTCCAGCACTCCTAATCACTCTCCCCCTCAATCTCCAAATAACATCCAAACCACCACCCCGCTCACACCCTCAAGCCCCTTTCTTGTCCCGGTACATATGGAACTTGACTCCCCGGCTCGTAAATTGGCCCGACGCATTGTCTCAATTCGAAGAAAGATATCATCATCCACCCTCTCATCTCCTAAACCATCCTCTTCCGCTAAGCGTAAACTCCCAGCAAGCTTCAACTCTTTACCCCCAACCACAGATTCCCCTGAAATAGACAGCAAAAAAAATCAAATCGGCCTCCTCCTCATCTTCAACTATTCCCGATACAGTACCAACGGCGGTGATTGGCAAGAGCCAACACCGCCGAACACAATGAGTATCATATCATGGAATTGTCGGGGCTTGGGGAACCCCCGGACAATTCAAGAGCTGCGCGACTTCATTCGCAGCAAATCTCCCCAACTGGTCTTCTTGTGTGAAACAAAATGCAAGTCGCCAGTTATAGACAAGATAAAGCAATCCTTCAATTTTTACGGTTTCTCAGTCGACGCCCGAGGTCGATCGGGCGGGCTAGCTCTAATCTGGCACAAAGATATTCCTATTTCTCTTCGTAACTTCTCTGACCGATTTATCGATGTCGATTTGGAGCTATCTGGTCAATCATTTCGTTTCACTGGGGTTTATGGCGAACCAAATGTGAACCTTAGACGGCAAAGTTGGCACCACCTTCGAGGTTTAATGACCGACCCAGAATCTCCTTGGATCATTTGTGGTGACTTCAATGAAGTTCTCACGCACTCCGAATTCCAGGGCAGCCACCCTCGAGCGAATTGGCAAATGAATCTTTTCAGGGATACTATCATGCAATTAAATTTGTTTGATTTGGGCTATGAAGGGAATCAATTCACTTGGCAGCGCATATTTTTGGCACCTCGTACTCAACGAGCCCGACTCGATAGAGCTTTTTGCAACCCGATTTGGCACGATCTCTTCCCGTGGACTCGCGTTAACAACTGCCCCACCTTCTTCTCAGACCATTCTCTTCTACACATCCAAGTCCAACAAAGAAATCCGAACCTTATCCGAAATAATAGAAAGCGGGTCTTCCATTTTGAGGCTTACTGGGTGAAAACCAAAGAATGTGAGAAAATTATCAAGCAACATTGGGAGGACCCCCTTACTGCCCTCCCTGCCAAAATCGAAAATTGCTCCATTGGCCTCCTCAATTGGAGTAAAACCCAACATAGAGATATGCAGAAACATTCTGAGGACCTCAAGAAACGCATTAACCATTTGAAAAATGGCACCATCACTGAGGCAACGAGCTCCGAATTAAAAAATTTGCAAGTCAAACTCGATCTTACATTAGATCAAATGGACATAAAATGGAAACAAAGAGCAAAGCAACATTGGTACAAAGAGGGAGATCGAAACACACAATTTTTCCATGCTTTTGCTAGCAAGAGGAGATCCAATAATCATATCTCGACGTTGAAAGATCACTCTGGCACGCCTCAAGACTCTCCTGCTGCCCTTGAAAATATCATCACAAACCATTTTGGGTCCATCTTCACCTCCACTCTCCCCTCAGAATCCGACATATCCGCGGTGGTTGCTAGATTGTCATCAAAGGTTACGCCAACTATGAATCAGTTTCTCATGGAACCCTTCACGGAGATGGAAGTTGGGAAGGCTCTCAAACAAATGCATCCTTTCAAGAGCCCCGGCCCCGACGGTATGAGCCCTGTTTTTTATCAAAAATTTTGGCATATTGTTGGCCCCGACGTTGTCTCCTTTGTGCTTAAATGTTTAAATAATAATTCTTTTGAGTACAACATGAACTTCACGCATATTGTCCTAATTCCTAAAGTAAAAAATCCAGATAATATCTCCCAATTTCGGCCTATTAGTCTTTGCAATGTCGTGTATAAGCTTGTCTCGAAAGTCATTGCTAATAGGATCAGAGTCAGAGTCTCAATCCGCCTTTATCCCGGGCCGTCTTATCACCGACAATGTTCTCGTTGCAAACGAAATCCATCACCATATACGCACCAAAACCCCGTCTACTAAAGGGCTCATGTCTATTAAATTGGACATGAGCAAGGCATTTGATAGAATATAGTGGATTTTTGTGCGTCGTACTATGCTTGCACTTGGTTTTTCCACCCCTTTTGTTGACCTTGTGCTCAATTGCTTAACCACTGTCTCATTTTCATTTCTCTTAAATGGCAATGAATGTGGGCATCTTACACCTCAGAGAGGAATTCGCCAAGGCAACCCACTATCACCATATATCTTCATTATTTGTTCGGAAGTTTTTTCTTGCCTTTTGCAGGACTTACAGCAATGCAGGAAAATACATGGGATAGCAATTTCTCGATCGGCTCCTAGCATATCTCACTTTTTCTTCGTAGACGACACCTTACTATTCGGGCAAGCCACGAAAAGACGGCGGACATATTCCTATGTTATACTATGAAAAAAATTCTGGGCACTGGTCAATCTCGACAAATCTGGTATATATTTCAGCGAAGATGTGGATGATGTCACTGCGAATTCGATCATTGGTATTTTAGGATTCAATCGCGTCACCTCGCATGGAAAATACCTGGGCTTACCAAGCGTCATTGGCCGTAACAAAAAAGAAATTTTTGGTTTCATCAAAGATAGAATTTGGCAGAAAATCCAAGGTTGGTCCCAACACCAATTCTCTAAAGCCGGCAAGGAAGTTCTTATCAAATCAGTGGTCCAAGCCATCCCCTCATATGCCATGAGTTGTTTTAAGTTCACAGATTCGGTTTTGCATGAAATTCAATCCATGATTCGGGCCTTTTGGTGGGGTAGCTCTCCAAACAAACATCGTGTTCATTGGACCGCTTGGACTACTCTCACACGCACCAAATCGGAAGGAGGAATTGGTTTTCGGAATTTTCGGGCTTTCAATCTCGCGCTACTAGCGAAACAGGCATGGCGCCTAGTCGCTAATCCTTCCTCGCTACTAGCTCGAATTTATAAAGCCAAATATCATCGCCACTGCTCCTTTTTCGAGGCCCCAACGCACCACCGACCATCTTGGGCGTGGAGGAGTATCATGGAAAGTCGGAAGGTTATTCTTTCGGGATGTACTAAATGCATTCACTCGGGCTCGAGCACACGTGTTTGGGGGGATAGGTGGCTGCCAAAACCCCCATTTCTCATCACTAGTCCTATCCCGGAGAATTTCTCCCCAATTATGATGGTTTCGGACCTCATAGATGTTGAATCTTGGAGCTGAAACTCCACTTTAATCCATAACATCTTCTCTGAATATGTGGCTTCTCAAATTCTTTCAATTTCACTCCATGCATTGCACCACAATGATTCTTGGGCCTGGATTCACAGCAAAAATGGCAAGTTCTCAAATCGGCTTATCAAACTATTATGCACTCCCCGTAGCTCTCTCAAACATCTTAGCGGCTCAAGCTCAAACTCCACAGGGATCTGGAAAAAGCTCTGGAAACTCCACATCCCTGCGCGTATCACCCATTTTGCGTGGAGGGTCCTCACGGAATCTCTTCCCACCCCGAGCAACCTTCGTCGTCGTCACCTTACTTGCGATCCCCATTGCCCTCTCTACCTCTCCCCTGATACCTCGGCTTCTCATATTTTCATCCACTGTCCTCTCTCTCTACAGGTTTGGCACTCATCCGGCATTTCAGAATGGATCCTTCAATTTCAACAACCTCGATTTAGCCTCTGGACGCGTGACCTCATTGAAGATAGCCCTACCCACACCGCAGAACTTTTCCTTACAATTTGCAACGGCATCTGGTATGGAAGGAACAAATTTGTCTTCGAGGCTCAATCATTCTCTCCCATTTCCATACTCTGCTCAGCTGGACAAATGCTCTCAGCTTTCCAATCAGCCAAGCAGTGGCCGGAACGACCTACCCAGGTTTTATCCGACCTGGAAATTCTACGCCATCCACCGGAAGGGACACATATTTTCTTTGACGGAGTGATCTCTACCTATGGTGATTGTGCGGGTATTGGTATCTTTGTTCGAAGTCGGCAAGGTAATTTCCTCAAGGGCTTTTCTAAGAAGATCCCAAATATTACGGACCCTGACGTTGCTGAAAAGCTTGCGCTACGAGAAGCACTTACATTAGCCAAAACCGATGGTATTCTTGAAGCGTCTTTCATTGGAGACTCTACTGCGACAATCATATCTGCTCGAGATTTTCCATCCACTGAGCCAGGCGATGACCCGATCATGCTTGACATTCGTAATCTTATGAGTGACCTCCGTGTTAAGGGGTTATTCTGGACCCCGAGATCCGAGAATATTATGGCTCATGAATTTGCTAGATTTGCTAAACTATCTGTTGTAACTGATTCTTGGTGGCTCACGCCACCCGATTTCTTGTCTCATTCAGCACTGGACTGTTTCCAGTAATTTAATGATATTTCCATTTCAAAAAAAAAAAAAAAAACTTCCAACCTTTTTCTTATTTGTACTTGGATAACTGGATTTTGTTACGGACGTCGGACATGCCCCATCAATTTTTCTCCACATCATACTATTAATAATAACCATGTCACTAAAATTCTCAGGAGTGATAGGACTACTGAAATAATATTGCAATACGAGGGACCTTAAGGTCCTAAACATATCGCATGATAATTTTCAGTGCTCATATCCATTCGAATACGCCAATATATCTTTCACTATCTAATTGTAATATATTTTCTAATCACATATTGTATACGTTAGTTAAATGATGATTTAAATATCAAAGGATGTTCATATTTTTTGCACAAATATATATTTATAAAAAATATAAACAATCAATAAATAATTCTTGGAGCAAGTCTCATGTTCTAATTTTAGATTTTAATAGACTGAATATGGTTTATTAAAAAATTGCACATAATTGTTTTTTTTTATGTACGTAGTATGTGATGTTTTATATATAATACATCCATTACATTTATAAAAAAAATATAAATATGATATACTTATAATAATAATAATAGTATAAAATTAGTAAATGTGTTAGGCTAATATACATATAAGTAATAAATATGTTTGAAGATTTTAATTTATAAATAGTTAAAATATAAATAATTAGATTTCTTATTAGTAACAATTAATATTTTGTTGAAAATATCCACGAGTTGAATTTTGAATATTATATAATACTTAACTTATTTTAGAAGGATAATTTCATCAAAATTCAAGTATATATTTGTAAATCATTGGGAATAGTTAAATCCATGATTGAGGAATGAATGATTATTTCACATTCCGAGAATAGGGATTTATATGGTAATGGATATTCTGGTTACCAAATAATATTAAAAGAGAATGAGTTTGGAATTCCCAATTTATTCCTACGTTATTCCCGTATACTAATCATGTCATAAGAATTTTTTTTTAAGAGATGTCATAAAATTTGAACAGCCATAACAGGGTAGTTTATTATATTTCCATCCTTATTAATCATGACATTATAAGTAGCCAATGTATTCGGCCAATTCATGGACAGTTAGATAAGAACATGTATGAGGAATTTCAGAAGTTTTAATGGTATACTTGTGAAGCAGAATCACCTTTAATTATGCACCCACCTGATTTTGAACATAGAACACAGCAACTCTTTTTCCTAATGCAACGCATCTCCATTAAAAAATAAAAAAAGACGGTGGTAATTACTAATTACCAATAAAAAGACATCCCTAGCACGATTTTGGATGAGGATATGAAAAGCTAATTAAAGAAATTCTAAGATAAAGCTCTATTCTATTTAAGAGTGGTACTTGGCCTCGTCTCGTTTATACCCGTGTATTGTAAAAATTGGCATAAGCAACCTCTCCTTGGGCCGAACTGATTTTGCTCTAATAAGTGGAAATTCGATTTAGGCCGAAAATCAGGCCCACACGGCCAAAAATCAGCCAAAATTTAATTAAAAAAAATAGTACTACTCCTGGGCGCCCGTCTAGATGGCCCAGGCGCCGGTCTACGCTCCGACTAGCATCTAGCGATTTCTGCGGTCTTGATTAGATGTGAGGTCAATAGCCTATTCCTCCCCTCCCCTCCCCTCGATCCCCTTTTTAAAGTTTTGAATTTACATTAAAAATATATATATTTAAGACTAGGGAGAATAAACACTCCTAAGTCAAAAAAAATAGAAAAAATAACATTCTGATTTCTGTCAAATGTCCTGGCTGGCTCATTATTATTTTTTATTAATCCGATTGGTCTGCATAATCGTTTATTTAGGCAAATTGTATGATACCAAGACAGAGTGTATAACAGCTTCATGGAGAACAAAGATTAGTTGTAGTTTATCTGACAACTGTGTTAAGTCACATTCGTTGAAGATTCCAGAATGATCGTTCGTGTACGAAAAATCAATTAATTGTATTATTTTTTTGGAAATTTATTTACGTTTATCAGTCATGATATTGTTAGCTGTGATTTTAATTGCAATATTGAACATTTATGACTTTCTCACTATACATATTTTTGTAAGTAATAAAATTAGGCAAAAACTCATATAGGACCGTCTTACGGGTCTCAATCCGTAAGAAGGATCCTATTTGACCCGCGGATCCGTACAATCCTATTTGACCAAAGTCCATTTTGGTGGGTCAACATTATATTGATGGGTAGAAAAGAGTACTCTCGCTTTTTTTTTTTTTTCTATTTTTCTTCCTCAGTTAAAGTAACAGTTTTATGAGAAAATGTATCAATTATTTTAGATAACGTATCATATTTTTTAATATAGCCCCAGATTATGATTACATTACATTGAAGGACAAATAAATATACCAGAGTTAAATTAACACCTTTATGAGTAAAAATATATATGTTTTGAGACAAAATATCATGTTTTAAGAGTGAAAATATCTGTTTTTTAAATAAAGTATTACTTTTTTAATAATAAATACAAAGAAAGATGAATAATAAATATGATAGAGTTAAAGTAATACTTTTATAAGTAAAAGTATTTGTTTTTTGAGATAAAGTAATATTTTTAATACAGTCACAAATTAATATATTACAATAATATATATATATATATATATATATATATATAGAGTTAAAGTAACACTTTTATACGTTAAAGTATCTATTTTTTGAGATAATGTATCATGTTTTTTAATATAGTCACAAATTAGAAATGAAGGAAAGAAGGAAAAATAAAAATTAAATATGATATAGTTAAAGTAACACTTTTATAAGTAAAAGTATCCGTTTGTTGAGATAAAGTATCAGATTTCTTAATACAGTTACAAACTAGGAACAAAAAAAGAGGAAAAATAAAAAAATAAATATGATATAGTTAAAGTAACACTTTTATAAGTAAAAGTACCCATTTGTTGAGATAAAGTATCAGATTTCTTAATACAGTTACAAACTAGAAACAAAAAAAGAGGAAAAATAAAAAATAAATATGATGTAGTTAAAATAACACTTTTATAAGTATCTATTTATTGAGATAATGTATCATGTATTTTAATAGACTTGGGTTCGATTCTTAGCATCTTCATTTAGAGACGTTTTTAGTTTTTATTCAATTTACCAGGCATATTTATGAATGACTTTATATAAATGGTTACACTGAAATTGTACAACAAGTATTAGTGGTGTAGTGGTAGAACACCACCTTATGTTTGTATAGGTTGTGGCTTCAATTCCCTTGTGGAGCGCTTGTTTTTTTAAATAACAGTTGGGCTGGAGGATCCGTCTTTCAGTAAGACGGTCCTACAAGAGACCTACTCAAAAGTTATTCAAAAAGAATGTCCCTTTGATATATTCAAGGGGTTGGGGCGCGGGTTGGGCTGGAGGATCCGTCTTACGGAATAGGATCCGTCTTACTGTCCTACAAGAGACCTACTCAAAAGTTATTCAAAAAGAATGTCCCTTTGATATATTCAAGACTAATGAAAAAGATGTTTCCTAAATTACCCTTATATTTATTAGCCATAATGTCTAAATTTTGTTTTCTTTCAAAGCAACATTTATGATTAATTAAGTGTATACTAGGTATTTTAATACAATCATTAAAATGTATATTTTTTCTTAAAAATACACTTATTGTGAATAGGAATGAATATAATGTAATTTTAATTTCTCCTTAGATGATTAAATAAGGAGTAGTTATATGAAAACTAAGAAACGGTATGAAAGAACTTGAAGGCTCAAGGTCTTGATCATGGGAGTGTTTGAGTGAATAACATAACACTAGGCCTGCCCAATTAACCGATTTTTTTAGGTTAACCGTTAACCAGATCCATTCTATTAATTCGATCAGTAAACAAATTATTCCGGTTAATTCGGTCGTAAATTAGGTTAATTTGTTTTTCGTTAATGGTTAACCAAATTAGCCGAATGAATAGCCCTAACTGACACCCATGACTCTCCAAACGACGTTCTTCACTTCACACGTTTTATAATTTGGTTTAGTTTGGATTCACAAATTGATACTCGAACTAAATTTTACATAATACCCAGACTACAAAATTTGTTCGGCTCCTGAAGGTTTTGTTTGTAAACTCGGGTGTATGTCATAATATTATTTCCGACACAAGCCAAAAAGAGTTCCATCACATTATCGTTATCCTCTTGGATACTTTTAGAAAAACAAAACAATTGAAAAGGGCTGGCAATCAAACCCAAAAGGGCCGAAAATGAGTCATAATTTGGAAAGAAGCACTGAACCAAACAGAATAACATCACATGGCAATGCTGCTAGGTACTTGGTACCTTAATAATGACTAATCAATCTAAATATATAACAGAGACATCGAATCCGAATATGAAAGCGACACGAAATTTCAATCTGAACAAATGAGTTGCATCATCAGTAATTAATTAGCTTTGTTAGGACGGCAAAAAAGAAATGTATATTTAAAGATAACCAACAGCTCAACAAGAATAAATTGACAGTTATTTTACAGTTCAGACAATCAACAAGAATGATAATGAATTCCACAAAACAAACTACCATCTAAGACAAGGCAAAGTAGCAAAAGATTACAACAACAAAATAAAAAATAAAATAAAAAATAAAAAATTGTGACAAATACCTCAAGAATGAACAAACAAGTAAAAAACCACCATCACAAATACTCCTTCTAGGTTGCCGGTGAGACTGAATCTACGCCGTCCGATCCCTCCCCAACATTAACAATATCATCTTGTGAACTCGAATGACAAAGCTCCTCGATTTTCACAACCACCTCGACCATCGAAGGACGCTTGTCCGGATACTGGGCCGTGCAGTCAACCGCGAGCTGCAAGAGCTGAACCATATCCTCCTCGACATTCTGATACCGAAGGAGTTCGAGATCGAACACTTCCGCCGTCCACTCTTCCCGCACCACAGACTGGACCCATCTCGGGAGATCGACGCCCTCTTCGTTCATCAATGAATGGGTCGGAGCTTTACCCGTTAGCAATTCTAGCAGCAGTACACCGAAACTGTATACGTCTGCTTTCTGAGAGACTCTACGAGGGTCGGTTACCTCCGGAGCCCTGTAGCCGGCGACACGGTTGGGAGTGGCGGTGGGGCCTGCGAGCTGAGCGAGGCCGAAATCGGAAACACGAGCTTCGTAGGATTTGGTGAGGAGAATGTTTGATGACTTGATGTTGCCGTGGGAAATGGTTGAGCCTTGGGAATGGAGGTATGAAATTCCTTTGGCAGCTCCGAGAGCAATGGCGGCTCTGGTCTCCCAGTTTAACGGTGTTCTGCTGGCTCCCTTGTTTCCTGCAAAATTGGAAACAAGAAAATATATGCAAAATTGTTTAGGGAAACATTACTCGTTAGTTATCAGCTAATTGATATATAGATATATGAACAAATTGAATTTGTATTAACATTCTCAGCTACAGGAATTTAATTATGATGAATCAAACTTAGTTTCAAAAGAATAAATATTTTGCTATTATATTGCCAAGAGGCCCAAGACTTTAAACATAGTTTGAAAACATACACAGAAGACAGTTTGAAAATGCACACCAAACAGAAGAAGAATGCTTGATCTATTAATTATAGCCAAATGTCAGAGGTAGTTTTACAGTCTGTTCACCACATAATTTGAAGATATAACGAAGATATTAGACCGTTGTAAACGATCTCATTCTCAGCTACCCCAAAAAAAATTAAAAACTATAATTGTACATTATACTCTCTCATTTGGCATGTGCATTGCAATTAACAACCTAATTAGCAATAATTCAAAACCAGATTTGCAAGAAATAAGCTGCACATGATCAAAATCCAAGATAAACAACAATGCAACAATGTGAACATAAAAAGGCAATCAAGATTATGAACATCTGCAATTTTGATACCAAAACAAACAACTAAATTCAATCAATGAGAAATCAAAATAAATCAAGAAATTAAAAAAAGTTATACCATGTAACAGAGCAGATAAGCTCCCCATTGGCAAGTAATCATACACAAGCAACTTCTCATCCCTAGTAAAGTGATAAGCCCTTAAAGCTACCAAATTCTCATGATCCATTTTCCCAATCTCCTCCATTTTTTCTCTAAACTCTTTCTCCCCCATGTTAATATCCCTCAGCCTCTTCACTACCACCGCCAGCCCGCTTTCCATCACCGCCTTATAAGCCGTGCCAAACGTGCCCTTCCCCAAAACCTCAGCCGACGCCTTTAACAGATCGTCCAAATCAAATTTCCACCCCATTTTTCCAAAGAAAATTAGCCCCTTATTGGCACTCGTAATCAAACTGGTTTCTCCTTTTTCTTTCTCCTTCGTGGTCCCCACTGCAGAGGCGAAAATATCCTTTCCTACGCCACTCTCCGCCGTTTTCTCCGGCGGGATTTCGAGTTCTCTATCCTTGGACACAACCTCATTTTTCGATCTCGCTCCCTTTCTAGATAACATTCTACATAAACAGAACAGAAGCAAAAGGATCAATAGAAATCCTAAAACAGAACCGACTATAATTCCGGCGATTGCACCGCCGGAGAGTTTTTTCTTGGGGTTACAAGAATTAAGTGGATCGCCGCAGAGTGCATTTCCGGCGAACGAATTTTTGGGTTTTCCAGAAAGTCCTTTGGGGATTTCCCCAGTGAGATTATTGTTCGATATGTCGAATTGAACTAGACTGGGCAAGTTCAGGTCAGGAATGGGGCCCGAGAAATGGTTATTCTGCAAGTAAAGCGTGCCTAAACGGGTTAAATTATTGAAGGAAGGAGAAATCGGGCCGGAAAAATTGTTTTCGGCTAAATTCACTCTCACGAGTGATGTTAGAGAGAATAACGAATCCGGGATTTGGCCATTGAAGAAATTGTGTTGTAGATAAAGGTTTCGGAGAGAAGTGAGAGAAGAAAACATGTCCGCCGGAAGCGGGCCGGATAGCGCATTATAGCGGAGGCTGAGCGTCTGCAGATTGGTCATATTCGAGACGGTGTTGGGCGGAAGCTGGCCGGAAAGTCCCATTCCAGGGAGGTGAAGCTCCACGACGGAGGAGTTGTCTGGCGAGCAGATGACCCCCGGCCACGTGCAGGGAGTGGAGCTCGAGAGGTTCCAGAGGAGGACGCGGCCGCCCACGGCTGAGCGGAGGCCCAGAAGGGCCACACGGTCGGATGCGATGTCGGACGTGGCGGAGTGGAGGAGGAGAACGGCGGCCGTGAAGAGGAGGAGGTGGTGGATACTAAATCGCGCCATTTTTAAGGGAAAAAATGTGAGAATGAAAAGCCCACCAAAAAAAAAATCCCAGAATTTATGTGATGTATTTGGTGGGTATTTTGAAGGTTTTGAGGAAGTCAAAGAGAAGCTTTCATGTGGGCTTTGTTTTTCTCCATGGCTGTCATTCTGGTTTTCTCATGGCCAGAGATAGAGAGAATACAGAGAATACAGTCTGTGAACTGTAACTGTGAACTGTTAGAGAGAAGAGAAGAATATTGGGATTGGGCGCTATTGTATTAATTCCAACTGGAAACCCCATGTTACCCTTGGCTGGGCCCACCCCCCATTTAATTTTCATTTCAATTATTTATTGTTTTGGTTCAATCAAAATGAAATGAAACTGAATTCAAGGAGAAAATAAATGACGAAACTTTCCCATTGGAAGACATTTGATATTGTTTATTGCAAATTAATATTGTTTCTGTTATTTTATGTTATAAATAAATATAAGTGTATATAATTTTATAAAATCTGGACAATAGTTCAAACTATGATGAAGGAAAGCACGTCTAAGGAAAAGCCGGAAAGGTCTCTAAGTGTGCGAGTCGGTGCTTACTTTTATATATATCTTTCTGTGTGTGTTGAATTCGTACTCATTTTTAATTGATGTAAAAATTATATTTTATATTTATGTGTTTTATTATTCTACTTCGTAATTATGCTGCATCGTGTATTAGAGTTGGCAATGGGTTGGGCCGGGCCAGCCGCCCGAACCCATCGGGCTTTTTCAAAATTTTGGGTCGGGTCGGGTCGGGCCGTGCTACGGGTTTACTTGGCCCAGCCCAGCTCATCTACACATTCCATGAAAAAAAAATTCGGACTAGCCCGGCCTGTCGGGGAAAAATAGGCCCAACTCTTTTTGGGCCTCAAAATTCAAAAATTTACCCCAAACCTCGGGCCGGGCTGGCCGATCATGGGTCGAGCTGGATTTTGTCACTTCTATCGTGTATATAACTATTTAACAATGACATAACGAGGGGCTTAGCCCACTCATGGTCATGGGTTCAAAACCACACTTTATCAAATTACTCCTTAGGATATATGCGGGAATGTGAAGATTTGGTGGGAACTCATATTTAATAGCATTCATGTGGGTTCGATTAGGGGAGAAATCAACTATTATTAGATTTGGGGTTGAACATAATTGTTCTCCTATCTGGGAGGATCTGGTTGTACGTCAGAAGACCCTACCATAACACTAGTCAGTGCATGTACATCTTGCAGTTTACCTTGATGACAGCTATGAGGGGCCCGAGTTGCTGTCTTCAGGTATAGTCAGGCGTAAGTCTAGAAGATGAGTTATCAAAAAAAAAAAAACAATGACACGTATTTTTGTAGGTTATTAGGCTGCGAGTGGATATGAGCGGATTTCTATTTTCGTTTCGCTTGAGAAATTTTTTAACTAAACATACAATTGTTTATGAAATTTTCAGAAAATATAATATTCTCTCACTTTCACTTTTTTCTGGTTTTTCCTCTTACCAATCAAATCTACACATTTTTTCACAAAAAACTAATCATTATTACACATTCTCTCACAAATTTCATTATTCACTCAATCATACATTTCTAACTATTAATCATATCCAATCATTATTTTACTATTTTTAAATCAATCAACTTTCATCATTACTTTTTCATCTCACTTCCAATCACACTCTCAAAATTCATTTTTTTTCTTCCAATTTTTTTTTTACCAATTCTCTAACAAAAAGAAAATTTTCAGCATATGTAGTCAAAGGCATGTTACTGGGTAGGCAGGCAGACCCATGTTCGATTCTCATTTCCTCTCCTCCAAGGATATCTCATATTTTCTCCTAAAAACATAACAAAATTAGGAACTAATTGTAGCTTAGTTAGTTGAACATTTGTAATCAAACGACCATTGACTTGAGATTAAATCTCACCAGTCTCATCTCTCCAACGATCTAGTACTAAAAAAAGGTTTTAAGTCAAAATCAAAAAAAGCTTGTTAATGTGATATTATCCATAGTCAAATATAATGTGGGATACATTTATATGTTATACTAAACGTTTTAATTTTAACAATAATGATGCGATAACAAATCTCCAGTTTGATGTCAATTGTTCAGTGGAATTACTGTGGAGACAACCGAGTTCTCCCAATGAAGAAACCTCCAACTCGTTAGTCAAATTTCGACATAGAAAAAACTAATCTTAAAGCACATTACTCAAATAACAATAAGTTTTGCTTACCTTCCTTTAAAAATGGGTATCTATAATGAATCGAGGGAGAGTTGAAGATTGATTTTGTGGTGTATGAACCATTTTGGCCAGTTGAACCCATTCGAATGAATTTATCTATTCAGGAAACTTCTTTAAACTCGAAATTTTAATCATCTTAATCGAGCCATTATTATTTTTTTTTCTCAAACCGAGGGAGAATTTCATTTTCGTTCACCGAATTTTTTTGACCAAAAATCGATTTAAAAAACTCATCACTTAAAGGCTCGAAATTTTAATCATCTTAATCGAGACCCAAAATTTTTTTTTTTTTCTCAAACCGAGTCCTTCTCCAAAGTTTAGGTTCTCATTTCAAGTTTCAGACGTTAATGTAAAAAGAAATATTAGTATAATATAATAAGTCAACCATAAAAAGATATTTATTAATAATATTATTATACATTTAACATTGATTACATTAATTACAATAGTAAATGTAATACTAATTGTAACATAATATATGAAGAACAAATCTAAATTAAGAAAACCTATGGCATTAATGTTGATATCAAGATCTAGCTAATTTATGAGTAATGCCATTATGGCCCTCCATTACTAGTAACACATCCATTTCAGATGAGAGTTGGGGAGTTTTTATGTGGAAGGAAAAGATTTGTGATTATGTTTAGAGCACACCAAACAAAATATAGACTAATTCATAACTAACCATCAAATCAAATTTCCCTATGCTCATAATTCTTGCCGACAAAAAGCTGTGCAACATCAAGCATTGATGTGACAATGTGATAAATGGAAATTTGCAACAATGTTGAACTTTTGCTCCGCCATTGATGTGGCATTGGATTATAAAGGATGAACCTCTCATAGGGTTTTCATTGCTTCGTTCCTATAGGTTCATAGAGGAGATGAATCGCAGTATATGTCTCAACGAGTCAAATTTTTGAACTGTCTTAGACCAGGGGTGGATCCAGGAATTAGTAGTAGGGTGAGCTAAAAAATAAAAATTTCACTAAGAAAATTATCTATATATAGGGATGACAATGGGGGCGGGGCGGGCCAAAATAACAAGAAGCCAATAAATAAATATAAAAAGGCTAAAAAATAAATAACTTTTAAATTTCATGCTTGATGATGACACTTAGGGGTGACAAATCGTTTGTGTCGGCCAGATAAATAACAACTTGACACGATAAGCTCAACTGCTCAAGCCTGAACACAACACAATGACCTTATTGGGCCTAAAATTATTTAAACTCAAGCACGATGCACTAAAAACACGATAAAAACATGGTATGACACGATAAACACAATAAGCAAAACTGTTAAGTTGATTTAGTTAGGACCGTTAGACCACTAACTAATAAAATATATGACTTCCTTAATATATTTGATACTTAGATACATATTCTAATAAATTACCAATACAAATAGTTAGATATATTTAAAAATAATGACATGATAAGTGTACAAATGTTATAAGGATCACAAAAATAGTCAAAAATCACAAATATATTAAATATAACATCAATCTCATGATAACACAAAAAGTTTTACATTCTTCATTCTTGACATATTTTTAAATTGAATTAGACTTCGGGGTCGATTTGGGTTTTACAATAAATTCTGGGTGGGCTAGTTTTGAATATTTTAAAAATTATAATACTAAAAATAGAATTTTTAAAAATTTTGCACTGGGCTTGAGCCCAGTGCTGGCAATACATGGCCCCCACCATATCTTAGACTGAATCACCACAAGATAATAAACCCTTCTCCAACTTATTACCAGCTGGATTTGAATCTTCACGCTTTGGGTACCAGCGAAGTAGACATCACTTAACTCAGGTCCTTTGCACTGTTGAGCTATGCCCGGGGCATGTGGCATTGGATTTATATGACTTAGCAAATAAGTGTATTTCAAGTATATTAGATTTGAATGTTGGTTCAATCTAAATTTAACATCTACTAAAATATATAAGTGTGTAAAAATATCTTTGGGCTATATCTATTTATCAGGTCTCATTTTTGTGCATATTTGATATTTCAATCATCATATCGGCCAATAGCATATATAGTTTTATACTTATGTTTTGAAGTCATTAATTATTTAAGTATCAATATATGTTTTTTTAACAATTACATACAACGGTCAGGTGTAATATCACTAACTACGAAATATTAAAACACATATATTACAGTTATACAATTTCCTCTTCAAACTCAAAATTATTTGTTTTTCGTTTTTATCTCTGTAAACCCATTATATCAAAAAATTTCTAAACAAAATAAAATAAATTTTCATTTTTCACATATATCCTAATACAACCCACATTATGAACTTTTCTTGATACATGACTCCAAGATAGCTAGAGATAATCAAGCTAACCTTGTTAAAATTAATTAAAATTCATTCAAATCCAACTCATTTAACAATTAAAAAGTATAATTTCAAACTCAACTAATAAAAATCGAATGATACTAAAATAACATTTCTCAAATCGAATCAAATTATTTTCCCCCTTAGCTATAAGAAATGTGATATGTGTAAGATGAATAACGGAAAATTTTGAAAGTAGTTCAAATGTTGAAAGAAAAAACAAATTATATTAATTTAGGTGTTTTTTTTTTCCTTAAAAAAAAGAGCAGGCGTACTGTGATACAGCTGAGCAAGAGATTTTGGGTTGACTTAATGAGACGCTCCTGCCTGGATGCCTGCATTTTTTTATATCCAAATGTATGAAATATTGATACTCTATGTCCCATTCTGGCCCACCGCATTCAATATTGAACATTCACGTCTCATTTATTGATACCAAAATTGGCCGTTATTTAATTTCTCTTTCCTATTCTTCCTCCACCTCCAAAATAAATAAAATAAAAAGTATATGAAAGTGTGTTGGAAAATGACCCATATGTCAAAGCCAAAATTATATAAATACAAAAGGGTTAATATTAAATACATTGTCTATTAATAATATTTCAAGTAACCCCTTAAGCTAAAGTAATTAACATTGATAGACAAAGGTATTACTTGGAAGAGGAGGTCTCTTATAAGACCGTCTCGCGGATCTAGTATTACTTGGAAGAGGAGGTCTCTTATGAGACCGTCTCACGGATCTGATCCGCGAGATAAATCCGCGAGACAGAGCTCCAGATCCGAAACCCAAATCCGCTCCAAGCCCAAAGCCAATATCCGCTGTCAAGCCCTTTTTCTCGCGTTCTTTCTCTCTCTCTCTCTCTCTCTCTCTCTCTCTCTCTCTCTCTCTCTCTCTAACACACACGCTCAATCGGAAAAAGACGGAGCAACCATCTCTCTCTCTCTCTCTCTCTCTCTCACACACACACACAATCGCCGAACACCACAGTCGTGGGGGGCGTCATCTCTGTCGCAATGATCCTCCGTGCCAACTCCGCCATGACGCAAACTCTTCCATTGTCCTTAATCTTCACAGCTAATTTGCGATTGGATATGCTTTCTTGTTCTCTTTTGAGAAAAGCAATAATATTTTTCTGGGGTTTATTGTACAAATACAAAGTTTTTGTTGTTGAAATTTTAGGAATTGTATAATGGATTGTATTATGTGTTGCTTGCGAATTGGATCTTGGAGTTTTTTTTTTTTTTTTTTACAATATAGATATTAAGCGTTGTCTTTTGCAAAATGTAATGAAATTGAATGAGCTCTATCTTAAACAAACCTTTTCCAATATTTTGTGTTATTGTTGTTGATGATCAATAGAAGTTGAAGACAAAATGGAGAACGTTAAACAACAGGGCAATGATATAATGTCTAATGAAGGTAAAACATAATAAGTTATTCAGCTTCAAAAGTATTACTTTTTTTTTATAAAAGTCTTATACAATTTTTGCTACTTTATTTTTAAAGTATTACTTTTTCTATAAAAAGTATTACAATTTTGACCAAATGTATTACCTTTAGGTAGTGACCAAGAAGCTAAAGGTGATGTCATAGGCATTGATGGATACGATAAATTCTACGGAGCAAAATGATATTTCTAGTTCTTCTACCAATATTCTAGATCCTACACGTTCAAACAAGCAAGAAGAAGAGAATCAGTGATACGTCAAACTCAGTCGTTTTAGCAATTATTTTTGCATTTAGTAATTGGTATAAAAATTATATTCCTCCTGTTACAATGATTGTTTCCTTATAAAAAGTCAGTCATTGAATTTTTAGTTGTGTTAATAATTCAGCCATTTTGTTTTAATACTTTAATTCTTTTGTAGTAAAAGTGATACTTTTATGCTGAAAACTCACACTTTTAGACCAAAAAGTGATACTTTTCAGCTTGAAGAGAATTAGTGATACTTGCAATAGTTTGTTAAAAAATGTAATACTTTTAATTCAAAAGGTGATACTTTGAACACGAAAAGTGATACTTTTAAAATAAAGTTAAAAAGGATTATTTTCATTCTAGCGGACATAATTTCCATACGGCTTGAATACCATGTTAATAAAAAAGTGATAATATTAATACTAAAGAGATACTTTAATGGAAAAGTCATACCTAAAAGTGATACTTTTATTATAAAAAATGACACAATTAGACCAAAAAGTGATACTTTTCAACCAAAAAAAAAATTAGTGATACTTGCAATTTTTCTTTTTTAAGAAGAAGGTGACACATTTAAGAATAAAAGTGATACTTTTAAACAAAAAAGTTATACTTTCAACTTGAAGAAAATGGTGATAGAGTCATTTTAAGTTTTAATAAATACTCTTAGACCAAAAGGTGATACTTTTCAAATTACAACAAATAGTGATACTTTTAGTATGTTTTTTTTTGAGGAAGATACTTTTAGTATTTTATTAAAATGAAATTGGTACTTTTAATTCGAAAAGTGATAGTTTTAAGACAAAGCGGAGATACTTTTATAATAAAGAGAAAAAGATCGATTTGATTCCAGCTGTCATCATTTGAATAATATGTGAATACCAACTTATTACAAAAAGGGATACTTCTAATATGAAAATACAAACTTTTAATGGAAAAGTCATACTTCTCAAGTGAACACACCGACTAAGGTCACTGTACAAGAGTTAACAATCTTTCATTAACTTTTCACATGTTTATTTCTCAAAATACAAAAAATTTATAACATCCAATCCACATATGATGACAAAAACTAGATATACAACACTATTTCAAATGACTAAGTGTGCATGCCCACTGAAATATTTCACGTGGTACTGCATCAAGAAAACACCACAATCAACATTCGTCTATTCCGATTGCCAAGAGAAATGGGCATTTTCCACATTGTATCGTTGAACATCTCGAGCTTTGGGATGATTATTCTCCATCAGGAAAATACTCATTTCATATACTTCACTGCAAAAACATATGGATGAGTGATATCATTTATAAATTGGGAAAAAATGTATGATATTTTATATATACAAGTGATACTTTTTACGTGAAAAGTGATACTTTTATGTAAAAAATGATGCTTTTCATAGCATTACAAAATTATGTAAACATCACAATAAAACACATGTAATACTTTGTTTACAACAACTGATACTTTTACGATCAAAAGTAATACTTGTAAGGGCAAAAGTGATACTAGTCACGTAAAAATAAAGAAACATCAAAACACAATATTACTTCACATACTAACTACAGAAACCTGAAATACATGCTGAAATCAAAACACTAACAAAATACATGCTTAAATTTAAACCCTAACATACATTTTGGATAAATATACATGCTCAAATTAACATGCTCAAATTTTTAACCCTAACATACATTTTCAAGAAAAATACATAAAAAAACTTTCGAAAATAACTAAAATCGAAGAAAACCAAAAAATGAAAGAAAAAACTGCAGAAAACTGAAGAAATAACTGATTTTTGGTCGAATGGAGGCCAAGCTTCGAACCACTGTGAAAAAATGGGAGAGAAATGCCCGCAAATTGCAAAAAAAAAAAAAAAGAAAAAAAAAAAACGAGGAATACTGCAACTTTGAAGAGAGAGAAAAGAGAACAGAAAGAACACAAAGAAGAAATGAGGTAATTCCAGCGGGTTGGGTAATTTTAAGTTTTAGCGGATTGCAAACTGTGATAGCGGGTTTGGGGCTTGGTCTCACGGATGTAATTTTAAGTTTTAGCGGGTTGCAGGTAGGAGACTGTGGTAGCGGGTTTGGGGCTCGGTCTCATATATATTTTTGTGTACTTGGAAACATCACATTGGTCACACTCGTTTTTCCGACTCTCTCTTATGACGACCTAGACGAGAACTATTTTTCCTAAATATATTTCCCAAAGAAAGAGTAAAAAAAAAAAAAAAAAAGACTTCTAAAAGCTAACTTGCTAGAGAAACACTAAAATCTGAATTCACGTTGCAACTTCATGTCTAGTTGAGTTCCTCTCTCGATGGAAGAAACTAAACTACTCTCCTCCCCTCAAACGGAGTAACTTAACACAACTTGTGTAAATCCAAGCCCGAGGCAAAATTAGCGTATTCCGCACAATACATACTTGACCAAATGCCCAGACATGCGTACGTTCAAATTCCTAGATCATTGCTTCGATCGGATGCAAGTTAGCATATCCCCGAAGATGTATTCTCGTAAGCGACATTCTATGTGTTGTCCCTGACAAAACATAAAATCATGTAAGTAGCATGGTATGCACTGTCCTGGGCTTTCTCCAAAGCTCTAGTAAATGTTAAGCGGCCTTCTACTCCCTAGATTGCTTTGTTAGGAATTATTAATTCCTAATATGTGGGCATCATTTTTAATTGCAATTATATTTATCATTTAATTATTAGTGGACTAATTAAATGATCTAAATCCGGTAGAGTCCTAAGGTTATTGAATTTGATATGGAAACAAAGAGTAGATACCTAATAGAAATCAACTTAGGGGATTATGGAAATCCTAATTTGATACCTATATACAAAACTTTATGGTTATGGTCCCCAATATACTAAATTGCACACAATTTTCTATTCTCCCCATCAAGATGGAAAATGAAGGTCCCATAAGGAATTCGGAGATTTAGTTGAGGAAGACCATAAAACCAAACCCCGTTCATGATCGTGGATGCTTGTGTTCGTGTTCGTAGGAGATCCACAATATGAGGTATTTCACATGCAGATCTTACGATGGATCCAAGTATTCCGTTATTCCATAAATCTTTGATGATATAAGCATGATGTTGATATCCTAGAATTTCCGCATCTAGGATGTATTTATGAATTTTATGTATGTTTGTTATTGTAAAATTCCAATAAATGGTATTAGAGCAGTCATCACCACTTTATCATTGGGATTTATGGAATATCTATCTAATTATTTAGATCCATGATTTTGATTATATGATTCATGTTTGATTTTGAATTTGGTGCATGAAATTCTGTTTGCTTTATTATGTATTTAGTGTGCATATGAGAACATGAACTTTGACATTCAGGTGTCGAAGTTTTTGTTTAATTGAAGAATTCAAATTGTTGGACAAGCATGCGGTTTCTATTTGCCTGATAGTGCTGAAACCCCATATCTGAATATAGAGAATTTTGTATTTTCATGAATAATTCGATCTTGAGTGTAATCTAGATGTACACAAATCTGGAAATTTGAGAATTTTCAGGGGTAAGTTGGAATTCAGTTTTTGGGTTGTTGATTAAAAAAATAAAATTAAAAAAACGGGGGTAAATCTAGAAGATCCCATATCTGGTGTCCCTTTCGAACCATTATCCTTGAAACCCACAGATTCGGCGGTGAGTGACGCGCGGTGTGCGCTGGCTTGGGACGACAATTGAGGTTGTGGGGAGAAGGTTGGCTGTTGTGGCCTTTGACTGCCACTGGGCAATTACTGTTTCTTGGTAGACAAAGTGGGCTTGAGAGATAGTCTTGTGTATGTACAACATGACTTGCAACGCAGATGGGTATTGGCCTATTAGGTGGTTCTTGGAGAAGATGGTGTTTTGGAAACAATTTTTCGAGAATATGGGCCAAACTAGAAATTTGACAGTTTTCCTTGGGGCCTCATCAGCTGCTTATGGATATTCCCTTTTATCTGGGGTTTTATGACTAATTATTTCTTGGTCCTGCTTGTTGTTTTCTTATTACTTAGGGCCTTTTATGCTATTTATAATTTGGGCCTCTATGAATTATTTCGTTTTAAGTCTAAATATGGTTTTCTTAGACTAAATTAAGACTAGATATTAGCCTAATTCAGTTTTCTAGGCTTTAATCTAAATAAAGTTGCTATTAAAGTCTAATTGGTTTCTAGACTTTAAATTAAGTTATTTGGCTCAATTGTTTATGATATTTTTATTTGGACTTAAAATGATTGGAACCTTTTGGAGTTTGGATCTTTGATTTTTGAGTCTAAATCAATTTGGATTTTGGGTCTGATTTAAAATTGATTTTAGAGCATGTTAGGTTTTCAGGCTTTAAATCAAATAAGTGATTAAAGTTTATGGTTTGAACTCACTTTAAGTAAAATAAAATGTTGCCTTTAATTTTATTTTATTTGTATTTGAGTTCTTTCTAAAGTTGTGAGATTAACATAAATTTGAGCTCCAATGGGATGTTTGATTTTTTGTCTAATTTTAGCTCAAATTATATAGTTGAATATTGAACTCGGTCTATTTTGGTTAGATTCATGCCTAATTTGGTTCTACGTGCCTCAAATCCACTATAGTTAATTTAAAGTCTACTTTGGGTTTTTTACTTTAAATTCAAATTTGGTTCATTTTTGGACTAGGTTCATATAAATTTGTATTTTTTGGGCCAAATGTAATTGATGTTGGACCCGATTTTGATTAATCCAAATTGAAGTAAGAGTTTCGGATAATATTTTTAGAGATCATAAAATCTCTATAAGGTTTGAATTTTTTGGCTTTTATATTGTTCGACTCAAAATTCATATGAAGAAAATTTGGATATTTGGAATTGGGATTAGGGTGTTGGGTCTTAAAGGGGTTAATTTAACCCGTAAAGATTGGATTAACTTTGAATTTCATTCAAATATAATCCGTAAAGAATTCGACCCAAATTCGGCTAGAGTCCTATAAGAGTATTGACTTCTTGGGTCCTATTTTGGTGTTAGCTTAAAATCCAACTAAAGATTATGTTGAGCTTAATTTATTTCGAGCTTAATATAATGGATTTTTTCCACTTAATTGAATTTTGGCCCAATTTAGTTTTCTTGGGACTTAAATTCAAATCAAGCTTTTTGGATTTTAGTATAATTAAATTAGATTTATTGCCTAATCTGGTTGTCTAGGCTTTTATTCTAGATAAGTTGGATTTAATGACTAATTTGGGTTCTAGATTTTTAATCTTTACATTGCATAGGGGCGGCATGTAACGTTGTTTAATTGATCAATTATTAATTTTTCTTGATCAATTGGTCTAGTAATATTCAATTAAGTTAACCAAAACAACATGTTGCTTTCGTGACATCTGTTGTGGAGAGAAACTTTGTTGAAATTACATAGATGATAGTGTGGAGTTAATTATGCGGACTGTGATCGACCATTCGGTTTGACACAGTTTGGCCAAATAACAATGCACCTGTGATGATAAGTACGTGACAATTGTATAGACTTTTCATGTGGGCACAAGTCCGTCCTTCGATAGACTTTTGTTTGGCAGAACTTATTGTTAGTACTTGATCATTACAACAAGGTTACCACTTATAATTAATTTTCTGTCCTTAGATAGAGATTAATGTTATACTAGGTGCCTTGTCATGGGTCTTGGTTTACTTGCCTATATCTTGTTTATGCTATGACATAAATATTAATTGTGAGTAATATTATTCTGTTCTCTATATTAATTGTCTGTTTAAAGTTTAAATATCTGTCAATATTACGTTCATTTAAGTGCTTGTGTCACTATTTCAGAAATACATTTAGGGCATTAGATCTGAAGAGGATAGTATTAAAAGTTCCATATAAAGATTGTTGAAACATGTTAATTCTCGAATAATCTTGTTTCACTAAGGAAAAACGGAACATAAGGGAGTGCATTAGGAAAATCCAATCTCACTTTGAAACTTAAGGCACTAAAGATAGAGCTGTCTAAGACTTGCTCGTGCATATGGTATCATTTCTTTTCCTGCACAATAAGACCTTTTTCACGTTACTTAAATACAATATTCTACACAACATTGGACTTTCCACGAGTTTATGTCTTATTGAGCGAGAAAAGAAAGTTTGAGTGGGAAAAGACTTTAAGTACTCATTTAGCAACTATCCCTCAGAATAAAGAAATGAAGTTGCAGTTCGGACATCACAATTAGAATACAAAAGAAATAGGATAAGGATTTTAGATATTACTTTTGCAAGAAAGGTGGTGGATGTCTGAAAATAAATTGCTTCTCAATTTAGTTTATTTCTTCTAGTCGAGTTTTGTACCTTTACGTGTTTTTGTTGGGTAACTTATAGTTCTACTACTCACATAGAGTATATTAATGCAAGGTCGTCTGTGAAGTCAATAGCCAAGTGATGTTGAAAGATACATCTATATTGGGGCTATGGCAAAACAGTGACATTATTTTGAATTTAGATGAGATATAATCTCTATTTTCATTTTGAGTAAATTTGGTTAATCTTGTTCATATGGAAATTGCAAATTTGTCTCTTTCTATATTCAAAAATTTTAGTTCACTATCATTAATGATAACCTATAATTTTAATACATTTGCCTCATGCGAAGAAACTTGCATGTTAGTGTAAATGTACAAAACACGTGAAATAAAATTAAGGACATGGTAAGAAATATGATTAGTCATTTTTCTTTACCATGGTTTCTGATAGAGAGGCATTTAAGACTGCAATATTTAGTGTTCATAGAGTTCTAAACTAAGCGACAACAAACTAAAACTCTTTAAGGATTTTGAATATGTAAAAATCTAATATTAGACAAGTGCATATTTGGGGTTGTCTAATAAAGTAAGGTTTCTAAGCCTATAAAAGGAATCTGGACTCACGCTGCTTTGTTAGATACTCTATAAGGTTTTTGGATGGAATGCAAAGTTTTTTTTTTGAGGAAGTTGAGTTTGAGTGGGAGATAAAGTTAATGACGTTATCTTTAACAAGGAATTTCATTTTCTCATATAGTTGCACTTGGTAATGATTAGGTTTCTACTACTAACATTGACAAGATGCAAATTTGGTCATCAAAACAATGTTGAGTAACTCCCTGTCTAGTATATAGAAGTTATTTCTAAAAGGCAAACTCAACAACCTCAAAACTAGATGAAATTTATGGATGACTTTGATAATTACTAATCTCATCAAATTGCATAAAGCACTGAAACTCATTGGTCATAAATAGAGCTGTCAAAAGACCGGGCCAGGCCGGCCCGGCCCGAGCCCACTGGGCTTTTCAAAAAATCGGGTCGGGTTGGGCCGAGCCAAACAATACACCAGGCCGCAAAAATGGGGAACCCAGCCCGACCTAAAAACAAAAATTACACAGAAAAAATCGGGCTTTTCGGGCTAGCCCGCCGGGCCGATCGGGCTGGGCTTTTGAGGCCCGACTTTTTTGGACCTTAAAAAATAGAGCCCAACCCATTAGAAAACCGGGCTGGTTCGGGCCGGTCCATCGGACCGGGCTGGAATTGACAGCTCTAGTCATAAATGAATATTTAAGACCCAAGAGATTCAAAAAGGGCAATGTTGAGAGATATTAGTTATGTCTAGTCATCAAATATTTTATCAAAAGGAAGATGATTATAAAGAGACTTTTCTTTCGGTTTATTGAAAGACTCTGTAGAATCATTATGATATTTTGGCTCATTTAGTTTTGAGCTAGCTCTCCATTTATGTTATTATAATTATCATTAAGTTGTTTCTTCGTTTGGCGATGAGATAAACAAAGTTGATAACTGCACGTACCGTAGGTTCAGTAGGAGTGAATTCCATCACTAAATAAATTAAGCTTCACTCATTCAAAGTGCCCTATGAATGAGTATAAAGTTAAGGATATGCAAAAGACTACTTATGTTAGGAAGTCTTTTGTATGCTTAAGTATGTATGTATCCGGATACAACGTACATAGCCTAACTACTTGGCAGATAGTTAACGCTCATAATGGATCATCTAGAAAGTAGTCATAAAGGGTTTATAAAGTGTTTTTAGAGAACAAATGAATTTTAATTTCCTTTATCGGAAATAAGATCTTTATAGAGATCGTTTGGTAATCTGATTTCGATTTTACAGGATGCCATACAGTTACGATCCAATTTTGGCTATACTTAGTGATCGAGGAATTCTTACCGTAAGCATTAGGGTTATCGTCTCCACAGAGATTATTATCGAAATTTATACTAAGTACTATAATTAAAATAGCTTAATTCTATCTAGAAATCGAAAAGAGATGGGTTCTTATTAAACTAAAAATAAAACTAAAAATAAGCAAACAATTGGTTCAGACAAATAATCAAACACTTAAGATATGAATTCTAGAGGGTTGATTTCACCTAGTTATCCCCTATGTTCTCAATCCAGTTCATTAATCACAAGTTATTAATCTATAAGCCAATATTCCTACCAGTTATCACTTCCTCTCTCGAGTGCCAAGTGATTCTAGGTTCCAATTTTGATTTTGATATTTCTATAAAAATCATAAATTAAACCATAATACGATCGATGAATATTCTATCACAGGCTTCAAAAGAGTCATAAACCTCTCGGTTCTATGAAACCCTAGGTTGTGCTATTCTATGGCCAGGCGTTCAATTACCTCTCTCGAGTGTCAAATCAAACACACCAAACAATCTAAACTATTGATCAGATAATTTAGATGCAATCAAATCAAATAGCAAAAATAGATTAATTCACATGCGAATTTCATAAACTGGAAATCAAAACATAGGTTCAAACGTAAGTTACATCAATCCCCTAGAAAGATGGGTTTAGCTCATAATGGATGAACAAAAACTCATAAAGAAATAATTATACATCTGAACAATTGACAAAGAAAAGCAAAGAAAGGATTGAAAAGAGAAGAGAAGGAATTCTCTCTGTGTCCATATGAGAAGTGCCTCCAATTGCCGTCCCGAACCCTAGCTCCATGTCTCTTGCCTTGCGTTGTGCTCAAAATAATGTCCGATCTCTTGCTCGTACGTGACTTCTTGTATTTATAGGCTTGAAACCCTCGAAAACCGTCATAAAGGCCCATCAAAATAACACAAGCCAGCTTTCCGCTGATCGTGGCATGCTTTCGCGTCTATAAAGCGCGCGTGAAGACCTGCACATACCTGCCAATGACCGTCGCGCGCTGCGGCCCTTGAATTGGCCACTGCAGCTTGCCCTGTTGACCTGGCACTGCTCTCTTCCGCATAAGCCCATCGCGCGTTGCAACCCTCGGTTTGGGCGCTGTAGCGCACCTAAAGACGTCCTCCCAATCCTCCATCGCGCGCTACGACGCATGCTCCTGGGCGCCGCAGCGCGCACGTGTCCTGCGCCCCTGTTCCATTTTTAGCCCCCGCGCTGCGGCGCGGGGGTTTTGGCATTGCGGCGCTCGTGCGTGAACATTCTTTTGCGCTTTTCAATTTCTAAAATGCGATTTTCACCTTCCAAACACGTTTTTCATCGTTTTTGACCAATTTTGGCTACCGAGACTAGTCCCAACTCTCAAACGACAACATATGACACAAACTCAACTCAAACGACACTAAAATACTCGAAAACAATGCAAAATCCTAGTCTAGAATACTCAATATATTGGTATAAAATCAACTTAACAAATACCCCCAAACTTAGACGTTTACTTGTCCTCAAGCAATTACAGACTCTATAAAATCAACAAACATGAAGGAAATAATGCCAACTGACTCAAACAGACTAACTGCAAAACTTCACAACCAAACTCATTCGTCAAATTTTGTTTCACTATCAATCAAGCATGTAACACCCATAATTTTTATAATCCTTATCTTATTTTATTTTATTGTTTTTATAATAACTAGTCATAATTATATAAATTTATTTTTTTATTTTCTACCAATGGGCTAACTTTAATTATACCATCCCACTAATGCCCAACATCTCCAATTGTACTCATCATTATCCCAACCTATTTGCCAACTATTCCATGTTAAGCAAAAATTTTAAGAGGCATTTATTTTATTTCTCTTCTTAAACTCTCGTCCCAATAGTTAAGCTTTTACACTCAACTCTCATCAACCCATTTCATATTTCACACACCATCCTCATCCACTCGCAAATACGTTTGTAACCATAAGTAAATTTTAATTTTTATCAAATTTTGGGTTATTGTTGTCATTAAGGATTATTTCAAATTTTAGGATTTGTGTTTATGGGTATGTGAATTTTTTTGTGTGTGTGAAACTCGCGTTTGTGTGTGTGAATTGTGTGTGTGGGTGTGTTTATAATATGTGTGTCTTTGGTGTGAGTGTGTGCATGAGTATGTGTGTGTGTACTTGATGAGTGATGAGTGTGTGTGATGATGTGGTGTGCGTGTGTATGTGTGATGTCGTATGTAGAGATTTTTGTATGTGTGTGTTTTAGGTGTGTATGAGTGTGTACAATTTGTGAGAAACAAGAGGGCAAAATGTTGAGATTTGGGTTTGGGTCTAATTTGAGAATTTGATAGAGAATCGGATTCATTTGCAATTTCCATTTTTATTTAACCCACAAAACATTCAATTAAGTCATATCTCAAATCGATGTTTCAAAAATATTTTTCAATTTAGTCCTAAACAAGTTCTATTTAGGTCGATTATTTCGAAATTCAAATTTAACCTTAACTTATTTAGACTTTCATATTTTTAGTTTAGACCAATTTAGTCTAAGATCTCAAATTTGACTTTTAATTTCTTTCAAATAGACCAAACATATATTTTTAGTCAATTTTACATACTAAAAGCCTTAGGATATTTTATAAGTATAATTATTTTAATTAAAAGTTACTACTTAATATCTAAAGAAATCATGTTAAATTTATATTATAGGTGACGACAACCGTATAATTAAGAGCAATTTGTGCATCTACTTTTATTTGTTGGTCGAGGTAGGGATTCTTATCACATTTTATGTGTATAATTCATTGTCTTTGTTAAATGCTTAAACTAAAAATTACTCGAAAATGACATGCATAATTATATGAATTTATATGCTTTTATTGTAATTATACTCAAATCTTCATAAAATGATTGCCATCGTAATGACTAGAAATTTACACTCACCATTTCATAGTTTATGACTTAGCAAAAGTAATGTCCAACATCGTATATCATAAGCACTCATATAATGAATATGCCAACAAGTTATTAAGTAATACTAAAAGTCCAATCACACCGCTGTCAAAGTGTTTACATTTTTACAATCAATGTGTTTATTTTCATGTTTTATTATGTTTATTTGTTTTTACAAAATTGGCATAAATTGAAACGCATAATTTGTTTTGTGTGTAAAATCATTATATACAAACATGCAAGTGAAAAATATTAATGATAATTAGTAACCCAACAATAAATAAAAAAAACACAACAAATCCTAAGTAATTAAACAAAACGTATCATCTTGTGTAATAATCAATTTTAACATAATCTTTCACACAAATTATTTATTTCTTTTAAATTGATTTAACTTTAAGTCCAAAAAAAAAAAAAATATATACATAAATCATGATGTCCATTGCATTGTTTATTTCAAGTGTACTTTCAAGAAAGAAACCGTGTATAGCAATTAGAATTTCATAAAATTTTTGGCCACGTGCAATATGGCATTAGTAAAATCAAAGGAAAATTTTTGACGTGAAAGGTGGAAAATTTTTGTTCATGGGAAAGGAAAATATGGCATTCGTGCCACGAACCTCCATTTTCATTATCTATTAGAAGCTTATGCCAACGGGAAACGTTATGTGTTAATTTATGTAATTGTGCACTTTTCGTATTTAGCTTGGACAATCATCCCTCAATTACTCACCCCTAAATTCAAATCTTTTCAATCATTGGATGGATGCAAGATGATTAGCCATTTTCACTTTTAATTATTTAAATTTCAAGAACTATGAACTGCAATTGTGGTGTACTATTTTCTTTTAATTTATTTCAAAGTGTTTTGAGTGGATTTTTAATTTTTGACAAATAGTCTATAATTATTTCTTAAGACTTTAAGTATTCTCACTATCGGAAACTTCATTTATCTATTTATTTAAAAAAAAAAATTATACGCATTTTCTTACAATTTTAGTAACTAAAAATGCACTTAAAAAATGGGGCGTTACAAAGCACGTGTTTTCACAATGTGATCATGAAGGTGGAATGTTCATGGCAACTCCATTTTCATTATCCAGATAGATTCACACAATCAAGTGTTTTCAAGATGATCCACTTTCTGAATATAAAGATGAGATGCTTACCGGACTCCATAGGCTTGTCTTTCACACTAATCTCCACTAATGTAGGCTAATGTAACACAAGGATCAATAGGACTTTCAAAGCTTGTAAAGTGGGCTTAGGGTAAGGTGGAAAATATAGGATTAAGTGGCTCAAATCACCCAAACACACAATTATCACTTTGAATCATCAATTAGCAATTACCCTTCATTTTTTTGACATCCCTAATGTTTATGACCCTTCAATCCCGCTGATTTTTCTCATTTGTTTTCTCGAAACCCCAAACTTATTCTTTCGCATACATGGGGTTTCATATTTTCTTTTCTCGGGCAACTTCATGCAATTAAACACATACCCTTCTCAACCTTCAACATTTTTCTATACTTTGTGTGTATGAGTGATGGGTAATTAGGATTTTCAAATTTAGGCTCTGGGTATTCGATTGGTTGCCAAAGAACGGGTTTATAAGGCTCAAAAAGGGACACTAGGGAAAATATAAAATAAATGTAGGCATTTTAGGCTCTAGCTTGTTCAAAGATGGCCTAAATCATTTCCTTAATGTTACTTCACCTAGGATTTCGCCTCGACTAGTGATCAAACAAGTTCTAGAATCCGGTGGGATCATACAAGAAACACTCAATCGCATAAATCATCCCCAAGTAAATCAACAGAGTTAAGCACATAGATGGAATTGATGGAAAGAAGATTAGATCACAGTTCAAACACATGCTCTCTTGACCGTTCAACTCATATTCAATAAATTAACTTAGTCATGCAGTTTCACAGTTTCACAGATAACCCGACTCGACTCTAGACTCTTTTTTCATTTTGTTTTAACTCAAAACTCGACTCGATGAATAGAACCAGACTGCACCCCCCAAACTTAAAACGACATTGTCCCCAATGGAGAGGTGGGAAAAAAGGACTTTCCTGGTAGCCGAGGAGCGAAGGCTCCTTATCGAAGTCATGTGGTACTACTACGTGTCTGAGGTGTCTCGTATAAGCTCACTATGCGTCCTAGCGCACAAGCCCGTGGGTGTTGTATGCCTCTGAGGTGTGGTGTTCTTCCCCTTCGCCTTGGCCCGGTCCCTTTTTGGTTTTGCATCTTTGTAACCTAGCAAGGTGGACAAGAAACCAAAACTCGTGAAATCACGGAATTTGGTTACGGGTGAGAAATCGAAAATCAAAGTACGTACATAATGCACCCAAGTGAAAAAATGTAGTGCTATGTCAAGAAGATAAGCATAGATATGCAAGATAGCAATGCAAGATAGCACTAAACAATGTGAAACTGTCATTGGGGCATTTAATCAAACACCTCGTATGGATGAGTTTGGGAAAAGATAGTACATGCAATGAATAACTCAATTCATTCCCCAAAATTCAACACCAACCTAAATCTAGCATGATCAACCAATCCACAAATCCACAACAATTATCCTAGCACTGCTACAATCCATCACACAAAAATAGAGAGATGGGTAAAACCATGGGATGGGGTTTGGAAGTTGCAAACTTACCAAATAATGAGTGGAGGAGATGAAGATGGTGTGTATGGTGTTAGAGTGCTCCTTTGTGAAGATGGAGTGAGATAAGTGGGATTTTGGATGAAAAATATGGTGAAAAATGTGTGCCCTAAGAGTTGCCATGCCAAGAGAAGGATGGTTATCTTTGTAAAACAAAAGAAGGCTGGGGCTTTTAACAAAAAAATTGGACCTGGGCGGTCGGACGCTGCAGCGCGCCTAGCGCCTCTACGAGCGCTGCAGTGCCGAAATGGCATTAGGGGCTGCACCGAGTGAGGGGGCGCGCTGCAGCGCCCCTTGCCAGCGCTGCGGCGATGGCTTCTGAAGCATGTGATACCTGCTTTACGTTGCAGTAAGGTTCTCCCGACCCCTCTTTTTTTCCATTTTATCAAAGCGTTTTGCTCGCCTGCAAACACAAGAGGTTAGGTAATGGTGCAACTCGCTACTCCTAAAAATGCGAAATCAGTAAAACAAAAACAACTACTAAACTATATTAATACTACGAAAGCAATAAAAGGGGCTTGGGTTGCCTCCCAAGAAGCGCTAAGTTTACAATCTTCAGCCATACTTTGTCGATTATCCTCAAGTTGGGGCTCCAATAGGTACGTTATCGACGTTTCCCTCAGAAGCTTCCCAACCTCCAATGTCTTCAGCTATATTGCTAACCATCTACTTAACATCATTTGATTCAAATTTTAGCCTGTTGGTTGGATGGATGGTGAATACGACATCAATCAAAGCTCTTGTTGTAGCTAAAAACGTCAGCCCAAAGATTATAGGTATTTTTTTGTCCTCATTCACGTCCAACACTACAAAATCAACGGGAAAAACAAATTTATCAAGTCTTACTAAGACGTCCTCAATGATTCCCCAAGGATAAACAATGGATCGATCAACAAACAACAACGTGATGTTGGATGGTTTCACCTCCCAAAGCCCTAGCTTTGTCACATCAGAGAGAGATAAGATTCACACTGGACCCAAGATCACAAAGTGGTTTTTCAAAGAAAACTCCTCCAATAGTACAAGGAATAGTAAAACTCCCTGGAACTTTCATTTTCCGAGGTAGTTTACTCTGGACTATTGCACTACATTCATCTGTCAGATAGACAGTCTCAAACTCCTCCAACTTCATTTTCTTGGATTCTACTGGTTTCGCAAAAATGGGCAATTCTTCGGGGGCAGGCTGAATTTTCACCTCATTTTTCACATAAATTGCATTGCAGTGCTCTCTCGGATTAACCTCTGTATCGCTCGGAAATTTTCCTTTCTACTACAATGAATTCACTGTTGTCGCCAACTGACCCATTTATGTCTCTATCGGCCTAATATGCATCTCCATTGTGCTCATCTTAGTAGTCAGACTATCAATCTGCGCATCACTCCTGTTCATCCGATTCCTGGTCTCTCTGATGAATGAGCCGAGTATCTCCTCTAGCGACTGCTTCTTTTCACCTCCGAGTGTATTAGAACTGGATGGGTTGGGATAACCCGGAGGTGGGTTCAATACATTCATGTTGTTGCTATAAGAGAGATTCTCATGATTGCGAAATCCCGGGTGATAGTGAGTTGGTAATGGATTACCTCTATTATTAAAATCCCGATTATTCATATAATTGACTTGCTCGGCCTCGTGATCATGAGTGGCGGCTGTGTGAACAGCTACGGGTGGGATCACGGCTTGCTGTGGTGTGCTGCCAGTATTCATGATTGCTAATTGCTTTGTCAAACTCGAGATTTGAGCTGCCAAAGCTGACATTGTATCAAGCTCAAGAACACCAACAACCGTCTTTGGTGCTGACCTCTCGGAGGGCCATTGATAGCTATTTGTGGCCATTTCTTCAAGCAAAAGTAAGGCCTCAGTCGGAGTTTTAACCATCAATGTACCTCCTGATGCCACATCTAGTATCGTCCTCGTATGCCCATTCATCCCATTGTAAAAATACTTAACCCTCTGCCAGTCTGCATAGCCATGCTGTGGGCATCTCCGCAACATATCTTTAAATTGCTCCCAAGCTTCATATAACGGCTCAAAATCAATCTGTTGGAATTGGGCTATCTCGCTCTTCAGTTGTAGTGTCTTGCTGGGAGGGAAGAATTTTGCTAAATTTTTTTGAGTCAGATCGTCCCAAATCTTAATACTCCCAGGAGCGAATGTCTGTAACTACTGTCTGGCCTTATCCCAGAGTGAAAACGGGAAAAGTCTCAATTGAATGGCCTCATCAGTCACACCATTCATCTTGATGGTGTCGCAAATTTCCAAGAATGTGGCTATGTGTGTATTCGGATCATCCACTGGGCTCTCCCCAAACTGATTCTGTTGAACCATGCTTATGACGCCTGATTTCAATTCAAATTTTTTGCATTTATGGGCTGATGCACACTTCCGAAGTAATTCTGGTTCACGGTCGGCCAGAAGTAATCCCGGATTGCCCTTTCTGGTGCCTCAGGCTATGGTGGCACATTCACTACCCGAATTTCATTATTCTCATTATTTTTGTCTTCTGCCATTGCTCGATTCTGTGCTCGCTTTGCTGCTCTGATTGCTGGAAGTGTCCTTTCAATCTCTGGATCAAAAGGAAGCAAATTAATATCATCAGAATCTTGCATAAACAAACAAGACAATGAGAAACACGAAATTATAATTCCCAAACTAGTCTAGATCAGGATTAAGACTACTTGGTAATAGTATTAGTTTAAAATAGGATAAAACAATCCCCGGCAACGGCGCCATAAACTTGTTCGAGAAATTCTTATCGCAAGCGTACGATGTCAAGTTTTAGTATAGTTTTGAAAGTAGGGTTATCGTCTCCACAGGGATTGTTATCGAATTTTATACTAAGTACTATAATTAAAATAGCTTAATTCTATCTAGAAATTGAAAAGAGATGAGTGCTTATTAAACTAAAAATAAAACTAAAAATAAGCAAACAATTAGTTCAGACAAATAATCAAACACTTAAGATATGAATTCTAGAGGGTTGATTTCACCTAGTTATCCCCTATGTTCTCAATCCAGTTCATTAATCACAAGTTATTAATCTATAAGCCAATATTCCTACCAGTTATCACTTCCTCTCTCGAGTGCCAAGTGATTCTAGGTTCCAATTCTGATTTCGATATCTCTATAAAAATCATAAATTAAACCCTAATACGATCGATGAATATTATATCGCATGCTTCAAAAGAATCATAAACCTCTCGGTTCTATGAAACCATAGGTTGTGCTATTCTATGGCCAAGCGTTCAATTACCTCTCTCGAGTGTCAAATCAAACACACCAAATAATCTAAACTATTGATCAGATAATTTAGATGCAATCAAATCAAATAGCACAAATAGATTAATTCACATGCGAATTTCATAAACCTGAAATCAAAACATAGGTTTAAACGTAAGTTACATCAATCCCTTAGAAAGATGTGTTTAGCTCATAATGGATGTACAAAAACTCATAAAGATATAATTATACATCTCAAGAATTGACAAAAAAAAGCAAAGAAAGGATTGAAAAGAGAAGAGAAGGAATTCTCTCTGTGTCCAGATGAGAAGTGCCTTCAATTGCCGTCCCGAACCCTAGCTCCGTATCTCTTCCCTTGCATTGTGCTCAAAATAATGTCCGACCTCTTCCTCGTACGTGACTTCTTGTATTTATAGGCTTGAAACCCTCGAAAACCGTCAAAAAGGTCCGTCAAAATAACACAACCCAGCTTTCGCCGGACATCACGCTGATCACCTACCATCGCGCATCTGCAGCGCGTTAAAGACTGCATGATACCAGCCCGAATGGATGTCGTCGGCATGCACCGCGCTGCCTTGAATTGGGTCTTTGCAGCCTGCCCGCCGACTGACGCTCTCCTTCCGCATAAGCCCATCGCGCGCTGCAGCCCTCGGTTTGGGCACTGCAGCGCACCTAAAGACGTCCTCCCAATCCTCCATCGCGCGCTGCGGCGCATGCTCTTGGGTGCCGCAGCACACTGCCCCGCGCTTATGTTCCATTTTCAAATGCCATTGCGCGCGTGAAACATTCTTTTTTTCGCTTTTCAACTTCTAAAATGCGATTTTCACCTTCCAAACATATTTTTCATCGTTATTGAACAATTTAGGCTACCAAGACCAGTCCCGACTCTCAAACGACAACAAATGACACAAACGCGACTCAAATGACACTAAAATACTCGAAAACAATGCAAAATCCTAGTCTAGAATACTCAATACATTGGTATAAAACCAACTTAACACTTAACCGCTAATTAGAAGAACTATATCGGAAAGAGTGCTAAGTAGATACTCATAGTTCATTCTAATATAGCAGTTACGTTCTAGCTTATTTTGGGGCATCTCTTATCAAATGATATGGTTGCGAATTATTGTCACCAGGCTGCATCTTAAGAATGGTATTGAATTACCAGTAAAGATAAATGTGACAATAAATTGGTCTTGCCATATTCGATCAACAGAAGCTCTTCGATGTCGATACATCAACTTTCGTGTTGTTAAGGAAAGAGTTCAGAATGAAATTGTGATTCTAACTATAGATTTTATTTTCTCCTTTTAACACTATGTGTATGTTGATTTTAGATCTCAACATTAATCTGTAGATACTATAATCTGTGTACAAACGCAAAAAATTGTACTCTGGAAACCCTTTCTCTCTCTTCTTCAATTCTCTCTACCTTCTCTCTACGTCTTCTCAACCACAGACCCTATTTTTCCCCCATTCCTCCAATAAGAAGGATGGGGGAACAACTAAAATGCTCTAGTTCTTTGGTTTTTTGCGTTTTCTCCCGGTTTGGGAGTATTTTTTTCCCCTTGTGGGACTTTAGTCTCTCTTAATGGGAGTGTTTGGTTTCCCCTTTGTGGGAATTTATTTTTGTTTTTGTTTTTTATTTTTTGTTTTTGTTTGTTTTGTTTTTTGATCCGTCTATTTGGGTTCAAGATCTGGTTTTTTGGATGCAACTCGGCCGATGAATTTGGCTTGACTTTGGTGGTTGATATTAGAAGGTGGTTTCATAATGGTTTCATCGAATAAAGACACGAGATGGAGTTGGATCTGAGGATTTTGATGATTGAAGGAAGGTTTTGTGACGGATTTGGAACTACTAGCCATTTGATGGAGTTTTGGTTTTTTCTCTTGTTACAAAATTTTTCATTTGTTATTTTTCCAAGCCCTGTATTTTTCTTTTCATTTGGGATTGTGACCACCTTTTGTGAGTTTATCTTGCAATTTTCAGTCTTTCAGTTTGAATCTGGAAAATTGCTTTCCATACGGATCGCTCTATGTAATCTTATGGATTGGACTATTTACTCTTTGTAAGTTTTTTCTTCAGTTATATATAAAACTATCGTTTCGGAAAAAAAAAAGAAAGAGTTCAGAATATATAATTTTTCTTCATTAGAACATATAAAGTTGAATTTTATGCTAGCAAAATCCATTAACTGAGGTATTAATACTTAAGGACTTTCATGAGCATACTGCTCATATGGGTGTTATTATGGATCATATCTTAGTTTAGTGGGAGTTAATGTTCTATGTATTTAGTTCCAGCTTTTTGGACCATTTAGTTTCTGCAGAATAGTTGATGGTTATTCTATTTTCTGAACTCAATTTTGTGTTTATTTGTGATGTTTTACATTGCATATGGATTGACCTCATTAAAGACTAAAGTTGGACCAATTGGAAATAGGCACGATTAAGATCACATTGCATGATATTTCCATGTTGCTCTCCATATTTGATCTATGTCATTGAGTGTACTAGTAAGGTGATTATCTTGGTCGAGTCACGATATTGAATGTGATGAAAATTGGGATAGTCTCATTGCTAGTGTATGCGATGGACCATATTGTCAGGCAGTAGTCAAAGAATAAATGACATACAGTTGTGCACATAAGGAAATATAATTGTTTATGGAACAATATGTAGCCTAAATGGGAGATTGTTAGGAATTATTTAATTCCTAATATGTGGACATTATATTTATTAACAATTATATTTGTCATTTAATTATTAGTGGACTAATTAAGTGATCTAAATCCGGTGGAGTCCTAAGGCTACTGATTTTGATATGTAAACAAAGAGTAGATACTTAATAGGAATCAACTTAGGGGATTATGGGAACCCTAATTTTATACCTATATAAAGAACTTTACGGTTATGGTCCCTAATATACTAAATCGCACACAGTTTTCTATTCTCCCTTATCAAGATGGAAAACGAAGGTCCCATAAGGAATCCGGAGATTTAGTTGAGAAGACCATAAAACCAAACCCCGTTCGTGATCGTGGATGCTTGTGTTCGTGTTCGTAGGAGATCCACAATATGAGGTATTTCGCATCCAGATCTTATGATGGATCCATGTATTCCGCTATTCCATAAATCATTTGACGATATAAGGATGATGTTGATATCCTAGAATTTCCGCATCTAGGATGTATTTATGAATTTTATGTATGTTTGTTATCGTATAATTCCAACATGCTTAGCTTCCAAACAAAGATTAAAAATCATAAAAAGTTTCTAAGTCTAACACCCCAAAGGAAAATACTTAGAGGAGAACTATAAAACATTAAAGTCACTAGGGCTAGTGTTAGTCAAACAATCACCACTCCAATTTTCACAAGGGCTCAAAACCTCACTTGGGCGCTGAAAAATTGCCAAGTCTTTCACGGACGTGAGGAATTCCTCCATTCAACTTACTTGGAAATAAAAAAATACCAAGTCCTTTATGGAATGGTCATCTCAATTTTCCTCAGAATCTTTCCGATGATATAAATGAGATATTTACCTCTCAAGCAAGTTAGAAAAGTTTTAAACGAGTAAGGACGCGATTGGATATACGTTCATTTTGAAAATTTCATTTTGCTAAAGAATAGTGGTAAAAAAAATTTAGAAAAAAAGATGAATTTTGAGAGTGTGATTGGATGTGAGATGAAAAAGTAATGATGAAAGTTGATCTGATTTAAAAATAGTAAAATAATGATTCGATATGATTGGTAATTAGAAATGTGTGAGTGAGTGAATAGTAAAATTTGTGGGAGACTGTGTAATAATGATTAGTTTTTTTGTGAAAAAATGTGTAGATGTGATTGATAATAGAAAAAATAAGAAAAAGTGAAAGTGAGAGAATAGTATATTTTCTGAAAATTTTCATAAACAATCGCATGTTTAGTCAAAAAAATTCTCCAGCGGAACGAAAATAGAATCCATTTCATATCCAATCACCACCTAAAAGTCTCTGAAAAATTAAGTGTTACGAGGAAAATTTTACCTCATCTGAAAAAGCTTTGTCTGAGAAGCTAAGGCCTTGTATGGTTATGTTTTCATGGACCATTTCTAGTTTTTAGTGTTGGGAAATGAATTTTGAGAATTTATTGGTTTTCGTGTGAAAATTGGAATTATGTTTGGATGAGTGAATGAAAATGAGTTTTAAGTAAGTTTGAAAATGAGATTATGTTTGGTTGAGTAGTTTTGAAGTAATATTTTATGTATATAATAATTTGAAAAGTTGATAGTGATTGAATATTTAAATTGAATATATAGTATTATATTTGTAAGATTGTAGGCTAGTGGGTCCCATTAGATATATATGGTAATATTTTAAATAGATAAAGTTGATATTGGTGGGTCCCACATATATATTTAGATAAAAAAATAAGAATAGTGATTGATAAGTAATGTAGGGTAATGTATAGGATTGAGAATTGAAATTATAGGTTTGAGATGTTGTTTTATGTGAAAAATGAAAAGTGAAAATGATAATTTCTATTGGAAAATTTAGAAACAAACATGATTCTATTTCTATGAATAGTTGGAAATTGAAAATGGTGGCTTGAAAACATAAACAAACAAGGCCTAAGTGTTAAGATGAAAATTAAATTCTTTTTTAAAAAAAAAAAACTAAGACTCAAGAGAAGAATGGATCCTAGGATGAATCCTAACTTCCGCACTGCTCTGCCCTTCTCTGCAATCTAGAAGTTAGGGTCTTATGATGCGGATAATTTTAATTTTTAATTATCGTTTAATTATTTTATTATTAATTCCAAGTAATTATTTCTTATCTCTCATCTCAATTTTTTATCCTTTAATTATCTAAGTTATGATGTGGACAACTTTAATTTTCAATGACCATTTAATTATTTCATTATTTAATTCCAAGTAATTAATTTTTATTGGGATTTGGTCCAGCATCCTGCTGCAATGGACTTTAAAAGAGGCGCGAGGCGCGGCCCACGATTCAAACTCGTGAGCACTGGATTGCACAGTTAAAAGGAGAGCTTAAAGGATTTGATATGGACTACCTATACAACAGATGCATCTTCTTTCTGGTGCTCATGACATAGAAACTCTGAGGTTAAGCGTGCTTGGCCTGGAGTAGACATGGGATGGGTGACCCCCTAGGATGTTTTTCAGGGTGCGCGTGAGTGAGAACAAAGTGCGCTAGAAAACGACTCGTGTTGGTTTGTGGGAACAGTCACCAATCCAGTAAAGCGCTTGAGGTCCAACATTTTTTATATCTCATCTGAATTTTTTATCTTTTGGTTATTGATGCTGCTTTTTCTAGCAGATCACCCCAGTCAACTAAGTTGACCAAAATCCTCCTCCCAAAAGGGAAGTCTTCGAGCTTGTCTTCTTCCCAAGGGGAAGTCTTCTCGTCTTCTGCTCCTGGAATAACTAACTCCTTCGATTAGAAACTTGCCTGCACACACACGCGCAAATGTTAGAGGGCCCGGGGTTGTCCCGGAGAGGCCCCTCTGACGCTCAAGTCAGCACGGTGAACGAGAGAGAATTAAGACAGTAAACAAATACTGAATGCGTAGGAGAATAATTAATTATGCGTTAATTAATTACAATGAATAGGAAAGAACTTTTTATACTTAGGACATGGGCCCCATGGACCGTGTAGGAGAAATTGGCCTATGGGCCAGTCCACGTAGAAGAAAATGACCACTTGGGCCAAACACGGACTCGTTTTTGTCCCCAACATAAGCCCTCCAACTCCAGTGCTGCGGAAGGATGAAGCAATGTGAGAGCTAATCTGGTGTAGAAGATATAAAGCTTGGCTTGTAGTATATATATGTTGTCTTCCTTGGGAGAATCTTTGACCATTTTTGCACAAGGACACTTTTGGAGTAGAGAGTTGTGATCATGTCTTCCAAAGATAAACTATCTCTCTCCACCTCCCAACTTTCAAAATTTTTGGTTTGTAGAAGACTTAGTAAATTTCTTGTAAGTGAGAGGTGAGCAGAGACTTGAGGTGAAGGTTGAAGTGAGACTTGAGTTGAGAGTTGATGGAGAGGTGGAGTGTGTCGCGTGGAGAAGGAGGTGAATGTCGTAGAGGGCGCCCGGGCATTTCCCTGGGGCGGAGAAGGGCGTCGCGACCTCAAGGGCGCGCCCGGGCGCCCTCCCTAGTGGAGGAGGGCGTGCCTCTAGAGGTCATCCCAAGCCCCCCGGTCTATTTTTCTTCACGTTCTTCCCCGTCTTCTCCCGAGTTTCGTATGTTCCAAGCCACGCCCCGGATTTTGGTATTTCTTCCATTCTGCTTGGAGGTCAAGGTGTTACCAGGCGTTCTATTCCATGTCCACGCTTTTCCATGGAGTTTGATATTCCTGCCCTTGCTCCAGACTTGTATTTTGATGGTGGGGAGGTTGAGCTTGAGCTGAATTCGAGCTCAAGTGATGGGTCTTCTAAGGAGGAGTCTGAAAGTGATAGTCTAGAAGAGGTTCGCCCCACCAAGTATCAGCATAGGCCTCCTCCTAGGAGCTGAGCAGTAGTCCCGGGAGAGTTGGCTAGTCAAGTGACTTATGCTTGTCTTCGTAGGTTGCGTGAGCGGCTGGAGCTTCCTTAGGATTTTGTGATGTTAGCCCCGGTTCCGGATGACAGACTAACTCATCCTCCTGAGGGCTTTATCATGGTATATCTCTACAACTTCTCAGTCGGCTTCATGCTTCCTCCAGATGCCTTCCTCATCTGGATCCTTAGGTCGGTGGGGGCATTCATTGATTAGTTGATTCCCCAAGCCTATGCATATATGCTAGGATATCAGCATGTCATGTCACAGTTGGGTTTGATTCCGATCGTAGACGAGTTCCACTCCATTTTTTATGCCCGTAGGTCCCTGGGTGACACCTTCTTCCACTTCTTCCCACGCCCTCGGTGAAGATTCCTAGATGGATTTCCCTCTCCTGGTGGGCTGTGGAAGGAGGATTTATTCTACGTGAGAGATAACGATTGGGGGATTCCCACGAGTGGGTTTCTGAGGTTATGGTTGTCCCAGGCACTCCCGTCTCCCGAAGGGAGATGGCAGAGGCTTATGGTCTTGGGGCGTGTTTAAAATTCTCCTGAATGTTAAGGAGCTCTTGGGTATCATGCGCTATCTTATTTCTTCATGTCGCTCCCCTCTTTACTTGTATATTTTAACTACTTTCTTTTTATGATGCCGCTCCTACTTGCTTTCCAGGTAAGGAGAGTTATAGTATTGCATAGTTGATGGACTTTAAGAAGAAGGAGAAGGCCAAGGGGAAGTTTGCTAGCAGGAGCTTGAGTGTCCCGACCCAAAGTGATAGGTCGTGCCCTTCCCCATAGGATGATGCGAGGCGCCTTTCTCCCCATGAGAGTGTTGGGCACCCTCCTCGCCAGAAGGATGATCGGCGTTTTGGTTCACGCTATGATGTCGCTCCGGCTCCTCGTCCTTCTGGAGGCTCCTCAGGAGGGAAGAGGCTGAGGATGGAGCCCGATATTGCCGCCTATGAGTGTGTTGGTCCTCGAGCACTCTTTTTCGGTAGAGTGAACCGTCGTGAGGGGATCTAGTCCCATTGGGACTACACTGCTTCTGGCATTGGCTATGCCCATACCCGAGGAGCTATATCATCTGATGACCAGTCCCGCCTTGGGTCTTTGTCCTTCAAGGACATTGAGACTCATCTTAGCTGGGACCTTGCTTGGGTAAACTTCTACAGTTCTTCACCTTTACACTTTTCATGCTCTTGTCTCTGCATGCTCTGGACCTCGTTGCGGCTTCGGCTCGTCATGGTGAGATGACCATGGAGGAGAACCACCAACTTCAGGATAAGGTGAAGATCTTGACAGATGATGCAGCGCAACATGGTGGCAAGATGTTTGAGTTGTCGAAGGAGCTCGAGTGGGCAAAGTCCCAGCTTGACCACGAGTCAAATACGGGTGAGGTCTTTCTTGGTTCTTTAGCTGATGCACATAGGTTAGATCAGGAGAGGTCCCACTCGATTGAGGCTTATAGAGCTTCTCCGGAGTACCGCACCGAGTTGTTGTAGGAGTTTTCAGTCTACTTTGACATATCCGTTCGCCATTGTCGAAAACTTCTACGGCTGAGTGAGAAGGATTCCAGATGAGTTGATCGACATCCAGGACTATGGTGTTTTGGATGAGGAAGAGGGAGAGATTGAGGCTTTGGCGGATCTTCCTGATGACGCCGGTGGTGATGGAGTTGAGCCTACGGAGACTGCTACTGCTACCTGAGATGACGTGCTTTCTTCTTGACCAGTGATAGTTTTTCCTTCACGCCCACCTGTTTAGGGCTTGCTTTGTACTTCTGGATATTTCCTCTATGTACTTGGATATTTTTCCCTTCCCCTTTACCTTGAGATGTTTGATATTGCCCCACTGGGCCGGATACTTTCTCCATTTTCCTTATGCATATTAGCTCCCTTTGTCAAGTCTTACTTATAACATATGTGCATAACTTCCAGAGGGAGACAAGATTTTATATCATGTTTTAACACCACGGGCCGCCCTTCTGGAGTTCGGAGGAGGGAGCCCATGGTGGATTTTTCCCAAGTTATTGCTTTATTTTTTACACCATTCTCCATATTTGTTAGCATTTTTTACCTTATTTTCCTTGCACATTTTCATCATGGAGAAGATTTTATCGGAATCTTATGAAGAAGCCTCCTCCTTCTGGGGTCTTAGCCGGAGGGAAAAGAATTTTTACTAGGACCTTCTTGTGAGGAGGCCCCTCCCATCCGGGGTTTTAGCCGAAGGGATCATCCCACCCGGGGTCTTAGCCGGGTGAGGCCATCCCCTCCGAGGTCTTAGCCGGAGGGGGTAAGTTACTAGGACCTCTTATAAGGAGGCCCCTCCCATTTGGGGTGTTAGCCGAAAGGAGTCATCCCAACCGGGGTCTTAGCCGGGTGAGGCCATATCTTCCGGGTCTTAGTTGGAGGAGGTAAGTTATTAGGACCTCTTATGAGGAGGCCCCTCCCATCCGGGGTCTTAGCTAGAAAGGATCAACCCACCCAGGGTCTTAGCCGGGTGAGGTCGTCCCCTCCAAGGTCTTAGCTGGATGAGGTAATTTATGAGGACCCCTTGAGGAGACCCCTCCCATCCGGGGCCATAGTCGGAAATATGGGGTTTGTTGAGGAGAGTGTCTAGTCATTGACCCTGACTATATGTAGCCATTAATCGCGCACTTGCCATTTGTGGCCTTTAATTGCATTCATCACATCAAAGTAGAAATCATGAAAGCATTTTATTCATTATAATGAAAAAGCTTTACGCCTTGTGGGAGGAAACATAACTGAAATGTAAACAAATTTTTAACACCTCTTGGGTGGAAATGAACTGAAAATAAAAAATACTAAAGTCCCTGGAAGTCCAAGGAAAGCTGTCATTTACAACTGCGAGGGGATTTCATAATTTGATCTCGGTAGCTTGCTCATCTTTAAGGTGGCCACGTAACACTCCCGAGCTATCTTGATGTCTCCAATAGTCTCTTTGACCCCTGATTATGTAGGGAACTTAAGCTTCTGGTGAACCGTAGATGGGATAACCCTAAAATAATTCAAGCTTGGCCTTCCCAAAATCCGGTTATACGGAGATGGGGTGTCTACTATGAGGAAGTGATCCATCTTCGTGACTTGGTGAGGGGCATCCATGCCCAGTGTGATTGGCAAGTTGATTTCCCTTGAGGATTTGATCACCTCTCCCGTGAAGCCAATCAATGGTGTTAAAATCGAAAACACTTACGCTGGATCGATCATCATCTTGTCGAAGGCTTCCCGGAATATGACGTCCACCACGCTCCCCGTGTCGACCGGGACCATCTTGACCACAAAGTTGGCCAGCATAAATGATATGACTATGGCTTCTGGGTGAACTTGGGTCTCTGGGATGTAGTCTTGAGTGTTGAAGGTTATGGGCATGCCTTTGGCTTGAGGCTGCTCCACGACTCTCTTCTTGGACGGGTTCTCCTCGGTGTATCCTCTGGGCCTCCAGAGATCACATTGATGACTACAACGTCTTGATTGTCATGCCTATCTTCCATGTGGTGATTCGAACAACGCTGGTCTTGCGGAGAGATTCTTCTTCATGTGGCCTAGGATCACGACAAAACTTGCTCTGATCCACGTAGTCTTTGAGGTGGCCCTTCTGGATGAGCCACTCTTTCTCTTTCTTCAAAACAAAACAATCTTTAGTGGTGTGCCCACGATCTCTATGATATCTGCAGTAAAAATTGGAACGTACTCGCGATGGGTTGTTCCTCAGTGGTTGTGGGGGATCAATGATCCCCTTCTTTTGAGCGGCTATCAACATCTCCGCTATTGGAGCTTTGAGAGGTGTGTAGCTGGGCCCATTATCCTTCCTCGAGCCCTTACGCACTTGACTCTTCTCCTCTTCCTGGGACTTGCGCTTGAAGCTGGGCTCAGGTTCTGTAGACTCCTCAACATGAATGTGTTTCTTTGCTCGGCTTAATAGCTCCTCCATGTTGGATGGAGGCTTCGCAGCAAGAGATTCCTTCAGTATTCTGCTGCAGTATCCCCGCCAATGTCTCATGCTGGAAGTTGGCCACTTCGTTGACGGCTTTTAACCACTTCATGAACTCCCGCAGTGTCTCTCCTTCCTTTTGCTTCACCTGAAAGAGGAGAGCGGTGGTCTTGGGACACTTTATGTTGATGGAGAACTACTTCATGAATGCCTCCATGAGCTTGTCCATCCCGGAGATTGACCCTACCATAAGCTGATTGAACCATGTCAATGCCCGCTTGGTCAGAGTAGTGTGGAATACCTTGCAATAAGAAGCATCCATCATATCGCAGAGATCCACCTTGTCATAGAACTTGTCCAAGTGTTCCTGCGGGTCTCCAGTGCCATCATACTCCAGGTGGTTGGAGATCTTGATTCCTGATGGCAAAGGTCCAGATAAGATCACTGAGCCAAAGGGCTCCCCTTCATCAACTGGTGCCGGCTCTTCACGATTTTGATTCTCGCCGCGACCTTCCTCTCTTCCTTCTTGGTCTTCCGGAGCAGGATTTTCAGTGGTTGGCAGTGCCTGCGGTGGTCCTCCTGCAGCATCTGTCGCGGCTTGATATCTTAAAGCATTCCAGGCAGCTTCATCCAGAAGAGCCTGGAGGGCTTCTCGGGACAAACAAATTTCTTCAACAGGCGGAGCCCCCCCCCCAGGAGGAGGAGGGCGGCGACACCCCTCTGGAAAATGAGGAGGGGGCGACATTCCTCTAGGAGGAGGAGGATGCTCCCCGTCTTCCCGGCGATCGCTCTTCTTGCTGGTCTCTGGCGCCTCGGCCTGCAACTTGAGATCCCCCATCACGTGCTTGCGATCGAGTTTGCATTCTACATGTACTTTGGTTGTACCCATAGACGGCACCAAAATGATACTGTTTGTTCTAGTAGATCACCCAAGTCAACTAAGTTGACCAAAATCCTCTTTCCGAGAGGAGAACTTTCGAGCTTGTCCTTTTCCTAATGGGGAAGTCTTCTCATCTTCTGCTCCTGGAACAACTAACTCCTTCGATTGGGAACTTGCCTGCACACACGCGCAAACGTTAGAGGGCTCTGGGGGTTGTTCCGGGGAGGCCCCTCCAACGCTAAAGTCAGCACGGTGAATGAGAGAGAATTAGGACAATAAACGAATACTGAATGCGTAGGAGAATAATTAATTATGCGTTAATTATTTACAGTGAATAGGATGGACCTTTTTATACCTGGGACATGGGCCGTGTAGGAGAAATTGACCTATGGGCCATCCACGTAGGAAAACAATGACCGCTTAGGCCAAACACGGACTCCGTTTTTGTCCCTAACAATAATTTAAGTTATGGATTTGTGCCAATTATTTCTAAATTATTGGTCCACGAGACCAAACCCATTAATCAAGGCCCTTGAAGCCTAAAGTCACGAATCTAAATACCCTGTGTCATTTAAAAGTTGCAAGCTTTTGATACACACAATTTACTCTATGCTCTAGTCCATTTGATTCGTCATTAAAAGTTTTGTTGATTTAAGCATTATAGTGGTTCCTTTGGAACAATCTCAAGACCCTTACGGTTTGTTCGTGCTTCAGATTAGATCTCATTCAAGGAATTTATTGCTCAGAAACTGCGTGGAGCTTTTTGGAACTTAGGGGTGATCTTGTAGATTTTTGTAGCATCATATAAGCAATCCCAATCCTCTATTACAATTGATATTTCATCCTCTTATTACAATACCAACGAGTGTATTTTAATATGACCTCATAAATATACATTCGACTAATTGTATTGGTACAATTGCAATAGAAGATCGAATACTAATTACAATAGAGAATCCGAGCCAGAAATTTAGTCCTCTCTCTACCATGCTTATACATAAAATCGAAATACTGATACGTGAAGGAAATATACTACAACATATATTAATCACCATACAGAAATTAATGTAGAAACTATTTTACTTTAAGAGAAATTACATAAAAAGATTATCATTTAATTTTCACATCATCACACTTAAAAGAGGTCACGGTGACTGTTACGGAGAAAGATACATATCTTTTACTACTCTTTATAATTACACCCATTGCGGTTATTAAAAAGTGAAAATCTCTTGATTTTATGATTTAAGAACTCATTTTACATGCTTCAAAAGAAAAAAAAAACTGATTTTACAACTTATGATGTAGTTGCTTAATTTAATGAGTAGGTCTCTTGTAGGACCGTCTTACGGATCTATTCCGTAAGACGGATCCTCCAGCCCAACCCGCGCCCCAACCCACTGCTGCCCCCCCGACCCAAATCCGTAAGATGGATCCTATTTGACCGCGGATCCGCGACCTCGTGACAGTCCGTGGTCAGCAACAGCACTGGCCCCCCCCTCCCCCTTTTTTTTCTGTTTTTCTTCCTCAGTTAAAGTAACAGTTTCATGAGAAAAAGTATCGATTATTTTAGATAAAGTATCAGATTTTTTAATATAGCTACAAATTATGATTACATTACATTAAATGACAAATAAATATATCAGAGTTAAAGTAACACCTTTATGGGTAAAATATATGTTTTTTGTGACAAAATATCACGTTTTAAGAGTAAAAATATCTGTTTTTTAAATAAAGTATTACATTTTTTAATAATAAATACAAAGAAAGATGAATAATAAATATGATAGAGTTAAATTAATACTTTTATAAGTAAAAATATTTGTTTTTGAGATAAAGTAACATATTTTTTAATATAGTCACAAATTATGAATATATTACAATAAATATATATATAAACAGAGTTAAAGTAACACTTTTATACGTTAAAATATCTATTTTTTAAGATAAAGTATCATATTTTTTAACATAGTCACAAATTAGAAATGAAGGAAAGAAAGAAAAATAAAAAATAAATATGATATAGTTAAAGTAACACTTTTATAAGTAAAAGTATCCGTTTGTTGAGATAAAGTATAAGACTTCTTAACACAGTTACATACTAGGAACAAAAAAAGAGAAAAAAAATGATGTAGTTAAAGTAACACTTTTATAAGTATCCATCTATTGAGATAATGTATCATGTTTTTTAATAGACATGGGTTCGATTCTTAACCTCTTCATTTAGAGGCGTTTTTAATTTTTATTCAATTTACCAGGCGTATTTATGAATGACTTTATATACAAGGTTACACTGAAATTGCACAACAAGCACTAGTGGTGTAGTGGTAGAACACCACCTTAAGCCTGTATAGGTCGCGTGCTGGCTGGCTGGCAGGCGGGCGAGTAGGGCTATAGGATCTGCGGGCGGGTGTGTGTGTGGGTTGTAGGGCTGTAGGATCCGCCAGCGGGTGGGTGGGCTGTAGGATCCGTCTTATGGAATAGGATCCGTAAAATGGTCCTACAAGAGACCTACTCGTAACTTTTTATGTGTCAAAAAGACACTTATTGTGACATGTTCCGACTTTCGTGTTTTTAGTAGTCAAAGAAGGTCATAAAATCAATTACAAACCAGATGGCAATTTGTTTTCCATAATCCGAATGCCTTTTTTGTGAATTCTCTCAAGTATATGGTTATATTTGACAGTTCCCTCTCAAAATGGGAAGTGTAAGAGAGGAAGAGAAAAATGAGTTAATTTTGGGGAGAAATGAGATTTTCTTTAAAAAAAATTCATTTCTTCCTCAAACAATCATACTTTCCAAAAAGAATTCACTCAAAATTGAAAGTTTGAAAAAAAAATCCCACAACCAATCACAACCACATTCTCAATCCAAATCAGATTTCTTGTTTCACTCTATTTCACTATATTGGATGAAAGATGTGTATAATTATGATAACATCTATAAATTAAATATTTATTAATATGAGGAAACAAAAGTGATAATTTATAGTCCAGTGAGAAATCTTTAAGATTACTATTATTATGGTCTTCATTATTTAGTTTTTTGTGCTTGAATAAAATTTATTTTCAAACAAAAATCAGGCATACATGGCAAGTGTTGTACACGTGACAATCGAAGTAAGAGATGAAATACATTTTTGGAATAGAATATCTCATCCGATAGCCGTTCTTATAGAAAAGTCAAGTTATCTATAGCATTCAATAACTCTCTATAGAAAAAGTCAAGTTATCGAAATTAGATTCCAATTAACTTTTTATGTTTGCATCTTTAATGAGAATATTAAGAAACAATTCGGGTGCGATTGGATATGCTTTCATTTTGAATTTTTCCTTTTACTAGAGAACAGTGGTAAAATAATTATGGAAGAAAAAAGATGAATTTTTGAGAGTGTGATCGGATGTGAGATGAAAAAGTAATAATGAAAATTGATTTGATTTAAAAATAGTAAATAATGATTGAATATTATTGGTAGTTAGAAATGTGTGAGTGAATGAATCGTGAAACTTGTGGGAGAATGTGTAATAATAATTAGTTTATTTGTGAAAAAATATGTAGATGTGATTGATAAGATAAAAAATGAGAAAAAGTGAAAGTGAGAGAATAGTATATTTTCCGACATTTTCATAAACAATTGTATGTTTGATTAAAAAAAATTCTCCAGCGAAACGAAAATGGTAATCCTTCCATATCCAATCGCATCCTTCTTTTTTTGAAAAAAATAAAATAGATTACTCCCTCCTATTCAAAATAAGTGACATTTTAGGAAAAAAAAAGTACACATATTAGGATTGTGTTAATATACCCAATGTACCCTTAATTAATCATAAATGCTGCTATGTATCAAAATAAATTTAGGCATTCGTGTTAGTTGGAAAATGATATATCTAAGAGTAATTTGGGGAAAAAAAGTGTTAGGGCATATTTTTTCGCCAAGTAATTTACACAAATAAAAGATTGTGTTTCAATTGTTTTGTCTTTCTAGACTTATGGTAAGATTGAGTTGAAAATAGATTAAGAAAGTTATTATATTGATATGGTATAAATATATTAGGACTCTTTGATTTTTATTTTGTTTCGTATTATAAGTGATATACTTGTCATATATTTGTATATATCTTCTTTCCTTGTTTAATAGGACTCTTCGAAGGACTTGGACGCCTTTATAAAGGGCATGAGATTTCCTATTCCACTATGTGTATTCCACTTTATATTCCACTCCATTGGATGATTGGCATGTGTTGTTAATAAATATGTGTTGCTGATTTTTTAGATGTATTTACACATGTCAATAATTTAACGGAGTGGAATAGGAAATGGAACAGATAGTGGAATAGGAAATCGGATCCCTTTATAAAGAGGGGAGGACGTGCATAATCTTAATACAAGAAATACACCAGAGATACAAGAATATTGAGAGAGTTTAGAGTCATTTAAGCACAAGGAATCTCACTGTACTGAATGCGATCTTGAATGAGACTACATCAGAGATAACATTCATCCTCAGCAGTTGTGTTTGTTAGCTTCTTCATCCGTAGCTTTTTGTATTGTGATATACGAAGTCCATACATATCTATTGTTGGATGAGTTGTATTACATAGTTCAGATTCACTCTAGATAGGAGTTTTCATTGATTTTCTACTAGTTGATTTTAGTATTCTTTGTACACGAAATCAAACAATTTTACTAGTGGAAAGTTTCACCATATTGGCTCATCTACAAGCTAGTTTGCTTGTAGATAATTTTTACAACTTGTGTTTGTTTCTTTTTACCTTATTCTGCTGCATGTGATTGTTAGTGACCACATCTGCAATCACATCTACACTCTGCGAAACTTTTGAAATATTACCGTGCTATAATTCTTTCAATTAGTATCAGAGTCTACACTTGATGACACTAAGCATTGATCCTGTGTGTTTGTTAGCATATATATTCAAAATAACCCCACTTTTCGTCCCCCTATTCTCGATGGCTCCAATTACTCTATTTGAAAAGTCAAAGTATGAGCCTACATCAAATCCATTGATGAAAAGACCTGGCGTGCAATCCTTACTCATTGGTCACCTCCAAAACTCATTGATACAGAAGGTGATTACCAGGCTAAAGGAGAAATTGATTGGAGTAATGATGAATTGTCTTTAGAATCAGAATTCGAAGGCATTGAATGCCATCTTTGGTATTGTGGATCAAAATATGTTCAAAATCATAGCCAATTATACCTCTGCCAGAGATGCTTGGGATACCCTTCAAAGCCACTGTGAGGGATCAACTAGTGTGTGACAGACCAAACTTAGGTTATTAACCAACAAGTTTGAGAATCTAAGAATGCTAGAAAATGAAAATATTGTCGCATACAATCTAAATTGTGCGATATTGCCAATGAAGCATAGGCTTTAGGTGAACCCATCTCTAATACGAATCTTGTGAGCAAAATGATGAGATCTCTTCCAGTTAGGTACAATATCAAAATTTCATCTGTGGAAGAAGCCTATAACACCGCCACTTTAGGTATTGAAAAACTTGTATGTATTCTACAAACTTATGAGATGAATATGGCTCAACAAATGGAGAACTTAGGTCAAAAGGTTGCTTACCAAATTGAGTCTAAAGTTACTGATGACTTTGCTAAACTCAGCAATGAGATTGAAAGTTCGATTTAGGTGATGAGTCAATGGCCATGTATTTGAAAAAATTTGATAGAATTTTTAAACTCAAAGGTCAGAAAAAAGTCGCCAAATTTCAAAAAACCTTTTAAACCTGAGCCTAGCAAGTTTCCCCAAAAGAACACCTTTGATGAAAATCATGATCATTTTTCTGAAGAAAAGTCGAACAAGTTTGATACTAAAACTCTTGATTCTATTAGGTGTAGGGAATGTGCATGGGATGATCATTTTGCTGCCCAATGTGCTAATACTCTTATGAAAAGGGGAATAAGTTTTGAGTGTGACTTTGAGTGACAATGAATCTGACAATGAGAAGAATGAACAGGAAAAGGATCACAAGGTTTTGACAACCTTAGTGAAAGATATGAAATCTCTCCTAATAAATCCTTGGTGTGGCCCGATATGTGATCACACCTTCATTGACCACATCTAGACTCACATCCAAGAACATGATACCTTAACTACTTGTGACCTTTTTTGTTTCAACTCTACCTATGTTTCTGATGATGTTAAACAAGATGACAATTCAGATGGTGAAAGCTTGGAAGAGACGTACACAAATCTGTATAAGGATTGGCTCAAGAGCATTCAACTAGATGAAATCCTCAGAAAAGAGAATAATCGACTCAAGAAGAGAAATGATGAACAGAAGGAAGTAATTACCAGGTTAGAAGCGGCTCTTACCAAGAAGGATCTTGAATTTGAAAAGTAAATTCAAAACTTGAAGATTCCCTTGACACCTTGAAGAAAATTAATTCTAGGAAAGCAAAACTGGATGATATTCTTTCTTTGGGTAGTGATGATAAAGATGGCATTGGTTATAAAACTCCTGTGTTTGTTAAAGCAAAAGAAAATAGAGAATCCTCAGATTCCTCCAACAATAAAAAGAGTTTTTTCACAGAAGTCTAAACCTCGAAAACGCCACTACATTTGTCACTATTGTCATACTCATAGAAACATTAGGCCATTTTGTTATAAAATGAAATTGGTTTTAAAATTTAGACGTCAGATGTCATCCGAAATGTTACGACATCCTTGTAATCATATTTCGAAATTTTCTAAATCTGTCAGGGTCAAGAAATCTGATATTTAATGTCATGTTATCTATACTTCTTTGAGATCTAACGTTGCAGGATCGTGGTACTTCGATAGCGGATGCTCACGACATATATGACAGGTACCTTGGAGTATTTAACTAACTATGAAGAATACAACGGTGGCAATGTGACCTATGGAGGTGGAGCCAAAGAAAAATAATTGGAAAATGGACCTTAAACGTTGAAGGTCTGCCACGGCTACGTAATATGCTTCATGTAATTGGTCTTAATGCTAATCTCATCAGCATAAGTCAACTGTGTGATGATGATCTTTATGTAAATTTCAACAAAAACTCTTGTGAAGTGTTTGAAGAATCTGACACATGTATCCTTACTGGCTTGAGGTCATCTGACAATTTTTATCAGTATTGTAATGAGCAACTCTGTCACAGTGCACACACTAATGAGATTGATATATGGAATCAAAAGTTAGGTCATGTTAGCCCAAAAAGCTAATAGAACTAGTGAAATTTGAGGATGTTATAGGCTTGCCTAAATTGTCCATGAAAAGTGTCAATGTGTGTGGGAGTTGTCAAAAAGGTAAACAAAAAAAAGTGTCACATCAAATGACATCACATTTCCACACTACTAGATGTCTGGAGTTAGTTTATATGGATCTTATGGTGTAGCACCCTTTCTAGCTTCTTGAGTTTTTATGCAAAAATAAGTAATTAAAATTGAAATACTTAAAAATACGGGATAATAAAAATCTCACTTCGTTCAAAAACTTTGCAGCGGAATTAAATGCTAATAACTGAAATAATCATTTGTCCAAAAACATTCATACTGAAAATAAAAGTCATTCAACAATTAATAAACTAAAAAGTCAAAACTTTGAACATAATAAAAATTCCATTGACATGGGTTCCCCGAGTCATTGCGCCCGGCCATCTCCTTCCTCTCCTGTATTCTCATCTGAAAAATTTAGCATTCGTGGAATGAGCTAAAGGAGCTCAACAAGTAACCTCATACATGAATGCATGCCTAATGCAATATCTTAACTTGTATAACTTAAAAAGACTTTACGTTTTACTTGCTTAAAAACCTTCATTTCATTGCTTAAAACTTTCTTTCACATAAAACTTTGTCTTTCGTTGCATGAAACATTCTTTGGACGCGAGCTCACTTGGTAACACATTGTTCTAATCAGGATCGCAGTGGGCATTGTTATTTGGAACCCGTGATTTTGCCCGAAGGCCCATTTCCATTCGTTTTGCCCGAAGGCCCATTTTCATTCGTTTTGCCCGAAGGCCCTTTTCCTTTAACATTAACATTACATGGTCGGAACGCCGGTCCCCCGCGCCCATTTCCCACTCACTCTAGCATCATAGAACAATGTGCACCCATTTCTTTGAAAAACATTATTAATTCTAAACTTTAAGATTTGGCTTACTTAATATGAGATACTCGTGAAATGCTATGAACATACATTAACATGATGCATGAACCTAAGTGATGCAACTTCAATTTAATACGAACATAAACTTAAAGAGCATAAACATAATAATTAAATCTCATTAATTGGTAAACGTATTAAAAGTAAACATGACTTGAAACATGTAATGAGGATAAACCTACATTTAAGAAACTCAATATTAACTTAAAGAAAGACCTATGTTCAGTTAATCGAGGAAAAACCCTACATTCAATTATTCAAAACAATTTAGGGAAAACACTACATTTAATTAATTAAGGGAGAACCCTACATTCAATTAGTTAGGGATAAACCCTACAACTAATTTAACAACTTTCAACCCAACATAACAAACATCTGACTAAAATAACTAACCCTTTTAATGGCTCGAATTAAATCCCTTCTGAGTAATTAAACCTAAATGAATTGAGTTCCTAAACTAAACATTGAACCATAATAATCTGTAGTAATATGCTCAGTGGAAACTAGAAGTTTTCCTCAAATTCAATATTGTGAGCAAACATTAGCAATTTAGATACATCATTTAATTGCATTATAAGCAATCATTGGCACAACAATTCAAACAACTTGGTATATCAAATCAGATTATACCAAGGTCAAAGCAACAAAACTATGGTAAAGGAAATTTAAGTTGACTGTCTAATTTCAAAATCAATTTCTTTTATTAAAGAAAAACACGACAGAGATGACCATCCCCTTTTTAAATTGCCAAACCCCTATACCATAATCAAATCAAATATAATTAGACAAGTCCAATATATAACATCACATAAAAATCCATGTAATACAAATTCGCGAACCTTGAAATCCAACGTCAAAATTAATAGCATTAACTTAAACCCTAAATCCATATGAAAACTAGGGAGATTACTTGCATGTTCGACTTAGGGATAGTAAAATCCTTTTCAGGCCTCTTTCAAATCAACCGCCTTGGGAAAATCACTTCTCTTTCTTCTCTTTTCTCTTTTTTTTTCCTTCTCTTTTCTTTCCTGGCCGACTTTTCTTCTAATTTCTGATCATGTATTCTGTGTGTTATGTGTGTGTGTTTTGCATGTCTTATATCTGTATTTTAACCTACTTTTAATTGGGCTAGGTTTAGAGTACATGGACTTATAATTAATTACTAACAATATGAGCCTGATTTAAAGCTCCAAACTAATTAAAGGTCCAATTATTCGTATAAGACCCAAATAAAATAAATTCACATCCCATTTAAAAGACTCTTTTATAATCCGTAATTTAACAAATTAACTATGTAGTAAAATCATTAATAAATTTCCAATTAACCATTATTATTCTATAAAATAAACAAATAACATGATTAATAAAATTCTTATTAAGACATAAAAATCCAGGTCGTTACATATGGTGTTGGAAAATTTATGTTATAGATTTTGATGAATGCCATGTAAAACTTAAACTAGAAAGTTGGCACCCCATTTTTCTTATAATTTGCATTGTAATAGATAGGGCTGAAAAGCTGAGTCAAGTCAGCTACGCCAGGAAATACAAGAAGTCAATTTAAGACAGAAGTGAAGACTCCTCTGTGGAACAGCTGAGTATGGCCAAGATAGAAGATCAAGAACTCGACTGAAGATGTATCAGCTGAGGAACAGCTGTGTGAAGAGTCAGTCAAAGTCAACTCAAGAAGCCAAGTCTCAAGTTGAAGTGACAGATGAGTCATCCAATGATTAGAGCAGACTCAAGTCACCTGGGGAAAAAGGCAGCATCCAAGAGGAGTTAACTGAAATGAATTCGTTGCCTGATTAAGAACATTACTTAAATAAGTAATACTTCCATGCTTTGCCAGTCTTAAAGTGTTCATCCTGAAGCGTGCAAAAGGAATAAACCAACGGGAAGCACTGCACCTCGTGTCAGAACCTGAAAAGCTGCAAATTCATTTAATACGAGGAAGGGTCTACATCTCAAGATTGAGGACCAAGAAAAGACAAGCCAACGAACACTAGTGGCTTTTGATATCACCATATCTCTTCAACGGGCGATTTTTGAAAGTTCACTATAAAAGGCCGAGGAAATTCATTGAGAAAAGGTTACTTGAACCATGAACAAACAAGCAATATTCAAGCTATTAACCCGCAAATATTCTCAAGAATATTCAAGCAAATCCTCAAGCACGAAAACTCGAAGAAAATCGATCCAACACAAGTCGTGAAGGAAAGACAACTTCAAATCATGAAGAGCTTTTGAAGAATCAAAAGGGGGTCTACTTTCCAAGAAGGATCATAGGAAGGTTCAAGGTCGAACAAGTATCAAGTTATTGGAGGGCTTCAGTGATCAAATCCAAGAGCTTGAGAAAGTGAGTTGAAGTAGCAAGGCAAGTTGCCCGAAGAAGGCTTTCGAGCCTCGACGAAAGCCGTGTGTGACCAAGGTTGTCTGTAGACTGTTGACCACTTTGTAAATAGATCTTTTACATAGTGGATTCCTCCAGGAGTTGGAGAAAAGAGGATTAGAAGAATTACCCCATCTTCGAACCTCTATAAAAATTAACTATGTCATTTATTTTTTTCAGCACATTTACATTTCTGCATACTTACTTTATATTTGTTGATAAACTTATTTGCTATCCAACTGATTAATAACCAAGTGTTAAAATCAAGTGTTAAAACAAGTTTAAAACAAATCAAAGGGTGTTAAGTCTTCCGCTGATAAAACCAACACAGCCAAGTTAAGGTTCGGGTTAAACAACTGAGTTATTCTATCAACAACTCTATCGAATGTGCATTGAGTGGCTAACTCTACTGAATAACTAACTTAGCTGTCCCTCAAGGACTCAGTTGTTTGTGTTAAATCTGTAATATTTTAAAAGGACTAAAATTGAAAAAGTTGGTAAGGTTTATTCAACCCCCCCTTCTAAACCTTACTTACACCCCTTGCGACCTATAAGTGGTATCAAAGCGGTTGGTTCATTGAGCCTTCCGCACTGGTTACTGAACTAGATCTCTATCTTTTCAAAAAGGTTTTAAACATTTGTATTTTCAAAATCTTTCATTTTTAGCAAAGTTATTATCATGGAAGCAAATTTGACACGCATTCCTATGTTCACTGTTGTGGAATTTGATGACTGGAAAATTCGTATGCACGCTCATCTATCTGCTCTACACGATGAAATGTGGCTTGTGATAGAGGATGGGCCACTGCAAATACTGGAAGTAAACACAGCTGTAAGGAGAGCATCTACAACTGAAGGAGAAGAAGCTGTTGCTGAAGAAAGACCAGCCCTGGTTGAAAAACCAAGGACTGAGTGGACAAATGATGATAGGAAAAGATACAACTTGGACAATGTGGCCAATGATATACTCTACAAAACTTTGGACAAAGCAATGTTCAATAAAGTCAAATCCTGCAAAACAGCTAAAGAAATATGGGATAAAATAACTTTAATTTGTGAAGGATCAGAGCAAATTTAAATTATCTGTTGCTGTTCAAAAATTTGAAAATTTTAAAATGTTTGCAGGAGAATCTATGGGTCAGCTGGATGCAAGATTCACTGAGATAACAAATGAGCATTCATCTCTTGAAAAGGAATACACACAAAAGGAGATGTGTATGAAGATCTTAAGGAGCCTTCCAGCTGAATGGGAAATGAAGAATATGGCTCTAAGACATTCAATGGACCTCTCAAAAACATCCAATCATGAGCTATTCTCAGACCTCAAAGCCTATGAGTTTGAGCTGAGAAGAAAAGATCAAGAGGAGATAGTTGTACCCAAGACAGCTGCATTGATAGTCAAGGATGGAAAGAGAGCTGAACCAAAGGAAGCCATAGACCAGAAGGAAATAGCCCTGATGGTTAAAAGATTCAACAAGTTCTTCAATAAGAACTATAAAAGAAACAAGGGTGAAACCTCCAGGAGACATTCAACTCCCTCTAAGTCTAGGGAAGAAAGGCCATCCAAGAGAACTGAACATCAAATGGTTGAATATGAGAGAGCTGATAACCCAAGGACAGAAAGAGTTGATCAAAGAGCTGAGAACCTGTGTTGGAATTGCAGACAACGAGGACATTTTGCAGTTGATTGTTCCTATCCACCAGTCAACAAATATAGGAATGAAGAAGAAAGAAGGGTCTTTAGAGAAAGAAGACAAGAAAAGAAGAAAGCCATGTTGGCTGCTGAGACTGCTGAGATAGCCAAATCTAAAGAAAGAGCAGACTCAGAGAGTAGTGAAGCTAACTACTCAAGTGATTCTGAAGAAGAAGCCATGATCTGTCTTATGGCTAAAGAACAAGATCAACCAGACCAAGAAGATGAGGTACACTCTAACTCATCTCATTCAGATTCAGGTGATAATGATTGTGATACACACACTTCATCACCCACTGATCTTTATGATTCATTAGGCAAAATGATGAAAGACTTTGAGCACATCAAATCCTCACACACACTTCTAAATGAGGAAAAAACGGCATTTTCAAAAGCCAAAACTCACAAATGACTAAGGAGTTGAGTACTCTAAGTCACATAGATGATGAGAACACAGAGTCAAGACCGAAAATGCTAAACTATCACAGAGATAGATCTTTGTAGAAAAGAGAGAAAATGATCTTAAAAATGTGATTGCCTCATTTACAAAGGCATCCAAATCATTGGATGACCTTATCATGAGTCAAAAAGAATGTGGAGATAAGATAGGCATAAGATTCAATTCCTTTGTGCACAAGAAAAACTCCTAGAGTGATTTTGGAAAAAGGATCTTCAAGCAATGAAGCATCTCAAAAATCCAAAACACCAAATGTTGCACCCACATTCACTCTAAGCACAATCACAAACAAACTGGCCTTGGATATAAAGGAAAGGAAAACAACATGTTGAGTATCTTTGAGAGGACACCGAGAAGAAATCCAAAGAGTTTCTCAAAGAAACTCCAAATAGAAAGTACTCTTTGAAGAATAAACAGAGCTACCAAAAACCCCAGAAGTTTCATTAGAGAAAAACATATGAAGGGAATGGTAGAAACTACCCAAGCCAAGTTGATTGGAACAATGTGAAATATCAACAAAGACCAATGGAATACAAGCCTAGATGGAAAAAACCTAAACTGCAGCAAAGGTCATTCCAAAGGCAAAAGAGCTATTATCAGCACACATATGCACTCAGGCACTACACTCAGAAATATCACAACTATCCCAAGAAAGCAATTGCTAAAACACACACAGGCATACATACAAAAGAGACAGCTGTATAAACCTAAAGCCCCCAAGCAATTTGTTAATGTGCACTATGATTATGGCACAGATAGATGGCAAACTCTTAGAGTCAAATCATTTGGCTATAGGTTGGTTGGATCATCTTACAACACTAACCCCTTAGGACCCAGGCAAGTATGGGTACCTAAAAACTAATTTCCTTGATTGCAGGTTCAAGGAACAACTGAGTGCCAAGGAACCTGGTACATGGATAGTGGTTGTTCCAGACACATGACAGGGAACAAGAAAAACCTATCAAGATTCAAGGAGATTAGAGGTGAAAAAGTCATATTTGGAGGAAATGAAGCTCCAGGGGAAATCAAAGGCACATGATCCATCAAGAAAAATGGATTAGAAATCACAGATGTTGCATATGTTGAAGGCCTCAACTTCAACCTGTTAAGCATCAGCCAACTCTGTGACAAGGGTTACAATGTTGGATTCAATATGGGAGTGTGCCAGATCAAAGATCTTTGAATCAAATGAAATAGTCTTTGCAAGGATCAAGACAGAAGAATATGTATGTGGTAGATTGGTCTACTTCTACACCAAGCACTTGTCTGTTAGCAAAGAGTACAACCGAATCAAGTTGGTTGTGGCACAAGAAGCTGAGTCATCTGAATTTCAAGACAATCAGCAAGCTTGCTAGGAGTCATCTTGTGAAAGGACTGCCAGACTCAGTGTACAAGAAGGAAAGTGTAGGTGATGCATGCCAGATGGGAAAACAAATCAAATCTTCATTTAAGAATCACCCTAGTCCCTCTTCAATAAAGATATTGCATCTATTACATATGGATCTATTTGGTCATGTTGAACCAGCCAGCATAAGTGGAAAAAAATACACCTTAGTGGTGGTAGATGATTATTCAAGATATACATGGACAATCTTCATCTGCAAAAAGAAGGAAACTTTGCAGAAATTACCTCAACTAATGAAAAGAGTTCAAAATGAAAAGAGTCAAACCATTATAAAGATAAGATCTGATAGAGGAACTGAGCAAATGTGATAATAACTCAATATTGTATTGAAAATGGTATTGATCATGAGTTATCTGCAGCAAGGACTCCGCAATAGAATGGAGTAGCTGAAAGAAGAAACAAAACTCTCAAGGAAGCTGCAAGGACCATGTTAGCTGAAGCTGGATTGCCTAAGAGATTTTGGGCTGAAGCCATTAACACAACATGCTACACTCAAAATAGATGCATGATTAACAGGCAATTAACCAAGACTTCTTATGAGATCTGGACAGGGAGAAAGCCAAACGTTGGGTACTTCAAGATATTTGGATGTAAATGTTTCATCCATAACAATGGCAAGGATAATTTGAAGGTTTTCAATGCTAAACCTGATGAAGGTATCTTTTTGGGATACTCAACTGAGAGCAAAGCCTATAGAGTGCTGAACAAGAGGACTATGGTCAGAGAAGAGTCTATCCGTGTGGTTTTTGATGAACCTAATGTGAATGGAGAAGACATTGAAGAGTTAGCTGACAAGCTGAATCAACCAACTATGCAGAAGAGTCCCTATGTTGAAGTTGAAGTAAGAGCAATCAACCAAGATGAAGATGAGATAGTTGAATCTCAAAGACAGCTGGAAAGTCTACAGCTGAATGAAGATGAAAGAGTTGTTCAAGACAACTTAGTCAGCGAGATGGGATGAACCCACTAACTTGCTCCAACCGATGTGAGATGGCCGAGAGACCATCCACCGAGTTAGTAATTGGAGATGTTAGAGATGGTATAAGAACCAGATCCAGAGCACAGCAAGAAGCAATGTTCACTTGTTTTATTTGCTAAATAGAGCCAAAAGATGTGTCTCAAGCATTGGATGACACACATTGGATTCAAGCCGTGCAAGAAGAGCTAAATCAATTTGAAAGAAACAAAGTATGGGAATTGGTGCAGAGACCAACCCATCAAAATGTTATTGGCACAAAATGGGTTTTGAATGAGGAAGGATCTGTGGTAAGAAACCAAAATGGGTTTTCAGAAACAAGATGAATGAGGAAGGATCTTTGGTAAGAAACAAACCAAGATTGGTAGCCAAAGGGTATTGCCAAGAAGAGGGAATAGATTTTGATGAAACATTTGCTCATGTTGCTAGATTGGAAGCAATAAGGACGTTTCTTGCCTATGTTGCACATAAGAACTTCACTTTGTATCAAATGGATGTGAAGAGTGCATTTCTAAATAGACTGTTAGAGGAAGAAGTTTATGTTGAGCAACCTCCAGGCTTTGAGCAGAAGACTATTGTAGATAAGGTGTACAAGCTCAAGAAAACATTATATGGATTGAAACAGGCACCAAGAGCATGGTATGATACATTGTCTCAATTTGTAACTGACAATGGATTTACCAAAGGCAAAGTGGACAGAACACTCTTCAGAATTCAAGATGGAGAGAGTATATTGCTTGTTCAAATATATGTGGATGACATCATTTTTGGATCCACAAATAAAGAGCTGTGTGATAAGTTCTCAAACCTCATGCAAGGCAAATTTGAAATGAGCATGATGGGAGAGCTGACCTTCTTCCTAGGACTTCAAGTCAAGCAATTGAAGGATGGAACTTTCATAAGTCAAACAAAGTACACCATAGATTTAATGAAGAAATTTGGTATGGAAGAGAAGTCCTCTGTAAAAATATCAATGAACACATCAGTCAAGATGGACATGGATGCAAATGGCAAGGCTATAGATCAAACCAGATATAGAGCACTCATTGGATCATTGCTCTACTTAACAGCCAGTAGGCCAGACATCACCTTTGCAGTAGGTGTATGTGCAAGATTTCAATTTGCACCAAAAGAGAGCCACATGATTGCAGCAAAGAGAATCTTAAGATATTTGAAGGGATGCCAGGAAGTTGGCTTATGGTATCCAAAGGAAGGTGGATTCAAACTTATTGGTTATTCGGACTACGACTATCTTTGGATGCACGAGTTGACAAGAAAAGTACTTGTATATGTCAAATGCTTGGAAATAGATTGGTTTCCTAGTTTAGCAAGAAGCAAAACTCAATAGCCACATCCACAATCAAGCAGTACATAGCTGCGGCAAACAAGTGCCCAAGTCTTATGGATGAGACAAAGAATGAGAGATTACGAGATTGAAGAAAAAGAGATTCCAATTATGTGTGATAACAAAAGTGCTATTGCAATCACTCATAATCATGTGTTGCATTCATGAACAAAGCACATTGATGTCAGGTATCATTTTATAAGAGATCATGTTGAAAACAAAGACATCACTTTGGAATATATCTCAACTGATAAGCAGTTAGCTGACATATTCTCCAAGCTTCTATGTGAATCAAGATTTGAAGAGCTTAAGAATGAGCTAGGGTTAATTGAGCTGAGTTAACACTCAGAAGACTCAATCAGCAGAGATGGAAGATGAGAAGATGGAAATTTAACAAGTTTCACGAATCAGCCATGTGAAACAGCTATGTCGGAAAGACAGCTGTATCGAGTTAGCTGACAGCTGAGTCACTTAATGAAAGGAGAGAAGCAGAGTTAAGTCACATTTGATATAAGCTGAGTCATTTATGAGCTAAGTGACAAAAACGCACTCGTGTTTAATGAGCGAGAATGTTTTTAAGGATGACGTCAGCGTAATAATGACGGGTACAATAAAAAGTTGCACATTAAGCATATGGTTGGATATAAATGCTGCCGCATTAAATGCGAGGAATTAAATGCAGTTTGACGTGCTAAATCTGAACCGTTGATCTCGATCAAAATTTCAAAATCCGAAGACATGTCCTTTCGTAACCCTTATATATACATTTTTTCCAACTTTCTTTCTCTCATTTGGAAACTGTTCATCTTCAAGCAAAAAGAAAGCAAGCCATTTCTCTCTCACAAACCCTAAGTGTCCTCAAGCAAGTTCGTCAAGTTTTAATCGGTGAAAATCTCTGAAAATGGCACCTAAGTTTGATTTCGTCAAGCTATCGAAGCAAATCCACTCGGGATCGTCGGTGGATTTTGAAGGTATGGTGAAGCGGGGTTCCAATGAAACCCTTGTTAAGAAGATTCTTTGATGCTAGAAAAGTCGGTCTCAAGGCTTTTCTACTTTGGAATACTCGCATACCTATCTCGAGGAGGTAGCGCGGTTCTATGTTAACGCATAAGTGCGGGGCGAAGGATCAAATCTTGGAGCATCCATTTTTTCACCGGAAGGACATAATGATAAATGCTAAGACCTTGTGGCACTTTGTTGATTTGGCTATCGGAAGGCATGGAAAGAGATTAATGAAGAAGTTTAATTTGGTAGCTGCGTGAAAAGATAAGGGCCATCAAAGTGGATGTCGTCTCAAAGTGTGTAGACATGAAGTTTGGAAGCTTTAATCACTGTCCAAGACAAAGCGATTCATGGTCCGCAATCATGCAAGGCAAAAAGTAAACTAGTCCGAGTTCGTATCGGACTTTCTGCGCCGAATGTGATGAATAAGTCATTCAAGGAAGATGAATCCTTTGGAGGATCTCTTGAATATGGCCTCATGATTGGCCACTTGATGGAAGTGAAGGGTATTCCCCTTCGACATGGAAAACCCTTCCATGTCAACAAGAATATGTTCAGGGCAAACCTCTCTGGAGCCCAGAAGAGAGCCCACGCGAAGAAGGCGGAAACAAGTTAGGGGGAATCACCGTGACCGAGGACACATCCGCTACCCCTCCACCAAAGAAGAAAGGCCAAGCAAAGCGGTACAAAAGAAAAAACGCCCCCTGCGCCTAAGAAAAAGGATGCACACTGCCCTGCAGCTAGGCCGAGAAGGAACCCCAAATCCCTTCTCGGCCATACGAAAGAAAAGAACTACCCAGTATAGGAAGGCGGCTCCCTCCAAGAAGGATGCCCGGCCCCCACCACCAAAGAATAAGACAAAGAAGAAGAACCGAAAATTCCTCCTTTCGGACCAAAAGAAGAAGACTTTTCAATCATTGAGCTTGAAAAGACAGCTGAATCTACCACTCAGCTTGAGAAAGCATCCGAGACTGCTGAAACTCAGGAAGTGTAGTCTCCTGAAGTAGTTGATAAATTTGAAAAGACTATTGAAGGTCATCAGTAGAGTCCCGATGAAGACTCACCGGGCATCGAGGCAATGAGGAAGCAAAGCTATTGAGACAATCAACATCCTATTGAAAAAGTTCTCTCCACTGCTCACGATCTTTCTTTGAAGGAGAGGAGCGAGAGTATCTTGCCTTCAATCCACGAAAAGGAAGGACAAGAAGAAGATGATGACGATGATATTATCATGTACTCTCCAGTATACCCAGACATTCATGCCGTCTTAGAGAATGGAGAGCATGGAAGCTAGATCACTCAAGGGATCAGTTTGCTCACCCTGAGTACATTGAGGAAGAGGAAGAATTGCTGCAATTTCTCAGAGTCAACACTGTGCTTCAGGCCCCCTTGATGAAGACAACTGCATGAATTTTCTTCACATCTTCAAGGAGAAGGAAAAAGCCAAAGCAGCCGAGGAAGCACAAGCTCTTGAGAAAGCAAAGATGTGCACGTTCACTGGTACTCACGAGCATACTCATGAAAATCTAGTTGAGTACACAGACAGTAACGAGGATATGGATCCCATTCTTTGCGCCAGAGAGAAGTCGAGACATGCGACAAGCAATGAGAGAATCCAGCGCTTGCATGAGCAACAATTATTTGAAGGACCAGGAGAGTCGTCTCAATCTCTCCTGCAAATCGACCCTTTCGGAGTGGTGCAGCAGATTGCCACAAACATCGCTGCAGCCACGTCCCCGGTACTTTCGGAGGATGGTTCCAAGGGAATTGGCAATGAAACTTGGACTTTGGGCACCCAAGTTGAGCCAACCCCTGAGGAAGGTGTTTTACCACCTACCCCAGTGGCTGAGCATTCAAAAGAAAAAGCCGCGAGTCAGGAGCAGAGTGACCCCATCATCGATCCACTCACTCGGTGTGCCAACGAGGGGGAAACTCTCTCCACTGCAGCAGGGTCGGAGGATGTTGTAGAAGACTCTAACTTGAAGCAAGGAGGCGAAGTGGAAACTGAGAAACAACCACAGCAGAGTGACATTGACAAAGCTCGGACATTTGAGTTTGTCCCACCAAATGTAAAAAATCGCTTTGAAGGCTAATGACACTGTTCTTACAGTCGAGGCACATGATGGAGATGCCCCGGGAGTTAACACTCTGGGCAGTGAAAGTGCAATTCTAGGGGTTGAGACTCCTATGGATGTCGTGGTCCAAGACCATTAGACAGCTGCAACTGTCGAACGGAATATTGAAGGCCTCGCTGCAGTTGAGACTGCTGGAGGTAGTGAAGGCCCAAGGGAGGTTGAGACTTCCCTAGGTAAAGCTCAAGAGACACAGAACATTCCTCTTGTTCAAAGCACTGAAATAGAAGAGAAAATAAGTGCACTTCAGACTCCTAGGAGAACTTAGACACATCATTCTTGGGGTCTGAAGATGAAGCTGAGTCCACTCCAGTTGAAGATCCAAAGGACCCAGCTGAGGATGTTCTCAAAACTACGAGTCAGCTAAGTGATAAAGTTGCTCGTCAAAAATTCAATTTCGATGATGAGCCAAGCCCACAGGTCTCATCATCATCCGATGACGCTGATGATGCAGTAGAGGATCTGGTAATTCATTTAGAGAAGTCTACTGAGACCGAAGAAGCTGTTAAGGCAGTGAGGCTCGATCGGTGAAAACACATTCCACAAGCCCCAATCAAACCAAGTCATCAAGACAGGCTCCCACAGCTGCTACGAAGAACGACTCCACCAAAGACCATCACACAGGCTCCCACACTTGTGACAGGATCTGAAGAAACCACTACAACTGAGATCAATCAAGCTGAGACATCACAGGCACAAACCACACAGACCATCCCATATGTGTGCGATGATGCCTTTGAACAAGTGTTTCCTTTTTCTATAAACTTGCTTGAGCTAGAGAAAGAGACCGCTAAAGAGAAACAATGATTCACTGTACGAGAAGATCCCGTAATCCCTACCGACTCCATTGTACCAGCAGACTTTAACTTCGATGCGGAATGGCCGATAGCTGAATCAAGTGAGACAGTTGAGTTTTGTGAAGTCTTCAGGAAGATCTGTGAAGATATTGAGAAGATCGAACGACACAAGCCTCCCTAGACTTAAGGCTGGACAATAGAGATGCCACCCTCACAGCAGATTCAAGAGGGATAGTGGTACGGATCAGGGAGTGGTCTCAACAGCAAAGTGCCATGCAATTCGAGCAAGTTCGCTATTTCAAGGCACTATATAATAAAATGCTTGTCTGGAGCGCTGACAACACTTTGATCAGGCACAAAATGCAGGAATACATAGAAAGGTTGCATGAATCTCACAAGACTAAAATGGAGTTGTTGAGATAATTTCAAGCAAAGAAATTCTGCGACTTGAGAGCGCTATGAATGATAAATTCAGCCTACTCATGGCTGAGATGAAGCTAGTGACTCGCTCAAAATTTCGAGCAGCATATGCCTCAACCGACTCCAAACAACACTCAGCTCTACAAAGACTAGACTTCATGCTCGCAGGTATGTTCCCTGGGGTCCCTCTTTCCTTTGATGATGCCAAAAAGGGGGAAGAGAACTCCCTAAGGAAGTTGAAAGAAGAGAAGTTGAAGGAATCTGAAGCTGAGAAGAAAGGAAAAACAGCTGAGGGGGAACGCTCGAAAGATTTAACCTTGATGTTAGCTGAAACCCCCCAGCAAGGTCAAGTCACAGCCTCCATCATGAGCAAACTTCCTGTAACCCTTCCAATGGGACACTCCGCTGTGCCAGTAGCAGAAAGAATGAAGATCATTGAAGCAGAAATTGAGGAGTTCTCCGAGAAATAGGAAGCTCGTGTTCAAAGATCTTAAAAGAGCACGGTGGACTCCCAAATTTGAATTAAGCAAGGCTCTAATTGAATTGACCCCCCGGTGAATTAATGCAAAGATGTTGGATCTCGAGCCTAGATCCATGGAAGAATTCAAAACACCGAAGTCAAGGCTACTTACTTGACTGGTATCTCTAACCAAAGCATGGGATCTATACTGGGAAAAAGGACTGGAGGTGTGCAAGACAACTGAGAAACAGCAAAGCTCTAGCAAACACTCAGCCGGAAAATCCAAAGCTCCTGTGTAGTACACTTTCAGAGAAAGAGGAGTTGAGTCAGGAAAAGAGCAAAAAAGGGACATTGTGTATTGGACTGGGCACGATCATTTGGCGAATTTAGAAGATCAATGCAAAATTGAAGAAGCCAAAAGAAGAATGGCAGCAAAAAGTGCCAAAGCCCAACGCTGCGAAGGGGAAAAGCGAGAAAAAAGGGATGACCATGTCTTTGCAAAGAGAGCTTACGAAAAGAAGAAGAAAGAAGATGAAAGGAAAAAGAGAGAAGAAGAAGAGAAAAAGAGAAAAAGAGCTGATGACTTTGACAAAGCTGAAGAGGAAAGAAGGAGGCAGCGAAGGCGATGAAGTGTTGCTGCGAACCCTTCATGTATTTTACTTGTGTAAATACACTTTTGTAAGTCATCTGTATACTTAGTGAAGTTTTCTGTAATTTCTCACTTTGTATTTGTATCCTAGCATAGATGTCTGTATTTTGCTTTGATATAGAATGCTCTCATACCAAATGTAAACAGTTGTGTAAAGGACAAGAATGTTATGATCAATAAAACAATCTATTCTACGCATACATTCTTTGTTACTGCATTGTCTGTATGTATCTTTGTTGTTTATATTTTGTTGAATGTTTTTAAGTTTTGGCATCATCAAAAAGGGGGAAATTATTGGGAAATTTATGTTATAGATTTTGATGAATGCCATGTAAAACTTAAACTAGAAAGTTGGCACCCCATTTTCTGGTAATTTGCATTGTAATAGATATAACTGAAAAGCTGAGTCAAGTCAGCTACGCCTGGAAAAACAAGAAGTCAACTGAAGACTGAAGTGAAGACTCCGCTGTGGAACAGCTGAGTATGGCCAAGATAGAAGATCAAAAAGTCGACTGAAGATGTATCAGCTGAGGAACAGCTGTGAGAAGAGTCAGTCAAAGTCAACTCAAGAGCCAAGTCTCAAGTTGAAGTGAGAGATGAGTCATCCAATGATTGGAACAGACTCAAGTCACCTGGGGAAAAAGGCAGCAGCCAAGAGGAGTTAACTGAAATGAATCCATTGCACAGAAGTCAAGAACATTACTTAAATAAGTAATACTTCCATGCTGCCAGGCCTTAAAGTGCTCATCCCAGAAGCGTGCAAATGGAATAAACCAATGGGAAGTACTGCACCTCGTGTCAAAACCTGAAAAGCTGCAAATTCATTTAATACGAGAAAGGGTCTACATCTCAAGATTGAGGACCAAGAAAAGACAAGACAACGAACACTAGTGACTTTTGAAATCAGCCTATCTCTTCAACGGACATATTTTTGAAAGTTCATTATAAAAGGCTGAGAAAATTCATTGAGAAAAGGTTACCTGAACCACGAACAAACAAGCAATATTCAAGCTATTAACCTGCAGATATTCTCAAGAATATTTAAGCAAATCCTCAAGCTTGAAACTCAAAGGAAATCGATCCAACACAAGCTGTGAAGGAAAGACAACTTCAAACTGTTGAAGAGGAAACTTTTGAAGAATCAAAAGGGGTCTAATTTCTAAGGAGGATCGTAGGAAGGTTCAAGGTCGAACCTGTATCAAGTTATTGGAGGGCTTCATGATCAAATCCAAGAGCTTGAGAAAGTGAGCTGAAGTAGCAAGGTAGTTGCCCTGTGAAGAAGCTTAGTCGGACGAGAAGCCAGCTGTGTGACCAAGGCTGTCTCTAGACTGTTGACCACTTTGTAAACAGATCTTTTACATAGTGGATTCCTCCAGGAGTTGGAGAAAAGAGGATTAGAAGAATTACCCCATCTTCGAACCTCTATAAAAATTAACTATGTCATTTATTTTTTCAGCACATTTACATTTCTGCATACTTACTTTATATCTGCTGATAAACTTATTTGCTATCCAACTGATTAATAACCAAGTGCTAAAATCAAGTGTTAAAACAAGTTTAAAACAAATCAAAGGGTGTTAAGTCTTCCGCTGATAAAACCATCACAGCCAAGTTAAGGTTTAGGTTAAACAGCTAAGTTATTCTATCAATAGCTCTATCGAGTCTGTTGAGCGGCTAACTCTGCTGAATAACCAACTTAGTTGTCCCTCAAGGACTCAGTTGTTTGTGTTAACTCTGTAATATTTTAAAAGGACTAAAATTGAAAAAATTGGTAAGGTTTATTCAACCCCCCCTTCTAAACCTTACTTACACCCCTTGGTACATACATATGGGTCCTATTGAAATTGAAATTATGGGTGGTAGGAAGTACTCCTATGTGATTGTTGACGATTTTTCACGTTACACGTGGGCATAGTTTCTACGTGAGAAATCTGGAACCTTTGATTTCTTTAGAAGCTGGCATAAAAAGGTTTGTAATTTGTATAATCTATATGTTTCCAGAATTAGATCGGACCATGGTAAAGAATTTGAGAAATCTTATTTCTCAACTTTTTGTGATAGAAAGAGGATTTCTCATGAATTTTCCGTACCAAAAACCCCACAATAAAATAGAGTGGCAGAGAGAAAAATTTATACATTGCAAGAGATAGCCCGTGTCATGCTTAGTTCTAAAAAACTATCAAAAAGATTTTGGGCTGAAGCTCTAAATACTGCTTGTCACATAGCAAATTGGGTATATTTGAGGCCACGTAGTTCAATGACCCCTTATGAAATTCTTTTGCGAAAGAAACCTAACCTCAAATATTTTCATGTTTTTGGGTGTATGTTGTATGTTCTTAATGATCGAGATAATCTTGGTAAGTTTGACTCAAAGAGTGACAAGTGCCTATTTCTAGGCTATATGTATAACAGTCATGCATATCGAGTTTATAACCTTAGGACTAAGACTATAATGGAATCAGTTAATGTTGTCTTCGATGATCTCTCAGATATTGCAGGTAAGGGTGAAGAAGATAATGTTGGAGATATGCTCGAGTTCATACCTTTGTCAGATGTAAGCACAGATGTGACTGAGAATGTGACTGAAGACCCATCCACAGCTGTCTCAAATGAAGAACCAAATGTGATGGCATCTGAGCCCACATCCGTGTCTGCTGCAGCTGAAACAGACTTTGATTCCGACAGTGAACATGTTGAAAAAACAAATGATCCAATCTTGGATCATGGCAAAGATATACCTACAAGGATTCATAAAAATCACCCTACGTCTCAAATCATTGGTAATGCTACTTATGGTATTAAGGCAAGAGGGAATGGTAAAGTGGACTATCATGATATGTAAGAATGGTTTGCATATCTGCTGATTGTATCTATGTGAGAACCTATTATTTTGTGTCCAATTTTGAACCTAAGAATGTTACTGAAGCTTTAAAAGACAAATTTTGGATTCATGCCATGCAAGAGGAACTAGACCAATTTGTCATAAATGATGTATGGTTTTTAGTTCCTAAACGAGAGGATGTTAATGTCATAAGAACAAAATGGATTTTTAAAAATTAAACAGATGAATCTAGAAAAATTGTTCGCAACAAAGTATGATTAGTTTCTCAAGGGTACACACAGGTTGAGGGCGTGGATTTCGATGAAATCGTCGCTCCTGTAGCCCGTATTGAGTCAATACGTTTGTTGCTTGCTATTGCATGTTACATAGGTTTAACGCTTCACAAGATGGATGTAAAAGTGCATTTTTAAATGGATTTTTAGATGAAGAAGCATTTGTAGAACAACTAAAAGGCTTTGAGGACCCTTTTAAGCCTAACCATGTGTATAAGCTTAAAAAGGCTCTCTATGGTCTTAAACAAGCCCCGAGAGCTTGGTATGGTAGGTTAACTGAGTACCTTCTTCAAATTGGTTTTAAACACGGTGTAGTTAATAAAACCCTGTTTATTCAAAAGAAAAACTATGACATCATGATTGCACAAATCTATGTTGATGACATTGTTTTTGGTTCCTCCTCTGATAAGTTGTTGAAATAATTTGTTTCTTGCCTGTCCTCCACATTCGAAATGAGTATGGTAGGTGAGTTAAGTTTCTTCCTGGTCTTGCAATTAAACAATTAAAGGAATGAATTTTTATCTCACAAAGCAAGTATGCTCGAAATCTTGTGAAAAAGTTCAATTTGAAAAATGTATCTCATTTAAAGACTCCCATGGGGTTGAGTCAAAAGTTGAGTAAGGAGGATGTGGCTGAAAGTGTTGACCACACCTTGTATAGAAGCATGATAGGATGTTTGTCGTACTGGACTACCAGTCGTCCTGATATCATGTTTAGTGTTTGTCTATGTGCTAGATATCAACCAAATTCCAAAATTACTCACTTAAAGGCCTTAAACGTATTATTTGATATGTAGGAGGTGTTTGCCAAAAATATTTGTTTGGATCTCTATACTGCAAGTGTACAGTGTAGTTTATAGGATAATGGCAAGCAAGGTCGTATTCCTCAGGGATTGACTACGAAACACTTAGGTTATAATAACATCACATTCCAAATTTATTGAAGCGACCGAATCTCAAGTTTTTAGAAAAATCAAAATTAAAAGAAAAAGAAATAAATTTGCTTAACCCCACAAGTATTTTTAACAAATACAGAAACAACCCTAGGCACATAATCTCAACATGTTTCTTCAATATTAAATCCAATTAATGTTTCACAAAATCAATTCATGCGTTTATTCCCCCTCCCGGGTGGCCCATAAAAAGTAGATTAATAATAATTGAGGTCTCCCGATCCATCCCAACAATTATTAACTCCCAACAGATCTTGGAATTGAAATACTCCCCACAACCAGAAGTAGTCTCCCGATACATTACCCTGTTTATATCTTAATTCGATTTTTGTCTTCCTATAACTCACCTCCCGAATTATGGATTAACAAGTATGACATGCGAATTATTGGTCAGATAATCGACAATTAAGAATAGGCACTCGAATTCATAAAATAGAATACATAATTCAATTAAGAAAATAATTAATCAAGATTTAACATGAATCCACAGTTTTGATTTTGCCCTAGGATCCGAAAGATTAGCCAAACATTGATAACAAATTCATAGACAAACTTTTAAACATTGTGACATTGTTTAAGCATAGCCAAAAGATATAAACTAAGAAAGAAAACTCCTTCATGTCAGGATAAATCTTCCTTCGAAGCCTTCGAAGCTCTTGTGCTTCCGTAGATGCGAAAGGCCTTGTGGTGTTCTTTGTAACCTAACCTTCCTCTCTCAGAAGACCTTTGATCTTGTGTTCCTGTGTATTTTGATATGTTGTATGGTGTATGGATGAATATCTTTTCGTGCAACCCTTGGGTTCTTTATATAGGTGCTTGGAGAGATCACTTGTAGAATTTGAATAGGAAAAGGACACAAAAATCTACCACAGCCAGTCGCACAACCCGTGTGGCTTTCACACGGTCGCTCCACACAGCCGTGTGGCCCTTACACGGTCCGGCCGTGCAGCTTGGTTTCGTCCCTGTTTTCTCCCAACACTTCACACAGACATGTCTTCTTCACACGGACAGGTCACACGGACGTGTGGTCCCACACGGTCCGGCCGTGTGACTGGTTTTTGTCCGGTTTCTTTGTATTTTCGATCTTCTCTTTGCACTCGTCAATCTTATCCGAGCCTTCCAACTGATATCTCTTCAATTAAGCTCCATTTCCTGTAAAACGTTACAAGAATATGTAGTAACATGCCCTTCTAAGGAAACCAAGTAAAACACACTAAATATACATGCGAATGTATCAATTATCTACCATTTTAAGCCCCTAATTGCACGTATATTATACACGTATCAAAATCCTCCAAACTTAAAGTACTACTCGTCCTCGAGCAAATTAAGAAAAATAATATCAAGGGGTACAAAGAACACACAAGAACACTATAAACATTTAATCTTATTCGACTCCATATCTAAGTAAACCATGCAATTCATTATCAAGAATTCATCAATCACAAGTTCGGCATAATCAATACTCATTCGGGTACTTGACATCGCGACTCACTAGTAGTAGTAGTGTATCACTCATCTCTCAAAAGTGTATGGGAAGTGTTTATGCTCAAAATCAATTCAGTGAATGTAGAACTATCATAGGCTTGGAAATCGTCTAACATCTCTATCACTTTTGTGTGCACAATTTAAGAATCAAAAAAGACTTTTCATTTAGTTGTAATGTAGGCTCTTTGGTAAGGGTAGGAAATATTTGGATTAAGTGACTTGACTTGAGCAAATAGAATTTAAGCGCCTGTGACTTGCAATTCACCAACCCAATTTTTATCATTAAACTCATTTTTTCAAGATATTTTCCTTTTTCAACTCAACTCCACCATTTTTTTCTCCTTTTTCATTTTTCGGCCTTTTTGCCTCCTTTTCTTTTTTCTTTAGCCTCAAGCTCTCAATTGTTTCAAAATTTTCAGAATTTTTCTTTTCTTTTCTCTCCTTTGCTCGATTTTCTGTCTTTTTTTTTTTCAGGGATTTTTCGTTCTTTTTCGAGCTTCATTCTTCTTTCATTCACCTAGATACTGCTCATCCCTTATTCTTTTGCCAACTTTCTCTCTTTTCCAAAATTTTCACATCATCTCCCCCAAATTCGTTCATTTTCTATAAGCTCAAGAAATTTTAGGGATAAAATCATTTTCAATTTTAAAGATCAAAATGTGGCTAACAATAAAAAGTTATGGCTCAAAAGTGGCTAACTAGGGAATACTGAGTTCATAGGTAGGCTTTTTAGGCTAAGTAGGCTAAACAAAGATGGCCTTAAATCATTTTCAAAAGTTGCACACACACATGGCTTCAATGAAAATACCAGAGCAAGTTCTAGAGTTCTATGAATCATGAATGACACGCTCAAGAAAAAATAAGACTGCATACGATCAAAGCAGTTAAAGGCACAAAAGCTCATAGGCTTATTTTTCGCAACATGCTCAAATACCCAATTTTCTTAACTATTGCCAAACAAATAAATGATATCTCCTCAACTATTTATCGCATTATTCACAAAAATATGTAATCTCAAAAAATCAAATGCTCATAGTAAAATCATACGGCAGACTTTGTAGTTTTTATCTTGATCCAAAATCATACACAAAAGTAATTAAACGTGCTAAAGCAATTAACGTGCTAAAAACAAAAAGAAAAAATCGAAAATTTTAAAAAAATTTAATGTAATTTTATACTCAATCCTAAATGCAAAGCAAAATGAAAAAGTACTAAATTACGCATTCTTGACAACCCTCAAACTTAAAATATGCTTCGTCCCGAACATATGAGGAAATTATCAAAAGAAAGAGGAATGCGTAAAGAGTACTTACCTGGATAGTTCACACGGTCCGTGTGCATTCCACACGGCCGGGCCGTGTAGCCCTGGTCGTGGCCTCTGTTTTGCTCTCTCTCTCGGCCACACAAAGGCGTGTGTAACTCACACGGTTTGCCCATGTGGCTGGTCTCTGTGGATCGCACGGCCCGTGTGGAATTCCACATGGTCGTGTGAATTTTTTTTTAACTCTGGGGTTTGTCGCGATGCCTCTTGGTTGCCTCCCACAAAGCGCTAACTTTTACGTCTTCAGCCAGACTTCAGATTTCCAATATCACAAACGTGTCTAACTTGAAATGAAATCCTTATTCGTCCATCCATCGACGAAATGGAGTTGCATTTTTTCTCGATTAAGTTAAGTATCGCTGGGAATTTACCCTTTTGATGTTGGTCTCCCACCGTTGCGATTTTGGGCTACTTGTGTCTCCAATCTCCAGCGATTTTGTTATCTCGCATTCAACAAAAAAACAAAACATCCATTAGAAACAAGCAATAAAAAAATATTTTACAAAAGATGGAAAAATCAAAAATAAAAAAAAATTATGTATAAAAATTAAAAAAAAAATTATAATTCACAAAAAAAAAAAATAGAAAAAAATTACAAAAAAAAAAAATAAAAAATATTTACAAAAAAAAAAAAAAGAAAAATATTTACAAAATTTTTGCTTGATTAAGATTGAACTACTTATTAATATATCTAGGTAGAATCTTTCAATCCCGACCACTTTGAGCTTTATTTTTTATTGTTAGCCATATTTTGTTCTTTAAAATAGAAAATGATTGTATCCCTAAAATTTCTTGAGTTTATAGAAAATGAACAAGTTTGGAGTAGATTTGGTGAAAATTATGAAAAAGAGAGAAAGTTTGTAAAAAAATGAGAGATGAGCGGGATCTAGGTAAATGAAAGAAGATTGAAGCTCGAAAAAAGAAAGAAACATCTCTCGAAAAAGAAAGAAAAATTGAGCAAAGAAAGCTAAATCAAAACTTTAAAGCCCCTTAAACTTAAAAGCCAAAGAGAAAGAAAAATTCTGAAAATTTTGAGAAATTGAGAGCTTAAGTCTAAAAAGAAAAAAGAAAATGAAGGCAAAAAGGCCTAAGAATGAAAAAAGTGGAGTTAAGTTGAAAAAGGGAAATATCTTGAAAGAATGAGTTTTATGATACAATTGGATCTGTGTGCTTTAAATTCTATTTGCTCAAGTCAAGTCACTTAATCCAAATTTTCTCTACCCTTACCAAAGAGCCTACATTACAACCCAATGAAAGTCATTTTCGATTCTTAAATTGTGCACACAAAAGTGGTGGAGATGTTAGACGATTTGCAAGCCTATGGTAGTTCTACATTCACTGAATTGATTTTGAGCGCAAACACTTACTATACAGAGATGAGTGATACACTATTTACTTGTGAGTCGCGATGTCAAGTACCCGAAATAGTATTGATTATGCCGACTTGTAATTGATGACTTCTTGATAATGAATTGCATGGTTTACTTAGATATGGAGTCAAATGAGATTGAATGTTTATAGTATTCTTGTGTGTTCTTTGTACCCCTTGATATTATTTTTCTTAATTTGCTCGAGGACGAGCAATGGTTTAAGTTTGAGGGATTTTGATAAGTGTAAAATATACATGCATTTAAGGGCTTATTTTGATATATAATTGATGCATTTGCATGTATATTTAGTGTGTTTTACTTAGTTTCCTTTGTTGGGGGTAATATTGTGTACTCTTGTGAATTTTGCAGAAAATGGAGCTAAATTGGACAAAATGCAATATCACGTTCAAATGATATGTCAAAAATAAGGTACGAGCAAAGATGTGAAGGAAAGAAGCATGGACGGTCGAACAAAAGAGAATTTGCTTCAAAAAACGTCCAAACGCGCTAACATTTTTTAGCACTAGTAGAGTTTAGTATTTTGGCCATAACTTTCTATACAAAATTGATATTGAGCTGATTCAAGTGGCTATGGAAAGTTAAAGAGAAAGGGCTACAACTTTCATGAGACCTCAGGAGCAAATTCAGACGTTTTACAAGTCAAACGACCGTGTGAACAGCCACACGACCGTGTGAAGTGCTTCAGCAATTTTCAGAGACAAAACCAAGTCGCACGGTCTAGCCGTGTGAAACCACAAGACCGTATGGGGTGGCCGTGTGAAACCACATGGCCGGGGCGGTGTCTGTGGCTGATTTTGAGTCCTAATCCCGTCAGAACTCTACCAGTGATCTCTCAAAGCACTTATATAAGGAGGACCAAGGCACGAAAATTTTCATCATTATTGATAATCATTAATACAACATACAACACACCAAAATACACAGAACACAAGATCAAATGTCTTCTGAGAGAGGAGGGATAGTTTAAGAAGAACAACACAAGGCCTTTCACATCTACGGAAGCACAAAAAGCTCGGAAGGCATGGAAGGAAAATCCATCCCAACAAGGGGTTTTCTTTCTTAGTTTAGATATCTTGTCTATACTTAAAACGATGTCACAATGTTGATTTCAAGTTTGTCTATGAATTTGTTATCAATGTTTGGCTAATCATTCGGATCATAAGGTATAATCAAAACTGTGGATTCATGTTAAATCTTGATTAATTATTTTCTTAATTGATTCATGTGTTCTATTTTATGAATTCAATGCTTATTTTTAATTGATTTTTATCTGATCAATGATTAGCATGTCATATATGTTAATGCGAGATTCAGGAGATGAGTTCTAACAAAGACGGAAATCGAATTCCGACATAAACGAGTGTAACGAGTTTGGAGTCCTACAACTGTTTGTGGGGAGTCATTCAATTTATAGATCTTTTGGGAGTTAATAATAGTTGTAACGTATCGGGAGATCTACAATTGTTATTAATCTACTGTCCATGTGCCACCCGGGAAGGGGAATAGACTAACTTAGGAATTGAACCCATATAATTGCATGAATTGTTTATGTGAAACATTAATTGGATTTAATATTGAAGAAGCATGTTGAGATTATGTGTCTAAGGTTTCTTTCGCATTTGTTGAAAATACTTTTGGGGTTCGAAATTTATTTCTTTTTTTATTTCTATTTTTCGATTTTTATCAAAACTTGAGATTCGGTCGCTTCAATAAAATTGGAATGCGATGTTATTATAGCCTAAGTGTTTCGTAGTCAATCCCTGAGGAATATTTTTGGCGAACAATAATTCTATACAATTAAGCCCAAATAACAACTATACATATATCACAAATAGCCAAAATATATGAATATAGAAATTGATATCCAATAGCTCGAATACATAATTTTTAAAGCCCATTAAAAATTACAAAATAGTGAGTAAATATTTCTTATTATATTTTTATTTATTATCTTTCTTTATTTTATATGCAATATGATGTCAAACTGAAGATCATAAAAATGATTAATTTTATATATTATACGTCAAAAACATATCAAAAATAAAAAAATTATTAATTTTTTTAAAAAAAGATAAATAGAATAATTAATGCAATACACATACAATTGGAAAGCTAATTTTACATAATTTGTTTTTTATATCATTTTAAATAGTGATTCTTTAAAGAAAGTTGATTACAAAAATCAATAAAATATCAAATATTTATCATTTCTTATTTTCCACATATTTTTATTAGTTTTTATAGTAACTGCAAAATAGCGAGAAATATTCAACATACTATTTGCAGCGACTTCTCTTTATATATATATAATTTATTTTTTCAATTTTATTCTAAATAAAAAATATCACGGAGTTTGTTTTAAATTACATCACAAGTCAGTGAAATAAGCAGAAACCACAGCTTCCTCTTGGCCTTTTTTGCAAGTCATTACTGCATTTTTCTTTTAAAATTTTCAAATACCTTCCACTGGAACCATAAGCAAATATAGTTGCATTAAGGTTGATGCTTGAATTATGTTTGAATATTTGTATATTAACTTTAAGATTTATCCATGTATGCAATTAAAGTTTGTGTGACTTTTATTTTTGGATCATTTAGTTTGTTCGTGGCAGCATTTACTTTGAATATCAATTTAGTTTTTATTTTTTTATATTTTGGGATATGGACAAAAACACCAACATTCATTTACTTTGAATATTAATGTTATTTTATTTTTATTTTTAATTTAATTGTTGATTTAAATTTATTTTTTTTTATATTTTGGGATATGGACAAAAAATAACATAAATTTCTAAAAAAATTTGAGTAAAAATAAAAATTGGCAAATATTTGAAGTTACGCTAATGGGTCTAACTTTACCCTTTTTTTATGATCCCGGGCGGGTATGTTCCACGGGTTTTATTTATTTTCTTAACGGGTTTGGGTCTTGTTTTGGTGTAACATTAACAAAAATCATTAAGGTTGTCAATTTTTTCTACCCGACCATTTTTATGATCCCACCAATTTTCCCGGACATTTTTATGATCCCACTTTTTTTTCATTTATTGTTTCAAACATATTTCATCTAATAAAATTTCAATGAAAATATAATTTTTGATAATTTTTCCCCCATTAAATAATCAATTTTATACTCTAAATATTATAAACAATCAAGAAATATACACATAAAACAACACATATTAAAATAAAACACATCGAAAATAATATAGAAACAACATACATATAGAAAACACAATTCAATTTTTGATCAAATGCATTGAAAATGTCGAAAACACATAGAAACAACGAAGAAACAACAGAACAACATTAAAAACTATATAGAAACAACCCCGAAACATATAAAAAAACACAAAAACAAAAAAGAACTTAAAAATTGATAAAACGTACATAAAAACAACGAATGCAACATGGAAACAATAAAAAAATAATAATAACATTAAAAACAGGATAGAAACATGTGTTCTATTTATTAATTCGTTTAGAAACAACATAAATAATATAGAAAACACCACATCAATAAAAAAATTTAAAAATATATAAATTACATTAAAACAATGAAAACTACATGGACAAAACCAAGAAACATCATAACAACATTAAAAACGCTATAAAAAAACAATCAGGAATTAACATATAAAACAATACATGAACAAAAAAAGAGCGTAAAAAAATAAGTAAAAGTTGTATTGAAACATCGCAACAACAATCGAACAATATAAAAACAACCAAGAAACAAATATAAACAACATCGATACAACAGAAATAACATATAAAACAATACATGAACAAAAAAATAAAAATAAAAACGTAAAAATAATAAAAAAATATGCAGGAGCGTAAAAAAGTCAAAAAAAGTATAAAAGTGATATGAACGTAAACAGTGAGATTTTTCCAAAATGGAGAGTATTTCCCGGAATTTTCGTTATATTTTTTGCCTTGTAACGCGATATGGTCCGTTTAACTTGAAACCCGATTAACTTAGGATTAGGTTCACATATTATTAGTCATTTGATAGTGACCCGTTTAGCTCGAAAACCATTTAGCTTCGGGCCAACCTGTTTAACATGTGGTGCTAGGGGAATTGCACTTTGGCCCCTTCCCCAAAGCCAAATTTCACATTGCCCTTCTCTCTCTAACTTTTTTTCTCTTTCCCTTCTCTCTAACCCCCCAAAAAAAACCCTAGCATATTTGCCACTCGCTCTCCTTTACCCCCCCTCCCCCCTCCCTCCCCCTCCATGTTTTCTATTGAAGGGATACCAAATGGCGGTCCCTTGGGCGTATGAAGGTGGCCCAGGGCGCAAGCAGGTCAGAGCTTCACAGAGATGTCTCGAAGCGGAGAAGGTGATGGGCTGTGGCAGTATATTTGGGAGAGGGAGAGGCAATTTTTTGTTCTTTTTCTCTAGTTTGTTAGTAAAGTTGTTGTTTTCTTTTTTTTTGTTTGTGTTTTCTTTTGCCGGTTGATTTGCGAAACTCGTAGGCGGATCAGTTTTTTTCTGTTATGTAGTATGTAGTGATTGCTCGTGCCCGATTTTAGTTTTTTTTGGTGTGTTACAGTTTCCTTTAAGGAGTGCTGAAGTCTCCCGGCGTGGAATGGTTAGTTTGGGGTGGGTAGTTTTTTAGTACATGTGAATCTGAATTGGTTTTACCAATTCTCCGCTTGGCTTTTAGTTAGTCTTGTCGGCTCTTAGTCCGTTGATTACGATTGTAGTTGTAATTTTAGTTTTTGAGTTGTTATAATAAATTTCTATCGTTCGGAAAAAAAAAAAACCAGATTTCACCTTTGGAAAAGGAAACAGCTTCGATTGGCTGTCATTCTCTCTTTCACAGTCTTCTCATAATTTTTAAAGGGACATTTGGACCGACCATGTCATGTATTTGTCAAAAAGCTATCAACAAATAACTTTGCTTTCGTGAAAAGAACTATATAAATAACAAGAAGCCAAGAAGGGAATGGGGCACTTGGGAAATTGGAATTCAAAAAGAGAAAAAGTAAAATATAAGAGAGTGATTGTTTGTGAGAATTTTTTCTCTCTTTTCATTTTTGGACAAATTTTCATTGAAAATGTGATTGTTTGTGAAATATTTAAAAATTCACTATCCACTCATTCTCATTATTTCAATTATTAGTCACATCTATTTATAATTTTAACAAAAATACATCACATCAATTATATCATTACACAATTATATTACAAATATACTATTCACTCTTTCTTATTTTTTAAATCAACAATCACATCTTATCACTATTACACTAAAAAAATTATCACATCAACTATCATCATCACATTTTCATCTTATATCCAATCACACTTTCAAAAATTATTTTTATTTATCAAAATATTTTTTTCACACTATTCTCTACAAAAAGTAGAAAATAGCAAAATGAAAGGTCAAACAATCACTCCCTTATATTCAACTCCACAGTAATTGATAAATCTTTATTTAACTTTAGTTTGTTAAGGAAATAATAAATCAAGTTTGAACAATTTCTCTGTTCACCAAAAATTTTGAAAAGTCGAATAATTCAACTCTTTTAAGTTAAAGACGATAAATTAAATTACAGTTCAGTCAAACTAACTCAAGTAATAACACACTAAATAAATGACGGTTTTATAAAGATAAGGACAAAGTACAAGACTACTCCTGAAATTTAGCTTAATTATAAAAAGGAAAAAACACTAAACCCCCCAAACTATGCGATTTTTTTGTATTTTACCATATAAACTAATTTCTTTTACACTTTACCATACAAACTATACAAGTTTTACACTTTACCCTATAATGGTCATCGCGGATGGAATATTCTCCGAATATTCCGGCACGTGCCCTCCACGTGAGGGCAAAACCGTCTTTGGCTAAAATTCAAAGTGAAGTAATTACATTTTACCATCTGAACTTTGTTAAGAATTTCACTTTGCCATCTAAACTTTGCGCAATTTTCACTTTGCCATATCAATTAAAAAAAATTAAAATAATTATCTGTATATACATTTATTTATCTTATTTAATACATAAAAATCACAAAAATAAGTTTAAATCATATTGTGAGCGAATCGAAATAGAAAATTTAGCATATACCAAATTACTTTTATATTATATATATTCCATGTATATTACTTATTTTTGTATAATAATTTATTTTTTGCATACTAAAATTAAAAAAATACTAAATAGATATTATAATTATGATTAAAATATTTATTTTTTTTTTATTTTTTTGCAAATTTTTGATTCACCGAAGTACCAAACAAAATACCGAAAAAACGTATGATAAAAGTTTTAGTCGAACTGATTATTTTGGTATAATATTCATCACAGGATTCGTACAGAATTTTCTGTTCACTTATGGTTTTTGTTCGTTCACCCAATACCTATTGAGTTTAACCTCTACTTGTAAATGTACGAGAGTAATGTAGTGTGGTAATTGACCAAAGGTTTCTCATAAGAAAATTTAGCCAAGCATGAAATTATTTGAATTTATGAAAAATAAAAATAATTCTTTAACACTATAATCAAATTTTGAACATGCAATTATGAATTGAACTAAGAATTACAAATACAAATCTAAAGCAACATCACATTTCTAATTGGGATGAAATCAATATAAAAAATGTTTAAACCTTATAACAATTCAAAGATGTCTAAACAACCAAAACTAAATCGATATCAGTGATATTTGTACCCACCTTAATCATAAACCTAAACCCTAAAATAATACCATTGGTAGATTTTTTTCTTTTACGAATAAAATTAAAAATAAAAGATAAATAAATGTATATACAAATAATTTTTTTAATTTTCATAAATTGATATGGCAAAGTAAAAAATTGCGTAAAGTTCAGATGACAAAGTGAATTCTTAACAAAGTTTAGATGGTAAAGTGTAACTATTTCTATTTGAATTTTAGGCAAAGAGCGGTTTTGCCCTCACATGGAGGGCACGAGTCGGAATATTCTGAGAATATTCCACCGGTGATGACTGTTATAGGGTAAAGTGCAAAACTTTTATAGTTTGTATGGTAAAATGTAAAGAAAATTAATTTATATGGTAAAGTACAAAAAACCACATAGTTTGGGCGGTTTAATGTTTTTTCCTCTTATAAAACAAAAATTACAAAGTATAACTTGAGGTACAACAATATCCTTAATTTGTATTTGTTTCAAGAAAAAATTCCTTCCATAAGTAAAATTCGTAAAATAAAAACAAGTATCAATAAATTCTTTTTTAATTAAACAATAACTAAGAATAATTTTTATAATCCACCTAAACTAATAAGATTCATATTTACACAACATGAGATTTTTGACACTTTGAGTTATACGTGTCAGATTCTTCCAAATTTGTCACCTTCATATATAACCATATGGCAAACCATGACCTTGGGCCAAAGAAAATTAATTTATATGGTAAAGTTTAAAAAACTACATAATTTGGATTTAATATTTTTACCTCTTATAAAAACACCAATCATCTTCAAAAATTACAAGTATAACTTGAGGTACAAAATTAATATCCTTAATTTGTATTTGTTTCAAGAAAAAATAATTTCCTTCCATAGGTAAAATTTAAATAAAATAAAAACAAGTATCAATAAATTCTTTTTACTTAAACAATAACTAAGAATAATTTTTATAATCCACCTAAACTAATAAGATTCATATTTACAATCCATGAGATTTTTGAAATTAGTTACACGTAAACAATTTTAAAATTTTTCCTTTCTAGACATTCAACCGATTGCACTCTTTCAACCAAAAACTAATATGGGGCTTTTGAAAATTCATTGTTGTCGAGGATGTTACACTTTCAAATTGAATAATCCATTAAAATACACTTAAAATTTGAAGTGACCAATGATACTCTTCTAAATTTTGAATTTCTTTTTTAGATTTTTAATTAGTAGACCAAATGATTTTTGACAAATCAAAATAGGCATTGTTCCCTTTAAGATTCCTACAAAATTATAGCCTTTTGCCTCGGGATATACGTAGAAAATAGCCAAATTTTTTTCCTCATTTTCCCCTAGCTCAATTATTTTTCTCTTTTAAAAAAACACATATAAATTTTTTTTAATTTTTTTCCAAAAAACAGGAAAAGGCCGACTCGACTTTTTCAGGCCAAATGAAAAAAATTTTGTCCCTATTCGGCCTACAAAATATCTACGCCTAGCCTAGCCTAGCCTTTTACCCGGCAAGGCCAATTTTGACACATCTGGTCACACCTTCCATCCAACTAAGTCATCATGATGGTTGTTTAAGTGGTTTAACTTAAGGTCTTTGATTTCATGTTCTCACTAATGATTTATTTTTGTTTGTTAGTAAACCTTAATTTAGATTTTGCTTCCAAGTTACTGACATATAAGTTAGGTGTAAGTGATTTCTGGTTGGAGTACAACCGATTAATGAGTGCAAACCGATTTGTGTATGAGAGTGAAGGTTCTACTATCAGATTCAACATGGAAACACATTTTTTGCATTATATAAAATTTTAATCAAATAGAAAGGAATTATGTTTGAGTAAATTCTTTTATTTTTGTTAATCTATTTTTGAACTTGGGCCTTGTTTGCTGATGGTGGATGTAAGGGAAAGTTGTTTCTATCCCAGTCGGTCCATTAAATGGGAGTGTTGATGAAGAAGCCCAATCCCGGTCCGTATAGCATATAGTTATACAATCAAGATTATGGGCTTGGCACCCATCCATGATGATTTCCTCTTTTTGTACCCCTCATTTCGAACAGAATAAGAGAGATAATGTAAATTATTCAGATAAAATATGGCTACTTTAGACTATAGAGATATGAGATCCCAGATAATCAATAATTCCACATATAAGATAAATACACTCCATCGAATTTTTATCATTTCTTATCATGCACCCTAACATAAATTATAATGACAAAAACTCATATAAAACCGTCTCACGTATCATAATTTGTGATATGGATCCCCATGACTCGTGACCCAACCTAAAAGACCGGTAGCATCTTCGTACATATAAGGCTAACATATGCGTGTACTGATAATTAAAAAAATATTAGTTTTTCCTCAAAAAGTGTTACTTTTATTTGGAAATGTATTAGTTTTTCTCGAAAAATATTGCACGTTGAACTGAAAAGTATTATAATTTTAGGTGAAGTATTACACGTTGAAGAGAAAAATATTACATATTAAACTGAAAATTATTAGTAATTCATATTAAAATTATTAGTGTTTCTCCTGAAAAATATTAATTTTTTTTTCCTCCAAAGTATTAGTTTTTCTCCTTTGACGTGTTTACTTGTAGAATTGCATGATCAAGGTTTTTTTTTCCTTTTTTTGGGGATCAAGAATGTTGCTTGTTGTGGAATATCATAAATTACAGGATTGCCACTTTTGAATTTGATCGAGAACGGGATGTCACTGCCAAATCTCAATGTGGAAAAAGATCAATTCTGGTGAAAGTAATTGGTTCAACGAAAAATAATGGGAGGGATTAATCGAGTATTTTCATATTTGGCCCGAAAAGTTAATCACAATGTATATGGATCCGAGTTTGGATGTTGGGGATTCATTTTACAGATTTAGATCTATAAGATGGTCTTACAGGAGACTAACTCTTTTCTTTTTCCTCCATCCTCTCTCTCTCTCGATAGCTAGAGCTGCATAAACATATACTCTCTCTCTCTCTCTCTCCCTCCCTCCCTCTCTCCCTCTCTCTCTCTCTCAAGTCCATTGACAAATAACTTGCTGACCAATGCCAAAGTCTTAAGCTTGCTACAACCTGGTAATTATGATCCTAGAGTTGGTATGTTGCTTTCGATTATAAAATTGATTAATTATCCTTGAAAAGTTTCTGAGAATTGGAAGGGAAATGATATATAAGCTGAATTAGTTTGGAATCACTTACAAAAATGGGAATATAAATATGTTAAAGTTTGAGAGTATGGGGCTTACAGGTACAGTTACTCCCAATTTTGTTTTGGATAAATATCTACAGAGGTTGGTTCTTGCTAATACAATTTTTATGGCATTATCACTGAGGATGTCAACAATGTACCCAACTTTGGAACTTGATATATCTAACCGCCACTTTATGGAAAAATAGTTGCTTCTATAAGTAATATAATTATAAAACTAATGGAAATCCTGATATTAGGAAATCCTTATATTTTTCAGCTAATGGAGGAATCCAATACCGGAAAATTAAAAGTGAGGTGAATAGAGAAAACGTGAGTTGATAGAAATGAAGGCGTGTTTACAGTTGCGAAGGAGTGTATCGCAACTAAAAAATCTAGCAATAGTGTCATCTTCGTGGCGTAAAGATTGGAATTACTACTATATATTGATGAATTTGCAAGCAAAATTTTGTGAAGTTTAAGATATTATTGTATACACATGTTAATATTATGAGTATGATTGAGGTGGTGATATGTTGTAGTGATGGTGGTTTTGGAGGTGGGCTTCATGGTGATGAAACGGCTGAGCCGCGGCGGTCTTTGTGGCGACGCGAGGTCGTGGTTGTGATGACAATAACACTGTTCTTGGGTTATTTAGGAGCTAATTTAGGTGTACCGTATAAAATATATGGCGCTTCAAGTTCAAGGCGAAGATTAGCCTCGAACATTACAGTAGGCAGCATAGCGCAAATTGAAGTGATTTCGTCTTTCATTTGTTGTCAATCCGTAGATTTAATTTGTTGGTGTACAACCACAATTCTACAAATGCATGTATTTTATAAATGTGAATGTAGTATGTATGGATGTATATAGGTGCTTTTCTGTACGAATGAAGAACGGAAATGAAAGAATATCAGAGTTCAGATAGATTAATTTAATGAACATTGTTGGTAATTTTGGTTTCCTTTTAATAGAAAATTATTGCAAGTATCACTTTTAGGAGAAAAGTATCACTTTTCAAAAGAAAGGTGTTACTTTTTTATTTATTGTAGATTATCTTCAATAGAAAATATTACAAGTATCATCACAAGATTATAAAAATTTACACAACTAGATATCATGATGTTTGCTTGGAATTAATTTACTCGAATTTTCTTTCCACTGCTATAATATTTTTTAATGTAAAAGTATTATTTTTGACCGAAAAGTATCACTTTTTAATTGAAAAATATTACCTTATGTTTGTTGTTGAATAATTATATTTTAGCATTACAAGTATAACTTTTTAGTACAAAAGTATCACAAGGTATTACTTTTAGTGGAAAAATATCACTTTTTAATAGAAAAGTATTACTTTTTATTTCTTGTAAAATAATCTCATTTTAATAGAAAAGTATTACAAGTATCACTTTCTAGCATAAAAATATTACAAAGTATCATTTTTAGTAGAAAAATATCACGTTTTAATAGAGAAGTATTACTTTCTATTTCTTGTAGAATAATCTCATTTTAATAGAAAAGTATTACAAGTATCACTTTTAAGTAGAAAAACATCACCTTTTATAGAGAAAATTACACTAAACCCCCTGAACTATTCGTGGTTTTACATTTTACCATATAAACTATTTTTTATTACACCTTACTATATAAGCTATGTAAATTTTCGCACTTTGCCTAAATGGACTGTTCTGCCCCTAAAATTTTATTTTCTCAGAATAATGAAATAGTTTGTTATGGTCATCAGGGCTCCCATGTTATCGTATATAAGATTAATATTTCCTTAAATTCACATCTTGTTTTAACGAAACGTAGCTACACATTCTTGGTCGAATTTTGGGTTGCTCTTCCCATGTACAATTTTACGACTGCTCCTTACACTCAACCTTAGCAGGCATCGCAATGGTTTGATCCAACACGACAAGAAAAGCAAAAAAATGCAGCAAAAAAAATCTTTGGTAACTTTTGACATTTGCAACCAATCTTAAGTATCATCACTAATCAGTGAAAAAGAAAAAAATAATATAATTTTAGTCAATTAGCGATGAAAATATTCGTCACTAACCAGGAATATTCAACTATATTCCAGTCAAACAATATATGAATTTAAGAAATTATTAATTGTTTATACGGAAGCATGATGGATTTGATATGATCGTAATAAACTATGTTTATTATTTTAAGAAATATAAAATTTTAGGGGTAAAACTTTTCCTATAAGGCAAAGTGCAAAAAGTTACATAGTTCATGTGGTAAATTATAACAAAAAATAGTTTATATGGTAAATGTAAAAACGTGAATAGTACAGGAGTGATGAGAATCCATGGGCGAAAGACCCAGTAAGAGTGCCAGTTGGTCCGGTGATGAGGGCTCGAGCAAGAAAGTTCAAGGAAGCACTCAATGAGTTGATTCAAGTCATTCAAAAGGAGACCGAGAGTGTATATATTGCCGATGGAGGAAGATGTTGAGGTAGTCCAGTTGATTAGTGTCATCAACGTTCAAGAGTGCACCTCAGACTAGGCAAGTGAAGGATGCCAAGAATACAAGTCATTTTGCGTCTTGAAGACTTTGAAATCAAGTTCTCAATAGCGTCTTGTATTCGTCTATCTTAGTTAGTCGTAGTCTGATTTGTTTTGAGTCATTTTTTATGTTTTGAAGGCCAAATAAACCTTTAAGGCCGCGTCTTAAGTTGTTATTTTAAGTTTGGGACGAGCAGGGGTCAAATTCGAAGACAAAGTCGAAGGGGGTGTTTGACTTGACGCATGGGCAGCCCGTGCGCTATAGCACGACCCGTGTGTTGTTGTGAATGAAATTGAGGGTCTTTGAATTGACGCACGGGCAGCCCGTGCGTAAGCACATGACCCGTGCGTCCGTGCAGGTTTCGCCACCGTTTTGGGTCTGTCCAGTTTTTATTTCCATTTCAATTGTTAAGTTATTTCCTTGTAGGGTTAGGGTTTTGGATCCTATATAAGGGTGAACACTTATTCTTTTTTGGTGGTGATCAATTGAATTCATACTTTTACTTATTGAGTGTTTTTCCAAGTGCTTCAAGATTTACGTTTCTTGTTGCAATTATCGACTTATCAGACAATAATCCATAATTGCTTGTGGCGTCTTCGCATACCGAGGTTCTTGCTTTGCTAAGCAACGGGTCGAGGTTATTCCACCATCTTTAACCGAACTAGTGAAGATCTTGGGTTAACAACATATTGTTGTTTGGGTCATATGCACGTTCGCTGCTACGGTTCACATCAGTTGGTATCAGAGCCATCTAGTAAGGTTAAATCTATTCTTATTTTCTTTAATCCTTGTTATTTTCCAAATTTTCTTATAAACCCTAGTTCTTCAAGGGTACACAAAAAAATTAAGAGAAAATTTGAAATTTGCACAGAAAAATCAGTGGGGTAAAGAATCATAATCCGCGTGCAAAAAAAAAAAGAAGAAATTCGGAAATTCCGGAAAATTAGGATTTACAAACCCTACTCTTCAAATTTCATCTTATGAAGATCCGTTGTTTGCTTGGCGATTGTCTTGATTTGTTGAGTCGTACTTGCGATTGTCTGATTGGTTTATAATCGTAACAAGTGTGGGTAGTTAGAAATTGTGAGTTGAGTGATACACGAGCGTATACACGTAAGGGAGTGAATCAACCATGTCCGAGGAAAACCAACAACCGTTGGATTTAGGTAATAAGTTGCATATGGAGGCACTTGCAAGCCTAATTATAATGAAGAAAGTGATGATCGAGACATATGGGGATCCCAGTGAGACGCCAAAAATAGAGGAGCTTGTTACTAGGGCACGGAGGCCTACAAGGTTCGAACTGGAGGACTAGGCGATGAGATGGATGATTTTGATTACAAAAGGGAGCAAAATTACAACCCGGGCAAAGTTCGGCGAGGAAATAGAGATGATAGGGGATGGGAGGATGGCAATTTGAGTAACATCAAAATGCAAATTCCATCGTTCCAGAAAAAAAGTGATCCGTACGCCTACCTGGATTGGGAGAGAAAAATCGAGAATGTGCTTGAATCCCAGAATTACTCTGAATTGTAAAAGTGAAATTGACATCAACTGAATTTTCGGACTACGCACGTGTTTGGTGGGATCAATTAGTGGTCTCGAGGAGGAGAAGCGGCAGTGGACCGTTTCCACATGAGAGAAGATGAGAAGTTTGATGCGACGTCATTTTGTTTCAAATCATTATTACTGAGGCGTCTATCAAAGGTTGCAGAGGTTGACACAAGGGTCTAAAAGCGTGGAGGATTACCATAAGGAGATGGAGATGCTGATGGCGAGGGCTAATATAGAGGAGGATCAGGAGGTCACGACGACGAGATTTATCACAGGACTGAATACTCTTATAGCAAATGCCGTCGACTTACATCATTGTGTCGATCTTGAGAAGATGGTGCACATGGCCGTGAAAGTTGAGCAACAACTCAACATGAGGGGTCTCAACCGATAGGCGCCGAGTTCTAACTCCAATACATGGAAGTTGAATACTAACAAAAAAGAAGAGCAGAGTTCAAAAACAACAGAGCAAAGGGTAAGGGCTACCAAGCCTAACCCCGTAGGTAAATTCAAACCCGCTACTACTGGAACGAGGTATATTAAATGCTTTAAGTATCATGGGCTTGGGCATATTGCTAGTCAATGTCCAAATAAAAGACTGTTGGTGTTGCGTGATAATGGGGAATTGGAGTTGGAAAGTGAGGGAGAGCCGTATTATAGTGATATGCCGGAGCTGAAGGATATTATGGAGGTAGTAGAGCAGGCGAGGGGGGAGGCGTTGTCTTTAGTGTCCCGGAGGGTGCTGAGTATTCATCCTAAGTCAGATGAGGGAGTCCAACGAGAAAATATCTTTCATACAAGGTGTTTTGTCAATGGAAAGGTGTGTAGTGTCATTATAGACGGTAATAGTTGCACTAATGTAGCTAGCACGAAGTTGGTAGAAAAATTGGGAATTCTAACGATGAAACACCCCCAACCATATAAATTGCAGTGGTTGAGTGATTGTGGGGAAATGCGAATCACTAAGCAGGTGAAAGTAGCATTCCAAATAGGGGATATAAGGATGATGTATTGTGTGATGTTGTGCCGATGCAGGCGGGCACACCTTGTTGGGTAGGCTGTGGTAGTTTGATAGGAGAGTACATCATGACGGTTACACCAACCAGTATACTCTTGTCTATAACCAAAGGTGTTTTGTACTTTTGCCTTCGACTCCGAAAGAAATTTATGAGGATCAAATAAAATCCAGAGCAAGGGAGGCAAAAGAAAAAGATAGTTCGGCTAGTGAAGAAAAAAATCAAAATAAAGCTGAGAAAAAGGAGAGCTTGAGGGAAAACAAGAGTGAGGGTCCGACTAAGGGTAGAATTGAGGCACGAGAGATAGCCGGGAAAAAGGAGGGTAACATTAATGAGAGGGCCGAAAAACAAAAGGGGGAGCGAATGGCCTTAAGGTAAGAAACGGGGGGAAAATAAATTTAATGGCAAAAATGAGTGACCTTAGGAAGCCACAACGAGTGGTTGTTCGATGATACTCTTGGTTTACAAGGGCACTTATTTATCTACTGACAGTCTTAACCCCGAATTGCCTAGTTCTGTGTTATCTTTGTTGCAGGAATTCGAGGATGTGTTTCCAGACGAAATGCCGGATGGGATACTGCCTATTTAGGGGATTGAGCACCAGATTGATTTCATCCCGGGGGCGTCTTTACCGAACCTACCAGCGTACAGGTCCAACCCGGAGGAGACCAAAGAATTGCACCGTCAAGTTCATGATTTGCTAAGTAAGAAACTCTTTCGGGAGATTATGAGTCCGTGTGCAGTTCCGGTGTTACTAGTTCCAAAGAAAGATGGGTTGTGGAGGATGTGTGTGGAATGTCGGGCTATCAATAACATCACTATTAAGTACCAACACCCCATACCTCGCTTGGATGATATGTTAGATGAGCTTCATGGGTTTAACATCTTCTCCAAGATAGATTTAAGGAGCGGATACCATCAAATTTGGATGCAGAAGGACACGAGTGGAAAGCGGCTTTTAAGACCAAACATGGTTTGTATGATTGGTTAGTTATGCCGTTTTGGGGTAACTAATGCACCGAGCACATTTATGATATTGATGAACCATGTTTTGAGGGATCTTATTGGGAAGTTTGTCGTGGTTTACTTCGATGATATCCTCATCTATAGTGAATCATTGTACGAACATTTAGATCACTTACATGCCGTATTAGTAGTGTTAAGGAAAGAGCAACCATATGCAAATACCAAGAAGTGCACATTTTGTTCCGAGCAATTGATATTCTTGGGATTTGTAGTGAGCTCGAGGGGAATCACTATGGAGGAGGAGAAAATTAAGGCTATTCAGGATTGGCCTAAGCCAACATCAGCCAGTCAAGCCCGTAGCTTCCATGGGCTTGCAAGTTTTTATTGGAGGTTTGTACGAGATTTTAGCTTTATCGCAGCGCCATTAACAGAGACAATTAAAAAGAGTGGCGTTTTAGTGAGGTGAAGCCCAAGACAAGGCATTCGAGTTGCTTAAAGAAAGTCTAACACAAGCACTGTTACTAGCATTGCCAGATTTCACCAAGGTTTTTGAGATCGAGTGTGATGTGTCGGGAGTTAGGATTGGATCCATATTGATGGAAGAGGGGTGGCCGAACGCATTCTTTAGCGAGAAATTGAGCGAGGCGACCTTGAACTACCCGACGTACGATAAGGAGTTGTATGCTTTAGTCGGGGCCTTGAAAACGTGCCAGCATTATCTATGGCCGAAGGAATTCATAATTCATACTGATCACGAGTCATTAAAATATCTCAAAGGGCAGCAAAAGTTGAACAAGAGGCACGCACGCTGGCTTGAGTTCATCGAGATGTTTCCTTACATCATTCGGTACAAGCAAGGTAAAACTAATATAGTAGCAGACGCACTATCCCGGGAGGTACACTCTTATCTCTTCTTTAGATGCTAAAATTCTTGGTTTGAACATATTAAAGAGTTGTACTTGCATGATCTTGATTTTGATGAGTCATTTGTTTCATGCGAAAAAGGGGGGTGGATAAATTTTATCGACATAATGGTTTTCTATTTCGAGAAGATATATTGTGCATTCCTGAATGTTCATTAAGGGACTTACTAGTGAGGGAATCACATGGTGGGGGTCTTATATGACATTTTGGGGTAGCCAAAACCTTAGCAGTCTTGCAAGAGCATTTCTATTGGCCACATATGAAGCGTGATATTATACGTATTTGTACTAGATGTGTTACTTGTAGGCAAGCTAAATCTCGAGTTCAAAACCAGGGACTTTACACGCCCTTACCCATACTGACAACACGTTGGGTTGATATTTCTATAGACTTTGTTTTAGGACTTCAGAGAACTAACATGGGTCCGATTCTATATTTGTTGTCGTAGATTATTTTTCAAAGATGACACATTTTATCCCTTGTCATAAAACGATATTGCATCTTTGATTGCTGACTTGCTCTTTAGAGAAGTTGTGAGATTGCATGGTATGCCTAGGACCATTGTTTCGGATAGGGATGCTAAGTTCTTAAGTTACTTTTGGAAGACCTTGTGGGAAAACTGGGAACAAAATTGTTATTTTCTACTACATGTCATTCCCAAACGGACGGTCAAACTGAAATAGTAAATAGAACTTTGTCCATGTTGTTAAGGGCTATCATTAAAAAGAATATTAAAACGTGGGAAGAGTGTTTACCGCATGTTGAATTTGCTTATAATCGTGTTGTTCATTCTGCATCAAAGTTTTCACCATTTGAACTTGTTTACGGTTTAATCCGTTAACCCCCATTGAGTTATCACCTTTACCTGTTTCAGAGCATGTTAACTTAGATGGGCACAGGAAAGCTGACTTTGTGAAAAGGTTACATGAGAAAGCAAGGCTCAATATTGAACGGCGAACAGAGCAGTACACATCGCAGGCTAACAAGCATCGTAAGAAGATGGTGTTTGAGCCGGGTGATTGGGTTTGAGTACATATGCACCCGAGCGATTCCCTACCCGCACAAAGTCCAAATTGTAGCCTCGAGGAGATGGTCTATTTCAAGTGCTTGAGCGGATCAATGATAATGCTTACAAGATTGACTTGCCGGGCGAGTATGAGATTAGTGCTTCGTTTAATATTGCTGATCTTAGTCCATTTGATGCAAATTCGGATTTGAGGACAAATCTTTCTCAAGAGGAGGGGAATGATGAGAATCCATGGACGAAAGACCCAGTAACAGTGCCAGTTGGTCCCGTGACGAGGGATCGAGCAAGAAATGTAGGTCCCAAGGGGTGTGAGTAAGGTTTACAAGGGGGGGTTGAATAAACCTTACCAACTTTTTAATTTTAGTCCTTTTAAAATTATTACAGAGTTAACTCAAACAGCTGTGTCCTTGAGGGACAGCTAAGTTGGTTATTCAGCTAAGTTAGCCACTCAACAGACTCGATAGAGCTGTTGATAGAATAACTCGGCTGTTTAACTTGAACTTTAACTTGGCTGTGTTGGTTTTATCAGCGGAAGACTTAACACCCTTTGAATTGTTTTAAGCTTGTTTTAACACTTGATTTTAGCACTTGGTTATTAATAAGTTGGATAGCAAATATGAGTTTATCAGCATATATGATGTAAGTATGCAGAAATATAAATGTGCTGAAAAAATAAATGACACAGTTAATTTTTATAGAGGTTCGAAGATGGGGTAATTCTTCTAATCCTCTCTTCTCCAACTCCTGGAGGAATCCACTATGTAATGTATCGGTGTACAAAGTGGTGAATCTAGAGACAACCTTGGTCACACAAACCTTCTTCTGCTTGGCTTCTTCTTCACGGGGCATCCGCTTTGCTACTTCAGCTCACTTTCTCAAGCTCTTGGATTTGATCATGTAGCCCTCCAATAAATTGATACTGGTTCGACCTTGAACCTTCCTACAATCCTCCTTGGAAAGTAGACCCCTTTTGATTCTTCAAAAGTTTCCTCTTCAATAGATTTGAAGTTGTCTTTCCTTCACAGCTTGTGTTGGATCGATTTCCTTCGAGTTTCAGGATTGAGGATTTGCTTGAATATACTTGAGAATATTTCAGGTTAATATCTTGAATAATACTTGCTTGTTCGTGGTTCAGGTAACCTTTTCTCAATGAGTTTCCTCAGCCTTTTATAGTGAACTTTCGAAATTTTGCCCGTTGAAGAGATAAAGCTAATTTCAAAAGTCACTTGTGTTCGTTGGCTTGTCTTGTTGCAGTCCTTGATGTTAATATTTCCTCGTATTTAATGTCTTGCGGCAAAGATTGACGCGTTTCGACACTTGTGCAATGCTTCCCATTGGTTTGTTCCTTTTGCACACAACTGAACTAACACTTTATCTCTCGACAACTTTAACATGTTACCATTCTCGAGTAACATTCTTGACTTTCATCAACGGATCTCGTTCAATTGTTTTGACTTGATCGCAATCTTTTATTCCCCAGTGACTTGAGTTAGCTTCCAATCTTTGGATGACTCATCCGTCACTTCAACTTGAGACTTGGCTTCTTGAGTTGACTTGACCGACTCTCCATACAAATGATTCACGCTTGATATACTTTCAGTCGAGTTCTTGACTCTCATTCTTTTCCATACTCAAATTGCCTTGCAAAATGCATCTTCACTTCAGTCTTGATTGACTTCTTTTCATAAGCTCTTTTAGAAGCATCATCCCCCGCTTCCTCTTGAGCCATTCTTTGTTTGCCTTTTCGTTCTCTTCCTCCTGTCTTCTTATCGCCTCTGCGTTCTTTCTTGCCATTTCCCGTTGGCCACTTCATCATACCCACCCCAAAAGAGATCCTCCATTTCTTTCCAGGGTCTACATATTCAATATTCTTGGTTTGTGGTGGAGGTCGGGAACCTCTTCCACCACCACTTCTTCCTCCTCCTCTCGGGTGTATCTTTGCACGGAGTCTTATGCTTACTTACCGAGTGATCGCGGAAGTCTGCTTGCCAACTTCTTCACACAATGCAAGACCTTTCTCCCGTCTGATGATCCCAAACTTGGGCTAGTGACATTCCTTGGAAATAGCCTTCGGATTCGAGCGTTTTGAATTCTTCAACTGATCTAGGCTCAGATCCATTGTCAAGGTCAGCATCTTGATCCTTCCCTGTTTGAATACCACCATACTATTTCAGTACTTCTTGAACGCGGGCATCCTGCTTTTTGGAACACTCCTCAATCCCTGCTTCAATGATTCTTCTTTCCTCCGACATTGGCACAACAGAGTGCTCAATGGGTAGGGTTCTGAGGACTTTGCTCGGGATGCATGCGACTTGACCTTGACCTGAGGGTTTTACTATCATTAAAGTCAAATCCGTCGAACGTTCCCCCTCAACTTCTTTCCCTTCTTCTCAGCTGCAATCTTCTCAGCTGCAGATTCCTTCAACTTTTCTTCTTTTAATTTCCTTAGGGACTCCTCTTCCCCCTTTTGGCATCATCAAAGGAAAGACGAACCCCAGGGAACATGCCTGCGATCATGAAGTCGAGTCTGCTTAGAGCTGAATTTTGTTTGGAGTCAGCTGTTGCATAAGCTGCTCGAAATTCTGAGCGAGTTGCCTTGGACTCGGCCGCCACCAACTTCATTTCAGCCACAAGTAGGCTGAATTTGTCATTCATTGTGTTCTCTAGGCGCATAATTTCTTTTCTCTGGGATTCTTGCAGCAGCTCCATTTTAGTGTTGTGAGACTCGTGTAGCCTTTCGATATAAGCCTGCATCCTTTGCTTGATATCAGTGTTGTCAGTCATCCAGATGAGCATTCTGCCATATAATGCTTTGAAATAACAAACTTGTTCGATTCGCATGGCGATTCTTTGTGAGACCATTCCCGATCCATACTACTATCCCTCTCAAGTCACCGTGAGGGTAGCATCCCTGTTGTCCAGTCTTAAGTCGAGTGAGGCTTGATGTCTTTCAATCTTCTCAATCTCTTCACAGATTTTCTTGAAGACCTCACGAATCTCAAATGTCTCACTTGATTCACTGCAAGCCACTCTTCATCAAAGTGGAATTTACCGAACAATGGTGTCGATGGGGATGATTGGATCTTCTCTTACAAAGAATCTTCGTTGTTGAGCGCGCGATCTCTTCTTCTAACTCGATAGGATTTGTGTGAAAGTGATGAGAATCCAGATCACGAAGGATCCGGGCAACACCAAATGCAAGCTATCTCGAGTTCTTGAAGACTATGTAATTGAGTTCTTGAGTTCTTGTATTTATTTATCATAGATTAGGTATTAATTTCCATTTTTTTGAGTCATTTGATTGGCCAAGTTGATGTTTGAGGCCAAGTATATTGAGTCTAGAGTCATTTTAGTTAATCATGGGTCGAAAGGAAGCATTGACGATCGAAGAAAAAGAGATTGCGTTCAAAAATGTCCAAGCGCGTCAACATTTTTAGACTAGCAGGGTTTAGTATTTTGGCTATAACTTTCTCTACAAAATTGATATTGAGCTAATTCAAGATGCTATGGAAAGCTAATAGAAAGGGCCACAACTTTCATGAAGACGTCGGGGCTAATTACGTGAAGAACATGGCCTGGCTGTGCTATTTGCACGGCCGTGTTCACGAAGATGTGACGAACACGGCCTGGCCGTGCTTCGATGCACGCGGCCGCAGCTTCCGATGCTTTTGATGCGGCCGTGCTTTTGCCGCGTTTTTGAGTCTTTCAGTTTTTCATTTCCTTTTTGGTTTTGAGTTGATTCCTAGTTGGTTTAGGGTTTGTTTTGAGTCGCTTATATAAAGGCAAACACTTGTTTATTTTTCATAACAACTTTGATATTGAATATTGATTGAGATTATTCTCCCCAACCCTTAGGGTTTTTCTAAGAGCTTCGAGATTGTTCATCTTGTTGCGAATTATAACTTATCAAGCAAACTTACACATTCGTTTGTGGCGTCTACGCATACCCAAGTTCTTGCTCGATACCAACCGATGTGAACCGCAGAACGATCGGGCATACGACCCAACAACAATATGTTGTTAACCCAAGATATTCACTAGTTTGGTTAAAGATTGGTGGAAACCTCGACTTGTTGCTTAGCAAAGCAAGAACCTCGGTATGCGTAGACGCCACAAACGAATGTGTAATTTCGCTTGATAAGTCGAATTCGCAACAAGATGAACAATCTCAAGCTCTTGAAAACGCAGGGTTGGAGAGAATAATCTCAATCAATATTCAATATCAAAGTTGTTATGAAAAATAAACAAGTGTTTGCCTTTATATAGGCGACTCAAAACAAACCCTAAACCAACTAAGAATCAACTCAAAACCAAAAAGAAAATGAAAAACTGAACAATGACTCAAAAATGCGGCAAAAGCACGGCCGTGCATCAAGCACGGCCAGCCGTGTTCGTCACGTCTTCAAATAACACGGCGTGTGCAAATAAGCTCGGCCAGGCCGTGTTCTTCACGTAATTAGCCCCGACGTCTTCATGAAAGTTGTGGCCCTTTCTATTAACTTTCCATAGCATCTTGAATCAGCTCAATATCAATTTTTTAGAGAACGTTATAGCCAAAATACTAAACCCTGTTAGTGTTAAAAATCTGTTGACGCGCTTGGACGTTTTTGAACGCAATCTCTTGTTATTCGATCGTCAATGTTTCCTTTCGACCCATGATTAACTAACATGACTCTAGACTTAATGTACTTGGCCTCTAATATTAACTTGGCCACTCAAATGACTCAAAACAATGGAAATTAATACCTAATCTATGATAAATAAATACAAGAACTCAAGAACTCAATTACATAGTCTTCAAGAACTCGAGATAGCTTGCATTTGGTGTTGCCCGATCCTTCGTGGATCGGATTCTCACCAAAAGGAAACATCTCCGAAAGGCATCATCGCGTACATATGGGATGGGTTGCGAGGTTTGTGCCTGCGATGATGGAGTTGGTGTAGTCATTCGCCGCACGGTATGTGGGAGCCTGCACGCTTGACTCGGTTTCACCGGGGCTTTGGGATTGCTTTGTCCAAATTGCCTTAATGACCTCTTCGATCTCGGTAGATTTTTCTAAATGAAGTACCTGGTCCTCTATCGCATCATCAAAGCACCATCGGATGATGATGATACTTGTGGGCTTGCTCATCATCAAAATTACATTTTTGACGAGCCGCTTTGTCACTTAGTCGCTCTTAGTTTTGAGAACATCCTCACCGGGTCCATATGATTTGCAATCGGAGTGGACTCGGCTTCATCTTCGGACGCCAAGAATGATATATCAAGGTTCTCCTGGGAGTCATGAAGTGCACTAATCTCATTTTCTATTTCAGCGCTTTGAACTGGAGGAATGTTCTGTATCTCTTGACCCTTACTTAGGGAAGTCTCAACCTCCCTTAGGCATTCAATACCTCCAGCAGACTCAACTGCTGTGAGGCCTTCATGTTCCCTTTGACAGTCTCAACTGTCTTAGGGTCTTCTACGATCCCTTCGGCGATCGATGCAATTATCTTAGGGTGTTCGACCATGGCATCCGTAGGAGTCTCAACTCCTTGGATTGCACTTTCACTGCCCAGAGTGTTAACTCGCAGGGCATCTCCATCCTGTGCCTTGACTCTAAGAACAATGTCATTAGCCTTCAAAGCAGTTGACACTTCACCGAACAGACTAACTCATTTGTGCGAGCTTCCTTAATGTCACTCTCATGTTCTTTTTCTCGTTTACTTCACCTCCTTTCTCGCAAATTGAGTCTTCCACATCATCCTCCAACCCCGGCCGTGGTGGAGAGAGCCCCCTCGGCGCACCACCGAGTGACTGACTAATGGGGTCACTTTGCTCCTGGCTCGCGGCCTTTTCCTTTGAGTGCTCAGCCGCTGGGCCAGGTGGTAAAACACCTTCTTCAGGGGTTGGCTCAACTTGGGTGCACAAAATCTCAGTGTCATTGCCAGTGCCCTTGGATCCATCCTCCGATTGTACAGGGGACGTGGCTGTAGCGACAACTAAGGCAATGTGCTGTGCCACTCCCAGAGGACCGGTCTGCAGGAGAGATTGAGCCGACTCTCCTGGTCCTTCAATCAATTGTTGCTCTTGCATTAGCCGATTCCCTCGTGAGCCTGGCCGCATATATGACTTCTCTATCGCAAAGAACGGGATCCATATCTTCATCACTTTCAGAGTACTCAACAAGATGTTCATGGGTATGTTCGTGAGTACCGGTGAACATGCACATCTTCGACTTCTCTAGAGCATGGGCTTTTTCTTTTTCTTTCTCCATGATGATTCAAAGAATATCCATGCAATTGTCTTCATCAATGGCCTATCGCACCGTATTTACGCCGAGGAATCGCAGAAATCATCTTCCTCATCAATGAACTCGGGGGTTTGTGAATTGTACCCTTGAGTGATCAAGTTTCCATGTACTCCACTCTCGTGAGCGCGTTTGGATGTCTTGATATAGTGGAGAATACATGATGACATCGTCATCATCATCTTCGCTTCTTGTCTTCATTTTTCGGAATTGAAGGCAAGAGACTATGCTCTCCTCGCCTTCAAAAAGATCGGTGGCGGTGGAGAGACAACCTTTTCAATCGTAGGTTCGATTGTCTTGTTCGCCGCTTTACTTCCTCACTGTTTCTCATACAATTGTGTCTTCGGATGTTATCTGCTGCAAATCATCAGCAGACTTAGTTGTTTCATCAATCACTTCAAGAGACTGCTCTTCCTGAGTGTCAGCAGTCTCAACTTCTTTTGTTGGTTCGGTAGAAGATTCACTTTATTCTTCTCAAGCTCGGATCGCTTGAACAATCTCTTCTTTCTCAGAGGAACTTCTGGTTCAATATCCTCTGGTTCATCAACAGTGAACACTGTTGGGTTTTTCTTGGAGGCAGCTGCCTTTCGCGTCTTGGCAATCCTCTTATTCCTAATGGCTAGAGAAGGGATTTGAGGTTCCTTCTCAGCCTCTGCAGCGGGCGGGAGACTCCTGCAGGGCAGGTGCATTCATTTTTTCTCACCGCAGGGGCAACCTTCTTCTTCGGAGTCAGCAGGGGCAACTTTCTTCTTTGGAGGAGGGGTAGCAGCTGTGTCTTCGAGATCAGCTGATTCCCCCTCATTAGTGTCAGTACTCTTGGCATGAGCTCTCTTCTGGGCACCTGAGAGGTTTGCCCTGAACATCTTTTTGTTAACATGGAAGGGTTTGCCTTGATGAAGAGCAATACCCTTCACTTCCAAAGAGATGGCCAATCACAAGGTCATATCTGAGAGAACATCCAAAGGAATCATCTTCTTTGAAGGTCTTGTTCAAAACATTCGGCAGAGTCTCAGCCGTATACGAACTCATCCCGATTAACCTTCTTGCCCCGCATGATCGCAGCCATGACGATCAGCTTAGTCTTTGACAACTGGTTGAAGCTTCCAAACTTCATATCTACGCATTTGGAGGCGACATCCATCAGCTTATGATAGTCGCCCTTCAGTAATTACTTGTCGGCTTTGTAGACTACCTTACCAACACACTCAGGTTTGGCTACTTCTTTCCATGCAGCATCCAAGTCTACATCCGCTTCATGTATCTCCTTTATGCCTTCCAACGGCAACAAACACTGCTTAGCGAGGTCCTTAGCACTTGTTATGATGTCCTTGTGGTGGATAGAAGACTTGATTCCTTCGTCCTGCACCTCCGCGTTGACATAGAACATCGCTACCTCCTCAAGGTAGGTGTGGGAATACTCCATGGTTAGAAAAGCCTTGAGACCTGACTTTTCTAGCATCTCAGTGATTTTCAGAACAAGGGTTTCATCAGAACCCTGCTTCACCATTCCTTCGAAGTCAACTGATGATCCTGAGTGGATTTGCTTGGAGAGCTTGACATAGTCGATCTTTGGTGCCATTTTCAGAGAGTTTTACCGATTAAAAGCTGTAGAAAGTGCTTGAGGATACTTAGGGTTTCCGAGAGAAAAGAGAACTTTGCTTTGCCTTTTCTTTGAAGATGAACAGTTTCAATAAGAGAGAGAAAAAGCTGAAAACCGTATATATAAGGGTTATGAAAGGACAGTTCTTCTGATTTTGAAATTTTGATCGAGATCAACGGCTCAGATTAAGACATCAAACCACATTTAATTCCTCGCATTTAATGCAGCAACATTTATATCCAATCATATGCTTACTGTGCAACTTTTTACTGTACCCGTCATTATTACGCTGATGTCATCCTTAAAAACATTCCCGCTCATTTAAAACGACTGCGTTTTTGTCACTTAGTTCATAAATGACTCAGCTTATATCAAATATGACTTAACTCGCTTATCTCTTTTCATTAAGTGACTCAAATTTTCAACCTAACTCGATACAAACCTGACTTTTCCCATATGGTTGTTTCACTTTGCTGATTTGTGAAACTTGCTCTTTTATCATTTTCTCATCGACTATCTCTGCTGATTGAGTCTTCTGAGTGTTAACTCAGCTCAATTAACCCTAGCTCATTCTTAAGCTCCTCAAATCTTGACTCACATAGGGGCTTGGTGAATATGTCGACTAATCGCTTATCGCTTGAGATATATTCCAAAGTGATGTCTTTCTTTTCAACATGAACTCTTATAAAATGATATCGACATCAATGTGCTTTGTTCTTGAATGCAACACAGATTCTCGAGTGATTGCAATAGCACTAGTGTTATCACACATAATTGGAATCTCTTTTTCTTCAATCTCGTAATCTCTCAGCTACTGTCTCATCCATAAGACTTGAGCACACCAGCTGCCCATAGCTATGTACTCTGCTTCAGCTGTGGATGTGGCTATTGAATTTTGCTTCTTGCTAAACCAGAAACCAATCTATTTCCAAGCATTTGACATGTACACTGTAAGTTTTTCCTGTCAACTCTACATCCAGCATAGTCTGAGTCTGAGTCACCAATAAGTTTGAATCCACCTTCCTTTGGATGCCATAAGCCAACTTCCTGGCATCCCTTCAAATACCTTAGGATTCTCTTAGCTGCAGTCATATGGCTCTCCTTTGGTGCAGATTGAAATATTGTACATACACCTACTGCAAAGGTGATGTCTGTCCTGCTGGCTGTTAAGTAGAGCAATGATCCATTAAGTGCTCTATATCTGGTTTGATCTACAACCTTGCCATCTGCATCCATGTCCATCTTGACTGATGTGTTCATTGGTATTTTCACAGAAGACTTCTCTTCCATACCAAATTTCTTCATTAAATCTCTCGTGTATTTTGTTTGATTTATGGAGGTTCCATCCTTCAATTGCTTGACTTGAAGTCCTAGGAAGAAAGTCAGCTCTCCCATCATGCTCATCTCAAATTTACCTTGCATGAGGTTTGAGAACTTATCACACAGCTCTTTATTTGTGGATCCAAAAATGATGTCATCCACATATATTTGAACAAGCAGTATACTCTCTCCATCTTGAATTCTGAAGAGTGTTCTATCCACTTTGCCTTTGGTGAATCCATTGTCAGTTAGAGATTGAGACAATGTATCATACCATGCTCTTGGTGCCTGTTTCAATCCATATAATGCTTTCTTGAGCTTGTACACCTTATCTCCAATAGTCTTCTCAAAATTTGGAGGTTGTTCAACATAGACTTCTTCCTCTAGCATTCCATTTAGAAATTCACTCTTCACATCCATTTGATACACAAAGTGAAGTTTTATCTCGCAACATAGGCAAGAAACATCCTTATTGCTTCCAATCTTGCAACAGAGCAAAGGTTTCATCAAAATCTATTCCCTCTTCTTAGCAATACCCTTTGGCTACTAATCTTGCTTTGTTTCTCACCACGGATCATTCCTTATTCATCTTGTTTCAAAACCCATTTTGTGCCAATAACATTTTGATGGGTTGGTCTCTCGCACCAATTCCCATACCTTGTTTCTTTCAAATTGATTCACTCTTCTTGCATGGCTTGAATCCAATGTGTGTCATCCAATGCTTGAGACACGTCTTTTGGCTCTATTTGGGAAATAAAATAAGTAAACATTGCTTCATGTTGTGCTCGATCTGGTTCTTATGCCATCTCTTACATCACTAATAACTTACTCGTGGATGGTCTCTCACCATCTTACATCAAGTTGGAGCAAGTCACCGATTCACTGCCTGAGCTAAATTGTCTTTATTAGCTCTTTCATCTTTATTCACCAGAGACTTTCCAGGTTTGTCTTTAAGATTCAACTATTTCATCTTCATCTCGTGTTGATTGCTCTTACTTGACTTCAACATAAGGACTCTTTTGCATAGTTGGTTGATTCAACTTGTCGCTAACTCTTCAATGTCTTTTTCCATTCACATTGGGTTCATAAAAAACCACATGGATAGACTATTCTGTGACTATAGTCCTCTTGTTCAACACTATATAGGCTTTTCTCTCACCGAGTATCCCCAAAAAGATACCTTCATCGCTTTTAGCATCAAAATCCTTCAAATTATCATTGTTGTTGTTATGGATGAAGCATTTGCATCCAAATATCCTAAAGTACCCAACATTTGGCTTTCTCCCTGTCAAAATCTCATAGAGAGTCTTGGTTAATTGCCTGTTAACCATGCATCTATTTTGAGTATAACATGTTGTGTTAATGGCTTCAGCCCAAAATCTCTTAGGCAATCCAGCTTCAGCTAACATGGTCTTTGCAGCTTCCTTGAGAGTTTTGTTCCTTCTTTCACTACTCCATTCTCACGTGGAGTTCTTGCTACGATAACTCATGAGCAATACCATTTTCAACACAATACTGAGTAATTATCCCATTGACAAACTCAGTTCCTCTATCAGACCTTATCTATAATGGTTTGGCTCTTTTCATTTTGAACTCATTTCAATAGTTGAGGTAACTTCTGCAAAGTTTTCTTCTTTTTGCACATGAAGATTGTCCATGTATATCTTGAATAATCATCTACCACCACTAGGGTGTATTTCTTTCCACTTATGTTGGCTGGTTCAATCGGACCAAATAGATCCATATGCAAATCGATGTAATATCCTTGTTGAAGAAGGAATTGGCTTGTCCTTAAATGAAGATTTTATTTGCTTTCCCATCTTGCATGCATCACATACACTTTCTTTCTTGTACACCGAGTCCGCAATCCTTCCACAAGATAACTCCTTGCAAGCTTGTTGATTGTCTTGAAGTTCAGATGACTCAGCTTTTGTGCCACATCCAACTTGATTTGGCTGTGCTCTTTGCTAACAGACAAGTGCTTGGTGTAGCAGTAGACCAATCTACCACATACATATTTTTCTGTCTTGATCCTTGAAGCAGTATTTCATTTGATTCAGCTTCTTTGATCTGGCACACTCCCATATTGAATCCAACATTGTAGCCCTTGTCACGAGTTGGCTGATGCTTAGCTAGTTGAAGTTGAGGCCTTCAACATAAGCAACATCTGTGATTTCCAATCCATTCTTCTTGATAGATATCTGTGCCTTTGATTTCCCCCAGAGCTTCATTTCCTCCAAATATGACTTTTCCACCTCTTATCTCCTTGAATCTTGACAGTTTTTCTTGTTTCCTGTCATATGTCTGGAACAGCCACTATCCATGTACCAGGTTCCTTGGCACTCAACTGTTCCTTGAACCTGCAATCAAAGAAATTAGTTTTTAGGTACCCATACTTGCCTGCGTCCCGAGGGGTTAGTCTTTGTAAGATGATCCAACTAACCTATAGTCAAAGGACTTGACTCTAAGAGGTTGTCATCTATTAGTGTCATAATCATAGTGCACATTAGCAAATTGCTTGGGGTTTTAGGTTCATACAACTGTCTCTTTTGTCTCGTATGCTTGTGTGTGTGTTTTAGCAATTGCTTTCTTGGGGTAGTTGTGATGTTTTTGAGTGTAGTGCCTGGGTGCATATGTGTGCGATAATAGCTATTTTCCCTTTGGAAAGACCTTTGCTTTGAGGTTTAGGTCTCTCGCCATTTAGGCTTCTATTCCATTGGTCTTGGGTTGGTGCACGGGTCGTGCTAGGGACGCACGCCCGCCCGTCGCACTTTCTGACTTGATACTTGTTCGTTTCTTTCTGTTTTTCGCCTGGTTCGTCTGACTTCTTCCCGATTCAACTCCAAACTTTGTACGTTACTTCAAGTATCGGGGGTTCTTTACCGCAATGCTCCGAATTGTTGCCAAAATGCTACAATTATCAATGCGATTCCTACAAAACGAGCAAAGCGTAATACATTTTGTAGGTCCCAAGGGGTGAGGAGAGTGTAAGGTTTAGAAGGGGGGTTGAATAAACCTTACCAACTTTTCGATTTTAGTCCTTTTAAAATAATACATAGTTAAATACACACTAAGTCCTTGAGGGACATCTAAGTTAGTTAACCAAATAGAGTTAGCCACTCAACAGGACTCGATTGAGCTATTGATAGAATAACTCAAATTTTACTCTAAACCTTAACTTGGGTCGTGATGAGATTTTCAGCGGAAGACTTAACACCCTAGAATTTGGTTTAAGATTGTTTTAACACTTGATTTTAGCACTTTGTTAATTATCGCTTGGATAGCAAATTATCGCCATATAAAATGATATGCACGAAAAGTAAATGCTGAAATGTGAATGACACAATAAGTTTTATAGAGATTCAAAGATGGGATAATTCTTCTAATCATCTCTTCTCCAACTCCTGGAGGAATCCACTAAGTATTGATCGTAGTACAAAGTGGTTAATGGTCCGTATACAAGTCTTGATCACACAACGGTGACTTGATCCTTTGGGACTCGATCCTGAGATGCCTTGGTCACACAACCGCTTCTCGTCCGACTCATCTTCTTCACGGGCGCATGCGTTGCTACTTGACTTAAGCTCACTTGCTCAAGCTTCTTGGATTTGATCACGAAGCCCTCCAATAACTTGAGACTGGTTCGACCTTGAACCTTTCTACAATCCTCATTGGAATGTAGACCCCTTTTGATTCTTCAAAAGTTTCCTCTTCAACATTTGAAGTTGTCTTTCCTTCACAAACTGGCTTGGTGTTGGATCGATTTCCTTCAAGTTTAGGCTTGAGGATTTGCTTGAATAACTTGAGAATATTTTTCGGGTTACATTCGAATGTTAGATTGAATGTTCGTGGTTCTGTAACCTTTTCTCAAAGTGATTCCTCAGGCTTTTATAGTGAACTTTCAAAAATCGCCGAAGAAGATAGGCTGATTTCAAAAGTCACTAGTGTTCGTTGGCTTGTCTTGTTGCGATCCTTGATGTTGACATTTCCTCGTATTAATTGTCTTTGAGCCTTCCGGTTCGACGACACAAGGTGCATGCTTCCCATTGGTTTATTCCTTTTGCACGCTTCTGGGATCGAGTATTTTAAGACATGGCAAAGATGGAAGTATTATTTGTTTAGGTAATATTCTTGACTTCTCAGGCAACGGATTCTTTTCGTTGTCTTGAATTGACTTGCCTTTTCCCCAGGTGACTTGAGTCCGCTCCAATGATTGAAAGACTCATCTTTCACTTCAACTTGACTTGGCTTCTAGAGTTGACTTGACTGACACTTCACACAATCAGAATTGTAACCGACACTCCTTCAATGAGTTCTTGACTTTTCCTCCTTGCCACATTCAATTGCTTCACAAATCAGTCTTCATTTTAGTATTCATTTTAGTCCTTCCAGGCATTGACTTGACTCAACTCGTACAACCCTATCTATTATAATGCACATTACAAGAAAAATGGGGTGCCAACTTTCTAGTCTAAGTTTTACATGTCATTCATTAAAATCTAACAAATAAATTTCCCAACAATATCCCCCTTTTTGATGATGCCAAAACTTAAAACATACATACAAAATGTAAATAGCAAAGATACATACAGACAATGTGGAAACATAGAATGTATGTGTAGAATCAATCTTTTATTGATCATAACATTCTTGTCCTTTACACAGTTGTTTACAAAGTGTATCAGAGCAAACATCTATGTCTACGCAAAAATGTACAGAAGACTTACATACTTATGCATTTACAATAGTAAATTACATGAAGGGGTGGACAGCAACACTTCATCTCCTTCACGCCTCCTTCCTTCTTTCTTCATCACTATGTCGTCTTCCTCGACCTTTTTCTCTTCTTCTCTTCTTCTTCACCGCTTTTTTTTCTCATAAGCTCTTCTCCGCAACTTCATATTTTCTTTTCCTTTCTTATCTCTCTTCCCACAAATGAGTTTGTCTTCTATTTTCTTCTTCGATTCTCTTTACATATTCAACATTGTTCCTGCCACTTGCATGTTAGCTACTTCAAACCCAATTTCAATAGATCCCTCCTTTCTTCCCCTGGATCTATGTATTCAATGTTTTTGGGTAGAGGTCTAGGTTTGAAACCTCTTCCTCCACTACTTCTACCTCTTTCTCTGGGTGTGTATTGTATTGGGGCCTTTTTTTTTTTCCAGAGAGTGACCCGCAGAGTGATCAAGCAGAGTCTCACGCTTGTCGCCTTCTTCGCACAACTTGAGCCCTTTTTCCCAATACAAGTCCCCTGTGCTTGGGCCATGGTCATGTTCTCGGTATCCCTCGGATGCGAGCGTCTTGAATTCATGAACAGATCTAGGATCGGTTCGATGTCCGAAATGGCATCGAGTATCTCTTCCTTTGGAATGCCTCCGTCTTGTTTTTAGTATGTCCATCGCACGGGCATCCATTTTTCTTTCAATCTCCTTCATCTCTGCTTCTACTATTTTCCTCTTCTCAGACATGGGCACAACAGAGTGTTGGAGCGGCAGAGTCACTGGAAGTTTGCTGATTATGTCAGCTGTGACAAGTCCTTGTTGAGGGGTTCTAGCAACCATTAAAGTCATGTCTTTCGAACCTTCCCCCTCAACTGATTTTCCCTTTTCTTTCTTCTGCTCTTCAGTTGTCTTCTCCTTCACACAACAAGCGTCTTCTCACCATTGCGGATCCTTCCAACTTCTTCTTTAGGTATTCCTTTTCCTCCTTTTTGGCATCATCGAAGGAGAGAGGAACCCCTGGAAACATGCCAACAAGCATGAAATCTAGGCGGCTGATAGCTGAGTTCTATTTGAATTCTGCTGCGGAGTATGCTGCTCGAAATTCTGAGCGAGTGGCTTTTGATTCAGCTGCCACCAGCTTCATTTCAGCCACGAGGAGGCTGAATTTATTACAATGCATAGTCTCCTCGACGCGCAAAGTTCTTACTTGTGGAATTCACGCAATAGAATTGCATTTCAATGTTGTGAGATTCATACATTCTATCAATGTTTTCTTGCATTCTTCTCTTCATATCGGATTATCGCGCTCCGGATCAACATCTTATTATACAATGCCTTAAAGTATCGAACCTTGTTCCACACGTATTGTTTGTTGTCCACCATTCCGGATCCTCGACTATTATTCCACGCAGACGGCGGAAGATTAGCATCTTTGTTATCCACCTCATGTCCAGGTGAGGCCTGGTGCCTTTCCATCTTCTCTATCTCTGCAAAAATTGCCTTGAAAACTTCTCGAACTTCAATCAAGTTACCTCCGTCTCAGCTGGTGGCCAAGCAATCAAAGTCAAAGTCTGCTTTGGGACGATGGTATCTGTGGGAATAACTAGATCAGGTTTGTGGAAGTGCCTCTTGTCTCGAGCTGATTCTTCATCAAGGTCCTGCAGTTCTAGTGAGAAGGGGAACGTTTGTTCAAACGCATCATCACGGACATAGGGAATATGCTCAACAGTGACTTGTGGTCGTGATGTGCCTGGTTGAGTCGATTCTCGCTGCTGTGCGGTTGATCGTGATTCAAACTAGGGGGTCTGGCTGTGGTATGGACCACTGGCCGAGCTCTCACTTGTCTCAACAACTTCATCGGTCTCACCGGTTTTTCCATGTGAGTTGTCTGTTCCTCGGCTGTATCAGTAGCGTCATCGGAAGATGATGAGTTTTGAAGATTTGGCTCATCATCAAAATTGAATGTTTGACGAGCAGCCTTGAATTCTGGCTTACTCGTGCTTGGGAGAACATCCTCACCGAGTCTTTTAGATTTGCAACGGGGATGACTCGGCTTCATCTTCTCCTTCCATCCCAGGTTATGTCGGTCAATCTTATCTCCTTCTCGGATGCATCAATGACAGGAGAAATGTTCTCATGCGTTTCTCTTTCTTTACCTCGGGAAGTCTCAACCTCCCATAGGCCTTCACTACCTCATGCGGTCTCAACTGCAGCAAGGCCTTGACAATCCCTTTGATAGTCTCACTGTCTTGGGGTCTTGAGAGGTCGCATCCACCGGAGTCTCAACTCCATGGATTGCACTTTCATTGCCAGTGTTAACTCCCGGCAGATCCATCTTGTGCCTCGACCGCATCGCCAGCGTCATTGGCTCGCAGAGCGGTTGGCACCTCACCGGAGATAGTCTCAACTCGTCTCGAGCCTCGTTAGTGACAACTTGTGTGTTTTTGTTTGTTGTTCCTTATCCACTTCGCCTCCTAGATTCGTTGTGGAGTCATCTGCAGACCCTCCGACCTAGCTACGGTGGAGGTTTCCCCCTCGGCTAGCACACCACCGAGTGACTTGGATTGGGGTCACTCTTCTCCAAACTCCCGGTATTTCCTATGAGTGTTCAGTTGGGGGTGTGGTAAGACACCTTCGAGGGGGTTGGCTCGACTTGGTTCCCCAAGTTCCCGGTTTCATCGCCACGTCCCTAGATCCATCCTCCGAGTGAGTCAAAGTGGTTGCAATAATAACAGAGCAATTTGTTGTACCACTCCCAATGGATCAATCTCCACTGTGATTTGGAAGACTCTCCAGGTCCTTCCATCACCGTTGATCATGCATCATTCTCGATTCCCGCATGGCTTGCTTTGCATTTCCAATTTTTCGTATGGTGCAGCAGGGTCCAAATCCTCATCACTTTCTCAAAGTATGTCAAGATGTGGATGAGTATGATCAATGGTCCCGATTAGAGGACAAACATCAAGCTTTCGCATGAGCTTACGCTTCCTCTCGCTTCTAGCCTCGTTTTTCTCCTTTCGAATTTGCAGCATGTTGATGCATTATCCTCATCAAGGGCTTGCGCAAAGATCAGTATCAACTTCAAGCAACCTCAAGAGTTCCTCTTCCTCATCAATAAACTCGGGTGTTCAAACTGCACCCTTAGAGTGACTTAACTTCCATTTTCTCCATTCTCGCAGACGATTTTGGATGTCCGGATACAAAGTGGAGATAACATGATCACATCATCTTCATCATCTTCCTATTGTACTTCTTTCTCAGAATGAAGGGAAGCAGATTTGTTGCTCAACACCCTCAACAAAGATCCTGTCCGGGCGAAGATACAGCCCTGTCGACAGGAGATTCAACTGTCTCAGCTTCTTCTTGTTCCTCAGCTGTCCTGTCCAAAGGTGGGTCTTTGACTTGCTTTTGCTGATCGGCCTCAGCAGACTTGGCTGTTTCATCAATTATTTCTGGAGACTCTACTTCTCCAGCCGTCTCAGTAATTTGTTCCAGCTGAGTGGCCAACTCAGCTGTTTTCTCAAGCTCTGAACGCTTGAAGAGTCTTCTTCTTTTGGTCCTCACCAGAGGAATTTCTAGTTCGGATTCGGTTTCCTCAGAATCCTGGGCAGCGGGGGCCGGTGCCACTTTCTTGGTTTGAGGAGCTGGCTTTCTTGGCTTGTCAGTCCTCTTCTTTTTGACAACTGGGGAAGGTATTTGAGGTTTCTTCTCACCATGCGGCGCAGGGGCAGGAGACACGGCCGCGGGCGGTGACTGGCCGTAGGGGCAGTGCGATTGTTTTCTTTTCGCCATTTGTTGGCGCATCGCTCTTTTCCAAATTGGTGTAGGGCAACTTTCTTCTTGGGAGGGGAGACAACGCTTGTTTCCTCAGTGGTCAATGATTACCCCTCACCGGTATCCACTCTCTTGGCATAAGATCTCTTCTCGAGCTCCTAAAAGATTCGATCGTAACATCTTCTTGTTGACATGGAACACCTTTCCATGTCGAGGAACACCTTTCACTTCCATCAACCGCCAATCACAAGGCCATACCAAGACATCCTCCAAATGACCCATCGCCCTTGAAGGACTTATTCCCAACATTCTCGCAAAGTCGATGTATACAAACTCAAATTGATTGATCTTCTTTTCTTCCATAATCGCAGCCATGACTATCGACTTGGTTTTGGAAAGCCGATTGAAACTTCCAAACTTCATATCCACACATTTCGCGACGATATCCATGAACTTGTGATAATTGTCCTTCAAAGCTTTCTTATCACCGTGTAAACCACCTTCGCAAAGACATCAGTTTGGCCACTTCCTCCCATGCAACAACCATGTTTACATCGCCTCAAGTATCTCCTGGTTTTCCTTCCGACGACGGCGAAAAGCGGTGCTCCGCAAGGACTTCAAAGAAGCTGATGATTGTGAATTATTTGCCATGAACAGAGGACTTGATGCCTCGTCATGAACTTCGAGCGTTCACGTGAGAACCGAGTGACTTCTTCAACATAAGTCATCCGAAACTCCATCGTGAGAAAGGGTTTCACCTGACTTCTCCACTTTCTCGCCTATCTTCTTCACAAGGGTTTCATCGGACCCCTTAATCATTCCTTCAAAATCCACAAGAGAGCCGGTGTGGATTTGTTTTCCCAACTTAACAAAATCGTAAGTAGATGCCATTTCTTGAAGATTTACCGAACAAAACTTTAGAAATTCACTTTGGAGATCTGTAGGGTTTCGAGAGAAAATACGATCTTTGCTTTTGGAGAGATGAACAATTTTGGTGAAGTGTGAGAGAGAAGGCTAACAACATGGTATATGTATGGGTTATGAAAGGATGTGCATACGGTTTTTGAAATTTGATCGAGATCAACGGCTCATATTTAGCACGCCAATTAGCATTTAATTGCTCGCATTTAATGCGACAACATTTATATCCAATCATAAGCTTTGCGTGGCGACTTTTGATTGTACTGCATTATTATTACGCGACGTCATCCTTAAAACGTTCCCGCTTATTAAAAACGACGCATTTTTGTCACTTAGCTCATAAATGACTCAACTTACTTCTTAGCCGGTTCAATTCTTCTTCTCTCTTTTCACATAGTGACTCAAATTTAGTAACTCGATACAACCGATCTTCCGACATAGCTGATTCACTTAGCTGATTCACACGCCCGCTCTATTTTCATCTTTTCACATTCCATCTCTTCTCCTTGAGTCTTCTAAGTGTTAACTCAACTCAATTAACCCTAGCTCATGCTTGAGTTCTTCAAATCTTGATTCACATAATGGCTTTTGAATATGTCACTAACTATTTATCGGTTGAGATGTATTCCAAAGTGATGTCCTTCTTTTCAACATGGTCTCTTATGAAATGATATCGACATCAATGTGCTTTGTCTTGAGTGCAACACGATTTTGAGTGATTGCAATAGCACTTGTTTTATCACACATAATTGGAATTTCTTTTTCTTCAACATCATAATCTCTCACCGTTGTCTCATCCATAAGATTTGGGCACAACATCCGCCCGCCTATGTACTCTGCTTGGTGTGGATGTGGCTATTGAGTTTTGCTTCTTACTAAACCAGAAACCAAGCTATTTCAAGCATTTGACACGTACACTGGGTACTCTTCCCCAAACTCTACATCCAACATAGTCGTAGTCCGAATAACCAATAAGCTTGAATCCACCTTCCTTTGGATACCATAAGCCGACTTCCTGGCATCCCTTCAAATATCTTATGTTTCTCTTAGTCATAATCATATGGCTTTCTTTTGGTGCGCAGAAATCTTGCACATACACCTACTACAAAGGTGATGTCCGCCCGCTTTTGTTAAATAGAGCAATGATCCAATAAGTGCTCAGATCTTGTTTGATCACCAGCTTGCCATCTCCGCATCCATATCCATCTTGATGATGTATTCATTGGTATTTTCACGTAAGATTTCTCTTCCATACCAAATTTCTTCATTAAATCTCTGGTGTACTTTGTTTGACTTATGAATGTTCCATCCTTCAGCTGTATAACTTGAAGTCCTAGAAAGAATGTCGACTCTCCCATCATGCTCATTTCAAATTTGCCTTGCATGAGGTTTGAGAACTTATCACACAGACTCTTTGTTTGTGGATCCAAAAATAATGTCATCCACATATATTTGAACAAGCAAAGATACTCTCTCCATCTTGAATTCTCAAGAGTGTTCTATCCATTTTGCCTTTGGTGAATCCATTATCTGTTAGGAATTGAGATAATGTATCATACCATGCTCTTGGTGCATGTTTCAATCCATATAGAACTTTCTTGAGCTTGTACACCTTATCTCCAAGAGTCTTCTCGCTCAAATCCTGGAGGTTGTTCAACATAGACTTCTTCTTCCAACAATCCATTTAGAAATGCACTCTTCACATCCATTTGATATACAATGAAGTTCTTGTGTGCAGCATAGGCAAGAAACATCCTTATTGCTTCTAATCTTGCAACAGAGCAAATGTTTCATCAAAATCTATACATTCTTCTTGGCAATGCCCTTTGGCTACTAATCTTGCTTTGTTTCTTACCACGTAATCTTCTTCATTCATCTTGTTTCTGAAAACCCATTTTGTGCCAATGACATTTTGATGGGTTGGTCTTTGAACCAATTCCCATACTTTGTTTCTTTCAAACTGATTCAGCTCTTCTTGCATGGCTTGAATCCAATGTGTGTCATCCAATGCTTGGGACACATCTTTTGGTTCTATTTGGGAAATAAAACAAGTGAACATAGCTTCTTGCTGAGCTCTGGATCTGGTTCTTACACCATCTCTTACATTTCCAATGACTAACTCTGGTGGATGGTCTCTTAGCCATCTTACATCAGGTTGGAGTAAGTTAGCTGGGTTCAGTTGTTTTGCAGCTGTGTTATCTTCAACAGCTCTCTCATCATCACTTAGCTGCAGACTTTCCAACTGTCTTTGAGATTCAACTATCTCATCTTCACCTTGATTAATTACTCCAGTTTCAGCTTCAACATAAGGACTTTTCTGCATAGTTGGCTAATTCAGCTTATCAGCTAACTCTTCAATGTCTTCTCCATTTACATTAGGTTCATCAAAAACCACATGGATAGACTCTTCTGTGACCATAGTCCTTTTGTTCAGCACTCTATAGGCTTTGCTTTTAGGCGAGTATCCCAAGAAGATACCTTCATAAGCTTTAGCATCAAAAACCTTTAGATTATCATCCCTGTCTTTGCTAAAATCATCCTGGTGTCAGGAAATCATCCTGTGTTGCTGAAATCATCCCTGATCGCGAAAATCATCCCAAGATCGTTTTCGGAAATCATCCTGTCTTTGCTGAAATCGTCCCTTTGTCGTATGCTCTCCTCAAGAGCAAACAGTCTATCCTAGTAATCTTGTCCCCACGCTCCTCACGTTGGTGAGAGCTTTCCGAATGTCGGGCCTCCCTTGTAGGAACCCCGCTCAAAACCCCATGCTGAAACCCGGCCAAAACCTCTCTCTTGCGATCATACTCCATCGCCTCAATTGCCAAGTCCTCCTCATCGGGCAACCCGCTACCCTCCTCCTTTTTCGCTCACGCATGGCTTCCGTGACTCTGGTATGCGCCTCGAGTTCATTAGCCAATTAGTATCATTTTCAACCACATAAGTGAGCTATGGGTTAGGAAGTGGGAAGGCAGGTCCAACCCTCTGTTGGAAGAAGGTTATGTTCTCTTCGTCTGATAAGATCTTCATTTGGCGGAGGACATTCTTATCAATTCGCCGACTGCCCTCAATGGGCTCCATTCTTCTCAAATCAACTCGAAAATGCTGAGCAATGGGGGTGATTATCCCCCAATCGATCGCACCCGCGATCCGCTTGGCTAAAAACACAGGCGTGTTCCACAAAATGGGCCGCCATGTTGTAGGGGGTACGGGTTAGCATACACCATAGTAGCTATAGCTCCCGAGCTTGAATGCCCCCGTTATTGTGTTGGGCGAATACGGAGTGTGCGGTGACCTTTTGGATGTACCGGAAGATGGGGTTTCGGAGTGATGAGGCCTTAGATGAGCGTACCTCATATAGCAAGATCGGCGGTTTCCGTGTTCGAACGAACAAATGCCAAAATTCATACTCGCTATAGTTCGCTGGCCGATAAGGGACGTTAGAAGGTACCCCAAAATCTCGTTAAGTTGGGTGATAGATACATGCCTCCACTCGTTTCCCAATCGAAAACGGATCGCTTTGGGGCTCGTTGTTCACTCTCATTTCAATAATGTCCAGTGTGATTAGGAACTCGACCGCTAGCATTTTATAAGTCGCCCATCGCCCTTGCATGAACGCATCCACCCAACCCGTTCGAACATCGCTAATCATCATCGTGTACCCCAAGAGCTTGGGTACACTCGTTGTCAGCATATCTCGTTGGCGTAAAAGAACGAGTGATCAACCTATTCCGGCGCTCCAAAGATATCGGCCTCGAAAAAAAAGTCCATAAGCCTCGGGCCATGCGGATGTACCTCTCTTGTAAGCGGCAACCCCCTCCCCTCGGGCGTCCACTTCGACCTGTCGGTTCCCTTTGGTCAGCCATATGTTCAAGCCTCGTACTAGCAAAAGAAATGTGAGATTCCAAACATGCCAAGCAACACAAGAACATGATGAATTCAATACAAACAAATCAAATATGGAATATTGTCTCATCCCTACAATTTAATCAACAATTAAGCTTCCAAGCCTAAATAACAATGTAATTACAGAGAATCATAGCCACTAACACCTTAAATACTAAAGCTTATGCAAGATTCATCAATAAAACAACCATAAATACTCCAATTCCACAACCCACAAGGTGTTCGATAAAATGCCTAAAAGAAAATTTTAATTAAATCAAGACAAATTCATCAAAACATGCACCATATATGAACTCTAAACCATAATCTACAAGAAATTCAAAACAAAACTTTAAATTCTTACCGAATTCTCAAGATTAGGAAAGAGGCAAAGTTGAACCCTAGGTGCTCCTTGTAATTAAAAACTAACTCCAAAACAAGATTGAGTGTTCAATTCGCGTAGAGTAGTGTGGGGACGAATTGTTGTGATGAAAACAACGTGATTTTGCCAAAGATTGAGGTTGGGGAGCGATTCTTTTCAGTTTAGGGCGCAAGGATGTGTGGAAAGTGAAAACAAAACAATGATCCTCTGGTCTGTTTTAAGCTTCCCCGATAGGCACACGGGCCGCCCGTAAGGGTGCCGAGTTTTGGTCCAAATCCTCGAGCACGATCACGGCGTGCACATGGCGCACGCCCGCTGTTCGGGTGCCGTACCAACACTCAAATTTCAATTTTTTTGTAATAAAAGGAAAGCAAAAAATATCCTAACTTATGAAAGCATTAAAAATCCTAACTTAGCAAAATGGAAACCAAGAAAAAAACATGGGAAGAAATAAAATAAAGAAACCGTTGGGTTGCCTCCCAACAAACGCTAAATTTAACGCTATAGCTTGACGCTTTGTTTATTCGATCACGGTTCTAGCAAAGTAAGGCGTGTCACCTCTTTCTTTTGGTCTCTATGAAGGTAGTGCTTGATCCTCCTGCCATTCACCATAATTGTCTCCCCATCCCGGTCAACAATTCCACTATTCCCCGGAGGATTTAACACTTTCTTGATAACAAACGGCCCCACCACCGAGACTTGAGTTTCTAGGAAAGAGTTTAAGACGCGAGTAAAACAAAAGGACTTGTTCACCCGGTAAAAACTCTCTCTTCTTTATCATTGGATCATGCCATCTCTTGGTGTGTTCCTTGTAAATCCGGGAATTTTCATAGGCTTCATCCTCGAACTCCTCCATCTCATTCAAATATAAAAGCTTATTCTAACCCACTTCTTGGAAGTCAAAATTTAACTTCTTTACAGCCCAAAACGCCTTGTGCTCTAGTTCTATGGGCAAGTGGCATGATTTCGAATACCAACTAATAAGGTGATGTGCCCAATGGTGTCTTGTACGCATCCGATATGCCCATAATGCATCATCTAACTTCATAGCCCAATCCTTGCTATTTATGTTCACTTTGTCTTCTCTAAGATCTGCTTAATCTCGCGATTGGCTACCTCTGCTTTGCCCGCTTGCTTGCTAATGCCACTTTATGCTTGACCCCGTTTTCGCAAGTAAAGTGCTCATCAATTTGTTCACAAAGTGTGACCCCCATCGCTAATCAAAGCTCTCGGGTTCCAAACCGAGTGAATATATTTTTCTTTAGGAATTTGAGCACTACTCGCGCATCATTTGTTTGTGCTTGAATCGCCTCAACCCATCGAGATACGTCCTCCACCGCAAGTAGAATGTACTTGATAACCCGAAGAAGATGGAAAGGGACATATAAAGTCAATCCCCACACATCAAAGAGCTCGACTTCCATCACATTGGTCATAGGCATCTCATGTCGTCTCGAGATATTCCCCATCTGGCCGGCATCTATCACATCGCCGCACATATAAATAGCAATCATTATACAAAGTAGGCCAAGATAAAACCACTCTGCAATACCTTTGCCGCAGTGCGTGTCGGACCAAGTGTCCATCGGAAGGTGAAAAATGGCACTATTGTAGAACTCCCTCCCACTCTTCTTGAGGCACACATCGTCGGATGATAGTGTCTGCGTACCTCTTGACATCATGGAGGAACTTCTTCTTTTGATAGGAAGATAAATCCGAGGCATGACTCCGCCACCAAGTAATTCACAAAATCAGCATACCATGGGAATTTAGCCTCTAACATTAGGAGTTGCTCATCGGGAACTCCTCCTTAATTGCATATGTGCCTTCTTTCTCATCTTTCTTGTACTCTAACCGGACAAGTGGTCTCGCTACCACATTCTCACAACCCTTCCTATCTCGGATTTCCACATCAAACTCCCCGCAACAAAAGAATCCACCAAATCGGTCTCGGTTTGGCATCCTTCTTGTCGAATAGGTATTTGATTGCCGCATGGTCTATGTGGACAATTGTCTTAGTTCCAATCAAGTAAGATCGGAACTTATCGAACGCAAAAACGATTGCCATCATTTCCTTCTTCGTGGTTGTATAGTTTTGCTGGGCATTGACTAAAGTTCTGCTCGCATAGTAGATGGCTCTGAACAACTTGTCCCTTTTCTGGTCCAGAACAGCCCCAACTGCAAAGTCACTGGCATCGCACATCAGCTTGAAGGGCTGACTCCAATCCGGAACTACAAGAATTGGTGTTGTCACCAAAGCCTTCTTTAGAATCTCAAATGCCTGCAAACAATCATCGGAAAAATTGAAAGCAATATCTTTTTCTAATAACTGACTCAAAGGTTTAGTGATTTTAGAAAAGTCACGAATGAACCTTCTGTAGAATCCGACGTGCCTCAAAAAGCTTCTAATGGCCTTCTCATTTGTTGGAGGTGGGAGTTTCTCGATTGCAACAATCTTTGCTCTGTCCACTTTTAAACCTGCAGAAGAAACCCAGTGGCCTAATACAATGCCATCTCGTACCATAAAATGACACTTCTCCCAATTCAAAACAAGGTTAGTTTCCTCGCATCTCTGCAATACTAGAGAAATATTATCCAAGCAATGATCAAAGGAATCTCCAAAAACAGAAAAATCATCCATAAAAACCTCCATTATTTTCTCGATAAAATCATGAAATATAGCCATCATGCATCGCTGAAAAGTCGCAGGTGCATTACATAGTCCGAATGGCATTCTGTGAAATGCAAACATACCGTAGGGACATGTAAATATCGTCTTCTCTTGGTCTTCCGGGGCAATCATGATCTGATTATACCCGGAATAACCATCGAGAAAGCAATAATAATCATATCCCACCAAGCGATCTAACATCATATCAATAAAGGGAAAGGGAAAGTGATCTTTACGAGTGGCATCATTCAACTTCCTATAATCAATGCAAATACGCCACCCAATAACTATTATAGTCGCAATAACCTCATCACTTTCGTTTCTAACTACAGTCATCCACCCTTTCTTTGGTACCACTTGTATCAGACTTAGCCAAGAACTATCAGAAATAGCATATATGATTCCAGCATCTAACCATTTTAAAACCTCTTTTCTAACGACCTCTTGCATTATAGGAATCTTCCATTCTAATTTTATGCATTACAATCGATGGACTTATGCCTTTTAAATCAGAAATTGACCAACCTATCGCAGACTTATGTTTTCTCAACACCCTAAGCAATTTATCAAGTTGAACTGAAGTTAAAAGGGATGATACGATTATCGGATTCGTGTTATTTGCTCCAAGGAATGTGTATTTGAGATGCTCGGGCAAGGGTTTGAGTTCTGGGTTCGAAATGGGTTCTTCGGGTTAACGCACGGGCTGCCCGTGCTCAGACGCATGGGTCGTGCGTTCTTCAGTGATTTCCTCTATTTCTTCGACCCCACGCACGACCTTCCTGTGCTCAGACGCACGGGCCGTGCGCTCTTCAGGTTTCTCAGCCTCCTCTTTGGCCATACGCACGACCAGGGCGTGCTCCGAAGCACGGGTCGTGCGCCCATGCAGAACGGACTCCCGCATGTTTTTCTTCGTGTGCGCGCCTCTCGCGCTTCTCGGTAGCTCCTGCATATTATCTAAAGCACAAACACAGTCATACAAGTCTTGATTATCAAAATCAATCATCATGTTTGATGTTGAACACGAATGTGTCAAACCAAACTCTAAATCATCCTTAAACAATGTATGATCCGCATATTCATCAATGTAAGACTAACTACGCCTATGAAACTACAATTCTCAACACCATCATGAAATTGTAGTGCCTTATAGATAGTAAATAAAACATGCTCATCATTAACCCGTAATGTGAGTTCTCCTTCACATCTATCAAGGCCTTCCCTCGTAGCTAGAATGGACGCCCAAGTATCAAAGGGACGTCTTTGTCCTCCTCCATATCCAAAGACCAAAAATCCACAGGAATATGAATTTATCGACTTTGACAAGCACATCCTCGATGATTCCCTTCGGATACGTGAGTGATCGGTCCGCAAGTTGTAAGGTGACCGTAGATGGCTTCACCTTTCCCAATCCAAGTTGCCTGAAAATGGACAAGGGCATCAAGTTAATATTTGCTCCTAAATCACAAAGTGCTTTCTTAAAGAAAACATCACCAATAGCACAAGGATAGTGGAACTCCCGGATCTTTTAGTTTCGTGGTAGTTTCCTCGATTATTGCACCGCACTTTTCTCGTGAGATTAACTCGTCTTGAAACCACTCATCTTTCTTTTCTTTGACTTAACATCCTCCAAAAATTTAGCGTAATTGGGCATTTGCTCCAATGCTTCGCAAAATGTATGTTAATATGCGCTTCTTAAATATATCCAACATTTCGCAAATTGCGCATCTAGCTTTTTTCTTTTGAAAACGTTGGGGAAAAGGAAGGGAATATTAAGTTTAGAAATATCGGTGTTAGAGGAAGATTTAAGCTTCTTTCCTTTTTGTTTAGCAAGATGGTCCTCAACTCCTTCCTCGGCCTCAACTCCATAGTCGCGTCCCCAAAGGACGCACGACCTGGCCATGCGGTGGCGCACGGGCCATGCCCCCTGCGTCTGTTCAGTATTTTATGGTATTTTCGGGCCCTCGTATTCCGTTCCACTCCTCAGACGAATGAATTTACACTGCTCCTTTGGATTAACCTCAGTGTTGCTCAAAAATTGGCCTTTCTGATGCTGTCCACCAACAATTGTAGCTAATTGGCCAATTTGGGTTTCAAGATTTTTCATTTGGGACCCCATAGTGTTGGACAATTGCGCGACATGGTTTTCGATTTTATCTAGCTTCGCCTCATCCTTATTGAATCGGTTCCTCATCTCATTCATAAATGAGGTTAAGATCTCCTCCATAGATGGCTTAGCCTCAGCATTAATGACACCATTTGTCACATTAAACCCCGGGGGTGGTTGCATCACATTCTTCATGTTTGCATAAGAGAAGTTCTCGTGGTTCCTCAAACCCGGATGGTAATGAGTGGGAGTCTGATTGTTCTGGAAATTGTTGAAATTCCGGTTATTAACATAATTTGCTTCCTCCATGGGATCTAGAGGAACTCCCCCATTACTTGCACCCGCGTTTCCTTCATTTACCTTCATCAATGCACTCAATTGATTTGTCAATGCGCTATCCGAGCCGTCAACTCCTTAATTAGGTCCGAATCAAGAATCTTCGGCTACCCTTTTCACATTAGTCTTCTCGGAGGGCCACCGATAGCTATTCATGGCCATCTCCTCCAACAAGGTGAATGCATCCTCCGGGAATCTTGCAAGTAAAGCGACTCCTGCGCGGCATCTACAAATGACCTAGTTTGTCTCATCAACCCGTTGTAAAAGAAGCGAGTCTGCGATCCTCGAAATCCGTGTTGCGGGCACCTCCTCAATGGCTCGTAGTCAAACTGTCTCAATCGCGTGATCTCACTTTTGAGTCAGTAGTGTCTTACTTGGTGGGAAGTATTTAAACAAGAATCTCTCGACTCACTCATCCCGTATTCACACTCCACCGAGTTAGGGTGCCTAGCCGCTTTCTAGCCTTATCTCTTAAAGAGAAAGGGAATAGGCGCAGACGTATAGATCATCATCACCCCATTCATCTTGATTGTGTTGCAAATCGCATGAAGTTCGTGATTGACATGTATTTTGCATGTATTTTGGGCTTAATTTTGGCTACAATGTGTTGATATGCATGCATTACATGAGTAAATATGGTTTTGTTTCTGTTTTGTGGAAATGGTATTACGCTTTGCTTGTTTTGTAGGAATTTGTGGATAATTATAGCATTTTGGAAACAATTCGAGCATCCCGATAAAGAACCGACAAGACTTGACGTAATGTACAAAGTTTGGAGTTGAATCGGGAAGAAGTCGACGAACCGGCGAAAAACAAAAGAAAACGAATCAAATCAAGCTTAAATCAAGCCCAGCGGTGCCCACGGCGGGCGTGCGTCCTAGCACGGCCCGTCGCTAACCTAAGGCCCTCAAAGTTTCGACTATACGCACAGTGGTCGGCTCGTGCTCTAGCGCACGGCCCATGCGTCCCTTCAAATGATGTGAAAGTTTCTGCGGCACCCAAAGACAGTTGGGCGTGCTCTAGGCGCACGACCCGTACTCCTCGTGGGGAAAACAGAGTCCGCCTGTTTGAACTAGGTTTTTGACCAACAAAGTACAAATAGAGACGGGCGGCCACAAACACGAAGACGCTGATTTTGGCCCTAGAAAGCGAGAGAAAAGAGCAATTTTCCGGAGGAGAATTGGAGAGATCGATCAAGATCGCAACCACACCTTCAATGATTGAAGATAGATCGAGAGATCGTCAACATCCCCGAGTTCACTCATTCCATAGTATTTTTATCATTCAATTAGTTAGACATGAACATGAATAATTTGTCTACATGGATTATTTATTTTCTATGTCCGCCTAAAATTCTTGTGATTCCCTGGGTTTGGGAGTAGGTTAATGGATACTTTTATTTGATGATTAATTGCAATTGAAGTTAATGTTTTCCAACCTTATTCAAGTACTTTGCTTTAATTCTTATTTTATCAAAATGCGATTGGTTTAACTTGTTTGATGTATTGATTCATAATTCTAACCGATGAGTTTCAATACTAGATCTGTGAGTACTTGACATCAATATCTTGAATGATTGAGAAGTCTGAATATTTGTGAGAATATATAATCTTTTGAGCTTTTGGGAGTTGGGTATATCATGTTGAGTAGAGATGCTAGCATAGATATTCCAATCAACCTTTTACATACATCTCGAGAGAGAGGATAAATTACTTTGGTGATCGTTCTATAGGGAAGAATACGTTTAACTTTGGTTTGATTAATCGATATTAAAGGGGATACTAATCGAAACCATAACCCAGAATCCATTCATCTACTTGATCGTTTAATCAATTCTTTGCTTTGTTTCTTTTAGGATAAATTTATGCTTTAGTTTATAAAACCAATTCACTCACTTTCGATCGTCTAGATAAAAATAAGACTATTATAATCCAAAGATTTAGTACATTAATTTATTAGTCCCCTGTGGATTCGACCTTGCAAACCATATTCTATAAATCGCACCGTACACTTGCGGTGAAGCTAAAAATAAGGCGAATAGTTCACAAGATGAGAATTGTGATCCTCGGACGAAACCCCAAATCGATTATATTGCACCATCGAGATCGGTCTTTGGCTTCACCAAAGTTATTCGCATTAATTGGGACATTGGCTATTACTTGAACCAACTAAAGAAAACAAGTCAAACACAAGGGAGTAAAATTAAACAACCAATAAAAGAAAAGAAAAATGTATAAATTAAAAATAATTATATTTATCGCAATATTAGTAGTAAAATTTAATTAGTCCTGGCGCCAAAAACTTTTTCGCCGTATTTTTAGTTTCACCGCAAGTGTACGGTGCAGTTTATAGAATAGGGTTAGCAAGGTCGAATCCATATTGGTATTATAATAGCTTTATTTTTATCTAGACGATCGAAATTAAGTGATTTAGTTTTATAAAACTAAGACAAGAATTTAGCATAAAAAGACAAAGCAAAGATTGATTGAAAGATCAAGGAGATGAATGGATTCCTGGGCTATGGTTTCAGTTAATATCCCCTTTTATTATCAGATTAATCAAACCAAAGTTATACGTATTCTTCCCTATAGAACAATCACAAAAGTAATTTACCCTCTCTCTCGAGATGCATGTAAAAACGTTGATTGGAATATCTAAGCTAGCATCTCTACTCAACATGAGATATCCAACTCCTAAAAGCTTAAAAGATTATAAATATCCTCACAAATATTCACAGACTTCTCAATCTTGCAAATATTCATGTCAAGTACTCACAGATCTAGTATTGAAACTCATCTTTCGAATTATGAATCAATACATCAAAGCAAGTTAAACCAATAGCTTTTTGATAAAACAAGAATTAAAACAAAGTACTCGAATAGGGTTGGAAAACAATAACTTCAATTGCAATTAATCATCAAATAAAAGTATCCATTAACCTACTCCCAAACCCGGGAATCACAAGATGTTTAGCCAGACATAGAAAATAAATAATCCATAGACAAATTATTCATGTTCATGTCTAACTAATTGAAAATAAAGATACTATGGAATGCGAAGACTCGGGGACGTCGATGATCTCTCGATCTATCTTCAATCCTCAAGCGTGTTGTTGTAGCCTTGATCGATCTCTCCACTCTCCTGTAAAATTGCTCTTTTCTCTCGTATTCTAGGGCAAAAGTCGGTGTGTCCTTATTTGTGGCCGCCCGTCTCTATTTGTACTTTATTCGATCCAAACCTAGTTCAAAATCTGTCAAACTCTGTTTTTCCCGCACAAACGCACGGGCCATGCGCTAGCGCACGCCCAACCCGTCTTAGGTGCCGCAGAACTCAACTTTTATTGAAAGACGACGGGCCATAAGCATCACGCACGACCACCAGCAAGTGCGTCATGTCGTGGCTTGAGTCTTAGTCTTGGGTTGGCACACGGTCGTGCTGGGGGAATGCCCCGCCTGCGTGCGCACCCTCTTGGACTTGATACTTGTTCGTTTCTTTTCGCTTTTTCGCCCGGTTCGTCCTGACTTCTTCCTGATTCAACTCCAAACTTCGTGACGTTACTTCAAGTATCGGTTCTTTACCGCAATGCTCAAATTATTGCCAAAATGCTACAATTATCAACAAATTCCTACAAAACGAGCAAATCGTAATACATTTTTCACAAAGCAGAAATAAAGCCCTTTTTACTCATGTAATGCATGCATAGAAACTAATTCTATCTACAATTAAGCCCAAAATACATGCAAAACACATATCCATCACATTGCTCTTTTGTTTCCATCGGATATGAAATATTCCTAATATTGTGTTCATTGTCGGATTGTAGGTCATAACATTAATCATTGTAGACAATCCACAACTCATGAGGTAAAACAGACAGGATGTTGAGGTACGCGTCCTCGTAGTCGTTCGGCGGGCGTACACTATAATAGGGGGAGGTCTCCTGCTAAAAAGGATAAGAAAGTGGGCGAAACTTGGGTACAAGTGAAAAACAAAAAGGACACCCCTCAAAAGACAACCCGGAAAGAGCTTCTACATCGTATATTGCGACCCAGAACTCGTTTGGTATCTTTGAGGAGTTTGATGTCGGGCGTCAACAGCAGGAGGAATATCATACCAATTTTGATGGTGGAGAATTACATGGCAATGGAGACATCATGACGGTTAAGAACAATGATAAAGATGATCAAGGAAACAAAGAGCGTCCGCTAGTGGCCTACTTAATCTCAACCATCAAATCATCGTTCATAATCAGTGCGGATCGATCGGTTGGTTGACAAGGAGAAGGTTGACTTAAATAAGGCCATTGAGACCGTGAATAACAATAACCCTGTTAGTAATTACGTGTTAAAACCTAGTGATCCTTTGTAAAGTTTTAATTGATCAACTTTCTGAGAGCTTTCAAGCCATGGCGGCAATACCCCAAAGAGGTGGTCCGCCATAAGATGAAAAAGAACAATACAAATCAGAAGCTTTAAAGACCCAGCTAGACGACTCTTCAACTACTCCGCTTGTCATTCACTCATGTGCTCTATCAGAAGCTATGAAGAATATGGACATTGTAGCTCAAGGATCCCGCCAACATTCAACAAGATACATTAGACCATCAAGACGATACTCGAGCACATGCAAAAATAACAAATGATAATATCACTCAAAATCCTTGAGACCGAAACGTCCTTCACATAAATTGTGTTTTTAAGTTATTTTTGTGGTTTTTTCCTGAAATTTTGCATTGTTTTTCCTTTACTACCTGATCGGCTTGTGATCGAACTTTTCTTTTTTTTTATATATAATTTCATTTATCTAAAAAAATAGTTAAATTTAATTAATTTTTTAAAAGGCCATCTCTTAATTAATTTTTATTTTTAAATTTGAATAATTTTAATTAAGAGTTGACTTTTAAATAAAATAATTAATCATTTTTAATTTAATTAGTTTTTTAAAAATGTTTCAAGCATTAATTTTTAAACCTTCCAAAATAAATGCATCTTGTACACTAGTCCAGTCCACTTCTTGGAGATAATTCTACTCACCAAAGGATAATTATATAAATATGACATATTATTCTTAATTTACTAATTTGATGTAATTATTTTATTTTTCCTAAAATTCGTTAATTGTTTTAGAAATTTCTATTTATTTTAATTTTTTATTAATCAAATTAATTTACTTTTTAATTTAATTTAATTTTCAAAAATTGAAGTTTAATTATTTTACTTTTGGTCCAATAAAAAATATATGAAGTGTGGGTACTAACCTTTTAATAAATTAGTTAAATTTTAACTATTGCTAAGTTATACGACTAAATGTTTGAAATGTGTTAAGTTATAGGACCAAAAGTAAAATTGCTAACTTAAAGGATCGAATATCTAGAAAATTTGAAAGTTAAAGGATCGAATATCTAGAAATGGAAAGTTAAAGGACTAAAACATGAATGTGACAACTTAGAAGACTAGGTCCAACTTACGACTAAAAATCTTATTTTCCCTACTTCTAATATACCTACTTATTTTGGTCTTTCATACAATAAACATTTAAAAGCGAACAAAACTATTAACTCAATCCTTTGACATAGAAAAACAAGAATATACCTTGGCACATATACATACTAATATGTTAAACCAAAGAATAATTAATTGATGCATATTCGCAAGTGGCAACATGCTTTGTTTTTTTCTTTTTTTATGTATAGAGGAAAACAAACATTAAAGAAAGATTTACCTTCGAGCTTGAGGAAAGAACCCGACAAGCTCACAAGCCCGTGTTCAACGAGAATCAAGGTGATAATATTATGATGAAATTGATAACAAGGAAGATTAGAAAATTATAATTAAAGACGGACCATTTTGGGGCTAGGTTTTCTAGAATATTCTCAGAGGAAAAAGAAAGGCGAGAAAAAGGTTAGTAAAATGATGTCCGAAGTGGGAAACTTCACCGACAAGAAAAGATTGTCGCAACTTTCGGATATCCGGGGACATACATTACATCTTTCGGCTTCAACTCATTCCCCAAAGTAAGCTTCATGCATCGTTGTACCAATGCTAGGAGCTTTCTCTTGACGGGTGTAGAAGGAGAACGCCTCCCTCTTTGAACAGATATGGCAAGTGACAGAGATATCCACAAACTATTCTTTTGGTTATTGACCAAGTTGGCTTCAGACACCATAACCGACATGTCAATGTCGGTCAGTTCCCTTTGCTTAACCACATCGGCATTGGACTGCTACTTGTATTCTTTTTCTTTGGCAAATGACAGTCATTTGCCATGTGATTCGGTTTAACTATTTCCTTGGAACATTCCAGCTGCTAGTTTTTTGCCTTTATCATTAGGCCTATTCTTCGAGTTATTTTATGAACCATGCTCCATCAAGCCTGTTTTCGACTCTATAGAGACTCTCCTGCATTTAGAGTCAATCCTCCTTTTGTATTTCCCAATCCTAAGTTGACAATTGGATCCTCTAATCCCATCTCATTTAGCTTATGCTTGAGATAATTCTTAAAATCCTCCAACTTGGGGACTACTTCTCAATCAAAATTGCAACTTGGAATACATCCGCCAAGCCATTCCTTCAAATGGGGATATCTCGTGTAGGATCAACTAAATCAAGTTGCACTTGTTCATTACAATTTTGGTATCCACCATCACAAAATCAAAGAATTTACCGACCACAAATTTCTTTATTCCAAAGATCCTCGATTTTGTACTTCTTCTCCAAATATTTTTGCAACTCTTTGGAAGATTTCACCATACATTACACATTGTACAATGCATTGCTAAAGTCTGTTTAGAGCATTTGTTTCATTTTTAGCAACCACGGGCACATCTTGATCGGGTTTTCGTCAGCCGAGGGTGATTAGACAAAATATTAGTTTCTCGTTGTCACCTTTTTTGAAGTCAAACCCCAATTGTTTTTGGGTTTTTCACTTTGAGCGGGAGGGATGATCGTAGTTCTCGCTCATCGACACCATCGAGAAGGTTTGATAATTGCCATGCAATTGGGAAGTCCTTCAAAAATGGTTTACAAAAGCGAAACAATAAATTACAAGAAAATAGAACTTAATTATTGCAACTTATGGATGAAAATTTCGAAATAGAATAACCGAGTCGAGACTATGTCTATGTCTCAAAGCAATTATGTATCAACTAGTACTCAAGGTCGATGTATTATCCCCAAATCTAAAATGACTTACGACTTTTGTGTAATAGCACCACTAACACAAAAGCTCATTCGAACTAGATTTGGTATGTAGACTTCACTACAGAAATCACACATTTTATGAAGAATTTCTTTACCACGCATAAATTTTTGTCATAATTTGTTAACTAACAGTGACGAATTTTATTTTGTCAATGAAAATTACTTTTTTATGACACCATTTATGTGCGTCACTATTGATCTTATATGTCGTCACTATTGTTCTTATTCCATGACGATTAATTGAAATCCGTCATAGTAATTTTAGATGGCAGAATTTCGCACCAAAATTTAGGTGGGAAATCTTTCAATGACAAATAGATTATAATCCGTGAAGCCATTTGGTGTCATAAAATATTTTCTTTCATGACAATATCATATTTTGTCATTTATTTCTTCAAAAAAGTAGTGACGCCATTATTTCGTCACAGAAACACATATTTAGTGACAATGAATGTGCATTTGTCGCCATTTTATATTGTGGCAAAATATTTTGTCAAATATTTATCATAATTTGTCAATTAACAGTGATGAAAATATTTTCTTTCATGATAATATTACATTTTGTCATTTATTATTTCTTCAAAAGAGTAGTGACGCCATTATTTCGTCACGGAAACACATATTTAGTGACAATGAATGTGCATTTGTCGCTATTTTATATTGTGGCAAAATATTTTGTCAAATATTTGTCATATTTGTTGATTAACATGATGAAAATATTTTCTTTAATGACAATATAATATTTTGTCATTTATTTCTTCAAAAAGTAATGACACCATTATTTCATCATCAAAACACATATTTAGTGACAATGAATGTGCATTTGTCACCATTTTATATTGTGGAAAAATATTTTCTAATTTATATTTGGAGATAGCTTTAGTTTCTCTCCTTTTTACTTGATTATTATCACTGCATTTCGTACTAGATGCTAGTCGGGCGGCAAGTGTCAGCCTAGCGCCTGACAGAGCCTCGACGAGGTTAAAGCGGGGCTTAACCGGAAGAAAAACATAGGCAGACAAGGAGAGCCTAGCACCTAAAGGGACTAGTCAAAGAGGCGGAACTTTTTTGAACAATGGTTATTATTTTCGTCACCCTTTTTTATCAAGTTATTCATTATCTAACGAGTGAAGGTTCTCGCTAAACACCTACCTATGCACTAAGATCCCCCAATGATTAGAGTGAAGGACACGTGACATATAAATGGAATATGATTTTCCGGCACGTATGTTTTTTTAAACTTTTATTCAATTTTTATACTATTCATAAAATCGAATCATGTTTGTTCAGTAATTTTCATTAAAAATGTTCACGATTGGATAAGGCAATGAGCATATAATTAAATAAAGTTCCAAGGACAATATATTTCAGAATGCCCTTAGAGAAACTAGCACCACAGAAATTTGCAATTTAGCAAATAAATGTTTCTCGCTAACATTGTTGATTTCTTCGCAAATGGAAATTAGTGAGGAAATATATCCCTCGCGCGTCTCGCTGCTATAAGAGCGTCACTAACCTATATTGGCAGCGTATGTCCGAAATTCCTCGCAAACTTTAGAGAGTAGATTCTTGGTATTGCGGCTAAAGTTTAGAGAGAAATTTTTTAATTTCGCAGCTAAAGTTAACGATAATTTTATTAATTTCCTCGCTAAACATGATAAAATATGAACATTAACCGCAGAATATGTTATTTTCCTTGCTAAAATGGATATAATATTTTCTATGTATCATGTATATATTTATATTTTTAAATTTTTAGGCTGATCTTATTTGAAAATAATTCACTAGAAGTCAATAATATGAAATATATTAAATACAAAATTACCACAATGCTCATTCAAAAGAAATTAAATAAAGATATTTGAGTTTGAGCGCTTATGTTCAAGTGTTGATTGTAATCAACTACTACAAGTTTTTCTTTTTCAAAGAGAACTACTACAAATTTAGTTGGATGAAATATGTTCGAACGTTGTTTCAAAAGCAAAAGATAATATCAAAGATTCCTTCGAGAAACATTCTCTTCGATCTAGTTATCGGTTACTCCAACGATGTCCTTATCCAACCTTTGTTAATTTATAACATCACTGTTAACATCATTTGTTTGAAATTTATGTTATATTAATTATTATAAATTTAGAATAAAACTATTTTCATTTTCCCCAAATAAATCTCCTTTTTTTTAGAAAATTCCCCCCAAGTTAACACTTCTCATACTGACACTTAGAGATTTTCAGCGAACCCAACCAAAAGCCCTAATCCGAACGCACCTCCTCCCACCGCACCACTATCACCTCCAAAACCTCACCTCCGAAACCTCCGTTCTGAGATTATCAATTGATCAATCATTTGAATCTTGATTTTTGTGGAAAAAATTTCAAGTCCCCAATCGGTTCTGAGATGTTTATGAGCATGCCGAGACTTGGTTCAAAATCAAAGGTATTCTTCAAACCCTTCTTGCAAACCAGTTGAATGTATAGATTTTCTTCATCCTTAATTTAATTGTGAGTTTCATACAAAGATTAATCCCACTATTTTCTCGATATCATCTTTCACTTTGTAATTGAACTCAGAATGCATTTGGTGAAATACCCATACGCTTTTTTGCTAATCGACTCAGAATGCATTGGGTAAAATTCCACAAAGATGCTCGTTTTGTGGAATTGTCTCATTAATAGTCTATGGGCTCAAGTTCTTTTTGTCACATTGATGCTTGGTTCCGAGTTCATAGGTGTGAGTTTGAAGGATCGAGTGGTTTAGTCAAATGTAAGGATTTATTGAGTTTCATATTATCCAAGTTAAAAAAACTTATAATATCATGTGGATATCTAAGTTCTTACACAAAGAAGGGGTGATGTTTTTGGGAGTTGGATGCATAGAAATTACTGATTATGATTGACATTTTTTCCTCTATTTGTTCAAGGATAGCCACATAAATATTAATCATATTATCTTTATGAACAAACCCGTCATTCATGCTCCCCGTTATGCACAATCTAAATGTTGTCTTTCCAGAGAATTTCACCCCGAAGATAGTGCATTCTCGTTGTCCCTACACCTCACCACCCAGATGAGCAATTACGGATGGTTCAATAATTCCATGATTGATATTTACTTTGTGGCAGAGTTTTTATTGATATCTGTGTTTTATAATTGATGATGATGGCTTAGAAGCACAATAGTTTTTGAACTAGTGCAAGCCCTGAGGCATAGAGCGTAGAATGTACTGATATTCTTTATGTTTATGATTGCACTTTGCTTTGAGAGGGGGCCATACATTATTGTTTACAAACAAGACAGAGCTGAATCTTAATTTTACTTGGGCAAGGATGGGGAAAACTTATTTCTACAAGAAATCGGGCTATTTGCCACCGGTTTTTGCAACCATATTTTGTTGAGGCAAAAAATTGTTTTCGCTACAACAATCCGTCGCAAATAAGCAGTCTCAACAAGACACATTTAGAATATTCTTAGTATTAGTAGCAATTTTTAGTCGCCGCAAGTTGTTGTATTTATTTGCCCCACTTGATTATCTTCCTCCTCACTTTTTGGTGCCCCAATTTTCTACTTTCCCTTCGCCGCCCATCAAGGCCGCGATTGTGAGGATATCGGCATTGTGACACGTTGCTCGGATGTCGAACTCGCTTAATGCAATGGTGGTCAGTTGATAGCGATTGGTTCCACTTTCGTGCACTATTCTATGAAAACCACTATTTGATGATTGGAACCTTGTAAGTGAATTTTAAAACGCCTACATTTAAATTTTTGAGTATCAAAACACACAAGATGAGTAAATTGATTTGCATTTGAGAATACCGATTAGTATCTTTTGCTTTCTACTGCAGACATGGGATACTATAAATAATGGAGTACGCGTCTCAACGTTCTTTACTCAATCCATTCCAGGAAATTTACTAACCCCAAGTAAACGTCAACGGAATCGCTGCAATCAATAAGTTCCTTGATTGTTTTGGTGAGTTTTCCTCTGAATCTACAAGCAAAGTTTTTATTTTCTATTGATCATCCTAATTCGAGTGATCGTCATAAATGTTTATTCTTGTTGCATATAAAATTGTTGGTTAGTTTTTGTGAGTGTTGTTGAAGATTTGTTAATTTCCTCAAAGTCAAGATTAGATTCTTTTTCAATTTTGTTTCATGCACAAACTTTACTTCATTGACATCTGAACAGTCAGTGAAATTTATGTTTATATTTCATTTTCAAACGTATACAAGTGTTTGTTAGCTTAAAGAAGGGGTGGTCTTGTTTTTTGATAGTTGATTGTGTAATTGTTGAAAGCTTTGGCAAATGGAGATAAATGTTGACCTTGCTTCTGCAGTAAAAGGACAACTCAAGTTTCTTGTAGTCATTGATCTAACCGTTGGCTCTATGAAGGTCCTGGTCTAGATAGGGCCATTTACTGGCAAGCACCTGATCTCATTGTCTTTTAAAAATAATAGTAGATGATTATGGATGCAAGTTCAATTTTTTAGTCAATTGAAGGTTGATTTATGTGTCATTAATGCAATAGGATTAAAAACATGTGCATGCAATTTCGATTATCTTTGTTGGAATGATGTGTATTTTATTCTTGATGCTCGTTTTGTATTGGTTTACGTAGAAATACCTTAAGTTTTTGAAATGGTTTTTAACAATTTGAAGCATGCTCAACTTAGTAGTAATTCCAATTCTTAGATTTATGGAAGGGGATGTGTTGTCATCTATCAACTATATTAGGCATTTGAAATCTAGTGTTAAAATGACATATTGAAGGAATAATATTAGACAATGGATGGATCATTCACATAATTACAAAGATACCGAAAGATATTCAAATTTAATACGAGCATCTCTAGTATTGTTGTGACACCCACCCCTATTACTACATTGCTAAGCAATATAAAAAGTGAAATTTGACAATGTACCCTATATACCGTACACATTTTTTTTTTTGTGACATTTTGACAACGAACAAGCAAGATCACTTTACTTGTAAGAAAATGACAACCCATATCCACAAGCAAAAGAGGTAACAAACCCTGTTATTACATACAATGACATCCATATGACCAAACTCATAACCCACATCACCCAAATGACTATTTACATATACATATTTACATCGTAGTTTTCCAAAAGAGGGTACAACCCTAAACCAAAATATAATACAAGACCAAAAAGAAAGGTGACCGATCAACATAGCCCAACAGTGTCGTCATCCATGTACACTGTCCTCAATAACTCGTAGGAGCTCCAGCACGCCCGCATAAGCTCATGAAATCCAAAGATCACCAAACTCACCTACAATGCATGAACTACGTGAGCTAATGCCCGATGCTTAAAACCATGCATGTTTAATGAACAATGTAACACAAATGCAAATGCATTCTAAGAAATTTTACCGTAGTGCTACCAGGAAGTGCACGAATGCATTAAAATATATTATTTATAATCATTTCTTTACATAGGGCCCTTGACCCACTCGCTATGCACCTAAAGAGCTCAACACAATATCAATAATCACATGGCCATAATCATATTGACACCGCCTAGGGCCATCTCCCGGGACCACCTGAGGTCCACCCCCTGTCTTCCCCAATGATCCCCCAGGAGTCTTCCCCCTGACGTGTCAATAAGGATACAGTCAAGTGGTCCGCCCCCCGACCATCGAGGCACACCCCTGTCAACCCCTATGATCCTCCGAGGAGTAACACCCATCGCACCCTAAAATATATCACAAAAGCACGCCGCATGCCTCGGTGCACTAGCAAAGTACAACCAAAAATCTTTTCTTTTCAAAGGAAGTTATCGTGTCGTGCATGCCTCATCTCAACAATGCTCATATGTTTACATGCACGTGCAAATGCCAATGAATGATATGCTCAATGAAACAATAATCATCACACTCCAATATCCACCAAGCAACATATGAACATCAAAGTTTCCATAATGCATCCATCAAGATACAAGAATCGCATTTAATATGAATAAGGCAGAAATACTATGTTCATGCATTGTAGTTGTAGATGGGTTTTCACTTACCTTTTGTATTAGTTGTGCCTTACTTACTCGGATCCTTAACTCCAAATTCCAAGTTATAAATGTAAGTGATCTCGTGATGACGAAAACATAAATTTTTAATATTCAATTAACAAATTCACTAAACCCAAATTCATTCAAGCTTTATATTCCTAATCAAATCCAAATCTTATTATCAAAACTATAGTAGCCTCCAAAGTATCTCCTTTTTTCTCATTCTCAATTTTATCTTAATAATTTATTTATTTATTTATGAAATCTCACCTTAGTCTCCTATAAAGGTATTTATAGCTTAATAAAGTCATGACACCTGAATTTATTGATCATCTCGTTCCTCTATATTATCTTTATTTCAAAAGTAAAATCCAAATTTTTAGTAGCCGATTGATTTCATGGATACTTACCGCTTAGACAATTAGTGTTTATACTTTTTGCTCTCAAATACTAATTTTCCTCGATTCAAATAAAATCATTCATTTCTAATACATAGTGCTTCTTATTGTTCTTCCTAGGTGCATATATAGCCGTGTACAAGAAGTAAAATATTTATTACCTTTTTCTCCAAGCTAAAGTGTCCGAGGAGTTCTTCAAATCAACCAACCAAATCCCTTGTCTTCTTTTTCTTTTTCTTAATTCGAATATGTATTTTGGTTCGGACTAACAATAGCTATATATTATATATACACAAATACACACCGATGTTATCCTATAAGAGTAAGGCGGTGGAAATATAAGGTTAAACCTCTCTTGAGTTCTTAATTAAATTACCCCATTTATTAGGTGCATAATGACATATTTTTCTTTTTAATAATACAAAAACAAAATTGACTAACTAATCTATATAAATATATATGTATATATATGTGTATATTTAGTAAAGGTAGTATATACATATATATATATATATTCTTTTTATACGTTAGATAACATTGCACCTATATCTATGATAGTTATATTTTATTTATATATATATGCTATATATATTTATTTGTTATGTGATCTTATTATATCAATAATGGTTTTATTATCATAAAAAGAGACAACATTTTGCATTGTCAAAATAATGTCCTCCTCATTGCCTCATTTGTTATATTAAATCTTTTAATTAATTTATGCACATATAAATTTTATTTCCTATTCCATCCCGATAAACACGTACGTCAATGCCACCTTTATCTCTAAATATACCACATGTAACCTTGCAACTCTTATGCTTCTAGTGTTACCACGCGTATTCTAGCGATATCTATTAGTTTAGTACATCAATGTCATTATCATAGCTATGATTAACTACTCAAATTACGAATTTATCAACTAACATACGATGAGAGTTCAAAATTATAAAATAAATCCCCGCCTACAAAACTAAAATAACTATGCAAACATCATTATATATGCAAGCAACACACAACCAAGATGCAATGCATGAACTATATTGGCCAAATGAGTAGTGAGAGACTGGGTATTACATCCTCCCTCCTTATAAAAATTTCGTCCTCGAAATTTTACTTACCAAATAAGTCGGGATACTTAGCCCTCATCTCGTCTTCTCTTTCCCATGTAGCTTCCTCCACTGATTGATTTCTCCAGAGTACTTTAACTAAAGGGATTTCCCTATTCCTGAGTTTCTTTATTTCTCGTAACAAAATCTCCACAGGCACTTCTTCGTAACTCATGTCGACTTTTAATTCTACGGGCTCGTGTTTCAAAATATGAGATGGGTTTGAAACGTATTTTCTCAACATAGAAACGTGAAATATGTTATGTATTTGAGACATTGATGCTGGTAAGTCAAGTCTATAAGCAACATCACCAATTCTTTCCGTGATGTGGAACGGCCCAATGTATCTAGGACTGAGCTTTCCTTTCCTTCCAAATCGCATTACCCCTTTCATTGGTGCCACCTTAAGAAATACTTGATCCCCTCGCTAAAAATTCTAATATTCTTCTTCTTTGATCTCGAGTAACTTTTCTCGCTTCGGCTTTGAGCGCTTTCCATTCTCTCGTCGACGCGTCACGGCCTCCGTCATTTCTCGAATCATGTCCGGCCTAAAAGCTTTCTTTCGCCAACCTCATCCCAATGTACCGGTGATCCGCATTTTCTACCGTATAGTGCTTCATAGGAGCCATTCCAATTGTGTCTTGATAGTCGTTGTTGTATGAGAACTCTATCAAAGGTAGATACTTACTCCATTGTCCTTGAAAATCAAGAACACACGCTCTAAGCATATCTTCTAAAGTTTGTATCGTTCGCCCGATTGTCCGTCTGTCTCGAGGGTGATAAGCGATCAACGACAATTGTGTTCCTAGTGCTTTCTCAGACTCCTCCAAAAAGTGGATAAGAACCTGTAGTCCCTATCTCAAACAATAGATAGTGGTACACCGTGAAGTCTAACCATTTCCTCGTATATAAAGTCAGTGCATATCGATCCATGGAATAAGTTGAACAAATAGGAATAAAATGGGCGGATTTGGTTAATCTATCTATGATCACCCAAATAAGATCGTGTCCTTGACCGTTTTTGGCAAACCCGTCACAAAATCCATGGTGATCCTTTCCCATTTCCATTCCTAATAGGCAGAGGTTGCAACGTTCGATTGGCCTTTTGTGTTCTCGCCTTTATTTGTTGACAGATTAAACATTGTTCTACATATTGCGCGATATCCCTTTTCATACCTGGCCACCAAGAATGCATCTTCAAGTCTCTCGTACATTTTTGTAGCTCCTGGATGTACAAAATATTGTGTTATATGTGCTTCATAAAACATCCTCTCGGAGATTTTCTCTATTGGGCACGTATAATCGTTCTTGAAACCGCAATACTCCATTCTCGATATTTTCAAATCGAGGCACTCCAGAGGCAATATCTTTCTTCACCTTAACATAGTAATCATCACCTTGTTGTTCCCGTGGATTCTATCTATTAACGTTGGTCGTAGTGTTAACACGGCCAATCTAGCTTCAATGGACCCCAATGATACAATCTCAACGTTCATTTTCCTCGAGATCCATTAACTCGGTTTCGAATTTGAATCGCAATTGCGTTGCTTTGTGTCGATTTCCTCAATGCATCTCGCTACGACATCGCTTTACCAGGGTGATAATTAATCACGCAATCATAGTCCTTCACTAGCTCCAACCACCGTCTTTTGCCGCATATTTAATTCCTTCGTGTGAAGAAGTATTTTAAACTTTTGTGGTCCGTGTAGATCTCACATCGTTCCCGTATAGGTAATGTCTCCATATCTTAAGTGCAAACACCATCAAGCGGCAAGCTCTAAATCATGTGTAGGATAGTTCTTTTCATAATCCTTCGCTTGTCTAGATGCATACGCAATCACCTTACCGTTTTGCATTAGTACGCATCCCAAGCCATTCTTTGAAGCATCGTACTATAAACTACAAAACCTCCAAGACTGACGGGATTGAGAGAATTGGCGTACAAGTCAATCTCTTTTTCAATTCTTGAAAGCTTTCTTCGCATACCTCTCCATTTGAATGAGACACTCTTTTTCTCGTTAATTGTGTTAAAGGCGTAGCAATTAAGGAGAATCCTTCCACAAATCGACGATAGTAGCCACTAAACCAAGAAAACTACGTACCTCGACGGATTTGTAGGTTGTGGCCAATTATTGATAGCCTCGACTTTACTTGGATCAACCGAGATTCCCGCCCCTGGATACAACATGTCCCAAGAACACTACTTGATCTAACCGTAATTCACATTTCTTAAATTTGGCATATAATTGTTTTGCTTTCAGACCTCTAATACCATTCTCAAGTGTTCAGCGTGCTCTTCTTTTGTTCTAGAGTAGATCAAGATATCATCGATAAACACAATAACGAATTTATCTAGAAAGTCGCTAAATATCCGATTCATCAAGTCCATGAAAGCGGTGGGGCATTCGTTAACCCAAATGGCATCACGAAATTCATAATGTCCATACTGTCTTTGGGTCGTCTTTGGTATATCATCTTCTTTTATTTTCACCGATGGTACCCGGATCGCAAGTCAATCTTTGAAAATATCGCCGCACCTTGAAGTTGATCGAACAAATCATCGATTCGAGGTAAAGGATATTTATTCTTGATTGTAACTTTGTTCAATTCACGATATAGTCAATACACAACCTCATCGTACCATCCTTCTTTCGCACAAACAAGACCGGCGCACCCGGCGAAAAAGCTAGATCTCGATAAAACCTTTATCTAGTAACTCCCGCAATTGTATCTTGATTCTTTCAATTCGATGGATCCATGCGGTATGGCGCTTTAGATATTGGGGCGTTCGGAAGTAAGTCAATAACGAACTCAATCTCACGATCGGTGGTAATCCGGGAAGATCATCCGAAATGCATCAGATACTCCCGCATTATTGGGACTTCATCAAGTGATGGTTGATGTTGTTCGCCGATGCTCATGACACTTACTAGGTATCCTTCACAACCAGATTCATGAAACGTTGTGCTTTCAAAGGTCTTTGTTATCATTGGATATCTAAAGTGGGTCATGATTCCAACGAAGGTAAATGGATCTTCTCTTGGGGGTGAAATGTCACCGCTTTTCTCGACAATCAATTGTAGCACCGCATTTTGACAACCAATCCATACCCAAAATTATATCATAATCATTCATCGGTAATACAATAAGATCAGATAAAGCTCTCTATTTTCTATTGGAACAAAGTGTACACTTTTACAATTTTATTGGTTTGCCTTGAGTCCCCGTGACGGGATCATCACGTTGTAACTAACCTTCGTAATATCTTGTTATACCCAGCCTCTTCACATACTCAAATTGATGCAAATGAATGTGTAGCTCTGAATCAAATAGTACTAATGTTGGAACATCGTGGATAAAGAGTTTACCTGCTACCACCGATGGATTTGCCTCTGATCGACCCTAGTGATGGTAAAGACTCGACCGGTACGCTTCGCCTTGTAGGATTTGGGTTTTCGGGCATGTTCGCGAGATGACCAACCTTTCCACACACAAAACATCTTCTAGTATCTCGGCAGATGTTTTCCCATGTGTTGGATTCCACATTTCGCACTTAGGTGGAATTGGTGCTTTCCCTTGTTCCACCCTAGGTTTCTTGTTTGGATCCCACTCGCTGTTCTTGACCTTGTTTTGGTTGGAAACTAGTTTTTCATTGTGGAGTTTGGAAAGGTCTTTTCTGTGATTTCAACCCATCTTTGTCCTTGTCCCCGTTTGAATCAAGCGTCGGGCTTCCCGAGCACGAATGATCTTTAATTCGGCTTGTTCCGCCATCGCGTGCTCTTTTTCCGCAACTTGTGAGTATGTCACCCTTGAGTTCCCCGCCATACCGACGTCTCAGTATAGTTCGCCTTAAACCTTCAAGAAATCTCTCCACTTTTAGAGTATCGATCTTAAACCATGTGTGCAAAAAATCTGACAGCTTGTTCAAATTTGCGAATATAGTCCCCTCACATAGTTCCCCTGTCAGCTTGTATAAATTCATTCATCTTCATTACTCGAATAGAGTCAGAAGTATTTGTTTCGAATAACTCCTTGAATCTTTCCCAAGTCATGATTGTAGCATCTTCGATACTCTTCATCGTATCCCACCAATTTCCGGCACTTCCGCGAAGTAAGAAAGATGCACACATCACTTTTTCTTCTTCTGGTACCCTACTGTATTGAAACATATTCTCTAAAGTTCGTAACCAATCTTCTTACTGTGGGATCTGCTGCATCTTCAAAAGTTGGTGGATTTAACTTTCGGAATCTTTCCCCCACTATTTCGACTTGATCTATCCTCCGTGGAAGTTGATTTATTTCGCTCTTTTTGTTGCCCATTAGTATCCCTCCGATAGATAAGTTGTTGAATTTGTTCGATTGTCGTTGAATAAGATCCGTAAGTCGAGTTATGACGTCATCTCGGCACCAGTCGGATAGGTATCTCCCCTCCTTGGTTTCTATCCCCACTACTACTCTTCCCCTAGTTCTCACCATAACTGGAACACTGTCTTAGAGGAAACCTAATAACACATGGCCAATATAATTCATGAAACATACAGTGCATCAAATAATAAAGTAAAACATACTGGCATGCTTGAGCTCCACGAGTTCTGAGTTCGTGTACATGGACAGTCTACAGAACCTGCAAACCGGGCTCGATACCACTCGTGACACCCACCCCTATTACTACATTGCTAAGCAATATAAAAAGTGAAATTTGACAATGTACCCTATATACCTGTACACATTTTTTTTCCTGTGACATTTTGACAACGAACAAGCAAGATCACTTTACTTGTAAGAAAATGACAACCCATATCCACAAGCAGAAGAGGTAACAAACCCTGTTATTAAATACAACAGACATCCATATGACCAAACTCATAACCCACATCACCCAGCTATTTACATATACATATTTACATCGAGTTTTCCAAAAGAGGGTACAACCCTAAACCAAAATATAATACAAGACCAAAAAGAAAGGTGACCCATCAACATAGCCCAACAGGTCGTCATCCATGTACACTTGTCCTCAATAACCTGTAGGAGCTCCAGCAGCCTGCCCAGTAAGCTCATGAAATCCAGCATCACCAAACTCACCTACAATGCATGAACTACGTGAGCTAATGCCCAGTAAGCGAAAACCATGCATGTTTAATGAACAATGTAACACAAATGCAAATGCATTCTAAGAAATTTTACCAGAAGTGCTACTGAAGTGCACAGAATGCATTGAAATATATTATTTATAATCATTTCTTTACATAGGGCCCTTGACCCACCTGCTATGCACCGGAAAGAGCTCAACACAATATCAATAATCACATGGCCATAATCATATTGACACCGCCTAGGGCCATCTCCCGGGACCACCTGAGGTCCACCCCCTGTCTTCCCCGACGTGTGTCAATAAGGATACAATCAAGTGGTCCGCCCCCCCGACCATCGAGGCACACCCCCGTCAACCCCTATGATCCTCCGGGAGGAGTAACACCACTGCACCCTAAAATATATCACAAAAAGCACGCCTCGCATGCCTCGGTTGCACTAGCAGTGGCCAACCAAAAATCTTTTCTTTTCAAAGGAAGTTATCGTGTCGTGCATGCCTCATCTCAACAATGCTCATATGTTTACATGCACGTGCAAATGCCAATGAATGATATGCTCAATGAAACAATAATCATCACACTCCAATATCCACCAAGCAACATATGAACATCAAAGTTTCCATAATGCATCCATCAAGATACAAGAATCGCATTTAATATCAATAAGGCAGGAAATACTATGTTCATGCATTGTAGTTGCAGATGGGTTTTCACTTACCTTTTGTATTAGTTGTGCCTTACTTACTGGATCCTTAACTCCAAATTCCAAGTTATAAATGTAAGTGATCCGTGATGACGAAACATAAATTTTTAATATTCAATTAACAAATTCACTAAACCCAAATTCATTCAAGCTTTATATTCCTAATCAAATCCAAATCTTATTATCAAAACTATAGTAGGCCTCCAAAGTATCTCCTTTTTTTCTCATTCTCGAATTTTATCTTAATAATTTATTTATTTATTTATGAAATCTCACCTTAGTCTCCTATAAAGGTATTTATAGCTTAATAAAGTCATGACACCCGAATTTATTGATCATCTCGTTCTCTATATTATCCTGTTTTATTTCAAAAGTAAAATCCAAATTTTTAGTAGCCGATTGATTTCATGGATACTTACCGCTTAGACAATTAGTGTTTATACTTTTGCTCTCAAATACTAATTTTCCTCGATTCAAATAAAATCATTCATTTCTAATACATAGTGCTTCTTATTGTTCTTCCTAGGTGCATATATAGCCGTGTACAAGAAGTAAAATATTTATTACCTTTTTCTCCAAGCTAAAGTGTCCGAGGAGTTCTTCAAATCAACTCAACCAAATCCCTTGTCTTCTTTTTTTTTTCTTAATTCGAATATGTATTTTGGTTCGTACTAACAATAGCTATATATTATATATACACAAATACACACCGATGTTATCCTATAAGAGTAAGGCGGTGGAAATAAGGTTAAACCTCTCTTGAGTTCTTAATTAAATTACCCCCATTTATTAGGTGCATAATGACATATTTTTCTTTTTAATAATACAAAACAGCCGACTAACTAATCTATATAAATATATATGTATATATATGTGTATATTTAGTAAAGGTAGTATATACATATATATATATATATATTCTTTTTATACGTTAGATAACATTGCACCTATATCTATGATAGTTATATTTTATTTATATATATATGCTATATATATTTATTTGTTATGTGATCTTATTATATCAATAATGGTTTTATTATCATAAAAAGAGACAACATTTTGCATTGTCAAAATAATGTCCTCCTCATTGCCTTCACCGTTATATTAAATCTTTTAATTAATTTATGCACATATAAATTTTATTTCCTATTCCATCCCGATAAACACGTGCGTCAATGCCACCTTTATCTCTAAATATACCACGTGTAACCTTGCAACTCTTATGCTTCTAGTGTTACCACGCCGTATTCTAGCGATATCTATTAGTTTAGTACATCAATGTCATTATCATAGCTATGATTAACTACTCAAATTACGAATTTATCAACTAACATACGATGAGAGTTCAAAATTATAAAATAAATCCCCGCCTACAAAACTAAAATAACTATGCAAACATCATTATATATGCAAGCAACACACAACCAAGATGCAATGCATGAACTATATTGGCGCAAAGAGTAGTGAGAGACTCGGTATTACAATTGTTGAATACTTAAAATTGTTAGATGGATTTATTTCGAGTTTTTTATTATGTACATCTTTAAAATTTGAATTATTTCCTGCTTTTGAATTATAATTTTTTAATTATATTATTTTACCTGGCAGTGATCACAAGGTGTAGTTGTAGGTTAGTTGTATGTTTTGTACTCCTGGATGATTCAACTCTTTCAATTTTTGCGTAAAGGTGGAGAAGTTAGCATATTTGGAGAATCAATCTTTTGATGCTTTCCGTAAAATATTGGGAAACTGATTGTGTATATTGATGTGTGTATTGTATATATTGATGTGTGTATTCAGACTTGATGTGGTATATTGACTCTTTTGAAGTTGTGTAGTTTAGTATGTGCGTTGTTTGGAGTTGTTGATACTAGTGTTATCCTTTTGGAAATGATTTTGATGTAGATTGGATGAATTAGCATTAATGATCTGTTGTTTCTCGCTTTGATGTTTGATGGTGGATGATTGTTACTTGCTTTGATGGTGGGATGATTGTTTCTTGCTTTGATGGTGGGATTGTTGTTTCTTGCTTTGTGAGGAGATGATTGTTGATGTAAAACCATTTTAATAAAATGGTGGGCAATATTTTTTAAACTAAAAACCGACTTTGTTTAGAATATTCGACATCGGTTTCAAACTCGACATGTAAAACATATAAAGAGGTGTTTTTAAATGTGAATGACATCGGTTTATGGCCGTTTTCTAAAATGTTTAACACATCTGTTTCTAATCGATTTTGTTCCTAACAATATTGATGTTCAACCCAAACACTACAAAGATCATTTTTGTTAGAAACAAAATCGATTAAAAACCGATGTCTTTTTTATATAACAATATTGTTTTTACATGCTTAAAACCGATGTTGAATATGCATACATTTAACATCACCGATTACATCATCGGTCGATTTTTACATAGACATCGGCTAAAAACCGATGTCCGTGAGCGTTTTTCTTTTGTAGTGGTCGTGTCATTCAATATTACTTTTTGTGACACATTATTTTGTCATTATATATATACTCATTAAGTGACGACCGATATTGTGTAACTATAAAACATCTCATTTATGACAAATTATATAATATATGACGAATTAGTTAATGCAATTGTGACACCGGCTAGGCGTCACTAAAATTTGATTACTTTGACAATATATTCATTTTCGTCACCAAAAATCTAATGTTTGGATGACAAAATATGCATTCGCTCATTTAAAATGTTACCTTTTGATGATAAAATAAAAGTTTGAGTGACAAAAGTTTGATCATTGAAGTGTGAGTTAAAGCGTCACAAAAAATGATATAGATGATGACACCGGTCGTTAGCGTCATCATAGATTAAATATATAGTGACGAACTAAACAAATCGTCACATATACCTTTTACCACGCTGGTACAAAGGACGATCGTTATGACGATCAAATTTCGTCACCGAATAACTTTCGTGATGAAAAATGATATTTATATGACGAATTTTATCGTCATGTTTTCTCTAATTTCTTGTAGTGCTTGTTGTTGGACTTAGAGAATATTGGTGTGTAGATCAAGGTTCTTTGATTTAATATGCAATGCATACAACATTGTATTGCTTTGTATGAAGTAAGAATTTTCTGTGTGTGTAACAATATACGATGCACAAACGCGAACACATGCAAACGCATAAGTTACAAACTCCAACAAATCCCGCATTCATTGGGCTCCAATAGTCACTCACTTAAATCTAGGTCAAGCTCGCTTATAGACTCCAACAAATACACAAAATCTGACACCTCCAATGTCCAGGTTCATTGGGCTCAACAATCGAATTTGAATCAAGCTAATTCCATTTTCAAGTGACAAAACTAACTGAACCTGAACCCAAGGTCAGTCGTGGTCGGCCTAACCGGCTGTCAGGCATGCACGTGTGGCCCTTTTGTGATCAACCGCTTATTATATTATAGTGTATCCAACTAAAAACACATTTTAGTATTTACACTAGGATAAAGAAGGTTTTATTTTCAATATGGGATAAGGCTTAAGAGCTTTCAACTACATTTACATAATGCACAAATGCAACCAACTTAATGTATTAATTTCTCATTCGCCGAAATTCGATTTTGTGAACTTAAAAATACTATAAACATCTACCCGAAATGTAGATTAACATTAATATACTATTTAATTTCTCCAAAATTAAATATTTAACCACGAAAAATTTGGTCAAATTCTGAATCGACGCTCACTTCCTCAAAACCAAATTTCCAACAACTTCTCCATTACAATGAAGTAGCTTTTATTACATTAAGTTCTACCCTAAAAGGCCATAACATTATGATGCCAATCATAATAAGTACATACATAAAAATTTTAAACATATAAAAACTATTTTATTCAATAGATTAGCTAACGCCCATTATTAAGAGAAGAGATGCGTCGAGATTGTCTATTGATAACACGAGCAGTAGAGGGGCTTTGCTGCAAGATGACTTCATACCCATCGGCAAAATTTTCCATTCCCTGAGTCATCAATTGCCAAAAGATTGTACCTCCACAAGGGCCTCCCCTTCTTGCACATACAATCACATTGTTGAATATGTCCGAAAAGTACCCGTCCCTGGCTCCGACTGTAATTTGCCAATTTTGAAGACTTGCCGAATTCAGCGATAAGAAGTGGTTTCGCCAAGACCGACCGAGTCGCTTATGTGTGCTTCGATCCATTGCTTGCGAATTGAGCTTGGACCATATTGTTTGATTGGGGCAACCTGGCAGTGTTCTAGTTGATTATTTACGATACATAAAAATATTTTCCTATATATATATTTTCCGAAGATCTTGTGACATACGTGACAATATTAATGTACGAGGTGATGGTATCACAATCACAGAGTTAATGGACGCACGGCGCATATAATAATTTTTTTGGTAGCAGTGTTATTGGAGACATATGAAAATATTGACTGTACTGATTACTAAATAAAACACAAATCTCTTATGTCACATTTGGATGGAAGATCTAATATGGATTTGATAGAAGGATTTTGGGAAAGAAAAATGGATTGGCTGCATATAAGGTTGAATTTGAAATGGCATTTCTCAAAGAATAACTTAAAATAAGAGCTCAATGATTTAAAATCAATCAGTATTACAAAATTGCACTAGCGAGTTGATCAATAGATTTGTAATACTTAATTTCAATGTAATTAATTCAAATGAAGCTTAAGATAGTTTATATATAATGATTTATAAGGATCTTATGTGGGAAATAATGTTATTATTAAGTACCGGTCCCTTAAATGAAAAGGGGCAAAACGAACATTTGAACTAAAAAACATGTTTTTGAAAAATATTGCGAAAATTCATTTTTTCTACGAAGAAGTGATGGCAAAAATCCGACGAACTCATGTTATTATTGTACATACAACACTCTTCCAATGTAATAAAAGACTAAATGAAATACGAAATTTGGAGTGTTATTTATGTATGTATGTATGTATTATATAAAAACACAATATAAAGACTTGTTAATACGATGATGAAGGATGAATATAATACCACCGATCCGGGTAGACATGAATTGTAGCGAAATCCACTCCGCAACACGATTATTGGCAATGAAATCATCCCAACTTGGAAACCATGATTGAACCGTGTCTTATCGGCCGATCGTCCATAAAATCCTTCCAACCCAAGTTCTAGGAGATGGTTCGAGTCAATAGATTTTAAATAACCTGCCATTTCTGCAACCCAACCCTAAATATTTAAAGAAAGTTGGATTAGTTATATCTAATTTAAATCACTTTAGGTTATATAAGATAATTTTGCTTCAATAGGATTATGAATACTATATGAAATGAAATATAAAACCAAAATTATTGTTACTCATCTTTCTTTCTTTGTATAGTTCCAAATAAATGATGCTATGTTTTCTTTTTTTCTCCTAATAAAATATAAACTAAGGGAAATTATATAATCAGTTTGTTTCCATGATTCCTCTTATACTTAATTGTAATTTAAATGTTTTTTCAATAATTTTATTTTATGAAATTTAATATGCAAAAATTTTGCGGTTGGAAATTAATATGACACACACATACGCAGACAAAATTAAGTAGGGCAATATACGACTTGAATAACTTTTCCCGTGAGAGGTCGATTCGCAACGAGGTTCGTTCATAAGCTCCCATGCAAGTATGGTTGGATCATCCTTATAAGCTATCCGAGTTATTGTATTCACTCTTGTGAGCACCGTCTGCACCCGAATCAATTAGCAAAACAACATTTTAACATATAATGCATTAAACAACAAAACACAATAGGTTATTGTAAAACAAACTTATAAGGAGAAAGCTTGAATCTTCATTTTTCTTTTTTTTTTTGGTTTTACTAACACTACAGAAAAATATACCAGTTTACCTATAGAAAAATATACTGGTAAGTATTAAGATAATGGTAAAGTGTAGGTAAACTCATTGTAGGTCAAATCATTTTAGGTAAATACCTACATCATTTTTTCGGTAAATGTAAAAATTGTCAGTGATATGTCGTTATAATTTTTTTGGTAAAAACAATATTTTCTATTTTGTAGGTGGTTAATCAGAAAATTTAATGACAAAATTATTTCTATCGATAACTAGAATTTTCTTGACGCGTAAAATACACTTGAGAGAGAGAGAGTAATTATAAATAATTTTACAATACCTTGATGTGATTCTTGTAGAAGCCTTTAACAACAGGATCAGTGAAAAAGGCATCGTCATTTGCCAAGTTTCGGCCCTGATCCCTCGCCCATTGAACATACTGTTTTTTACCCCCAAAGTCATTATAGTTATTCACCAAGCTTAGTATCAGGTAAATCCCACGCTTTTTGGCCTCAGCCACCACAAAATCCAGTCCCTATATAAAATCAATCCGCCGAAAAGTAAATGCCATTAAATCAAATATTTACAATTCATGTTCATATTAATATTTGAACAATCAGAGCAAGAATTCCATGCATGCAAGTAATTGCTCAATATTGCCAGGGTCTCAATCTTCATATTGCGCTTACTTAGTCAACTTTCTGTATTCTTTTATATATATATATATATATATATATATATATATATATATATATATCATCCCGCTAAAAAGTTGAATATACATTGGAATAAGAAAGGTTAATATAGGAAATTGGGATAATTAGCCTAATTAAAAGAAGATCAGATATATTTCAAAATTACAAATATCTCTGTGATACTTGTTTATCACTTACAAGTCACCCCTCAATGTAGAGCTGGCAAAATTGGCTCCACCTCGCATATAGAGTAGAGTTGGGTTCCATTTTTAGAGGTCCGAAACGACCGGACCTACCTTGGCCTGACCTAAATGACCAAAAGCACAACAAGCACGTATAACCTGATCAAAACTACACGTGATAGATTGGGCCACAAGAAAAGCGCCCAATGAAAATTTGGATCACCCGACCCAATCCATTGCTAGCTCTACACAAAAGGGGGTTATTTGTTTGGTAAATATAAACATAAGGTGTATTCGTAATTTTTAAAGATAACCAAGGACGGAGCCACATCTCCTATTATGGGTGCACCGGCCTCCATAACTTTTTTTTCCTATTCATTATTTACTTTTACTAATTGTATATTAATTAGGTTAAGAAAAACAAACTATGACATTTTATTATTTATTATTTATTTTTAAAAGCTAAAAAAGTATGCCCCACAAATTATTTTTGATGTAGGGTTTTTTATATTATTTGTTGTTTATATATTTTTTTTAAAAAGCTACACATTAATTAATTAGATTAAAAAAAAAAGTGTGCGGTAATCGATTATTTTTTATACAGTTTATAATCACATTTATTTTGTGTGCACCCATTGTAAAAAATTCTGGATCCGGAATGTAGTTGGAATTTTTTTGATAATTAGGCTAAACTTCAGTAGTGTTTTTATAATTATTTGTTAATTATCGCATACCTCGAACACTTGCTCATTATATTTTCCGGGAGAAGTTTGCAGGGCTCCATTGATATCACCATCACTAAAAGCCCATGTCCTCGCAACGTTCATTTTATACCTTGAAGCCTGAAACAACGCATCAGTCACCTTATTCCGATTCGACGGCTCGGATGCTATAACCATTAGCCAATATGCATTGAAACCATTGAAATAGAATGGCTTATTATTATTCACAAATTTGGTACCACTTGTTTTCACGAAATCAGCCTTGCTGTAAGAAATCAAAAGGGCTGCTAAAACAAAACAAATACCCAAATTATTTCTCCCCATTTTTCTTTGGGATAAATTTTAAATTTATGTATTTGTTTTGTCAAATGTATTTTGCATATGTTGTGTTTGACTGATTATGATGATGCATGCAAAAGGGGTACATATATAGGAGGAGATGCATTGTCAAAACTTGAGAGATATATATGATTGGATGGTGATTTCAAAAACATGGATTTTTCTTGTCTAATTCTTGGATTATATATAATCAACATAAGCTAATTGATATATACCTTTTAGAAAAATTTTAATCGGACTATATATGGAAATAGGTTAACAAAAAAGTTGAACGAGAGGAAATGGAGCATACAGTTCCCAAATATATTGTCTTTCTATTAATAAAATCATATTGTATTTTGCAATGAATTTGGTAAGCAGTGAATAATGTCAAAAATCAGAACGACAAAGTCTGTAAAATCTGTTTTAGTGTTCTTACCAGCTTCAATTTAATTAATCTATATATAGTGAATACATTATAAAGTATGATATTTAATAAGTTTTATAATATAGAATAAGAAAGTAAAATTTGACATAATATTTTTTTATCCATGCAACAATTTACTAATTTACTAATCCAGATTATAAATGCAATATTAAAAGTTATTCAAATATTATAAACTCCCTCTTTTGGATTGATGTTGTTCATGTATGAATTACGTAACTTGAAAACTATCACTCCAGATGGCAGATCACCTTAATTTCCCTTGAATATTTTTACATTCTTATCAACTCATGATGTAGCCGAGATTTGTAAATGTCCTAGCAATTAAGTTGGACTTTTCATTCTTAATTAGATAATATTTCCTATCTTATTTTTCAAAATAAATTTTCAAAATTTTCTGGAGCTGTTATTCCATGAAGTTCAGACCATTGCAATCTTCTATGTATCCCAACAATGATCTGCACAAAATCAAACAAAATAATTAATTAAATCATCAATTAAAGGTCGACAGAGTTTCCTTCTACACAACAATTTCTATTTTTCCATATTATAAGATCATTCAGGAAATTCATGTAATTATAATATAGTTTGCCATAAAAATATATAGCAACAATAAGTCAGCAGTCCTAAGGCCAACTATATATGGAAACAAAGAATCTAGTGGAGAGAGCAAGATTGACCTGTGGAATCCAATGTTGGGATAGTTTCACGAGTCCAGTTTGTTAGATTTTGTTGCCCTGTTTATTTAATATGTTCAATAAAAAAATTAAAAAATAATTATGTCAGCTTTTTATGTTTCAACATCGACTTAGACATGACCAAAATCACAATGCAAGTTGAAAGAATTGAACACCCTGAGAAAAACAATCCACTATTAGTCAAAATATGTACTGCTAAAAAATATTTAAGCTAAATTTTGTAATAATTAACACACGGGTGACGTTATTAACACTCCCAAAACTATTAATACACCCCTTTCTTAATACATGCCACCCCTTTTAATAAATAACTTATTTACTTAATACACCTACCAACAATTCCCAACACACCCTTCCCCTAATTAAACCTCAATTTTTTTATTGAAAACAGAACATATTGATTTCTTAGGAACTCGTTTGGTTTCATTTCCATATTTTCAGCACTTTCAAATCAAAGATATTTTTCTTTTCTCGACGTGTGTTCTTCAGTTCGTACCAAAAGTTCATGAAAAATAATCACCACAAAACTCAATAGAAAACTTAATGACGCAAAGAGAAGTGATAACAAAGAGAGACGATATGAGAGATAATTCTCGTTTTATTTCGTCGTAATCAAAAAACTCGCATACTTCAATAATAAAAAGTGCTTAAATACTTGAAGCTTCTAAGACTCCTACTACAAGTAGAATTAGTCTGCTAAAAGGAAGAGGCGCTTTTTTTTTTTAGCCATTCCCAACAAAACCAAGATGTTTTTTAGCCATCTTTTTCAAACACATCTTTTTAGCCATTTTGGGGTGTAAAATGACATTCATACCCTTCTAGCATGTTTGTTTGATATTTGGGTTATTTCTCTCAATGTGTGATATATAATCGGGTATGTTATAACTCAAATTCGAGTCAATGTGACTCGAATTCAATCACGATAGCTCGAACATGACTGAAAAAATAATTTTTTTAAAAATCGAAACACACATGACTCGAATTCGAGTTCACGAGTCACAAGACTCAATTCGAGTCATGTGTGACTCAAAACAAAAAAAAAAAAAAAAAATCGAAATCACTATGACTCAATTCGAGTTATCAGACTCAATTCGAGTCATGTGTGACTTCGAAAACAAAAAAAATTAAATTTTTTTTTAAAAATCGAGTCACCGTGACTCAATTGAAAGTCTGAATGATTCGAATTCGAAGTTACAACATGACTTCGATTTCGAAGTCACTCAATGTGTGATATATAACATAAAGTTCGTTATTATAACCAAGGTTTGTGTGGATAGTGGTTTCTTCAATGTTTCCTCATTATTAGGTCATGGTATAATAGTAAGGAAACATCGACAAACCACTATGCCACACAAGTCTTTTAGTTATAATAATGAACTTTATGTTATATATCACACATTGAGTGACTTCGAATTGAGTCATGTCGTAATCTCGAACTGAAATTCTCAGAATCAATTCGAAATCATAGTGACTCAATTGAGTTACATTATACCCAGTTTTTTTTCCAAAAACTTCAATTCACATAATTTTTTTGTTTTAAATCCGTTTTGCATGTATAATATATCAAATTAATCCTCTTTTCGATATCTATAATTTAACACCCATATTGCATATTTAAAAATGAAAAATACAGGTTCGATTTTTAAAAACAAAACTTGAAAGAAAGAATAAGAGAATACATAGAGATAAATGAAGAGAGATGTATATGACCATTAATATGCTTAAAGGGTATGAATGTCATTTCACACCCCAAATTGGCTAAAAAGATGTGTTTGAAAAAGTTGGCTATTTTTAATCTTTACAATTTGAAAATGGCTATTTTGTACAATTTGCACTAAAAGGAATTTCAAAGAAACAAACTATCAGTAAATAACTAAACCAATATACTTGAACTACGAAACTAATTAAACAAATAACGTATAACTATAAAATAACTTAAACAAATATATGATTCTAGCTTTTGTGGGAGTTTTCATGCAGCCTCATCTCCATCATTCTCCCCACTTGAAAACGATTCGCCTCGAATCTGACTAAGCCTCATCTCTAGAAGTCAAGTCTTCTAAAAATGGCACCAAATGCTTGACATTAAACACATCGACGCACGAAGATGACTAGGGAGCTTAAGGCTATACGCATTTGGATTGATCTTCTCTATGATTTCGGCAGTCCAATCTTACGAGCAAAAAGCTTGTTAAACTCATGAGCCGGTAACGGTCTTTAGTCAAAATAGCCCACACCAAATCACCCACTTCAAACTCTACACGGCGACGACGACGTTTATCGCTTGATGCCTTGACTGGGCATTGACTTCATAAATTTGGCACGAGTTGCTGCATGCGTTTGGCATAGGGACTCAAGTAAGTCCACCGCACGACTGTCCGTACACACCGAGAGAGGAGGGTGATCATGTCCGACGGCCTCGTGGGATGACCGCATACACGACCTGAAAAGGGCACATGCCTGCTGCGATTAATGGTGGAATTGTGTGCGAATTCCGCTGACTTAGCTGCGAATCCCAAGAACGTAAATTGTCGCCAATAAGACACCACAAAAGATTGCCCAAGGAGCGATTAACCACCTCGTTTTGCCCATCCGTTTGGGGTGATATGCACTACTAAAATCCAATTGAGTGTTGGCCATGCGCCATAAACTCCGCCAAAAAAAAATTCAAAAATCGAGTATCGCGTCCGACACTATAGAGGATGGTAAACCATGCAAACAAGAAATCTCCGGAAAAAAATTGAGCAACATGAACAAAGATCCGACGAGTGTTTACATCGAATAAAATCGACCATTTTGGAGAAACGATCGACAACCACAAAGATGGATTCATGGCGCGTTGAGTACGCTGCAAACCCAAGACAAAGTCCATGCTAATGGCACACCAAGGCTGTGACGGGACGGGGAGCGGCCGATATAAATCGCGTTGGAGGCGGACCCTTTTGCAACTTGGTAAACACGGCAACGAGAGACGTAACAAGTGACATCACATCGGTGAGGGCCAAAAGAACGAGCGTTGCACTAGCTCGATGGACCGATCCTCCCCCACATGGCCTATTCCGTAGCTCTCCAATCAATTTTAGGCGTAAGCTACTTGCTAGATGCATAATTGAGTGCCTTTAAACAAAAACCCATTGTGCAACAAAAGGTTCAATGTTTCACTTGCCTGCAAACGTGTAATGATGGGTCCAAAAATAGATCGAGGAATAAAGCTCCTAAAAGTATCAAAACCAGGGATCAAACACGCATATCGGTTAACACGAGGGCGCGCCGACTAAGTGCGTCTCGCTATGTGATTGGAAGCGCCCGAGCGATGCTTAGGCACAAATGTAAATTGTTGTAAATAAGCCGTCCACGAGACATGGCGTGTCGAAATATTATCTTGAGTGGCAAGGTGACGCAAAGCCTCATGATCGGTATAAAGGACAAACTCGCGATGCAAAAGATAATGACGCCAATACCGAACAACACGAACCACAACGTAAAATTCGACATCATAGGTATTGTAACGGACCGCGGACCGCTTAGTTTCTCATTAAAGAACGCAATTGGGCGCCCATACTAACTTAAGACGGCCCCGATGCCGACCGATGTGTCCCCAAGAGAGCTCAAATGGAAGGGTGAAATTCGGTAAAAGGAGCACAACTGGTAAAAGGAGCACGGGGCGGACGTGAGTTCTAGCTTAATTTGCTCAAACGCAGCAGCGGCTTCCAGCCGTCCACGAAAAGGTTTTGCCACTTAAACAATTTGTGATAGGGGCCATAATTGAACTCAAGTGGGCAATGAATCGCTCGGTAAAATGACGCGAGTCCATGAAAATCGCGAGCCTGGTAATGATTGCGAGGTGGCCAATATCGGATGGCGGCAATCTTGGAATCATCCACACTAATGCCCTCAAGAAATACGAAACCCCAAAAACAAGACACAATCCACCAAAAATAAGCATTTCTTAGGGGCACGTAAAATTTTTCCGAACGTAGAATAATAAGAACAACACGCACATGACCGATGTGCTCCCCTATGGTCCGGCTATATAAATAAAGATGTCGTCGAAATAAACAACAACACATGTACCAATTAGGGACGGAGAGCCTGATTCATGACTCGCATGAAAGTGCTTGGTGCATTGGACAACCCGAAAGGCATAACAAGCCACTCAAAGAGGCCTTCCCGAGTTTTAAACGCTGTTTTCCACTCATCGCCAAGCCGGATACGAATTTGATGATACCCACCGCGAAAGCCGCCTTACTAAAGATGGTGGTCCCACTCAACAGTCCAATAAATCATCGAGACGGGAATGGGAAAAACGATATCAAATCGTGATTTTATTAACAAAGCAGGATCTGCTTCACGCACATACGCCAGACCCATCCTTTTTCGTGATAAGCAAAGCCGGACAAGATACGCACTAAAGCTTTCACGGACCACCCCACAACATCACAAATCCTCTACCCGACGACATAATTCTCATGTTGTGTTGGACTTATACGATAGTGTGGCCTATTGGGTAGCGAACCCCGAATCAACTAAATTTGGTGTTGAATATCCCGAAGAGGCGGAGTTCGGCCGGGAGCTCTTCGAAAAAGACATCAGCGACCCGCACAACAATGGGCAGATTTCTCGGGGGCCAAGGAGAGGAAGCGGATGACCAACCCCAAATAAAAGAAAAACCACATCGAGGTGCATCTCTTGCAAAAATTCGCGCCCGATAAAAACAACACCGAAGGTGGTGATGAAGGCGAAAAGGATTGGGGTGTCGACGGATGCAAAACAATTTTGACGCCACCAAAAACAAAACTATACGTATTTAAGCAACCATCATGAACGGTGGAACGGTCAAATTGCCAAGGTCGTCCGAGTAGGAGATGACATGCATCCATAGGAACGACGTCACACCGCATGAATCCAAATATTTTGCTCCAATCGAAAGTTGAACTAGGACCCGCCAATCCACGCTTATGGAATTACCCCGCTGAATCCAAGCGAGCGTATAAGGATGAGGATGTGGTTCGTAGAAGTGAGACATAATTTATTTACCGCATCCAACGACATGACATTTTCACAAGACCCCGAGTCAATTATAAAATAGCACACCTTCCCATTTACAAAGCAAGAGGATTCAAATATATGCATACGTTTTGGGTCTCATATCGGGGTGTGCGAGGAGTGTAGCAAGACGACGTAAGATTGACGATGATTAGGATCGCCACAAGTAAAACAAACGAAAACCACCGCGAACGTTGGATACCCATTGGCCCAGTGCGGATGGACGGGCATTAGGCGCCAAAGATGGTGCGACAGGTGGTGGTGGTGTGCGGGTAGAAGGGCCTGACGCCCCCAGGGTTCGGCGAGAAAGTTGTTGTTCCACTAATAAGCGCGCTGTGCGCCTGAGACTAATGCCGAACAAATAAATTTAAGGTGTCCTCGAATCAAGACACAATCCCCGATATAACGGGACACTAACCGATCATCGAATCGCGAAGATCAACACGGGCTTGCGATGATAAAACTCTTTTCGTAGGTATTTACGACTTGGACCCCTATCGTAAATTTTGAAGCCATTGATAGAGAGTACGGGCATAATTAAACGGTAAGAATTCACGTTCCCATATGTTTTCAAATTTTCGCCACATCAAAATTGGAGGTTTGCCATGGCGCAGCCCATGTCGCTTTCAATTGTTGCCACCAAGCAGATGCGCGACCCAAAACGTGTGGCAATGAGTGGCGACGACGTGGATCCGGGACACCTTTAAATTCCAATAATTCCTCGCAGAATTAAGCCAAAAAAAAACTCGTCGAAGCCTCCTGGTCCACCTGTGAAATCCGATGTCAAGGCGAAAACCCAACTCCCAATGACGATCCTCCTTACCCCGATATTCACTGCGGAGCCAAGGGTGCGAACGTGTTCACAAAGAGAAAGTGTGTCTTCATCATCTAATGAGCCCGTGGAGGCATATGGCGACCCACCGATAATCATGCCCACGACCACCGCGTCCCCCACCACGGCCTTCGCATGGTAGCCCGGACCACCCCGTACAACATCATGACCTTCCCGGTGTTGTGTAGTGATCAAAGAAATGGTCTTCCTGGTGTTATAGGATCTCCTTCGATTCGAGGATGAATCGTCTCGACCCCGGAGAGAATGATGAAGATAAAGATTAAAGATATATTATTTTCTATTAAGATTAGTTTATTAGATTATTTTATTATATTTTAAGAGTTTTCAATAGTTAAGAGTTTTATTATTGTAGGAGTTCAATCCTATAAATAGTTGTTTTGTTATTATTTTTAGGAGGTTGAATATTATTAAGATTTGAGATTTATTCTCCAAGCAATAAATAATTCTATTACTTTGTTCAATACTTCCTATTCTTGCGACTCAACGGTAGTATTTGTGTTCTTTGTTGTTCTTGTTAAGCTTTTGTCCGCATCACTTAACCAACGGTATAATCACCACAAAACTCAATAGAAAATTTAACTTAACCAACGGTTGCATTGAAGAACTCAACACAAATGCCATCGAGAATACTTAATAAACAAACGAAACTTAAGATGATGAAAGCTAACTTGAACAAATTATTCTCAAGATACAATAGAGTAATTCAACCGAAACTCAAATTTAGCCGTTTATTTTTAAAGACAAATTATTCCTTATAGATCATGTGCCTTTGATCTTCCCCTGAAGCTTCATTTCCTCCAAATATAACTTTAGCTCCTCTAGCTTCCTTGAAGTTTGATATATTCCTTTTATTCCTTGTCATATGTCTAGAAATGTCACTATCCATGTACCAGGTTCCTTGGCACTCGATTGCGCCTTTAACTTGCAATCAAGGAAATTAGTTTTTAAGTACCTATACTTGCTTGGGTCCGGAGGGGTTAGCACTATAAGGTGATCTAACCTACCTATAGTCAAAAGATCTCGACTCTAAGAGGTTGCAACCTATCGCCCATAATCATAATTAACTTTTGCAAATCACTTGGGGTTTTAGACTCATACAACTCGACTCTTTTGTTTGTATACCCGTGTGTGTGTTTGTGCATTTGTTTTCTTGGGATAATAGTGGAGCTTTTGTGCATATTGGGTTTTGCACTTAGTGAATATTATGTGTTGATGATGGTTTCTCCGTCTTGGGAATGACCTATTTTGAGTTTGAGATCTTTGCCACTTGGGCTTGTATCCCTTAGGACTTGGATGATATATTATTTGGTTGTTCCAATCAGTTTGGGTAGGATAATTTCTACCATTCCCATCATATGACTTTATCTCAATGAAACCTCTCGGGGCTTTTGGTAGTTTCGTTTTGATTTCACGTAATATTTTTTGTTTGGAGTCCGATGATGGACTCTTCGATTTTTGGTTCAACCTGTCCTTTCAAAGATACTCTCGGCTTTTTGCCTTTACCTTTGTATCCTAGGCCAAATGGTTGTAATTGTGTTTGTGAGTGGGTGTGGGTGCAAAATATGGTGCTTTGATTTTTGGACTTCCTCATTACTTGAGGATCATTTTTCTATTACCACTCTTGAGTTTGGGCATGCACATAAGAATTAAATCCTATGCATGTCTTATCTCCACTTTCCTTTTGTATCATTATCAATTCATCCCATTATTTAGATGCCTTGGTAAATGATGCAATCACATTTTTCAAATATTTTTCTCTCTTTTTTTGTTGCGACTAAGTCACTTGAATCTTAGCTATTTCACCTTTCAGTGTTCTCGGCACTATGTGACTTAGAGTACTCACTTCATTAGTCAACTCTGAATTTTGGCTTTTGAGTTAGTGCTTTCCACATTTAAAAGTATGTCGATGTGTGAGGTTTTTACATGCTCAAAATCTTTCCTCATTTTGCCTAATGAATCATGAAGATGAGTGGGTGATGAAGTGTTTGTGTCACTATCACTATCATCAAAATGAGAAGGAGATGAGTTAGAATGTACATCTTCCTCGTTCTTTGGCCCCGAGGCAAATCAAAACCTCTTCTTCTTAATCCGAGGAGTAGTCACCACCGTTATCTAACTCGGTTGGTTCTTTACACTTGGTTGTGTTAGCAGCTTAAGCAAGAAACATGGCTTTCTTCTCTCTCAAGACTTTTCTTTCCTCCTCATTTCTCAGTATTTATTGACGGTGGTAAGGACAATCAACAAAAAATGTCCTTGTCATCTACAATTCCAACACGTGATTTTCACTTTCTCGAAGTCACTCTTTCACTCTCTCGATTATGAGCTCTCGATATTGATCCTTTGATGGTCACTCTCTTAGGTGGTCTGTCTTCCCTTGCTTTGTAAGCTATTGCGTGTCTCCTGGATGATTCACCATTGTTTCTTTAATGGTCACATTTAAGAACTTGTTAAATTTTTTTCCACCATTAGGGCAATCTCCTCCTAGTCCATGGCTTCCTTTGATTCAGACTCTTTTGGATTCTCTACTCCGTGAGTGCGCTTGTCTTAGGTACAACCTGTCTCTTCTTGATCCTTTCTTCCGAGCTAAAATTTATAAGCATTTAAGCCTCGAGAATAGCTCATGGTTGGATGTTCTTATAAGATCCATTGAATGTCTCAAAACAATCACCTTCATTTCCCACTCACCGGGAGCGACCTAAGAATTTTCATACACATTTTCTTAAATGCGTGCATATTCCTTGCCTAGAGTTGAGAGCTCATTGGTTATCTCTATGAATCTAGCATCCAGTTGATCCGACTTTCACCGCAAGCATTTTGAAATTTCCAAACTTTTGTACAACAACAGCTTAATTTATTTTCTCTAATTTGATCGAGATCCTTCACAAATTAAGTGAGTTCCTCCCATGTTTCTTTAGCCATTCTACAGATTTCACATTGTTGAACATGGCTTTATCGATGATTTTATACAAAATATCCTTGGCAACATTGTCCAAGTTGTATATTTTTCTGTCCTCGTCATTCACTCGCATCGAGACTTCTTGATCATGGCTAGTCTTGGTGAAGCAAATACAGTGGGACAAACATCAAAGATGTCCACCACGTGCACCAGGAGTTGCATCGCCTCCCCTCACCGTAGGTGCAACAACAACAACATGAGGAGCTGAGTCCTAACAGATGTTTTTACTTTCATTATTTGTCGTGGCCCATACTCAATGACGAACCACATCTCATTGTGTAATGTTGAAAGATGTGCTCGCATGCGTATTTTCCAGTCATCAAATTCTTTAACATTAAACATAGGAATGCATGTTGTATTTGCTTCCAGGATAATAACATGTTTTGCAAGAAAAGCTTTAAAATAGAAGGTGTTGTATCCTTTTAAAAAAGATTTAGTTCAAGAACTGGTCGTAAGGCTCAATGAACCAACCGCTCGATACCACTTGTAGGTCCCAAGGGGTGATAAGTAAAGTCTAGAAGGAGTGGGAGGGGTTGAATATACTATACCGAATTTTTGATTTTAGTCCTTTTTAATTTAGAGTAGACTCAACTCAAACTAGTCCTTGGTGGAAAGCTTATCTTACTTGCACAAGAGAGTTAGCCACTCAACATGCACTGACCGAGCCGTTGATAGTATAATTCTGTTGATTCATTGACTCTTTTAATTATTCAAGAGGCTTGGTTTTTACAAAGAGAAGACTTTCACCCTAAGTTTGAAATATTTTTTTCAACTCTTGTTTTAAGTTTAGTTATTATCATTGACTTAGAAAATTAACAAACATCAATAATAATGTGCAAGAATTAATGTGTGTTGAATGTAAAAGACACAAGCAATTTTTATAGTGGTTCGAGGATGGGGTAATTCCTCTAATCCACTATTCTCCAACCCCTGGAGGAATCCACTAATGTAATCAGAACTTTGTTACAAAATGGTGACATCCAATCTTGCCTTCATCACATAGTTGTATCAGACTTGGATTCACCTTCTTCACAAAACATCCGTCTTGCTACTTGACTCCTTCAAATTCTTGGATTTGTTCACACAACCCTCCAATGAGTCTAAAGCCTTTGGTTCGAATCAGAACCTTACTACACCTCATTCAACCTTGGAGTGCACCCTTGTTCTATGAAACAAGTTTTTTCTCTTCAACAAAATGAAGTTGTCTTTCCTTCACCGAATGTGTTAGATTGATTTCCTTCGAGTTTAGGATTGAGGATTTACTTGGAATGCTTGAGAGAGTTACGCTTTTGCTTTGCGGTTAATGTCATTTGCTTGCTTGCATTCGTTATGCTTGGTCATAATCTTCTCTCAAACTAATCCTCATTCTATTATCTTGGGCGCTTTGAAAATGTATCCGCTTTGAAAAGATAGATTCATTTTCAAACTCCACTTCTTGGTCGTTGGGTTGTCTTTTCTTGATCTCGGCAGTGATGGTGACATATCCTAGTTTAACTCTGCGGCTTTTCGTGTTCAAACACATGCTTAGTGCTTCCAATTGGCTTATTCTCTTTGCAAGCTTCCTCGGATGAGCACTTTAGGCAATCGCATATGGAGGTATTATTATAATAAGTAATATCCTTGACTTGTGTGCAACAAATCCATCACAAATCGACTTTGACTTTTACAAATTTGCTTTACCCTTTTTATCTTGAGTCATCTCCAATCATTTAGAACGACTTAACCGTTAGTCACCGACGAAATTGCCTTCTAAGCACTTGACGAGACTTTTCTTCACTTCACTCACCGCCAATAACTCGATTCTTCTCTTCGATCTTGATCGATTCCTACATTCTTCAACTCTCGCCCGACCCGGCCTTGTAGAACCCTATTTAATACAAGTTTATTTACGAGAATTGGGGTGCCAACTTCTTAATCTAACTTTTACATGGCATCATCAAAATCTATTACATAGATTTCCCAACATCATAGTCTTTCAATTGACCCTTCCGGATGAGTCGATCGATTTCTTTCTTTAGAATAAAACAGTCTTCAGTGGTGTGCCCCATATCTCTTTGATACTGGTAGTATAGATTGGAGCGTGCCATGTCGGGTTGCTTCTAGGCGGCGTGGGCCGATCAATGATCACTTTTTTCTCGCAGGCGGTATCGCACATCGGCTATCGGCATGTTTAGAGGTGTGTAGCTTGGCCAATGCTCCTTTCTCGGACCCCTCCGAGGTTTATTCTTGCCATCTTCCCAGGACTTGCACTTGGTATTGGGTTCAGGATTGGTGGATTCCTCCACTCGAATATACTTTTCTGCTCGACTAAATAAATCCTCCAAGGTGGAGAGAGGCTTTCCAGCTAGGGATTCCTTCGACACTCTAGCGGAGATTTTTCTCAATATCCCAGCTAAGGTCTTGTGTTGGACATTAACGACTTCATTGATGTCTTCCATGAATTGTTTATAATCTCCACACCATCTCTCATTAATTTTTCTGTTTCACCCGAAAAAGGTGAGCGATAGTCTTGGGGTATTTTTTGTTGATGGAGAACTGCTGCATGAAGGCTTTAGTAAGTTTTTCCATCCTGGAGATTTTTTTAATAAGATTGAAATAAGATTAATGAAAAGAGAAGAAAAGTCCTGATCACAAGTCGATCGTAGCGTAGCGCAATATATGGGGCCTCATTAAAAACCTACCGGAGTAAAACCCACCCTTGTGAGAAAAACCCCAAAGAGGAAAAGAGTACTCCCGCATGAGAAAGCCGAAAAATACAAAAAGCCCGAAACCGAAATCATCTAACAAATCTTTATTGTGTACGTCCAACATAATCATCGGTGAGAAGGGGTATAATGTTCGCTAGAGGATTGTCCCACCATCCGGAGTCCGGAACTTACCGAGAGAGTCTCGCCACACGATTTCCCTCCCGATAGATGTGAGAGATAACGAAATTCATTTGCGAAATCATATGTCATGAAAGATGCCAAAGAGCCGAAGACGCCACGGGATAGAACCCGCACGATTACGAAAGAGATCTACCACAAAACTCAAGTCCGACTCCACCCAAAGATTCATCCATCCTTTGTTGAAGGCGTAGGATACAACCCTAATAACCTCAATTAATTCCGCCTCAAAAGCAAGTCGCGCCCCGCATTGTTCAACAAAGCAACCTTGAAAAAGGCCCTTGTCGTACGGTATACCCCTAGAGCCACGAGACGCCCAGTGCACTAGTAGCACTCGCCATCCATATTAACTTTGATCCAACCTGGTAGAGGAAGATGCCAAGGAACAAAGATGATAATGGGAGCCCGCAATCTGCGACCCTGGACCTTGAGACGACGAAGACAAAGGAGATCCTCTTGCGTGTTATTCATACACACCCTTATCCGACTAGCGATTCCAAAATCATCGCCCAAAGTTGAACCAACGCCGCATCCAAAGACCATATGTTGTCATTGAAAATAATGCCATTTCGAATATGCCAAAGTAGCCGATATCGAAATAATCGCCATTTTCCAAAGAAAAGCCACTTGGTCACCAAATGGAACCCCATTACGTAGATTAGAAATTCGTTGAAACTATGAGTAGGATGTAGAGTAACAATAATGAATCAGCCATCCAAATTTCACCCACGAGTCCCCGCAAAAAAACGCAAAGACACAAAAAAGATGATCAATAAAATCCGCGTGAGAGAAACATAGGCTACAAAAGGTTGGCCCAATGAATCCCCGAGAACGCATGACATCCAGGATTGCAAGACGCTTGAATATCGCTCTCCAAACAACCACCGAGCGCCTCTGGGGATGTTCAAAGACCAAATCCAAGAACTCCATCTCACCACCTAAGAGAAGGTCGTAAAACGAGTAAGCCTCTGTAGAAGAGACCCCCATCCATCCATAGAATGCGTCTAGACATGTTTATCCACCGAGTTCGGGGAAGCGGATAGCGGACAATATCCCGAACAATATCCAAGTAAGCCCTCACAAAAGAAGTCGTGAAATGCCAAGTGTTATCATAAAAGAAATCGAGAGATCATGTCCTAGAAGTGAATATGGTACATAGGAGGAATGCTAATTCGGTCCGCAATAACGTAATCAAGCCAATTGTCGTGCTAAAAGCTAACCGACAAATGTGCCCCGAACCCAACGAGACTCGATAAATAACTCGAACCATAAGGCGGAGACCAGCCCATATCGAAGAAGGAAGGAACGTGTGTCTAATCGCCCCATTAGCCAAGAAATAACGCTTGCGAAGGGTGGTGTGCACAATGGATTCTACGAGATGGGAATCTTACAACCCAACTTCATGAGGTAAGCTTGATTAGTCGTGATAATAGAACGAACCCCCAGGCCCCCTTCTATCCTGGGGTACAACAACGTGTCCATTGACCACATTATTGCCATTCTCGAGTGATGTCACCGGTCCGGATGAAGTTACGCATGGCTGTCTCCAACGCTTGAGCATGGTAATCGGCCATTTATACACCATAATAGTGTGAACGAGAGAGCCTGTTATCAAATAATTCATAAACAAACCCCGCCAAAGAAGCGAAAGAGAAGATCCCTTCCATCGTTTGAACTTGATCGGACCTTGTCAAAAGCGCTTTGTAAAACTCCGCTTCTTAGAGCCCCTTTTAAACAATGGAACACCAAGATACGTTGTAGGAAAATCGCCCTCCGAATACCAATAATATTTTGAACCCGATTTACGACGTGCCGGAAATGGAAGCCCTAAAACACCTTTGATTTGTTAGGACTAAACACCGCCCCAAAACAAAGGGCATTGAAACGAAGAACCCTACAAACATGACGGCCATTGCTTGTATTAGCCGCACAAAGGATGACGAATCATCAACATACAACATCGTAGAAGGAAAATGTATATTCCGCGAGCAACAAAAGGCATAAGGCGATGAGATGCGACCAAGTTAGCGAAAATTCTGCCCAACACTTCTTCCGCCACACAAAAAAAGAAGCGGAGATAAGGGGTCCCCCTGCCGACACCTCGAGAACACGCAAAGTAGCCCACTGGCGAGCCATTAAGCAAGACAGATATACGAGTCGAATGGAGAATCCCGAAATCTAACCGATGAACTTATCGAAAACCCAAATCTGCTCAAGACGTAAAGCAAGAAATCCCATCAAGAGTATCAAAGGCCTTCAATGTCAATCTTTAAAATCATGTTCTTATCACCGATTTGTAGAATATTGAAACCCTCGAGACCAAAGCAATGCAATCGCGAATATGATGGCCCTAATAAACCCAAACCGAGTGGGAGAGAGAACAAGTGCTAATAATCTTCCCAAAACGATTGGTCGATCTTCGTGATAGTCTTAAAGTTGAAATTACTCATCACTATCGATCCAAAGTTGTCGATACTCATAGCATCTTTGCATTTAGGGATAAGAACCATAAAGTCGAGTTGAGACCAATCGCAAAGAGCCGTATACACAAAGAAGTGGTGAATCGCCTCAATAACATCGATGATATAATATCCCAACAATGATGATAGAACACCCCATTGAAACCATCGTGGACCAGGGGGAGCTATCGGCACCAAGATCAAAGACCGCAACTTTGATCTCGATTCATGACGACAATGAATTGAGGATGCGTTATCAATGTCTCAAATCGCGCAGTGATGAACTCGATCAAGAGGGGTGAAATCAACAGAGAGCCAACCAGGGTCGTGAATAAATCCTCAAAGAAATGAATAACATGATAGCGATGGTGATAGAGTTCATAGAAAAATGACCGTCAATCATCAAACCATGAATTCCAGACCGGATGGCCTTGGTTTGGCAAAATGCGGTGGAAGAAAGATGTGTTGCGATCGCCATCAACTACCTATGCCGTTCTAGATTTCTCGCTAAAAATTTCGATTGAAGTAACAAGACATGATTAAGAGAGCTTTGAGCATCAAATTCCTGCTCCCGAGAGCATCAATATAGCCAATAGTCTCAATATCCGATTGAATTTGCGAACTCACTCTAACTTATCATCCATCGCACGATTGACATCCCCAAAATCTCTTTATTCCACATGTGAAGAACCGGGCGCAGCCTTTTGAGTTTGAGCATCAATTTAATCAGTGGATTAGAACTCGCAATTGGAACAACCCAAGAAGATGCAACCGTTTGCTGAAAGGACGAATGTTTAGTCCACATACGCTGAAACGGAACATCCCCGCCCCTCATAGCCTAAGGCAAGCGGATAGCAAAAGGGAATGGTGATCCGAGCAAATACGGGAGAGAACTAAGTGATCCACCTTCTGCCAAAGAGCGAGAAAATTAGAGGTAGCAATGGAACGATCCAACCTTGCCTGAGTGAGGTTGTGTCTGCCCCTCGTAGCACTCCACGTAAAACAAGTGACCCATGGTAGGAATAGTCGTCAGATTCGCATTATCAAGAAAATTACGAAATTCTTGACACGATGCGACATAAGTAATCCCCTGCGCCTACTTGGTCATAATAGTGCGTAAACACCTTGCGCAAGAGGTTGAAGGCCTTGATTCCCAAAGGTAGAAGTTTAATTAAAATAAAAGGGGCCAAAAGGCTCCTTTTCAACATGCGATTGCTCCCCGAGTTGGCTTGGGTCAAGTTGCAATCGCTTGAGAATCTTCAATTGGTGGTGGCTTTTCGCAATTGTCATCGCGACCATCTTCTCTTTCTCCTTGATCTCCAAGGTTAAGGTTTTCAACGGCGAAGCGGAGCCCCGTGGTCTTCTTGCGCAAAGATCGACCACAACCTCATGCCTTAAGGCATTCCAGTAGACTTCATCCAAGCAGAGCCTTGTGGGCTTCCCGAGATAGACAAATTTCTTCAACGGGCCGAAGCCCCCAAGGAGGAGGGGGCGGCGCCCCTGCAAAACGAAGGAAGGGGCGATTCTTCAGAGGAGGAGGGGCCCCCTCTCTCCCTTCGGGTGGTCGCTCTTCTTCTGGTCTTTGGCTCCATGACCGCAACTTGAGGTTTAATTTCATGTGCTTGAGATCGAGTTTGCATCTTCGTACTTTGGCTCTTCCTACGACAAAGACCAAAATGATATTTTTTACGGCATATCACTCAAAGTCAATGGCATAAATAAAATCCTCCTTCCCGAGAGGAATGTCTTCAAGTCTTCTTTTCTAAGTCAAAATCCTTCGATTGGGAATAATTAAGATAGTAATTAAATACTGAATTAAATGCGTAGGAGAATTATCGAATATGATAATGTACTTACAAATGAATGGGAGAGACCTTTTATACTTGGGATATAGGCCATGTGGACGTGTATGAGAAACCGACCTACGAGCTAGTCCCAAACTCGTTTGGGCGGGGTTATTTTATTAAGAACCCATTGGACAATTAATATTAAATAAAAATATAAACCAAATTATATATTAAATGATTTAATATTATTTTTGCCCTCAATAGTAGTATATGCCATTGTTTTAATTTTTCAATATACGAGTAAAGGCTTATGTCGAACCCCATCTAGACACAAACGCAATAACGTACTCATACAAGTACGATATGCCACGTGTATGAAAATACGTTATTTATAAAAAAGATTAAGAATATGAGTACGATATATATATGTATATGTAAAATCATATGTTTTTATATTTTTAAATCATGAACATATACTAAATACAATTTAAAAAATAATGTTTCTAGCATAAAAAACCAAATTTCATGTATACTCAAATTTGATACTCACATAGGCACACGAAACACATATTGAAAATATTAGCAATACTATTTATATATATGTATGTAACCATGGAGTATCAGATAAAGTATTGTATCCGATATGTATCATGCACCGGTATGCCATTCTCATAGAAGTGTCCGTGCGAACATCTTTAATTAAAAAATTCCAATTAGTTGTTAGTCCAAGTGGCTACGATAATCTAGAGTTAGATTATGCCGATTTTTCACAAATCGCCCTCTTTTTCGAATGAACACGTAATTGACAAGAATATAAATGCGGAAATTAAATAACACTCGATGATTTATAGTAGTTCAACCCATCTAGGGCCTAATCTACTACCACCCCGGTATATCCGAAGTGGATTTCAAAAAGAAAAAAAGATTTTATTAATTACCACAATTAATACAACACCACCTTTGAAGATTACCACAATCTTCTTACAACACCTTCAAGGAGATTACCACAATCTTCCTTCAACACCTATGAAGAGTACCACACTCTTCAACACCTAAGATCACCCAAGTGTGTTCTTACCACAAGAACACTAACAAGGATATCTTGTTTTGGATGATAGAAAAATTCAAGATTACAACTCAATAATTGAAGTATACAAACTTTAAGTGCAAGTGTAATCAAGAAGGAAAAGCCTAGACCTCAAGATAGTGCAAGTGCAAGAACTAGGCTATTACAACAAGAGTATAAAAATGAAAGCTTGAGAATTTGCAGATTTCTTGTTGTGTATTTTGCTTGTATGTGTTGTGTCTTGTGTCTTCAAATTCATCCTCTATTTATAGGAGAGTCTTCAAGATTGGATCTCCAACATAGGCTCCTCCTTCTTCACTTTTGTCTACAAAAAGAGGATCACAAAATGTAGAAATATTGTACAAAAATCAAAAGTAAATCTTCTTTGTCAAAAATTTCAAACAAAGATAACTTTTGCCCTGTTTAAGATTTCGAACGTTTGGAAAAGATAGTACGATCCAAGTACAGGTCGGGGGGTCGGTCGACCGGCTTTGCCCTGGGACCGGTCCCCTCTTCATTTTTTTAGCTCGAATGTTCTGTTTCAAGTTTTCTTTCTTCGTAGAGGTCGACGCTTTGGGCGACCGGGCGACCTCCAATCTTGAAATGTTGTCCGATTTTTATCAAAAATAAACTTCAAGAAATACTCCAAAAAATTAGTAAAAACATTTTAAATCACTTGGGAGTATTTGGACAACATTTATAAATATTGTTTTGGTGTAAAAACCAATTAACATAAAAACATAAAAATATGTTGTCCAATATTTTATCGAATAATAAATTCTAAGAAATACTCCAAAAATTAGTAAAAAACATTTTAAAACATTTAGGAGTATTTTGGACAACATACATAAACATGGTTTTGGTATAAAAACTCATTTAAACATAATCATCAAAATCTTGATAAAAATATTTATCTAACAAACTCCCTTTTTTGATGATTACAAACCAAAACAATTTTAGGAAGTAGTTTTTTTAAACAAAACAAATTTTCCTATTCTAAAACATCAATCCATTATAAGCAAGATTCATCATAAGTACAAACACACAAGGATAGGAGCAAAGATTTTTCAAAATTATTTTTGCACAAGCTCCCCTATCAATATGCATATCAAGAACAAGTATAAAAGCAACAACCAACTAAAAGCTAAAAGCTTAGCTTTTACAATTTAAGCTTGAATTGTTTGAGCATAGAAGCTCCCCTCACAAAAACATCATTAGTCAAGCATAAGAGTCTATAATACATCACAAGGACTAAGTATTGTTCACATGACTTTTGGCTTTAAAGAGCCCTAGCTTATAGCTTTTCTTGCAAGCTTATTTTCGCTTCTTTGAGCATATGAGCGTTTTTCTGTTTCCCCCTTTGGAATCATCAAAAAGAATATTAGGATGATAAAAACATTATACAAATATATCAAAGTGCGCCTAGATACGATATACCAACTATTGAAAGAAGAAGGCTTAAAATCCGAAGAAATGGGAGAAATGTATAAAATAAATCCATAAGCTCGTTTTGTTTACCAAGACATGATCTCAATAAGTATTTAAGACTTTTGAAAGCAAGAGAATCATGTAGAAGTTGAAATTTTCATTGTGACATTTCATTGAACACTTTGTGGGCGTAAAAATTAAAAGAAGTTGTATAGAGCCCTTGTAAATGAATCAAGCCAAAAATTTCATCACCAAATCATACCAAACATCATACAATACTCCATAACAACTAAGCTCATCATGATCATAAGATAATTTCATCAAGATATATACAAGAAAGCCACAAACTCAAGGGTTCAACCCAATTGAGCAAAGAAAGGAAAATTCTTATCATTCGATCGGTAAAGATGAGCGATGAAGATGATAAACATGCTATGTAAGGTCCAAGATATGAATTGAATGCATGAAAACAAATTTAGAGTGAAATTTGTGTGAATTTGGCGAAGGGGACGAAAAATGGCAAAAATGAGGTAATATGACTAAGGCATGAGACAGAACGCTTTAATCCAAAAAATAGCTAAGGGCGACCTGTCGTGGTTGAGGGCGATCGATCGACGTTGAGGGCGACCGGTTGCCCTCAACCTCATCACCCACCTGTCTTGCCAATTTTATTAAAATCCGAATTTTCATCCAAAAATCCAATTTTTCGTCCCTAAATTTTTTAAACATGCAAAATGCAAATGTAAACCTCATTCAATATGCATTATGCCTAACCGAGCTCGTATGGACGCAAAGTTTCGGAAGATAGCGGTTTTGTAAAAATGTCCGCCAATTGATCTTGAGATGGTACAAAAGATATCTCAATTTTTCGTGTAGAGACACAATCCCTTAGAAAATGATGTCGAATCTCAATATGTTTAGTACGATTATGATGAACCGGGTTTTGAGCAATATTTATAGCGGATATATTATCACAAAAGATAGGAACATTTTCAAAAGAACATTTGTAATCCGCTAAGGTTTGTTTCATCCAAAGAAGTTGTGTACAACAAAATGCCGCGGAAATATATTCGGCTTTGGCCGTTGAAAGTGAAACACAATTTTGTTTCTTTGAAAACCAAGAAACTAGGCAAACACCTAGAAATTGACATGATCCTAAGTACTTTTCCGATCATCAATATTTCCCGCATAATCCGAATCACTATAACCTTTAAGAGAAAAATTTTCATTCTTTGGATAGAATAAACCATATTGAATAGTGTCTTTCAAATATCTAAAAATTCTTTTAACGGCACTCATATGAGATTCTTTGGGATTGCTTTGAAAACGAGCACATAGGCATATGGCATGAAGAATATCCGGTCTACTTGCGGTTAAATAAAATAAACTATCAATCATACCTCGATATTTGGATTCATCAACCGACTTGCTTTTTTCATCTTTGTCAATCTTGACGTTTGTTGCCATTGGGGTAGAGACGGTTCTTCCTTCTTCAATTCGAACTTCTTCAAAAGTTCTTTTGTATACTTGGATTGTGAAATGTATATTCCTTCTTGGCATTGCTTAATTTGAAGTCAAAGGAAGAAGTTGAGCTCCCCATCATGCTCATTTCAAATTCACCTTGCATTAACTTAGAAACTTTCTTGCACAAGGATTCATTAGTAGCACCAAAAATAATATCATCAACATAAATTTGCACTAATAAGCAATCTTGACCTTTTTCAAAAACAAAGAGAGTAGTATCAACTTTACCTCTTTTAAAACCATTTTGCAAAAGAAAAGAGCTAAGTCTATCATACCATGCACGGGGTGCTTGTTTTAAACCATATAAGGTCTTTTTAAGTTTACAAACATCATTAGGCGTAGAAAAATTTTCAAACCCCGGAGGTTGTTTTACATAGACTTCTTCTTGAATAATACCATTTAGAAAAACGGATTTAACATCCATTTGGTAAAGCTTGAAATTTTTAAAGCAAGAATAAGCAAGTAAAATACTTAATAGCTTCTAAATGTGCTACGGGTGCAAATGTTTCATCAATAATCAATACCTTCTTCTTGACAATAACCTTGAGCTACTAACCTTGCATTGTTTCAACAATATTGCCTTGTCATCGAGCTTGTTCCAAAATACCCATTTTGTACCAATAATGTTTTGAGATGGAGGACAAGGTACTAATTCCCGTACATCATTCCTTTCAAATTGATTCAACTCTCTTGCATTTCTAAAAACCAATCCTCATCTTCAATGGCTTCCTTAGCATTTTTAGGCTCTTTTTGAGATATAAGAGCTTTCTCGGCAAATTTTCCTCGAGTCATTACTTTATCAAGGGGATCACCAATAATAAGATCTTTTGGGTGATCTCCTTAAATTTCAATGCTACGGGAAGATTCAAGTATCACCTTTATCTTCTTGAGGAACATTTGAGCTTGAAGGTTGATCATTTTGAGTATCATCTTGAACAATGGGTTCAATAATATCCTCTTCATCACTTTCATCATTGGGTATCCTTTCAACACCCAAAGCTTCATTGAATTTGACATGGATGGATTCTTCAACAACTCCACTAGTTTTATTGTAAACTCGATAAGCTTTGCTCTTAGTTGAATACCCCATAAATATTCCTTCATCGGCCTTAGGATTAAGTTTGTCCAATTGATCCTTAGTATTCGAGAATAAAACATTTACATCCAAGTATTTTGAAATAACTAATATTTGGAGTTCTTCCTTTCCAAAGCTCATATGGAGTTTTATTCATTTTAGACGAATATAAACTCGATTAATGACATAGCAAGCGGTACTTACGTCTTCGCCCAAAAATATTTTGGAAGTGAAAATTTATTGAGCATGGACCGACTCATTTCTTGAAGTATCCGATTCTTCCTTTCGGCTACTCCATTTTGTTGAGGTGTCCTTGGAGCCCAAAATTTTTGACTATATCCCTTGGTTTCACAAAAACTCTAAATTCTCCGTCAAATTCTCCACCTCTATCACTTGAATAGACTTAATAGTATCTTCCTTTTCATTCTCAATAAGTCTACACAACTTAACAAACTCATTAACAACATCGCTTTTATTTGTAAGAAATAAAGCCCAAGTATATCTAGAAAAATCATCAACTATAACAAAAGTGTAATGTTTTCCACTTAGACTAGCCGTACCAATATCCCCATACAAATCAAGATGAAGCATTTGTAGGGGTTTGGTCGTGGAAATTTCATTTTTGGGCTTAAATCTACTCTTAACTAATTTGTTCTTTTTCGACAAGTGTCACATAAGCCAAGATTTTCAAAATTTAATTTGGGTAGTCCTTTTACATGTTGGTTTTTGTAAATAGTTTGCAAATTTTTGTATCCAACATGTCCAAGTCGCCTATGCCATAAACTAGTTAAATCATTATTGGCGACAAGATAAGAAACATTTTGACTAACCAAATCACTTGTACAAATTTTGTAAAGATTGCCTTTTCTAATTGCTTCACAAATAATTTTATCATTTTTGGAAATAAGGCATTTTTCTTTATTAAAAACAACATTATAATTTGAATCACAAAGTTGGCTAACATTTATCAAATTGAACTTAAGCCCTTCTACTAAAAGAACATTACTAAGCGAGAAAGAAGAGTTACCAATTTCTCAATTTCCAAGAATTTTTCCTTTGCCATTGCCGAACATGACCATACCCTCTTCTTGGAGCTTGATGTTGGTAAAAAGTTCTTCTTTCCGGTCATATGGCGTGAATATCCGCTGTCCACGAGTCATTTTAAATCTTCCATTGTTGTTATAGCCCCTATAACCTCGGTATTTTCATCGCCTATAGCCATAAGACCATGTTCGGATTCTCCTTCCTCATCGGTTGTTTCAAGTAATTCATCCCGAGTTTTGACATCCGCATTTCACGCCCTCTTTTTGGAAAAGGCTTTTTCTTCTTTTGTTCCTCTTCCGCTAATTTTGCGCAATCGGCTATGTAGTGCCCGGAGTTTTCACATTTGAAACAAGAATTGTCTCTAGGCTTTGTTGCTTTATTTTTGTTTACAAATTTTGCAAATTTTCTAACAAGAGCCGCTTTCTTCATCATCCTCAAAGACTAGCATAATAAGCATTATTAGAAGAAGATGTTAAGCCTTTAATAATATTTTGCGTGCATCTTTTAGAGGTGGATGGTTGAGAATTTTTCCTCTCCTTGAGATATACTTCATAAATGAGGAGGTTCCCAATGAGCTCATCAAACTTGAGTGTCTCAAGATTTTGAGCTTCCGTGATTACCGCCACCTTTTTCGGGCCATGAGCCGGGAAGGGCGTTCAATACCTTGGTCACCTTGTCTTCTTCGGAGATGACCTTTCCAAGAGCCACAAGAGGATTGACAATGTCGTCAAGCCTTTCCATCATTTTTGATATGCTTTCACCATCATGCATATTGAAATTTTCAAAGTCTTTCACAAGCATTGTTTTTCTTGCTTGCTTCACTTTCTTTGTGCCCTCATAGATGGTTTCTAATTTTTCCCAAACTTCATGTGCCGATCGTATGCCTCTTATGCGATTATACTCGGTGGCGGTAAGAGAGCAATGTAAAATATTTAAAGCCTTACCGTTTAGAGAGAATGCTTTCTTGTCATTTTCATCGAACTCCTTGAAAGGTTTAGGAGTCGTGGAGCCGTCCTCCAATTTCTTTGTTGGTTGATCAACTCCTTCAATGACCACATTCCAAATGTCAAACCCGCACCCTTGAGAAAGCACTCCATACGGTCTTTCCAAAATGCGTTGTTGTTGGCGTCGAATAGTGGTGGCTTGTTGGTGGAGGCGCCGGTGGTGAGATAGCTTTCGTTCGTAGCCATGGATCTTTCCTTCTTTACTCGGAACGAGCTAGCCAAAGAGTTTAGCTCGATACCACTTGTTGGTCCAAGTGGCTACGATAATCTAGAGGGTGGGTGAATAGATTATGCCGATTTTTCACAAATCGCCCTCTTTTTCGAATGAACACGTAATTGACAAGAATATAAATGCGAAAATTAAACAACACTCGATGATTTATAGTAGTTCAACCCACCTAGGGTCTAATCTACTACCACCCCGGTATATCTGAAGTGGATTTCAAAAAGAAAAAGATTTTATTAATTACCACAATTAATACAACACCACCATTGAAGATTACCACAATCTTCTTACAACACCTTCAAGGAGATTACCACAATCTTCCTTCAACACCTATGAAGAGTACCGCACTCTTCAACACCTAAGATCACCCAAGTGTGTTCTTACCACAAGAACACTAACAAGGATATCTTGTTTTGGATGATAGAAATATTCAAGATTACAACTCAATAATTGAAGTATACAAACTTTGAGTGCAAGTGTAATCAAGAAGGAAAAGCCTAGACTTCAAGATAGTGCAAGTGCAATAACTAGGCTATTACAACGAGAGTATAAAAATGAAAGCTTGAGAATTTGCGATTTCTTGTTGTGTATATTGCTTGTATGTGTTGTGTCTTGTGTCTTCAAATTCATCCTCTATTTATAGGAGAGTCTTCAAGATTGGATCTCCAACATAGGCTCCTCCTTCTTCACTTTTTGTCTACAAAAAGTGGATCACAAGATGTAGAAATATTGTACAAAAATCAAAAGTAAATCTTGTCAAAAAAATTTCAAACAACATAACTTTTTTGTCACAAAATAACATTGGGCAACCGGTTGCCCTGTTTAAGATTTCAACGCTTTGAAAAAGATAGTGCGATCCAGTGCACAGTCGGGCGGGGATCGACCGGGTCGACAGGGTGCGACCGGTCGGCCCCCTTTGCCGACCGGTCCCCTCTTAATTTTTTTAACTTAGAACGCTTAACGTTTCAAGTTTTCTTTCTTCGTGCATAAAGCCGACGCTTTGGGCGGCACTTCAGGTCGACCTCCAATCTTGAAATGTTGTCCGATTTTTATCAAAAATAAACTTCAAGAAATACTCCAAAATTAGTAAAAATATTTTAAATCACTTGGGAGTATTTGGAAAATATTTATAAACATTGTTTTGGTGTAAAACCAATTAACATAAAAACATAAAAATATGTTGTCCAATATTTTATCGAATAATAAATTCTAAGAAATACTCCAAAAATTAGTAAAAATATTTTAAAACATTTAGGAGTATTTTGGACAACATAAATAAACATAGTTTTGGTATAAAAACTCATTTAAATATAATCATCAAAATCTTGATAAAAACATTTATCTAACATTAGTGGTATGGACTAAGCAATCAATGTTGGTAACGGTGGACCCATAAATTGAGATTTGGGGAGGACGAAACCTATTTTTGAATACAATTGTAAGATTTTTACTCAATTTTAGGGGGGACAAATGTATTTTTTCCCATAATTTATACACAAATATAGAGAAATAACAAATAAAACAGAGAAGAAAAAAATCTGAATTTTTTTTTGAGGTAACAATCCCCACTTGGATCCGCTACGTTGGTCCATGCATACAATATCCTTTTCCACAAAATTTACACTCTAAGTCTAGATAATTAATAACTAAAAAATCCAAAATGTTTAAAAATAATTAAAAAAAAAACCTAATGTTTGATTTTATGTTTGTTTTAAATCTAAGAGGTAACTGCACAATTTTTATAATTAAAATTAGAGGGTTTTAATGTTTTTACTTATGGAGGATGAACGTAAGACGAAACCAAACCTAAGTGTTCCTTTTTGCAATTTTCATGAACTTTTGGACTTTTTAGCAATTAGCCCGTTTTTTAAAATAATATTTATTCCTTTATTTAAAGCTACATTCCGCTGCTTAAATGATCATCCTCAATGCAGCCATTTTCATTTCAGGCACAAGTAAATTAACCAACGAAAAATATGGAAAAATTTGCATGTTTTCAACTTCTTTCCCTAATACTATTTTCTCTTCAAATCTGGTCCACTTATTTCTTCTTGCCCGCACATTCATCTCTGGATAATTTCCTCTACGGCGGCTGCTCACCGATCAAATATGCACCCAACTCCCAATTCGAATCAAACCTTAATTCACTCCTCACTTCTCTCGTCAACTCAGCCACATACTCGGCCTACAACAAGTACTCTATAATGGGCTCGAGCCCACAAGACGTCGTTTACGGGCTTTACCAATGCCGGGCCGACTTAGCCATGCCGGACTGCGCCACCTGCGTGGCCCGAGCAGTGACCCATCTCAGCCCATTATGCCCCCAGACATGCGGCGGCGCCGTACAGCTGGAGGGCTGCTTCGTGAAGTACGATAATGTATCGTTCGTTGGGGTCGAGGACAAGACGGTGGCGATGAAGAAATGTGGGCCGTCCGATGGTTATAATGCGGATCAGATGGGCCGCCGCGATGCGGTGCTTGCGGGGCTGAATGGGGCGGGTGGGGCGTATCGGGTCGGAGGGTCCGAGGACGTTCAGGGGTGGCGCAGTGCGTCGGGGATTTGAGTATGGGGCAGTGCCAGGATTGTTTGACGGAGGCGATACGGCGGTTGAAGGCGGAGTGCGGCGGCGCGGTGTTTGGGGACATGTTCTTGGGCAAGTGTTACGCCAGGTACTCAACTGGTGGGGCCCGTGATTACTCCAAGTCGAATAACCATGGTAAGTTTTTTTTTTCACCCACGTTAATTTGTAGGTTTTTCTGTAATTAACCCAAACCTTGAGGGTAGTTTTTCTAATTATATTGTAAAGTAATTAGTGTATAAAAACAATATAAAATATAATATTAAATTGAAACATAATATTTGTACTATAATATTAATTAAACTTTTCCCACGCAATGGAATTATTAGGACGAAGTAGTTGTGTTAATCGTATGTATGATAAAAAAAAAAAAAGTAATGTTATCCTTGTTGTAATGTGGTATGATCATGATAATTTGATTTTGGAGATTGGAATTTATTCTGTCACATTCCATTATATGTTCCGTACTTAAATATTATATATATCATCAATTGGAAAAAATAGCGGGTCTTTTAGGTTCTTTATGATAAATTAATAATCAACACTATTGTGAGGACTGAAGCTCACATAGAAACACGTAGAGAGTGCTGATGTGTTGGTAGAGCTATATATCAAGAAAGTAAATAATTAAAATTCAGTAAATATATATTAATAAAGTCATAATTGATTTTCCATTACAGGTTCGTTTCATAGCGAGTCAGAGAAGACATTTGCAATAATAATTGGATTGCTAGCTGTGGTTGCATTGGTCATCATATTTCTAACTTTTGTGAGGAGGTGCTGTGGAGGAAATGGTAAGACATTACCATACTCTCTACTTTTTAATTTCTTAATTTATATACCTTCCACTCATGTTTCCAATTTTACCACACTTCTTTTGAGTGATAGTTACAATGAATAAATAAAACCTGACGTTTTGGGCTAATTACAAATTAATAACCCATACATGTTTCAAAGTAACAAAAAAGCATTTTCAGGGTTGATTATGTCTTTAATTTAAGGAGTAAACGTAATATTTCTAAAAATATGTGGGGATTTTTGATATTTTTTTATGAAGAAAAAAATGTAAGACATTTTCAAACCACAAGGTTTTTTTTTTTTTTTTTTTTTTTTGCAATTTTCAATAAAATTTGGATTATTATGTGAATAGCCCGAACTCAGGGCTTTTTTGTGATTATTCCTTGTATATGTGTTTGGGATATATAATGGGTTCCAAATGTCAAGAATAATTCTCTATACAATGTAATCCAAACTCTCTATTTCATATAGCGTTTCATGTTCTTTCCAATAACATCAATACACGCACACATGTGATGTGTGCAATATATTGATGATAACACTTTATATACTTAGGTCCATAACAGTGAATTTAGTATATAAAAATGAAAGACTATTTGATATGGGAATCTCGTTTGTAAACAAAATTTCATGAACTTTAATAGTTATAAGTACTTCACCTCATCAAAATCTTCATTATAGTCTCAGGATGCATTCACTGCTGGTGGATATACTAGAATATTTCCCATTGTTGCTAACACTGATTGATTAATTGGTATACTTTGCTTTTTGCAGGTAAATAAGCAAAAATTAAAGGGCATGCAATTAGACCATATCCCATCTGAACCTGCATCCAAGATTTGCTTTTTGATTGCCTTAATTTGTGCCTTTCCATTTTCTGCATGGTGGACATCAACTTGCCTCTCTATCTTTTTCTGAAAAAATAACTTTGTATTTCTGTCCCAAAAAGACAACTTTAACAGAAAAAGTTGTGTGTGTAGGAGCATGAACTCCAATACAGACTTAGTAGAGAAGGAAATGGACATTCCACCTGGCCTCTTCTCCACTTCACAAACTTAAGTTGTCTAATGTGAAGAAATTGCCTATTCTTTTTTTTCATAATGGTGTATATGATCTTTCTTTTGTGCAAAAGACATCATCTTTATTTTATTTGTACTTTCTGGCTTTGTCTTAATAATAGCTCTCACAAGTTTACTAGTAACAAGAGCTAATATTGAAGTTGTCCGGGTTGATAATTATTAATGAGTGATAAATAATATATAGTGCTTAGTTTTCTTCATTTACAATTAGTAACCATTAATTTATAGGAACAACAATACAAGAAATTTCTAGTTTACTGACCAAAATGATTTCGTCACTAAATTTTAAGTTACATACGTAATACTTACGTAACATCAACAAAATAGAAAAATATTATTTTCCCGAAATTATATCGACAAATCACTGATCATTTGTAAATTTTCAGAAAGAAATAATGTAGATGATATTGGCCAACAGCTTTTAGATTTTGTTGGTAAATATTTGCTCACAACGATTTTGCATACACTTTACTGATTATCTTAATATTTACCTACAAAAATTTGTGTAGATAAACTAATTTCTTTTTGTAGTACCGCAACTAATTTATTGTTTCCGATAAATGTTGCTTATAATTTATTGTTCTCACTTTACATGCACAACTAATTTTAGCAATGAACAGAGCAAAACGATACCTCCTTAAATAATTAATATTAGCCATGAAAATAAATAGATAAAAACACATATTTTTGTCATAAAATATTTTTTTGGTTAAATTGCATATTTGGTCAATTAACTAATATCAAGTTGCATTTTCATCCACTAATTAATGGGTTTGACAAAATAGGACACTAATTTCTAATTTATTGCACATTGAGTTCAATTTTTCTTCGAATCGCAAAAAATAATTGGAATTGCTCCCAAATCTTGAGGATTTTAACCCTTCCATATGGAAATTAAAAATATTTCAATATGTCAATATCATTAAAATTGGCTGTAGGGGTTGATATCCCCAAAATTTGGGAGTAGTTTCCGTTAATGTAACACAAATTTTTATTGTCTCATGAATAAACAAACAAGAAAAATCGTACAAATTAAATATATATGAATCAAAATGATAATATATGGGTTACAATCTCAAAACTAAATCCTCTAATTCTTTTCTTCAAGAATAAAATATCTGGGGATTTGAGAATTTGGAGTTGAACTCTTCAGTTGATCTTCTCCAAACTTGAACTTGAACTTCAATAACGTTAATTCGAGGGCGTGACGACCTGATCTCGAATCAAACGTGATATATTTGATGATATTTGATTTGAATATATGAACTTCTTGGTGAAATTGACCTTTTGATCTTCCTCCAAGATGGTTTTGACTTAAATAACGTTAACTTAAGGGTTTGGAACCTTATTCCCGAATCAAACGTCGTGATTTGAGTGGACTCGCGATGAATGCCTTGAACACCGTGGATCTCCTTGAATATATTCTTCTTGCCTTGAGAGAATTTCCTCCACCACCTTCTTTTTTGGATTTCTTCTCTTTGAATTGTGATTTAATTCTTTGAGAATGACCCCTATTTATACTTGTAGGAGAGGGGTCTTTGGATGGCTCATATGGTGAGGACTCTAATTTGATTGGTACTTCAAGATTTAATATTATTTCTTTAATCACAAATTGTGATAATTATCAAAAGAAATAATAATAAATCAAGATAAATCTTGACTTATAAGAATTTGACATTTGGTATTATTTAATTGGCCAATAAATATATATTAAAATATCAATAAATTAACTATTTAATTTAGAAATTAAATTTGAATAAATTTCCAAATATAAATAGAAAATATATAATTGATATTTAATATTAAATTTCACATGTGTCACCATTTGATTGGTGCAAATTTAATTTGTCTACACGTTGATTTTGCAATTGTGGTTAGAGATTAAATTCAATGTGCAAAAACTTATAAGTTAGTGTCCTATTTTCTCGCACTCCTAAATTATTTTTTTGTAATTAAATTACTTACATTTTGATGACGATGCAAAAACTAAATTTATTGCGAAACATAATGTAAATGACGATTTTTTTGTAGTTCTTCCATCGTCAAAATACATTGTGATGGTCTTATTTCGACGAAGTTGGCGACTGAGCGAAATTCTTTTCGTCTTTTTGACAGTTCTTACTATCAAATCAATGAAAACCCAAATACAAATTCTTATCACCTTACCATTAATGATTTTTCACATATATGTATATTAATTTTAATATACTGCCGATTTAAACTGATCTAGATATATTAAAATCAATTCATTTATACTCTAATAATTTGAATTCTCAAAAGAAATATAATGTGAACTCAGACCGACCTAAAAGTTATATATAAACAAGAGGTTCTATGTTGAAATTTCTTAGATATCTATTTATTAATAAACAAAATTCCAAAATAAGTTTAAAAAATTCTGAACTCAGCAATATTGGCCGTCAAAAATATTGACTCGCTAAGGGAGTGATTGATTGACCTTCCGTTTCGCTCTTTTTTACTTTTAGAGAGAATAGTGTGAAAAAATTACTTTAGAAAAATGAAAATGAATTTTGAGAGTGTGATTGTATATAAGATGAAAATGTAATGATGGTAGTTATTGTGATTGTTTTTTAGTATAATAGTGATTAGAAGTGATTGATATTTGAAAAATAAGAGAAAGTTAATAGTGTATTTGTGATATGATTGTATAACAATGATAGTTGGTGTGACATTTTTCTTTGTTTAAATTATAAATTGATGTGATCGATGATTTGAAAAATGAGAAAAGAAATAGTATATTTTTTGAAAATTTTCACAAGCAATCATATATTTATGCTAAATTTTGTTCAAAAAGTAGAAGGGGAGAAAAAAATTCACAAACAAAAATTTTCTCCTCTTTACTAATTTTAAACTTCTAAACAGAGTTGTCTTTCAATAAGCGTAAAGTGTAAAGTTTTCTATACATCAATGTCTAGCAGAATAATATATAAAGCAAAAAGTCTAATCATTTCTCAGTGCTGGGAAAAAAAGTACTTATAAGTTACAAATTGAACTAGATAATTAACAATATTTATGTAGAAGGAATCTTGCTGTATATTCTCATACTCCTTATTTCAGCTTTAGATATACTTAAACACAAAGATTTCATGATGGACAAAGAATCTTTTCCTGCATGGATCAGACACTAAAGCTAGAGCATTTGTGAGAAAAAAAGGTTTGCATTATTGAAGAATTAACCAGCAATTTTTCTTGCTTCACTTTTGACACGGCCCATGCAACAGGTGTATGTTATAATAAGACACAAAACATGGTTGTAAAGTTAAATTGCATGATCATAAGTTTATAAAGGTGGATGTCTGATTGTAAATCATATTCAAGACGTAGCCAAGGGCTTGGATTGGTTTCTTAATCAATTGGGTATATTTAAAACTTAATTACATAGACTATTGTCGTGCTATCAATTGTAGCTGGGTTTATTTTAGTGCCCATGTTTTTTAGCCATTCCTCACACTCTAAAATTTTTTTAGCCATTTTTTTAAACACATGTTATTTTAACCATTTTGACATGTGAAAATCCAAAATTGACAACATTTTGAGTCACACATACCCATAACTCGACATAAGTAACTTAGGACCAAAAATTGATTCCGACGACTAGCAAACATGGCTTCTCGACGACGACAACATCAGATATCGCAATAGGTAATTCTCAACACTTCATTCTTCATTTAATTTCATATTTTCTTGTTGATTTAGTTAGTTTATAGTTGTTTGGGTTAGGATTTATTGTTTGATTTGTTGAATTTGTGGGTTTAGACAATTTAAGTTTAGTTTGAAAAGCCTTATGCTTTGTTAATGGTGGTTGTGAGTGAATGAGGAAGACGACGAGGTATCCAATTACAAAACTCGATATTAAGTTACATAATTGGATATTGAGTTGTGCTTAAGATCCGTTCGAGTTAAATGTCGCGTTAAATGTAATCGGTCGGATATCCAAATCACATAACTCGATATCAAGTAATGTAAATCGATATCGAGCTATTGATCGGATATCCAATTATATTTGTATGTGCCTGGACTTCATATAAACCGTCGATATGTATCCATTCATCTCAGAATGTATATTTTTGTTTATTTTTGGTAGGCCTGAGAATGGAGATGGGGCACACCACAAAACCGGAAGGGAAAACTTTATGCATAGACGAAGTTCCGGTAATATCGACATATCGAACGAGCCGATGATCGCGAAATGTTATAACTCAAATCAAAATTATTGCGATATTTAAATATCTAAAGGATGAAAAATATTTACATTTTTACGAAATTTCGTCGAATCCGCCACAATATTGGTTGGCTGAAAAATTCTACAAAGTAGAAGGAGAGAACAAAATAGATCCGAGAGCAAGGGCATCGCCAAGATTTTCGACTCAAAGGCGGTCGAAATTCTTTCATTTCGGGGGACTAATGTCAAACTGATATTGGAAAAATAAATAGAAAAAAGAGGCAAATATAAATGGTATACCTTGCAACAATTCTTTACGGGTTTTCATAATCTCTAGTTATTGTTTCTCTAGAATGAACTTTTGGATAAGTGACTTACCCAAAAATATATTCAAAATTAACCACCAAACAACTATTATTATTATGGAATATAATTTTATATACGAAAAGTCATTCAAAACTACTTCCAAAAAACTATTCAATTTAAAGTTTGGAACATATATCTCTATATATAACAAATAAGATAATCATTTATCCACTCATATACCTTAATTGGACCAGGTAATTAATAATATTTTGGGTCAAGATAGCATGGTTATTGGTTTTTTAAATTTTTACTCAAATTTTAATATGAATTAGAACTTCGATTGAATTTTCAGTGTAGTCCATTCAAATTTTACATGGTCACTCCGAGATCTAGTGCGGTCCACCGACCGCACTCGTCTTAAGCTAGATACGCCCATGTCCGAGAGGGAGAGAGAGAGAGAGAGAGATAAGTGAAGGAGAAAAGAAAGAAAGGCCAATTCAACAACTCAAAATGATATGTTAGAAGCGAAGGAATGTCATTTGGTTTGTTAAAATGGCTAAAAATATTTGTTTCCAAAAGATGGCTAGTTTTAGTAGAAGGATACCATCTAATATCACGATGCGCTTTGATGATCGATCCATTACCTATCCTTGGGAAATCACTAAGGAGGTGTTGGTAAGAATTGATAAATTTATTTTTCTCGTGGATTTTGTAGTGTTGGACGTGAATGAAGATCGGAAAATCCCTATAATCATTGGGCGGCCGTTTCTAGCTACAAAAGAAGGGCTTTGATCGATGTAGAAATAGGGAGCTAACTCACGGTCAATAAGGAGAAAGTTGTATTCACCATCCATCCAACCAAGAGGCTCAAATTTGAATCCAATGATGGTCATCGATGGATGGGAATATGGCTAATTGGAGGTTGGGAAGTATCTAAGGGAAACATAGACAACGTTCCCATTGGAGCTCTAACTTGACGATAATCTAACAAAGTCCGGTCAAGACTCGTAAATTTAGAGCTTTTAGGAGGCAACCCAAGCCCCTTTTTATTTCTTTTTTCAGTAGTATTAATTTAGTTTAGTAGTTTTTTTCATTTTAATAGCATCATAGTTGATTTTTCCATTTTCGTGGAGTAGTAGGTTGCAACACATCCCGCCCCTTTTATTTGTGCACATGAGATATGCGCTTTGACATAAAAACCGCCGGCATGGGCCTTAAAAACCTGCCGCAATGTGCAAAGCAGGTGAAAAAAATCTTCAGTATGCCAGTACGCGCCCCCAAATTCAAAAGACAGGCCCAAATTGCGTTTCAGCGCAGCGCCCGATCGCCCAAGTTTTTATTAAATATGCCCTATGGCCCTCATTTGTGTTTAGTGTGAGTTTTGCATGTATTTTCGGCGTGATTTTGGCTATAATGAGTTGATAAACATGCATTACCTTAGTAATATGGGTTGTATTCTCAATATGTGGTAAAGATGTTACACTTTGCTCATTTTGCAGGAATTTGACGATATTTTGAGTATTTTTGTGGCAAATATGAGCATTGCGATGTAGAACTACCAAGAATTGATAGCATACACCGAATTGGAAGCCAAATCTAGAAGAAGTTAGAGGTTCAGTTGGTTTTATACCATTGATTTGAGCTTTCTAGACTAGAGTTTTAGGTTGTTTTTGAGTTCTTTGAGTGGTCAAAGCCATATTGTGGGCCAACTATATTGAGTCTAGAGTAATAGTAATGATTCGTGTGTCAAAAGAAGCATGGATGATCAAACAACGAGGGGATTCATCTCAAGAAACGTCCAAACGCTGCCTCCTGAATTTCCAAGACTGGCGGGTTTAGTATTTTGAACATAACTCTCTCTACAAAATTGATATTTAGCGGATTCAAGTGGCTATGAAAAGCTAAGAGATAGGGCTACAACTCTTATGAAGTCCCCATAAGCAAATTCGAAAGTTTAGGTAACGCACGGCCCGTCAAGGCTGCGTCATTTCAAGAGTCGAGTTGTCCTACGGCCTGACGCACAACCTGGTCGTCGATTTTGACGATTTTTAACTTAGGTTTTGACCCAATGGGAATATAAATAGAGATGAGGCTGCCCCAAATAATGGACACTGATTTTTGCCCTAGAAAGCAGAAAAAGAGCAACCTTCTACCGGAGGATTCGGGAGATTGATTGAGGTCGCAACCACACGCTTGAGGATTGAAGATAGATCGAGAGATCATCGACATCCCATGTTTTCTCATTCCATAGTATCTTTTACTTTCAATTAATTAGATATGAACTTGAATAATTTGTCTATGAATTATTTATTTCCCATTTTCGCTTCTAAACATCTTGTGATTCCCGAGTTTTGGATTAGGTTAATGGATACTTTTGTTTGATGTTTAATTGCAATTGAAGTTATTATTTTCAAACCCTATTTGAGCACTTTGTCTTATTTCTTGTTTTACCAAAAGGCCTTTGGTTTAACTTGTTTTGATGTATTGATTCATAATTCGAGAGATGAGTTTCAATACTAGATCGTTGAGTACTTGACATGAATATTTGCAAGATTGAGAAGTCTCGTGAATATTTGTGAGGATTTATAATCTTTTGAGCTTTTGGGAGTTGGATGTCTTATGTTGAGTAGAGATGCTAGCATAGATAATCCAATCAACGTTTTTACATACATCTCGAGAGAGAGGGTAAAATATTTTTGTGATTGTCTTATAGGGAAGAATAATAATAACTTTGCTTGTGATTAATGATGACAAAAGGGATATTAATCAAACCATAACCCAGAATCCATTCATCTCCTTGATCATTCAATCAACTCTTATTCTGTCTTTTGTGATAAATTCTTGTCTAGCTTTTACAAAACCAATCATCCAATTTCGATCGTCTAGATAAAAATAAGACTATTATAATCCCAATACTTAGTACATTAATTTACTAGTCTCTGTGAATTCGACCTTGCTAACCATATTCTATAAACTATACCATACACTTGCGGTGAAGCTAAAAATAAGACGAACAAGTTTTTGGCGCGCGTTCTTGGGGACTAATCAAATTTGTAGTACTAATATTGCGATAAATATAATTATTTTTATTTTAGACATTTTTTCTTTCTTTTCATTTTATTTAATTCCACCCCTACATTATTTGATTTGTTTCTTAGAGTTGGTTCGTAGTGCTCGAACACCCGCTCTCGATGGTGGAAACCAATTATTTCAATAACTGGAGTTTCTACAATTCATCGAATAATCCTACTCCTACGTACTATTATCCTGGAGGCAAAGTCATCTATGGAGGACGCCCTCACCGCATTTATGAATGAAACAAGGAACCAGTTCAACAAACATGAGGCTAAGCCGACAAAATTGAGGCACATGTCGCACAATTGGCTAACACTGGGCACACAAATGAAAAATCTTGGAACCCGTTTAGCTAATTAGCCACGATCATTGGTGGAAAACATCAAAGGGCCATTTCGAGCAACACCGAAGTCAACCCCAAGAAACAATGTAATGCCATTTATATGAGGAGTGGTACAGAGTACGGGGGCCAAAGATTTTGGAAAAGTAAGGAAGTTCGAACCACACACGGATCGTGCGCTATGCACGATCAGCCCGTGCGTGGTGCCGTAGAAGAGCAAAAATAGGGCGATACACGCACGAGCCATGTGTGTACACACGGTCGTGCGTGACGCGCACGATCAGCCCGTGCGTGACTAGGATCGATATCCCGACACCACGACTCAAATCCTTGCTTTGAAACCCCAAGTATACATTACTAGATGCAAACAATGCAAATACGGTTCTTGACCAAGACCCAAAGCGATTAATATATGCATTTAAAGGGGGTACGAGTTTATGCGAGTTGATATGTCGGGGAGAAGTGCGAGGATGCTACGAGATCACTCATCAAAGCGACCACAACGTCGGGTAGACGTTGGGGTCACTACCCACCACCGTCTTCTCTTTAAGTCGGTTATCTCCACACTTTTTTTTGCATTGAAATTCTATCTTCTCTTACGTGCGATATAATTCCATTCAAGTTTGGGGGAGAGAGTTCATTTTGGTATGAAGGGTGTGGAGAGAAAAATTTTGCATTCATATAGTTGCATGTAGAGCATTTAGGTAGTATTGCATTAGAAGCACGTTTACGCTTTTAGCATGTTTATTGCTTTAGTAGTTTTTTTAGGGAGTGAGTAAACTGTTTTTGTGGTGTGCATTGCGCCTTGGGAGTTTATTTGAAAATTTTTGTCTTTGTTTTGAATTGGGTGTTGAGTGCGAATCAATCATGATGAGAATAGATGATATGGAGCATGTGGATATTGAGAACATAGATGTTATGCTTTGAGTAACAACTTTGCAAACCCGTGAGCTTTGAGCCTTTACTCGCTTTCATATTATGCGATCTTGTTTGTTGATTGTGTGTGTCATTCATGTTGATTTGAATTCTAGAACTTGCTCTCGTATCTCTCAAAGCCGCGTATTGTATTCGATTTATGAAAATGATTTAAGGCCATTTTTGTTAAGCGTTTCAAGCCTTTTTGCCTACCTAATGACATTGTATTTCCCTAGTTAGTCAATTTGAGCCTATTGCCTAATTTTTGTTTGCCACATTTCAAGCCTTAACCTCGATATATCTATTACCCTAAATTTGAGTGTATATCATTGAGTAATGGGATTGAATAAGGTTGAATGGGATGACGCGTCAAGAGTTCGATAATTGTGATTGTGTTGGTTGATGGGAATAAAAAAGAAAAAAAAGGAGGAAAAGAAAGGATGAATACTCATGAAGAAGTCGTGAAAAAAAAAAAAAAAGAAATCGACTTTATAAATGAGTTTGCTTTAAATGAACTTGTAGGTCAGGGATTTGTAATGTGAGGCGAAAGGAATGAAAGAAAAAAAAAAAAAAAGGGAGAAAGAAAATACGAAAAGTTGATAAGAACGAGAGGTGATTGGGGTAGCATATTGAGTTTACATGAGAATAATTGAATGAAAGTTGTGCTTACCGATCTATACGCCGATTTTGAGTCACTTTATCCATATTTCCCTACTCTAACCAAAGAGCCTTCATTACAACTAGAAGAAAAAGTCCTTTTTGATTTATGAATTGTATACATTCTAGTGGCGGAGATGTGAGATGATTTGCAAGCTTATATAAGTTCTTCAACATTGATATGATTTGAGCGAATACATGTCCCTTATACACTTGAGAGGAGAGCATACACTTGATTAGTGAGAGTCGTGATTCAAACATTTGCCATGGTTTTAACTGACATGTGTTCTATGTTAGATGTTCGAGGCTTGGTTGATTTATTGCTTGACGCCTATGGATAAACAACAATAATTTTGATGAGTTGTTCTTGATTGCTTTTCATTCCTCCCATTTGTGTTTGTCTTGTGTAAAAGCGTTGACCGACCGGGTCAACAATTTAAGTTTGGTGGTTTATTTAGTGTGAGTTTTGCATGTATTTTGGGCGTGATTTTGGCTATAATGAGTTGATAAACATGCATTACCTTAGTAATATGGGTCGTATTCTCAATATGTGATAAAGATGTTACGTTTTGCTCATTTTGCAGAATTTGACAATATTTTGAGTATTTCTGTGGCAAATATGAGCATTGCGATGTAGAACTACCAAGAATTGATAGCATATACCGAATTGGAAGCCAAATCGAGAAGAAGTTAGAGGTTCATTGGTTTTGTACCATTGATTTGGGCTTTCTAGACTAGAGTTTTATGTTGTTTTTGAGTTCTTTGAGTGGACAAAGCCATATTGTGGGCCAACTATATTGAGTCTAGAGTCATAGTAATGAGTCGTGTGTCAAAAGAAGCATGGATGATCAAACAACAAGGGGATTCCTTTCAAGAAACATCCAAACGCGTGGAATTTCAAGATCGGCAGGGTTTAGTATTTTGGACATAACTAGACTTGATAGGGATACAACTAGAGTTAGGGGGCTGATTCAAAATTGATATTGAGTGATTCAAGTGGCTACAAAAAGCTAAGAAATAGGGCTACAACTAGAGTTGTCAATTTCGCCCTACCGATGGGCCACTGGACCACCCCGATTTTCTATTGGTGGGCTCTATTTTTCAAGGCCCAAAAAAGTCGAGCCTCAAAAGCCCAGCCCGGCCCTGGGCTAGCCCGAAAAGCCCGACTTTTTCAAAGGTGCAATTTTCATTTTTAGGTCGGGTGGGTTCCCCATTTTGCGGCCCAGTCTTGTTTGGCCTGCCCGGCTGATTTTTTCGAAAAGCCCGGAGGGCTCAGGGCTTGCCCGCCCGCCCTTTTGACGGCTCTAGCTACAACTCTTATGAAGACCACATAAGCAAATTGAGCGTTTGGGTGACGACGGCCGGCCGTCGGCCGACGCACGACGACTGGTGCGTCTTGGCCGACGCACGACCTGGTCGTCGCGTCATTTCGAGAGTCAAGCGATCCCCACGCCCGATGCATGACCTGGTCGTGCATCATTTCTAAGTCAAGCGATCCCTATGGCCTCGATGCATGACCTGGTCGCGGCGTGAAGCGCATGGCCCGTCGTCGTCTCTGCGGGAAAGTCGAGTTTTGACGATTTTTAGCTTAGGTTTTGACCCAATGAGAGTATAAATAGAGACGAGGCGACCCCAAATAATGACACCGATTTTTGCCCTAGAAAGCGAGAAAAGAGCAACCTTCTACCGGAGGATTCGGGAGATTGATCGAGGTCGCAACCACACGCCGGAGGATTGAAGATAGATTGAGAGATCATCGACATCCTTGAGTTTTCTCATTCCATAGTATCTTTTACTTTCAATTAGTTAGATATGAACTCGAATAATTTGTCTATGAAATATTTATTTCCCATGTCCGGCTAAACATCTTGTGATTCCCGGGTTTGGGATTAGGTTAATGGATACTTTTGTTTGATGTTTAATTGCAAATCAAGTTATTATTTTCAAACCTTATTCGAGTACTTTGTCTTATTTCTTATTTTATCAAAAGGCCTTTGGTTTAACTTGTTCGATGTATTGATTCATAATTCGAGAGATGAGTTTCAATACTAGATCGTTGAGTACTTGACATGAATATTTGCAAGATTGAGAAGTCTCAGTGAATATTTGTGAGGATTTATAATCTTTTGAGCTTTTCGGAGTTAGATATCTTATGTTGAGTAGAGATGTTAGCATAGATAATCCAATCAACGTTTTTACATACATCTCGTGAGAGAGGGTAAAATACTTTCGTGATTGTATTATAGGAAGAATTATAATAACTTTGCTTGTGATTAATCTGATGACAAAAGGGGATATTAATCAAAACCATAACCTAGAATCCATTCATCTCCTTGATCTTTTAATCAACTCTTATTCTATCTTTTTATGATAAATTATTGTCTAGCTTTTACAAAACCAATCATCCAGTTTCGATTGTCTAGATTAAAATAAGACTATTACAATCTCAATACTTAGTACATTAATTTATTAGTCTCCGTGGATTCGACCTTGCTAAACCAATTCTATAAACTACACCGTACACTTGCGGTGAAGCTAAAAATAAGGCAAACAATTTGTTCGAAAAACACAACATTATTTTTCTTGCATTGGCATACCACGGGCATACCATATTTTTCATCAAAACTCCCACATATCCCACTCTATCTTCACAAAAGGAGCACTCTAACACCACCCACATCATCTTCATCCCCTCCACTCATTATTTGGCAAGTTTGCAACTTCCAAACCCCACCCCATGGTTTTCCACATATCTCTATTTTTGTGTGATTGGATTGTAGTAGTGCTAGGATAATTGTTGTTGGGTTGTAGAGTGTGGATTGCATGTTCATGCTAGACTTAGATTTTGGTGTTGAATTTTGGGATTGAAATGAGTTATCCATTGCATTGACCATCTTTTCCCAAATTCATGCATACGAGGTGTTTGATCAAATGCCCCAATTACGTTTTCACATTGTTGAATACTATCTTGCATATATATGCTTGCCTTTCTCGACATGGCACTACATTTTTCACTTGGGTGCATAATGTACGTGCTTTGATTTTCGATTTTCAAATATATGTGGATGCCATCATCTTTGGATCCACAAACAAAGGGTGTGTAATAAATTCTCAAATCTCATGCAAAGCAAATTTGAAATGAGCATGATGGGAGAGTGACATTCTTGCTTGGACTCCAAGTAAAAACAACTTGTGAAGGATGGAACCTTCATAAGTCGACAAAATACACTAGAGATTTAATGAAGAAATTTGGTATGGAAGAGAAGTCTTCTATGAAAATACCAATGAATACATCACCAAAATGGATATGGATACAGATGGCAAGCACAGAGATCAAACAAGATACTGAGCACTTATTGGATCATTGCTTTATCTCACAAAGAAGCGGGCCGGACATCACCTTTGTTGTAGGTGTATGTGCAAGATTTCAATCTGCTCCCAAAGAAAACCACATAACTGCACCAAAAGAATCTTGAGATATTTGAAAGGAAGCCAAGAAGTTGGCTTATGGTATCCTAAGGAAGGTGGATTCAAGCTAATTGGTTACTCGCACTGGGACTATGCTTTGGATGTAGAGTTGATGAAAAAAAGCACCTCAGGTACATGTCAAATGCTTGGAAATAGGCTAATTTCCTGGTTTAGCAAGAAGCAAAATTCAATAGCCACCTCCACAGCTGAAGCAGAATACATAGTTGCGGGCAGCTGTTGTGCACAAGTCTTATGGATGAGACAACGAATGAGAGACTATGAAGTTGAAGAAAAGGAAATTCCAATTATGTGTGACAATACAAGTGCTATTGCAATCACTCAGAATCATGTGCTGCACTCAAGAACAAAGCACATTGATGTCAGATATCACTTCATAAGAGATCATGTAGAGAAGAAGGATATCACCTTGGAATATGTCTCAACTAATAAGCAGTTAGCTGATATATTCACAAAACCATTATGTGAATCAAGATTTGAAGAACTCAAACATGAATTAGGGTTAATTGAGCTGAACTGACACTCAGAAGACTCAAAGAAAAGAGATGGAACATGAAAAGATGAAAAAGAGTCAACTCCCGAATCAAATAAGTGAATCACCTTATCGAGAATCACCGCATCGAGTTAGGCGACAAATGAAAGTGCCTATGTGCAAAAAGAGAAGAGTTAAATCAGCTAAGGAGTAAGCTGAAACATTTATGAGCAAAATGACAAAAACGCAGTCGTTTTTACTAAGCGGGAATGTTTTTAAGAATGACGCAAAGATAATTATGACGATGTCTGATCAAAAGTCGCACACCAAGCTTATGATTAGATATAAATGCTTTGCCGCATTAAATGCAAGAAATATAATGTTAATCGGCGTGCAAAATCTGAGCCGTTGATCTTGATTAAATTTCAAAACCACCCGCACGCCCTTTCATAACCCATACATATACCATTTCGTCCGATTTTCTCTCACTTTACCAAAACGCGTTCATCTCTCTCAAGAGCAAAGAAAGCATTTTTACTCTCAAAACCCTACAAATCTTCAAAGCTTATTTTTCAAAGTTTCATTCGGTAAATATTCGAGAAATGGCATCTACGTGCGACTTCATCAAGTTGGGAAAGCAAATCCACACGGGATCTACTGTGGATTTCGAGGGCATGATCAAATAAGGGTCGACGAAACCCTTGTGACGAAGATAGCGAAAAGTTGGAGAAATTAGATCAAACCCTTTTTGTCGATGGAGTTTCGGATGACCTACGTGGAGGAGGTCGCACGCTTCTATGTGAACGCTGAAGTTCACGATGAGGGCATCAAGTCCTCTGTTCATGGGAAAGATTTCACCATTATCGCCAAGATCCGCGAACACGCTCGCTTCTTGCGCAAGGAGTGTCGTAGGTTTATGAAGCTGATGTTAACCTGGGCACGCATGGCGGAAGTAGCCAAACCTGACTTTCCGCAAAGGTTGTCTACACGGTGATAAGAAGTCACTGAAGGAGGATTACCACAAGTCGTTAGACATTGTTGCCAAATGCATAGATATCAAGTTTGGAAGCTTTAATCACCGTCCAAAACCAAGTTGATCGTAATGACCGCGATCATGGAGGAGAAAAAGGTGAACTGTCTGAGTTTGTATACAAACTGACGCGAGAATATTGGGAATAAATCCTTCAAGAAGGATGGTTCGTTTGGAGGATCTTTGCGATATGGCCTGGTTATTGCCCTGGATGATGGAAGTGAAGGAGTCCTCTTCGACATGGAAAGGCATTCCATGTAAACAAGAAAATGTTCCGATAGAACCTTTCCGGGCACGAGAAGAGAGCATACGCCAAGAGGGGCGATCACGAGTGAAGGGGAATCACCGCCCTGAAGAAACAGTTGTCTCCTCCTCCCCTGAAGAAGGCTGCCCGCAGCTACAAAGAAGATCACGCCCTGCGAAAGAAAAAGAAAACAAAAGATGCACTGCCCCGCAGCCGTAGCGGACAAGGAACCTCAAATACCGCTCCGGTTGTCAAGAAAAGGAGGACCGACAAGCCTAGAAAGCCGCCTCCTCGAAAAGAAAGACAATAAGACCCCCGCCACCACCCAGGACTCGGAGGAAACCGCATCCGAACTAAATTCCTCTCGTAAGGACCAAAAGGAGAAGACTTTTCAAGCGATCGAGCTTGAGAAAACAAATGAGTCTGCCACTCACCGGGACAGATCGCGAGACAACTGGAGAAGTAGAGTCTCCTGAAATTATTGATGAAACAACCAAGTCTCAAGAAGCCGATCAAGAGAGGCAAATTGAAGACACAATCGTAGTCGAATGTTGAGACACAAGAAGTAGCCGAGAAAGCAAACTCTCCCGCTGGACAGGTTGTATTCCCCCCAATGCAATGCCGTGAGGGTGTTGAGCACCAAAGTTTGCTACCTTCAATCCCCGAGAACGAGGGACAACAAGAAGATAATGATGAAGAAGATGATGACGTGATGATCCTATCCCCACCATATCTGATACATCGATCCAAAATCGCCTGCTAGAATGGAGGAAGTGGAAGATGAGTCGATCCAGGGAACAGTTCCAACGATCGGAGTTTATTGAAGAAGAAGAAGAAAGAATCGTTGAATTTTCTCGGATTGACCACTCGTGGTCCAAGCATCGATGAAGAAAATCGCATGATATCTTGCGATCTTCAAAGATAAGGAGAAGCAGAGATCGCGAGGAAGTCAAGCTCGTGAGAAAGCCATGCTTCTGCCCTCTAACAGAACCACTGATCATACTCATCCACACCTTGATATCTTTGTCGAGAGCGATGAGGATCTGGACCTGCTTCTTCTTCTTGAAAGAATTGGAGATGCAGCAAGCCATGCGGGAATCCAGGATCCTAAATGAGCAATAGCCGATGGAAGGCCCTGGGAATCTTCTAAATCACACCGAGATTGATCCTATGGGAGTGGTGCAGGCGAATTGCAACCGTTTTTGCTGCCACCACTTCCCAACTCACTCGAAAGAAGGTGTTAAGGGAATTGGTGATGAAACTGGGAACTTGGGGACCCAAGTCGAGCCAACCCCGATGAAGATGTCTTACCACCTGCCCAACGGGTGAACACTCAAAGGAATAGCCGGGAGTTTGGAGACAAGTGACCCCAATCCAAGTCACTCACCGGGTGTGCTTGGTTGAGGGGAAACTCCTCCACTACAAAGAAGGATGGAGGATGTTTGCAAATGACTCCACAACGAATCTTGGAGGCGAAGTGGAGAAAGAAAAACAAATGGATACACAAAGAAGTTGTCATTGAAGAGGCTCGCATAATTGAGTCTGTCTCACCAAGTGCCAACTCCTTTGAAGGCCAATGACGCCGCTGATGCAAGAGAGGCACAAGATGGAATCGCCCGGGAGTTAACACTGGGCAATGAAAGTGCAATCCATGGAGTTGAGACTCCGGTGGATGCCACCTCAAGACCCTAAGTCAGTTGAATCTGCCGAAGGGATTGTCCAGCCCTCACCGCAGCTGAGATTGCGGGGAGGTAATGAAGGCCAACGGAGGTTGATACTTCCCGGGTAAAGAGACTAAGCACATAACATCCCTCCTACTATTATTGATCCATCCGAAAAGGAGATAAGTGCTCTTCACGATTCCTAAGACAATCCCGATGTAACCTTTCGGGATCCGAAGGTGAAGACGGTTTGAGTCATCCCCATTGCCGATCCAAAAGACTCACCGAGGATGTTCTCCCAAGCACGAGTAAGTCCGACCTTAAGGCTACTCGCCAAACCTTTACTTTTGATGATGAGCCACCCATGCAAATCTCATCATCGTCCGATGACGCCATCGATATGGCCGAGGACCAATCAACTCACATGGAAAAACCAGAGACCGACGAAGTTGTTGAGACAACAGGCTCACCACCAGTGGTCAATACCCCAACAGACCACACTGAAACATACCAACTACGCAGCTACCCAAGCCGCAGCAGAATCGACGCAACCGGGCACATCACGCACGAGTTACCATTGAACATATTCCCGTTGTCCATGATGATCCGTCAAGAATTGTTCCCTTTCTCTCGAGTCGCCTCGATCTTCTTGAAGAATCGCCACGATCAACAACTTTTCCTTAGACTCGATCCCGTCATTCCAACGTACACCATCGTCCCAAATAGATTTTGACTTTGACGCTTGGCCGCCAACCGAGATAGAAGTGATAGCCGAGGTTCGAGAAGTTTTCAAGGCCATATTTGCGAGATAGAGAATAATTGTCGATCCAGGAATGGTGGCAACAACAAAGACAATGCGCGTGAACAAGTTCAATACTTGAACATTGTTCAATAAAATGCTAGTCCGGAGCGCCGATAATGCCGACATGAAAAGGAGGATGCAGGAAAATATTGACAGAATGCATACCTCACATAACACGAAATGGAGCACCGCATGAATTTCATCGCAAAGAGCTTCTACGCCGTAGAGGAGAACATGGAGAAGAAATTCACCTCCTCTCTCACCGAATCAAGCAGCAAATAGAATCGAAAGCCACTTGCTCTAAATTCCGTGCAAAGATACTCCGCAGCAGATTCCAATCATAACTCGGCCTATCGCGCTTGGACTTCATGATTGCCGGCATGTTTCCGTGGTTCCTAACTCCTTTTATGATGCCAAAAAGGGGGAAGATGAATACCTAAAGACATTAAAAGGATCTCAAGGTCGAGAAGAAGAAAGACGCAGCCTGTGTGAAGGAGAAGACAAATGAGGAACAGAGAAGAGAGAAGAAAAGAAAATCTGTTGAGGGGAAGGTTCGAAAGACATGACTCGATGATTGCAAAAACCCCTCAACAAGGATTAGTCACAAATGATATCATCAAGAAACTCCCAAGCCGACTCGCGCTCCAACACTCCGCAGCACCCATGGCCGAAAAGAGGAAAATAGTAGAAGCGAGGGATGAAGGAGGTGGAATGAAAGATGGATGCCCGAGTAATGAATATCTTGAAACAATATGGAGGCATTCCAAAGAAAGGTGAGACACCGATGCCATCTCGTACGCGGAAGTGAGCCGAGATCGGTCGATGAATTCAAAACGCTCGAGTCCGAGGCTACTTCGAAAATATGTCCATGACCCAAGCCAGGGATTTGTATTGGGAAAAAGGCCTCAAGCTATGTGAAGAAGGCGACAGCAAGGACCATCGGGTATCGCTCTCTGGGTCACCCTGGTGGTCACTCACCGGGAAGAAGAAGCCCCAAGATAATACATGCCCGAGAGCAGCGAGAAGGAAGAAGCGATGGTGGAGGAAGAGGTTTCGACCTAGACCTCTACCCAAAAATATTGAATAAGGGAAGAAAGGAGGGATCTATTGGGCTGGACTTGATGCAATAGCCAACATACAAGTAGCCAAGAACAATCAATGAGTATGTGAAGAGAATCGAAGAAGAAAATAGAAGACAAACTCACCATTTGTGGGAAGAAAGGCAAGAAAGAAAAAGAAAAGAAGAGATGAAGTCATAAGAAAAGCATATGAGAAAAAGAAAGCAAATGAAGAAGAGAAGAAGAGAAAAAGATCGAAGAAGACAGAAAGGTGATGAGGAAAGAAGAGGGAGGCGAAAAGGAGATGAAGTGTTGTTGTCCACCCCTTCATGTATTTTACTATGTAAATGTATTTGTATGTAAGTCTTTCAGTACATTGAATAAAATTGTATAATTTCTATACTTGCGTAGATATAGAATAGCATGATTACCTTAAGCTCTAATTAAGCTCGATACACTTTGTAAACAAATTTGTGTAAAGAACTAGAATGCTATGATCAATAAAAGATTGATTCTACGCATACATTCCGTGATTCTACATTGTTTGTACGTATCTTTTGCTATTTAATTGATGAATGCATGTTTTAAGTTTTGGCATCATCAAAAAGGGGAAAATTGTTGGGAAATTAATTTTTAGATTTTGATGAATGCCATGTAAAACTTAGAATAGAAAGTTGGCACCCCATTTTCCCCCGTAATTTGCCGTAATAGATAATAGATAGGGCTGGTCGAGCCGAGTTAAGTCGGCTATGCCCAACATGCAAGAAGTCAACTGAGACTAGAAGGAAGACTCACTGTAAAGGCGTGAGTGTAGCAAGGAAGAAAAGACAGAACTCGATCAAGGTGCAAACAGATGCAATCGAGCAAAGTGTCACTAAGTCAACTCAAGATAGCCAAGTCTCAAGTTGATGTGACGGATGAGTCATCCAATAATTGGAAGTCGACTCAAGTCATCCGGGAAATCAAGGAAATGCGGTCAAGTCGAGACAACCTAAAGAGATCCGTTGCACGTAAGTCAAGAAAATTACTTAAACAAGTAATACTCCCATACTACCTTTCTTAAAGTGCTCACCCTTGTGCAAAAGGAATAAACCAATGGGAAGCACTGCACTGTCGAACTCAAAAGTCAAGACTCATTCAATACGAGGAAATGTCAATTCCAAGGATCGCAAGAAGACAAGCCAACGACCACAAGTGTCTTTTGAAAATTAACCTATCTCTTCAACGGGCAAATTTTCAAAAGAACACTATATAAGGCTGAGGAATCACCTTGAGAAAAGGTTACCTTGATTACCTGAGAAAACCATTACAAGCAAGAAAGCAATAACTGTAACCCGAAATATTCTCAAGTCAATTAAGCTCAATCCTCAAGCCTACATTACGAAGGAAATCAATCCAACACTCACCTGTGAAGGAAAGACGACTTCAATCAGTTGAAGAGGAAACATTTGAAGAATCAAGGGGTCTACATTCCACAAAGGATTGTAGAAAGGTTCAAGGTCGAACTGGGTCTCAAGTTTTTGGAGGGCTTCGTGATCAAATCCAAGAAGCTTGAGCAAGTGGGTTGTAGTAGCAAGACAACCGCCCTGTGAAGAAGCCGAGTCGCACGAGAAGCCACCGTGTGACCAAGGCATCTCCAGACGAGTCCCAAAGGATCAAGTCACCGTGTGATCAAGACTTGCATTTGACCGATAACCACTTTGTACATTGATCAATACTTAGTGGATTCCTCCAGAGTTGGACAAGAGAGGAGTAGAAGAATTACCCCATCTTCAAACCTCTATAAAATTTATTGTGTCACTTACATTTCAAAGACTTTAATTATCGCGCATGTTATTTTGATATCTCACGATAAATTTGTTGTCCATCCGATAATTAACAAAGTGCTATAATCAAGTATTAAAACAAACTTAAACCAAGATTCAAGGGTGTTAAGTCTTCCACCAAAACATATCATAGTCGAGTTAAGTTTTAGTCAAAACAAATTGAGTTATTCTATCAACAATCGATCACGAAATCATTGAGTGGCTAACTATGCCGATCAACTAACTTAGTTGTCCATCAAGGACTAAGTCAAAGTATTAACTCAACGCCTTAAAAGGACTAAATCGAAAAGTTGGTAAAGTTTATTCAACCCCCCTTCTAAACCTTACCCTCACACCCCTTGGGACCTACAAACCAAAAAGGGACTAGGCCAAGGCGAAGGGGAAGAACAAGACCACACCTAGAGGCATACAACACCCACGGGCTTGTGCGCTTGGAAGAAAAGTGAGTTTATAAGAGACACCTCATAAACGTAGTAATACCACATGACTTCGATAAGGAGCCTTTGCTCCTCGGCTACCAGAAATTGAATCCTTTGTCTCACCTCTTCATTAGGGACAATATCATTTTAAGTTTGGGGGTGTAATCTATTTTTATTCATCGAGTCGTGTCTTGATTTAAAAAAATGAAAAAGAGTGCAGAGTTGAGTCGGATCCTTTGTGAAACTTTAAAACCGCATGACTAAGTGAATTTGTTGAACATAAGTTGAACAAAAAAAAGAATGTGTTTGAGTTGCGATCTATTCTTCTTTCCATTAATTCCATCTACGTGCTTAACTCTATTTATTTATTTGGGGATGATTTATGCGGTTGATGTAAGTCCAAGCGGCTACGATAATCTAGAGGGGGTGAATAGATTATCTCCATCTTTTCGATTTCGCCCTCTTTTTATAACCGAATGCTCAAACACAATAATAAAGGTGCGGAATGTAAACAACACACATTGATTTTAAGAGGTTCAACCCACCTAGGGCCTAATCCTCCACCACCCCAAAGATATCCGGGATGGATTTCAAAGAAAAAGAATTTTATTAATTACCAAAATTAATACAAATTCAACTTACAACACCTTGAAGAGCACCACACTCTTCTTCAACAACACTTTTGGAGATTACCACAATCTCCTTTGAAGATTACCACAATCTCCAACGGCACCTTGTGAAGATTACCACAATCTCCAACCTTAAAGAATACCAAATTCTTCAACACCTCAACAAGAAGATTACCACAATCTTCTTACACCTAACACCTAGATCACCCAAGTGTGTTCTTACCACAAGAACACTCACAAGGATATCTTGTGTTGAATGATTAGCCAAATTCAAGATTACAACTCGATAATTGATAATATAATAGAGTGCAAGTGTAATCAAGAAAAGCCTAGACCTCAAGGATGTGAAAGTGAATAGCTAGACAAATTACAATAAGAAATAAGACAATGTAAGAACAAGTGTATTCTTGAGTGTATCTTGTTGTGTTGTAGTTTTCTCTCTTATTGTGTTGCTTCAATTCTTCCACTATTTATAGAAGATGTCTTGTACATGATAGGCTCCTCTTGGGGACATGAATTCTGAAAAATTGCAAGACAATTGAAGAAAAGAGTTGTTAGAAATCAATCCCACAAATTAAGGAAAAGATGTCTCACTTTGCACAACGGTTACATTTTTGTCATTCAAACTTAAGAAGCGACCGGTCGCACGTAAATAGAGTTTGAAAAAATGTATCAACATTTACACAGGCGGCGGCCGACGTGCACCTCGACGGTCGACCCTAACCACAACCGGTCGCACTCATCAAAAAATGAAAGACAAGTTCTATTTCGATTTTTTTCTTCCCCAGTGCACCGGTCGCCCTATAGTCGATCCGGTCGACGGCAGATTACCGGTTGCCTATAGGGCGACCCGGTTGCCCTGACCATTTTCTCGCAAACATGAAGTTTTCTGCTTTTCCTCAACTTTCAGTGCACGGTTGCCCTATACGGTGGTGACCGGTTGACCTCAAAACAAAAGTGTTATCCAATTTTATATCGAAAATAAACTTCAAGAAATACTCCGAAAAATAGTGAAAATATTTTAGACCGATCGGAGTATTAGGACAACATTTAGAAGCATTGTTTTGGTAAAAATACATTAACAAAAAATCATTAAAAGTGTTGTCCAGTTTTTGTTTAAAATAAAACTTGAAGAAATACTCCTAAAATATTAAAATCATTTTAAATCATTTAGGAGTATTTGGACAACCTTTAAAACCATTGTTTTGGTGTAAAATCAAAATCATCAAAATCATGATAAAACCATTTATCAAACAATCTCCCCCTTTTGATGATTACAAACCAAAACAATTTTAACGAGGTCGATTTTGAAAACAAAACAATTTTGAAAACAAAACAATTTTACCTTAAAGAGAACTATCCGTTGTGAGCGACAACATTCCATGCAATAAAAACACAAGGATGGGAGTAGAGATATTCAAACACATATAGCAAATGCTCCCCTATCAACATGCACATCAATAGTAATATAGAAGCAACTTAAACATAAGCTAAAATCTTAGCTATCGATATTGAGCTTAAGTATCAATAACTTAAAAGCTCCCCCCCAAAAGAGACATCATTAGAAACATATATAAGTCCATACTACAACCAATGGACCATGATTCATACATAACCATAATGCACCAAGTGGACTAAATATGATCCACAACTTACGGCTTTATGAAGCCATAGCTTGTAGCTTCTTTTCGTTAAGCTTATCTTAGCTTCTTTGAGCTAAAGAGCTTATAACCTGTTTCTCCCCTTTGGAATCATCAAAAAGAATGTTAGCACGATAAATACATCATATATTCATATCAAAGTGCGCAACTAAACCGATGTACCGAGCTATTTGAACATTGAAGCTTATAAACCAAATAGAGGGAAAAGTCGAATCATACGACTTGAAGAAGCTTATGAAAACTCATTTGATAAGCAAAACATGATCTCCATAAATATATAAGATTTTTGAAAACGAGAGAATCATGTAGGTGATGAATTTTTCATTGAAACATTTTATCGAACACTTGGTCAAGGCCAAAATTGAAAAAGATATATATAGCCCTTGTACATAAAATCAAGCCAAGTTTTTCATCACCAAATGCAATTTAATAAATATCATTCATCAACAATCAATAATCTCATCACATACATATATAATTTGCAACAAGAAATAGACATTTAAACCAAGTTCTCAAGGGTTCAACCCAATTGAGCTAAAGAGAGTGAAATTCTTACCATTCGACAAAGAAATATGAGCAATGATTATGATAATCGAGCTAGACAATCCCCAAAGTATGAATTTTATGCAACAAAACACATTTGAAGTGAATTGTGTGTGAAATTGACGAAGGGGACGAAAAATGGCAAAAATGATGTAAAATGACTAAGGCATTGACGAACGGTTTTTATCCAAAAATTAGCTTAGGGCGACGGTTCTTTGTTGAGAGGGCGACGGCCGACGTTGAGGGCGACCGGTTGCCCTCAACCCCATCAGCCCACCGTCTTGCGCTGGTTTTTCAAAATCCGAATTTTGATCCAAAAATCTGATTTTTCGCCTTAAGTTTTAAAAACGTGCAAAATACAAACGTAGACCTCATTCAATATACATTATGTCATAATCAAGCTTGAAATGAGGTAAAATACTCGGCGATTAACGAAAAAAAAATCCGCGAGTTATCCTTGAGACGAAATTAAACACATCTCAAGTTTTTTTGTTAAAACATGCAATCCCTTAACAATTATATCGAATCTCAATATGTTTAGTTTGATTATGACGAACCATAGTTTGAATAATTTTGACCGGACTTGTTATCCCGAAAAATAAGAACATTTTAAAGCTTTGGATACAACAAGTCATAAGAAGAAGTGCCTTTCAAATATTTGAAAATTTCTTTTATCGGCACTTTAATGAGATTCGTTGGGATAGTTTTTGAAGTCGAGCATATAGACATAATGCATATGGAATGTCGAGTCTATAGAAATAATACAAGAAAACATACCTCGAATTTGTTTGTCGGCCGATATGCCTTTCTCAACCTTTGTCAATCTTTAGCCATAGAGGTTGAGATAGTTCTTCTTTCTTCAATGCTTAACTCCTTCAAGAGTTCTTTTCAAATATAATCGTCTTCTTGGCATTGAATGATTTGAATTCCAATGATCAAATTTGAGCTTCCTCATCATGATCATCTTGTTCATCTCAAGTTCACCTACATCAACTTAGAGAAATCTCTTGCACAAAATATTCATTAGTAGCACCAAAAATATTCTCATGAATATGCACAAGCAAACAATCTTGCCCTTTTTAAAAAAAAAAAAAACAAGAGAGTAGTATCAACTTTACCTTTTGTAAAATCATTTAGCAAAAATAGCTAAGTCTATTATACCATACATGGGGTACTTGTTTGAAACCATACAAGGCCTTTTATAAAGATCATTTGGCCTAAAAATTTAAACCCCGATAGACTTCTACTTGAATAAAACCATTTAGAAAATTGGATTCAACATCCATTTGGTAAAACTTGAAATTTTCTTAAAGCAAGAATGGGCAAGTAAAATGCAAATAGCTACAAAATGTGCTATGAGTGAAAATGTTACACCAAAATCAATTACCTTCTTCTTGAAAATACCTTCGAGCTACTAACCTCGTCTTAGTTCGACCAATGTTGCCTTGGTCATCGAGTTTGTTCCGAAATACCCTTTTGTCTTCTTCATCACTATCATCATAAGGCATCCAATTGATCTAAGGTGTTCGAGTAGAATATTTACATCCAAATATTTTGAGGTAACTAATATTTGGAGTACTTCATTTCTCATCTACACAACTTAACAAACTCATTAACGGCATCGCTTATATAAGCAAGAAAAAAATAGCCCAAGTGTAAAAATATGCCTCAATCATCAATCACAAAATATCTTGCAAAAGAGCATAGTAGGAATAGACACTATATATATATAGACCATGAAGCAAAAAACACATACTATGCATTTAGAAGATCATCAAGAGTCTAATAAATCATGCAAGTTCAAATTAGCTTAAGAAAGCTACAAAAGGTCTCTTTTGAAATTTGAAAATCCGATAGCATATAATTGAGACCTCATTTAAAAGAAGTATTTGAACAAAAGTTGACAAAGCAAATATGTGCAATCAAATATCGAATAGTGCCTTTCAAAAAAAATCTAAAAATTCTCTTAATGGCACTTGTATGAAATACTATGAAAAACAAGCACATAGGCACATGGCAATACATATATCGAGTCTATAAGAGTAAGAATAACACAAGTAAACGTACTCGATAATTTATGCCTTTCTTGACAAATAATGACGTAAATGGCCATTTGTGAAAATATGTAAATCCTACACAATTCTTAAAACAAATATAGCACAAATCATAATGATAGAAGTGTAGGCTAAGAGATATCACAAGTAAGCTTATGCCATAAAAATCTAGGAGATGATAACACACTCTAGTCTACAAAAATGCACAAGAGTTTTAAAAACATCATATGAGGTCTTCTTTTTCAAAAAAAATTTAAAAGCACAAATATATATTGAAGACCTTAATTAACAAAATAAATACTTGAAAACTCATTTGCAATATAGGCACAAATAAAAACATGCATACTAACTAGATAAAATGCATATTTTAAATGGGAGATACGGTTTACCAATTACGCCATTTCCATGGGTTGTCCGTTCCCATTGTTGATGATATCTTCCCTTGAGAAGTCACTTTGTTGATGATGACTTCTTTGATTACTCCATTTCCAAAGTTTGTTGCCTTCCCATTGTTGATAGTCTCTTCTTTTCTTTGAAAATCATCTTGTTGATGATGTCTTTGTCATTTCTAAGGATTGTGTTCTTCCCATTTTTGATTATATCCTCTTCTTGAAATTGGCTTTGTCGAAAATAGTTTCTCCTTCTTTGATCAAATGAAACGGTCATTTGATGTCTACTTGGCGGTATAAATTTTCTTAGATCATTATTTCACGGGTACCTAATATGACATTGTTTTGTGGTACCCTCATGTGTTTGGGTCCTTTGGGATTAGTCTTGAGACTTTTAGGTCTCCAACAATAATTAGAGCTATTTCTAGCCCGACAAGTATTTACCGTATGACCCTTTTTACCGCAATAAAAGCATGTAATAATTCTAGGAGCATAATGACCAACGTGCTTAGAGACTTGATTCTTTTTCATGTGATTGACACCCTTAGCTTATGATCAAGTTCTAGTTTTGAATTATCACAACAATCAACAATATTGGTTATTCTATCGGTACTTTCAAGTTGGATTTAGATAAATCATTTTTCAAGCAATTTATATCCTCAACAAGAGTACTATTTTCTTTCTCAAGGTTTCTAACCTTGTCAAGAGTGGTGGTGTGAGCACATGATAGTGATTCATAGGAAGTAAATAAACTATCCTTATCATTTTTCAAAACATTGAATTCCTTTTTCAAATTTTTGTATTTAACAAGTAAGCTTTGGAATTCATTTTGAAGTTCATCAAAGTCATTTTGCAAATCACTATAATCATTTTGAATGACAATATTATAGGAAGTAGAGGGTTTAAGACATACCTCATTTTCTTCTTCGATGCCCATAAAACAATATTCAACTTCTTCATAGTTGGAAGTTGTAGGAGGCTTGTTCCTTAGATTTGAGCTTGTATGACCTTGAGAAGTAGATGCTTTTGTTTGACTCCTTTCATTTGCAAATACTCCATAGATGGCTTCTAATTTTTGCCATACTTCATGTGCCGATTTTATTCCTACAATATGTTCATATTCTATATTAGTAAATGAACAATACAAAATATTTAAAGCCTTACCGTTTAAGGAGATGATTTTCTTTTCTTCATCATTGAGCTTTTTGAAGCCTTTTGAGGTGTGTGGTGTATCTTTCATCGGAATGAATTCTCCGTTTATGACGGTGTTCCAAATGTCGAACCCGCAACCTTGTAAGTAGCATTCCATTCTTTCTTTCCAAAAAATAAAATTTTTGGAATCAAATAGTGGTGGCTTGGTGGTGGAGGTGCCGGATAGATGAGCTTTGTTTGTAGCCGACGATCATTTCTCTTCACTCGCGATGTGGAACGAGCTTGCCAAAGAGTTTGGCTCTGATACCACTTGTAAGTCCAAGCGGCTACGATAATCTAGAGGGGTGAATAGATTATCTCCATCTTTCGATTTCGCCCTCTTTTTAACCGAATGCTCAAACACAATAATAAAGGTGCGGAATATTAACAACACACGTTGATTTAAAGAGGTTCAACCCACCTAGGGCCTAATCCTCCACCACCCCAAAGATATCCTGGATGGATTTCAAAAGAAAAATAATTTTATTAATTACCAAAATTAATACAAATTCAACTTACAACACCTTGAAGAGCACCACACTCTTCTTCAACAACACCTTTGGAGATTACCACAATCTCCTTTGAAGATTACCACAATCTCCAACGGCACCTTGTGAAGATTACCACAATCTCCAACCTTGAAGAATACCAATTCATCAACACCTCAACAAGAAGATTACCACAATCTTCTTACACCTAACACCTAGATCACCCATGTGTGTTCTTACCCCAAGAACACTCACAAGGATATCTTGTGTTGAATGATTACCCAAATTCAAGATTACAACTCGATAATTGATAATACAATAGAGTGCAAGTGTAATCAAGAAAATCCTAGACCTCAAGGATGTGAAAGTGAATAGCTAGGCAAATTACAACAAGAAATAAGACAATGTAAGAACAAGTGTATTCTTGAGTGTATCTTGTTGTGTTGTAGTTTTCTCTCTTATTGTGTTGCTTCAATTCTTCCTCTATTTATAGAAGATGTCTTGTACATGATAGGCTCCTCTTGGGGACATGAATTCTGTAAAAAATTGCAAGACAATTGAAGAAAAGAGCTGTTAGAAATCAATCCCACAAATTAAGGAAAAGATGTCTGACAGCACAACGGTTACATTTTTGCTGTCAAACTTAAGGGCGACCGGTCGCACAGAAATAGAGTTGAAAAAATCGTATCAACATTTACACAGTATGCGACCGGTCGACGTGCACCTCGGCTCGACCGACGACCCTAACCACAACCGTCGCACTCATCAAAAATGAAAGACAGAAGTTCTGTTTTGATTTTTCTCCCAGTCCAGGTCGCCTATAGTCGACCAATCAATGGCACCGGTTGCCCTATAGGGCGACCGATTGCCCTGACCATTTTCTCGCAAACATGAAGTTTTCTCGTTTTCCTCAACTTTCAGTGCACGGGTTGCCCTATACGACGACCGGTTGACCTCAAAACAAAAGTGTTATCCAATTTTATATCGAAAATAAACTTCAAGAAATACTCCGAAAAATAGTGAAAATATTTTAGACCGATCGGGAGTATTAGGACAACATTTAGAAGCATTGTTTTGGTAAAAATACATTAACAAAAAATCATTAAAAGTGTTGTCCAGTTTTGTCGAAAATAAAACTTGAAGAAATACTCCTAAAATATTAAAACCATTTTAAATCATTTAGGAGTATTTGGACAACCTTTAAAACCATTGTTTTGGTGTAAAATCAAAATCATCAAAATCATGATAAAACCATTTATCAAACAATTGTGTGTTTCTTGTATGATCCCATCGGATTCTAGAACTTGTCCGATCACTAGTCGAGGCAAAATCTAGGTGAAGTAACATTAAGGAAGTGATTTAGGCCATCTTTGAACAAGCTAGAGCCAAAAATTCCCACCTTTATATTGTATGTTTTCCTAGTTTCCCCTTTTGAGCCTGGTAAACCCGTTCTTTGGCAACCAATCTAATACCCGAGCCTACATATGAAAATCCTAATTACCCATCACATATACACACAAAGCATAGAAAAATGTTAAAGGTTGAGGAGGGTATGACAACCAAGGTATGTGTTTAATTGCATGAAGTTGCCCGAGAAAAGAAAATATGAAACCCCATGTGTAAAGTATGCAAAAGAATAAGTTTGGGATTTTCAAAAAAAGAAAAATCAGCGGGATTGAAGGTTCATAAAGTGAGAACATTGGGGATGTCAAAAAGTGAAGGTAATTATTAATTAGTGATTTGAAGGAATTAATAATTGTGTGTTTGGATGATTTGAGCCACTTAATCCTATATTTTCCTACCTTACCCTAAGCCACATTACAAGCTTTGAAAGTCCTTTTGATCCTCGTGTTGCATTAGCCTACATTAGTGGAGATTAGTGTGAAAGACAAGGCTATGGAGTCCTGGTAAGCATCTCATCTTAATATTCGTGAATTTGATCAACTTGAAAACATTTGATTGAGTGAACTATCTGGATAATAAAAACAGAGTTGGCATGAACATTCCACACTCATGATCACATTGTTAAAATTCATGCTCGATTGATAGTGAAACGAATTTTGAGACGAATGAGCTTGGTTGTGAATGCAATTAGTTTGTTTGAGTCAATTGTCATTATTTTTGTTTCCTTCGTGTCTTTTGTTTTTCAAGAGTCTGTAATTGTTTGAGTTCAAGCAAAAGTCTAAGTTTGGAGGTATTTGTTAAGTTGGTTTTATACCAATGTATTGAGTATTCTAGACTAGGAATTTGCGGTGTTTTTCGGTGTTTTAGTGTCGTTTGAGTTCTACTTATTTCATTAGGTGTCGTTAGCGAGTCGATGTGAAGCCCCGATTTTTCCGAGCTATTAATTGATCCTTATTGTCGTTTATACTTTTGATCGACTATTTTACCGCGTCATTTTGACAGTAATTATCAATAATATATACATTTTGTATTTTATTTCATTTTATTTAATTACTTGTGATCATGATCTTTATTAATTCTATTCTCATTTATGATCACTTGATTGATCATTATTACTATTTTTGTATTTATTAGTCACCTTAGAATTTTAAGAGACTATTTATTTTAGAGACTTTTACCTTATGGAATTAAGAATTTGATTTAGATTAAGTGATCATGAGACTTACAAGTGATCAAGGAAATCACTAATTATTTTGGAGATTGATATATTTCATCTATTATCATCAAATTTGGGACAAAAAAAAATATGGAATTACCATAATACCCTTGAAGTGGACAGATACCAACATGGATATTTTTGGAGTAAAAATATCATCCAACTCTTGTACACCTACACCATATATTAGTCATCTTGTGTATAATTATATCATTAATTCAAACATTATACACATCATCCCTCACATCACTTCTTTAATATTTTTTTTGCCAACATGTTGGAAGTCTTCCAACATTCCATTCAAACCAAGTCTTGCCCATACCTTTGACCTTCAAATTGTCTCCCATGCATGAGGCAAAATGCAAGACACAATTTGAAAAAATTCCTCTCCCCCTCTCTCACTAGGTGGACGGCCCATGAGGGCCATTTTGTGCCAAAATTCCATTTCATTTTTATCACTAACACATTCATCTCCTACACAAATCCTCCTCCTCCTTCTCTCTAAAAACTCCCAACTTCTCTCTACTCTTCTTCTTATTTTCTTCTTCTATACTTAGAAAAATTTTCAACATTTTCCTCCTTATACTCCATAAAAATCGAACCAAACTATACCAAGGTAAGAAATTTTATCTTCAATCCATTTTTGATATCACATTGTTCTTCTCTTCCACCTTCTTAACTTAAGTTTGAATTTGGTTTGGAGGTACATTTAGAAGACTTTGAAGATTAGAGCTTGACAACATTTTTGAAGAGGACCTCAAGCTTGAAGAGAAACTAGTAGAGGAATTTAGACTACAAGGTAAGAATTGAGTACTGCACCCTTCTTTCCTACTCTTTCTATTTTTTTCAAATTTTAACACCCCTTTTTCATTTTTGAGAAATAGGGGCTGACCTTAGGTGATTTTGGAGTTGAGCCAAAATTTCCAATTTTCAAGCTTCAACTAGTCTCCAAACATCTACTACACAAGGTAAAGTGTAGTCCTTCTCCTTTCCTTATTTCCTTCTTTTTATCCTTAATTTTTCTCTCATTTTTCTAACTTCAAATTTTTGATATTTCTTGACTTAGGGGCTGACCTAAGAAGCGTCATCCAAAATTTGTGAAATTATCCTTTTATTTCACAATTTCCAATTTTAAGGTGGGTGGAAAAATATTTTCCAACTTTTAGGTGTTTTGATTAAATGCATGTAGAAAATTTGATTATGAGCCTTGAGATATATATAATCTATGTATTGCATGTCAATTTTATATATCAAATCATGAAAATTCTCAAGAGTTGCTCAAAATTACTATTTATTGAATTTTAGGTGCATGCATGTACACTTTAATATTTTAATTGATGTATTCTTGTATGTATTGGACATGCATGTGTATGATATTTAAAAATCTATGTTTTGGATGCCTTATAACCTGGAAAAGTCGAGCATAATTGATTAAATTTCAATTTTGGACTTAAAAATGTAAAAATGCAAAGTTGGTGGACTAAATTGCAAGAAAATAAAAGTTAAAGGATCCCTCTGCAAATTTCGAAATTTGGGACTGCACTCAGGTTCAAAAATGACTCTTGGACATTTTAATAATATTTTAAGAGTTTTAAGATAAATAAAATCAACCTTTAAAAGCCCAAGGACTAGATTGTAAAATTTTGAAAGTTTAAGGGCTACTTTGCAATTTTTAAAACTGCACCAGACCTAAACTTTAAAATTTGAAATTTTTACTCTTAAGGTACTGGGAATTACATATTTTAAAAGTATTCCAAAATCCAAGTGTTTAGGGCTTGGAAAGTAATTTTACTAAAATTGAGGGACTAATGTGTAAAATACTAAACTTGAGGACCCAAATGAAATTTCCAGGACTTATGCATCCCATGCACCTGGAAATACTAACTTAACCATAACTTAATTATATTTTGGACCCAAGGTTCAAATTTCATGACAATTGACCCCTAAAAGCCTTAAAGGCAATTACTTCAAAATGGGACAAAAATGATATTTTCAAAAGTTAAAGGACCTACACATATTTCTTTTAAAAACTGCTTTTGTCCCAATATCCTACTAACCTTAGTGATATTTTCCAATGGGAATCACATTTAAAGCCCTTCCGGTTTGTGAGTTCCGAATTTTAAAACTTAAGGTCCGAATTGGCAATTTTTTCAAATTTGGGGCCAATGTGAGAATTTTACAAAATCTCAACTTCAAAATTTTAAAAACCTGAATCTTTGGACAATTTGGAGAATTTAGGAACTGACCTCTTAATTTTTCAAAGTCGGGATATTTATTTATTCAATTTTTAACCTCAAAAGTGTTAGTTTTTACAAAACGGGGCTAAATTACAATTTTTCTTTTTATAAAGGACCTAACTCAAATTATTTTCTATTTTACTAAAATAGCCCTAGACCCTCTGACTTGGAGATTTAATTAAAGTATTTTATTTTCTCAAAACCCTGACTTATCGATCAATTTGACCGATTAATACCCGATCGCGGGCGCTTACCCTCGCCTTGCGATTTTGAATCTATAACGGGACTTATGTTCCACCTAATCTTTCAAGATATCGAAGATTGCTTATCCTTTCGATGATCATCTTCATCCAAATACTCCACCAACGTCATAATTGCCATTCGCTTTTCAAAAATTTTCTCCGAATCGCTTCCTTAATCAATAATACTCGATTGCTGGTTGATCAGCTTACTTGTAATTACTTTCTGCTGAGTCAACTTGGTGTGTCGAGCTCACGATCGGAATGGATACGTCGGGGATAGAACCGGCAGCTCGGCCGCTATTCCACTCTTTCGGCCCCATCGTCCTAATCCCGCAATCGAGGGACGGAGTTTGTCCAAGGGAAGCGGGTCGTAGTACGAGATATAATCATGATTATGACAGATCCGAGCCTTGCAAGCTCCACTGGGGATTTTGTCTTTGCCTACGGAGCGATAAGGTGCCGTCTTGGACCATACTTGACCGGGAGTTACAAGGAAAAACGAAGGAATCGCCGTCTCATCCACACATTCCGGAGTTATTGGACCCATTTTGGTTGGCGTTACATTTACACGCAACCGCTACCTATATTGCATTGGTTGGCGCTACAAATCCGACGCAACCATTATTTTCCTTGCATAGGATTGGCGTTACACTTCCGCATTTAATCCTACCGTCTTGATCAATCACATAGTGTACGTGTGACCATGAATCAAGCTTTTCGAATCAGCGTATAAATATACTATTGTATTATTTTATCATGACGCTTATGAATCGCGTGTGTGAATTCATGCATCATACTCACGCGTTTTCATATAACTATTTTCTCACATTAACTATATTGCGCCACAATCGCACACGATCACCCCATCCACCGAGATTTTCTCGTCTCATCCCCACCTATTTTCTAACCTTAGATGAGGATTCCGTTGAAGATGTTGAACCGACTGGATTGAGACCTTGTACTACGCTTGTTGGATTTACTATTTCTTGTTGTTGATTGGACTCTTTTCTTATGTTGTTGTCGGACTTTTGTATTTCGTTCCATTCGGGTTTGTAATTAAGGGCGTAGGACCCTTTGACTTTAAGTTGTTATTTTGTTGATTTTCGGGTTGTAATTTGGATGATGGATTGTAGACTTTAAGTTGTAACTTGTATCTTTTATTTATTTCATTTGCTATTTAGACTCTGTCTCATTGATTCTCGTTGATATTTGTCCTGGACTGTTTGGTTATTGTATTTAAGTTGTGGATCGCTTCGTCGCGTCCCGTTTGGGGCGTGACAATCGATATAGTATATGATAGCCGAAGGATGATGAAAAATTATGGAAAACGTGTTTGGGAGGAAGAAGTCACACTTGAGGAAGAGAAAACGCAATAAAACGCTGAAAGTATAGGAGCGAGCGACGACGCTCAAATCAAGCGATGCAGCTAGCTAGGGAGCGCCGCATCACTCCAAATCAAGCAACGCAGTCGCACCCCTAAAAAAAGGTATGTAAACGCTTATCTTGATGAGCTGCAAAATGCTTCAATACGAGCGTAGCAAAGATGCAAGCGGACGATGGGCAATGTTGCGAGTGCTTGTGCGGGCCGATTAGCGCTCAAATCGAGCATCGCAAAGACGCGACCAGCGGCTAACTTATTTCTCACGTATTGACAGATTTTGAGGGTTGGAGGCCTATAAATACAAGAAGTCACATACGTAAAAGGGTTCGGACATTATTTTGAGCACAACACAAGGCAAGAAACACGAGCTAGGGTTCGGGACGGCAATTGGAGGCACTTCTCCGAACACGAAAAAGAATTCCGTCTCTTCTCTTTTCAATTCCTTCTTTGTTACTCTTTGTCAATTCTTGAGATGTATAATTATTTCTTTACTAGTTTTTGTACATCCAACATGAGCTAAACCTACTTTTCTAGTGGATTGATGTAACTTACGTTTGAACCTATGTTTTGATTTCGGTTTATGAAATTCGCATGTTAATTAATCTATTTGTGCTATTTGAATTGATTGCATCTCAATTATTTGATCAATAGTTTAGATTGTTTGGCGTGTTTGATTTGACACTCGAGAGAGTAATTGAATGTCCGCCATAGAATAACATAACCTGGGGGTTCATAGAACCAAGAGGTTTATGAATCTTTGAAGCCTTTGTGATAGAATATTCATCGAGCATATTAGGGTTTAATTTATGATTTTTATAGAGATATCAAAATCGAATTAGAACATAGAATCACTTGGCACTCGAGAGAGGAAGTGATAAACAGCAGAATATTGCTTATAGATTAATAACGCGTGATTAATGAACTGAATTGAGAACATAGGGGATAATCGAGTGAATCAACCCTCTAGAATTCTTCTTTTAAGTGTTTGATAAATTGTTTGAACCAATTGTTAGTTTAATTTAGTTTTCTTTTTAGTTTAACAACAATTCATCTTTTTTTCGATTTCTGGATAGAATTAAGCTATTTTAATTATAGTATTTAGTATAAAGTTCGATAACAATCCTGTGGAAACGATAACCCTACTTTCAAAACTATACTAAAACTTGACATTGTACGCTTGTAAGAATTTCTCGATCAATTACCACAGAGCAATTTGCTCTGTCTTGATTGTTAGACAGGGGTTTTTGTGTGAAGCTCCACATTCGGATGACTTGTAGTCATTATTTAAGTACTCGGGTATTATAGTGTTAATTTATTTTTAGTCTATCTCTAAATTTCACGAGCTTAATTATTTTGAGTAATACTTTAAATTTTAGTATTATTGTATTGTTTTTCTTAAGTTATAGTATTTAATTAATATTAGTGATTCTTGTCTCATTTATAAATTATCTAAGATTGTCAATGAATTATTCAGGACTGATGGGTATTTAGGTTTGATCAATGAGCCGACCTAGAATTAAGTGAGATTTATTCATTGTAAATAATTGGGATTGTTTAAATGCTTATCTTACGGATAAATTGGAAATTTATCCATTGGATAAGTAAGGCCACATTTATTCATATTAGTCCTTAACCCTTTTTATTTAAGCCTTTAGTGTTTGGGGAAATTACAGAATCTGCTGTTTTTATACATTACCACACAATACGCTCCTATTACTCTTGTGCCTATTTTTTTACTTTTGTACCTAATTTTTTTTTTTACGTTCCTTGCTATTTTTGATTATTTTTATTTTTTTTTTTTGTTTTTTTTATTCTGCATTGTTTTATATGTTATATAAGTTGTTTCGAGGTTGTTTAAATTTATTTCATTATTGTTTCGTGTTGTTTTTTTGTTGTTTCGATGTTTCCAAATAATCGTAACCTATTTTTATCTTTGTTTTTTATTCATATATTATTTTGTACATTGTTTCTATTATTTCGGTGTTGTTTTATAATATTTTTAATGTTGTTCTAATAATTTTTTTTGTTGTTTTCATGTAGTATTCAATGTGTAAATACAATTTTTACTTATTTTTAAGCTATTTTTATTCATGTTGTGTTTTAAATATTTTTTACGTTGTTTTTTAAGGTTGTTTTCATACCCTTTTTTAATGTTGTTCGATATTTCTTTGTTGTTTCAATGAAGTTTTCGATGTTTAAATACAACTTTTTACCTATTTTTATTGAAGGAAACATGTTAAAACAATGTTGAAACACGTAAACATGTTAGAAACATGTTTGAAACAATGTTGAAATAAAGCGTAAAATTTTCCTGGAATTTTTGTTGGAGCGTATTGTTGTGTAAAAAAGAGCGGAGAGCGTAAATTTAGATAAATTTGTACCGGAAAGCGTAAATTTATGTAAAATTGCATAGGAAAGCGTAAAAAGCTAACATTGACTTAAAAAGGTGAGTATTTTTGTCATAAGCCCTTAGTGTTTTAACGGGCCAACCGTAGATTATTTTTAGCATTTATCGCAACACGTAGTCAAGCCCATGAAATTAAGGGACTCATCCCAACCCGTGACCGGAACCCGCTGCAAATGGATCAACATAAACAGAAAAGACTCTTGATCGGTTTGTACTTTGTAGTTGGTGACTATATATAATAGAAATATTCTCTTGGTATTAATTATAAGATTGTCATTCATAAAATGTGTTAATCTCATTTTATTCAAACATCTCAATAATACATTTCCAAACACCGTTTAGAAACATACACATAAAACTTATATCTTTAAGAACTAGTCTAGCCAAACACCCTGTTAATTCTATCTCCATATTTCCGAAGAGTTTGCAATGAAACAACACAATTCATATCATCCACAGAAAAAAAAAAAAAGTCGTACACATTTCAAAATACACTATGGTAACATAACATATTAGTCTGATTGCAATTCAAAAACAGATCAGCTGGATTTCCAAAAACTTAATTAAGCTGTACAAGAATTTCAATTCGAGGAAAACAAAAAAAAACGATTTAAATGTTTTCTCACGAATTGATCAAGTCATTCGGACCTGTCGTATGTCTTTTTCCAGCGTAGATCGATGGATGGCATTCTGTTAGCACGTACCTTTTCAAGCATTTGCTACTAAAGTTATATTTCCTGGCCTGGCTAAGTGAACCACTTGATCTGTTTTAGCCTCATTACCTTTTGAAGTCAGACGATTAACTAAAAGTTCTAAGGCTTCTTGCATCCACCAATATTGGCAAACTTTTCTAGCTTCACGTACACTTATCTGTCAGAATTAATAAATTGATGATATAGATCAGCAATTTTGCTTTATAACACGAAAATCGGAACTGTAGATAGAGATACTTACCCATATTCTTTGACGGACATCTTTTTCAGGCCACAAATCCAATTGCTCTTTAACGAGCAATGGGAACATGTGTCCCTCGTAGCAGGTGTCATTGTTTTTGCTCTTGAAATTCCATTTGCCCAATTTATTCTGCAAATTCCAACACAATGACATAAGGATATATCCCTCGTACTCATGATATGCATAGCATAATTTGTTATTTTTATTTCGGAAAATAATTTATTTGGGCAAAAACTTGCGTGAGACGGTCAATTGGATGTAGATCCGTGAGACGGAGCTCTTACACAAAGTTTTAAAGTTTTTTTTTTTTCAGGTTTTATTTTTCTTAGGGTTTATATTTGTTTTTTTAGGGTTTATTTTGTTTCTTGGGTTTATTTTTAATTGATTTGGGTTTTTAGGATTTTTAGTTTTTTTAGGGTTTATTTTTTATTTTTTGGGTTTATTTTTGTTTTTCGGGTTTATTCTTCATGGTTCATGTTTTTAGGGTTTATTTTTGTTTCTTCATGGTTCATTATTATTTTTAAATTTATTTTCATGGTTCATGTTCTCAAGACGGAGCCCTTAGGAGGTCCGTCTCATGGATTTAGATCCGTGAGACCGTCTCACAAGAGACTTGCTCATTTATTTGATCCTCAGTAACTATTTTGAGATTTAGTCCTCTAATTAGTCACGTTAAAATTTTAGTCCAATGTATTTTCAAAATTTGGACATTTCGTCCTATTTGAACCGAAATTATGTAATTTTATCTGAAATTGCACACAATCATCACCAATAAGGTGCAAACATGTTGGTGATTTGGCGCAAAAATTGCCACCAAATCATTAAAATCCTCAAATTTTTGTCTATTTTTGCATCAAATCACCAAAATTCCTAAATTCCTTAGACATATTAGCAACTAGCGGTCCTAGTTAACATATACACTAGTCAAAGTTGGAGGGAATGTTCAAATTTTTAAAAGATATCGGATATTAATTTAAAGATAACTTAGAGGATTAATTATCAAATTAAGTAGTCAGAGGACCGAAAAACCTATTTCCCCTTTTTATTTTGGGAACATCATAGGCAGAGGAGAGTTATGAATGATGTTTTCTTCTAATAGAAAGAGACTTCATTAACTCTCTTCACAACAACATAGGTTCCACGAAAATGATTTAGAATTACAAAACTACCCCTTATATTTCGCCTAATTACAAAAAAAAAATCTGGTTGTTATTCAAAATTACAAAATACCCCTACAGATTGTACAAACACTCTTTGAGATTTGTATTTGTTTAATAAATTAATACTCTATCAAAGGGTGCAATTTGTAAAATAGAACCAAATATTAAGCCTTATTTGTAATTCTGAAAGATAACTAAGTCATTTTTGGTATTAGGCTGAACCAGCTGGGTATATTTCGTAAGTAACTCAATAATATTTTAAAACACAAGTACGCCAATATATACAAGACCAACCTGAACATCACCAACAACGCCAGCTTCCTCTATCGTTTCTCGCAATGCTGCAGCTTCAATTGACTCATCTATTTCCCAACCTCCCTGAAACGTCCAAATCATCAAAGATCATCAGTTTAATTTCTGATATATATCTCACTTGCACGGAATACCAAATTCTGAAAATAATATGTACTAAAAAATTGATGAAATATACCTTTGGAAACAACATCCCTTTTCCTTTTCTCTGTGAAGTAATAACAAGAACTTCAATTTCTTCCTCAACCACAATAGATGGCCCCCGGGGACCTTTATATCTGTATGGAATACATCTGCATATATAACCAGACCTTTAGTATGTACAGCAGCGTGAACCAATGACTCATTTTGAGGGATAATTACAAAAACTCCATGAGGTTTGGGTTAATTACAAAAAAAAAAAAAAACCGTACAAAAACGACTTTGAGGTTAGATATCATCTTACATTTTACCTATTTATAAGAAAAAACATTTCAAAAATCGCCCTCATGATATAAATAGAAAAACTACAGCTACTCTTTAAATTTAAGACAAAATCAAACCTCAATCATTTTTTGTATTTTCAAGAAAATCTAGGTTTCTTTGTAATTAATTGAAACGTTGGGAGTTTTTGTAGTTATCAATGAAATTAAAAGAAATACAATGTTTTTCTATAGATAAAAGAAAAATCTTGATTGCATTCGATGAAAAAAACTTCATTTCTCTAATGACCATGATCCATGAATCTTCGGAGGTTCAAAACCTCTTAGAAAGTCGTATTACGGTATTACCATTGTCCATTGCCTCGTGAAGTCAAACTAAAACTTAATCGAAACTTCCTCTTACTATCTTTGTAACAGAATTGGTAAAAGTCATTATAATAAGGATAATTACAAAAACACCCATGAGATTTGGGCTAATTACAAGAAAACCAAGAGATATTTCAAAGTTAAAAAACATCGTGTTTGATTCTGTCTTGAACTAACTGTAATATTTTTATAAATGTAATGGGATTTTTAAATGTTTTTTGCTTACGATAGGGAAAAATGTAAGACGAAATCAAACCTTATGTGGGTTTTTGTAATTTTCAAAAATATTTGGGTTTTTTTGTAATTAGCCCAGACCTTGGGGAGTTTTTTGTAATTATCACTTATAATATGTACAAAATTGGAAAAAAGAAAATGGAGTAGCTATCAGCCTTGTTATACTGTATATTATCAAGGTTAATTGCCATATTTTGAAGCATTTTCGAAAAACATATGTAGCTCAAGAAATGTGGATCATCTCCGGCTCTACTCCAAAGTGTATTTCATCTCATATGTTTAGCATTATCTATACACATTAATTAATTGTCTACAATGACATTATACTTGACATATTACATATATTTATAGAGCAAGTCTCTTGTGAGACGGTCTCACGGATCTAAGTCCGTGAGACGAACCTCCTAAGGGCTCCGCTTGAGAACATGAACCATGAAAATAAATTGAAAATAATAATGAACCATGAAGAAATAAAAATAAACCCTAAAAACATGAACCATGAAGAATAAACCCGAAAAACAAAAATAAACCCAAAAAATAAAAAATAAACCCTAAAAAAAACTAAAAATCCTAAAAACCCAAATCAATTAAAAATAAACTCAAGAAACAAAATAAACCCTAAAAAAACAAATATAAACCCTAAGAAAAATAAAATCTAAAAAAAAACTTTTAAAACTTTGTGTAAGAGCTCCGTCTCACGGACCTAAATCCGTGAGACCGTCTCACGCAAGTTTTTGCCATATTTATAATGTGGGAGAAACGATAATATTTAGATCCATTGATCGATTGTTCCATAAAATTGTCTCAACTAATAGAATTTTTGATAAAACTAATATGCACTGAAAACCAAGCAAATCCGTTTTATGTTTCGTTTTAATCTTTTTGGGATGAGATTTGGGTTCCACTTCTCTTATTCCATTTTATATTTCATATATTATATTAAAAACACGCTCGCAATTATGACAACAACATACACACAAATCATTCATTCAAAGCAATGGATTTGAATGAAGCGTGGAGTGGAATAGAAAATTGAAACAGGAAATCTCAATCATATTTCCTTTCTTTTCCCCCATAAAAACATTTCATCAGGAGTCAACTCTTTAAGCTATTTTCTGTTTGCAAGTTTAGTTTGTAAAATAAAAGATTATTAAAATTAAAATAACTTTTTTCGACCCTGAAATGATGGTCATTTTGTCTTTTGTCTTGTGTTTTCCTTCTGTTTTACCATTTTCTCGATAAAATTCAAAGTGCAAAACAGGTGCTTCTAGAATTACCTCCATTTTGCACATGTAAACAATAAAACATCAAGAAATGAAAATGAAATTGATACTGCGTGTTCTCTCTCTGTGTGTGTGTGTGTGTGTGTGAGAGAGAGAGAGAGAGAGAGAGAGAGAGAGAGAGAGAGAGAGAGACGGACCCGACAACTTGGCGGTGGCCATGAAAATTGTAACGCTGCATATGTCTTCCAGTACGAGAAACAAGACCAACAACCATGTCCATGTTCTTCATTTCCATCTTTTATTTTCTTTCTACAATACAGAAAGCAGACCTACTTACTAAAATTAGAAATATTAATCTTTTTGAGGAAAGCAAAGTTTGCACAAGTCAGGTCACAACCCTTTTTTTTATGTTTTATAGACAAAAGGAAGAAGACTTTGTCTCCTCCCACATTTATTATGTTCTATTTCTACTGGGAAACCGTTTGATGCATAATGCCAGTTTTATTATGAAATGTCACCCCCACGGGTCCCACCCGTATAATATAAATTCACATATAAATAAAAAAAATTATGTGATAATTAGCATGTATTTTAGTATACGTACCAATTAGAATGGAAGATCTAAAATAAGTTATATGACAATTTTTCCACACATACTAGGTCGGATAATATTCATAATAAGCATTATTAGTTTTTTAATATTTTTTTTTTTATATTACAAAAGAATATAAAATAATCACTCATTATATAATTAAATTCGATCAAATTTGATTAATAAATAGAAATTCTAAAGGGAAATATATGTCATGAAAGAGAGCTAGGCTCGTCGAGCCTACCATTGGCCCCCAAAAATTTGGGGGCCCAAAAGTGTTTTTTTAACTTTTCATTAGGCTCGTTTTCAGTTTTTTCCTTACTCCAACAAATCTAAATGAGCCCCCAAATCTTTTTTTCTTTTGGGAAATTACATAAAATACCATTTTTTTTGGTAAACATACCACAAAATACGCTCTTATTACTATTGTAACTATTTTTTTTTTTTTGTACCTACTTTTTTTTTTTTACGCTCTTGCATATTTTATTTTTTTTTATTTCGATGTTTTTTAAATTTGTTTCTTTGTTGTTTATATGTTGTTTCTTCGTTGTTTCTATGTTTCATAACAACTTTTACCCATTTTTATGTTATTTTTCGTTAATGTATTATTTTGTACATTGCTTCTATTGTCTTAATGTTGTTCTATAATATTTTTAATGTTGTTCTCGTAATTTTTTTCCATGTAGTGTTCAATGTGTAAACACAAAATTTTCCTATTTTTAAGATTTTTATTGATGTGGTGTTTTTGCCTGGTTACATTCGACATGCCAGGGATCGACCCCAAACACGCATGTCACCATCTTAACATTAACCTAAAATACAAAAAGTTAGTGATATAAAAGAGAGAAAATTGGGCCCTGACAGGTGCAAGCATCGTTAGAGGTTGAGGTCGACAAAACCGTTGGACAATAATTTTATAAGTGAAGCCTTGTACCCGAGGTGGGTGGACAATCCTCTTTTGGTCAAGAAAAATAATGGACACTGGCAACTTTGTGTCGATTTCACGGACCTCAACACAGCGTTCCCAAAAGACAGTTACCCACTTCCACATATCGATTATATGGTGGACGCGACTGCAGATGAGCTTTATGGATGCCTATTCAGGCTACAATCACATTCAGATGCACCCAGATGATGAGGAAAATACCTCATTTTTTTCTGCTCGGAGCGTCTACTGCTATTAAATGATGTCGTTTGGGCTAAAGAACGAAGGGGCGACCTATCAGAGGTTAGTGAACAAAATGTTCGAAAAACTGATAGGTCAAATAATGGAAGTTTACGTAGATGATATGCTTGTAAAATCATTGTATGTTGCTAACCACATTACTCATCTTAATGAAATATTTACTATTTTGTGCGAGTATAAGATGATATTAAATCCTAAGAAATGTACATTCAGAGTCGGCTCAAAAAAATTTTTGGGCCATATGGTCAGTCAAAGAGGAATTAAAGCAAACCCAGATAAAATTAAGGCAATAATTGACCTGGAACTACCCAATTCAGTTAATCCAAAGTTTAACAGGTCGTTTAGCTGTTTTAAGTCTCTTTGTATCAAGATCAACAGATAAATGCAAGTCATTCTTTGAAACCATCAAGAAAAATAAACTTTGAATGGACCAAGCAAACTCATGCCGCATTTGAATCGTTAAAAAATATTTGGCAACCACTCAGCTTCTCAAAAGCGAACCGAATGAAGATTCAAGACCGTCTACTACATCAGCCAGGCCTTACACGATGCCGAGTTGTGATTTCCACTGATGGAAAATTTGACGTATGCATTGGTCATATCTTCGAGAAAACTTCGGCCGTATTTTTTGGAGCACAAAATTATTGTCCTGACAAACTATCCACTTAAGCAAGTGATGCACCGACCCAACACGTCTGGTCGGATGATCAAATGGACGGTGGAACTTAGCTAGTTCGATATATTGTACGAGCCCAGGACAACAATTAAAGGACATGCACTAGCGATTTCGTGGCGAAATTCACACCATCCATTCAACTAGATATTGTTAAAGAGCAAACTTGATCTTTGTTTGTCGATGCTCTTCCACCGCAGATCGAGCGGGCGTTATTATGATAATCAATCCAAATCACAAGTGTTGTTGCTCGGTCGTACAGTTCCAGTTCTTGGCGACAGACGATGAAGTCAAGTATGAGGCATTATTAGCAGGGTTAGAGATGGCAGCTTCAATGGGGCTAAGGAAGTTCCTCGTTCATAGTGATTTGCAGCTCGTAGTCAACCAAATCAATGGGTACTACGAGGCTAAGGAGCCCAAAATATCACAGTACCTGGAGCTCGCAAAAAACATGCTTTCCCAGTTCAAGGCAGAAGTCATAAACATTCCCAAAACTAAAAACGTACTGGCAGACGCCCTAGCTCGGCTTGCATCTAGCCCAGGGACTGACCTGATCGAAGGCGTAATATTCACTCATCTACCTTTCTTATCATTGAACACAATTAAAATCAATGCCAATGAAAGCACCGAACGACCTTGATGACTCCAATCCTCCATTATCCGGAGAACGGTATCAACCAGGAAAAAATAAAACCGAAGCAAAGACATTGAGGACACAAGCTGATCGGTTTAATATTGTTGACGGGGCCCTGTACAAGCGCGGTTATTAAGTTTCTATGATCAGATGCTTATCTGAATCTGAGGCCGAATACACTCTCAGGGAGGTGCACGTGGGAATTTGTGGCAATCATGCTGGAGGTGCAGTCATTAGCATACAAATTAATTCGGCAAGGGTACTATTGGCCATCAGTGAAGCAAGATGCAATCTCCTTAGTGAATAAGTGCAAAAAATATCGATGGTTTGCACCTCATGTCAGATATCACCCAGAACAGCTCACCTCGGTTTTTAGTCCTTGGCTGTTTGCTAAGTGGGAATCGACCTCATCAGACCACTCCCCACTAGCAAAAGGGGCGTGAAGTATGTTATAGTTGTGGTTGATTACTTTACCAAATGGGCCGAGGCGGAGCCCCTAGATAAGATAAATGAGGACAAGATTGTCGATTTTGTATGGAAGTCAATCATATACAGATTTGGAATACCGTACTCAATAGTGATGGATAACGGAAATAGTTTGATAACCGAAAAATTCGAACTTTTTGCAAAAATTTTCACATCAAAAACCATTTCTTCCCTCCATATCACCCATAGTCCAATGGCCAAGTCGAGCCAGTAAACAAGATCCTTAAATACACTTTGAAGACAAGATTAGAAGAGTCGAGGAAATCGGCCCGATGAGCTCCCGAGGACTATGGGCCTATAGAACAAGACATCGGTCAGCCACAGGAGAAACACCATTCTCCCTGGCGTATGCGACCGAGGCCGTCATCCAAGTGGAGATTGGGGCCCCAATATTTTGAGTTGCAAAATTTTCAGAAAACAAGAATGAAACCACCTTGAGCGCCGAGCTGGATTTGTTGGATGAAAAAAGATGTGGCGCCGAGATGAAGAACACAGTATATAAGCAAAGAAGTGAAATGTACTACAATTCTAAAGTGAGAGAAAAAAGATTTTAGGTCAGTGATATGGTCCTGAAAAAAGTCACGAGAGCGAACCCGACCACCTGGCCCGACTGGGAAGGTCCTTATAGAGTTAATAAAGTTCTACTGAAGGGGGAGTATGATCTCGAGTACTTGAGTGGGGAAAAATTCAATCATCCATGTAATGTGTCTTACTTAAAGAAGTATTATCAGTAAAGCATTCACAAGTTCCGAGCAAGTTATCTGTTTTTAAAATTTCAAGTTTTTATTAATCTCGGCTAGCTTGAGCACGACATTCAACGATCCTCACACACATCATGCATCTCGCCTAGATCCGAGCACATTTCTTGACAAATCGTTATCTTAATAAGACTCGACCTAACATCGAGATCTTTACAATGAACTCGGCCTAACCCCAAGCACAACACTTAATCAATTTCAACCAGTTATTCATCTCAGTGTAAACCGGAGCAAATCCTTCAATTTTTACACCTTTCTAAGCTCAAAAATCTTGACCACATTACTTATAAGAATTCTCAAAAGTAAAAAAGTACATAAATGAACAAGCACCAGAATAAAGAAAGTTTCAAATGAAAACTTCATTCATGAGGAAATGTTTACATTTAGTGGGCTCGAGGCCAATTATATAGAAACAAAAAAGAAAAATCTACTAAAGGACAAGGGGCGATCATTGTTAGTCAAGTGGCTACGATAATCTAGAGGGGGTGAATAGATTATGCCGATTTTTCGCAAATCACCCTCTTTTTCGAATCAATAAGTAAATGACAAGAATGTAAATGCGGAAATTAAACAACACTCGTTGATTTAAAGAGGTTCAACCCACTAGGGCCTAATCCTCTATCACCCCAAGATCTCCTGGATGGATTTCAAAAGAAAAAGATTTTATTAATTACCACAATTAATACAACACCTTGAGGATCACCACAATCCTCTTACAACACCTTCAAGGAGATTTATAGGGAAGCTTCACCAACATAGGCTCCTCTATCTTCACTTTTGTCTACAAAAGAAGATCACAAGATGTAGAAATATCATACAAAATTGAAAAGTAAATCTTCTCACATGTCACAGTTACAACGGTTGGAATTTTCTTTGTCAAAAAATAACATAGAGGCGACCGGTTGCCCTGTTGAAGATTTCGACCGTTTTTTAAAAAATAGTGCGATCCGGTAGGGGTTGGGGGTGCGACCGGTCGGAGGGGTTCGACCGGTCGCCCTGGGTGCGACAGTCGGCCCTCCTCCCGGACCGGTCCCCCGCTCCATTTTTCAAGTCCGTAGTTACTTTCGTGTTTTCTTATCTTGGTCACAGTCGACCATTTGGGCGGCACGGCCGACCTCCCCTTTGAAATGTTGTCCGATTTTTTTCAAAAATAAACTTCAAGAAATACTCCAAAAATTAGTAAAAACATTTTAAATCATTTGGGAGTATTTAGACAACATTTATAAATATAGTTTTGGTGTAAAAACCAATTTAAACAAAACCATCAAAAGTGTTGTCCAATTTTTATCAAATTAAAAACTCTAAGAAATACTCCAAAAATTAGTAAAAACATTTTAAATCATTTAGGAGTATTTGGACAACATATAAAAACATTGTTTTGGTATAAAATCTTATTAAAACAAAATCATCAAAATCTTGATAAAAACATTTATCTAACAAACTCCCCTTTTGATGATTACAAACCAAAACAATTTTAGAAGGTCGATTTTAAAACAAAACAAATTTTCCGGTCTTAAAACAACAATCAATTACAAACAAGATACATCATAAGTACAAGCACACAAGGATAGGAGCAAAGATTTTTCAAAATTATTTTTGCACAAGCTCCCCTATCAACATGCATATAAAGAACAAGTATACAAGAAATAACTAAAAGCTAAAAGCTTAGCTTTCACAACTTAAGCTTGAATTCCATGAGCTTATAAGCTCCCCTGTCACAAAACATCATTAGTCAAGCATAAAAGTCCACAATACATCAAATGGACTAAGCATTGTTCACGACTTATGGCTTTCAAGAGCCCTAGCTTATAGCTTTTCTTGCAAGCTTATTTTCGCTTCTTTGAGCGTATGAGCATTTTTCCTGTTTCTCCCCTTTGGAATCATCAAAAGAATGTTAGCACGATAAAAACATCATATATTCATATCAAAGTGCGCAAATTTATCGATTTATTGAGCTTATTGAAAATTGAAGCTTAAATTCCAAATAAAAGGGAAACGTTGATCAATTGACTTGCAAAAGCTCATTTTATTGATAAAACATGATCTCTATAAACTTATATGACTTTTCAAATCGAGAGAATCACGTAGGTGATGAATTTTTCATTGAAACATTTTGTCGAACACTTGGCGTGCGTCGAATAAAACTAGAAGTATATAACGCCTTTGAAATTCATTTAAGCCAAAAATTTTCATCACCAATTCAGTTCAAACAACATTCAATACATCATAAATATTAAGCTCATCACATTCATATGAAACTAGCATCAAGAATTTTGCAAATAAGTCAAAATCTCAAGGGTTCAACCCAATTGAGCAAATGGAGTAGAATTCTTACCATTTATTCGGTAAAGATGAACAATGATGATGATAATCGAGCTTAATGAAGTCCAAAAATGAAACATATACAAGAAAATACATTTGAAGTGAAATTTTAGTGTATTTGGCGAAGGGACGAAAAATAGACAAAATAAGCCACAATGGTGAAATCAAGACATAACCGAATTTAACCAAAATTTGGTGACGGGCGACGGTCATTGTTGAGGGCGACCTGGTCGACGTCGAGGCGACCGGTTGCCCTCAACCTCTTCAGCCCAGATGTTTTTTGATAAAATTTCCAAAATCCGATTTTTCGCCCTAAGTTTTAAAAACGTGCAAAATGCAATCATAGACCTCATTCAATATGCATTATGCCTAACCCACTCGTATTGATGCAAAAGTCTCGGAAGTTAGCGGTTTTGTAAAAATGTCCGCTAATTGATCTTGAGATGGTACAAAAGATATCTCAATTTTTCGTTTTGAAACACAATCCCTTAGAAAATGATGTCGAATCTCAATATGTTTAGTACGGTTATGATGAACCGGATTTTGAGCAATGTTTATAGCGGAAATATTATCACAAAAGATAGAACACTTTCAAAAGAACATTTATAATCCGCTAAGGTTTGTTTCATCCAAAGAAGTTGTGTACAACAAAATGCCGCGAAAATATATTCGGCCGGCCGTTGAAAGTGAAACACAATTTTGTTTCTTTGAAAACCAAGAAACTAGGCAATCACCTAGAAATTGACATGACCGGAAGTACTTTTCCGATCATCAATATTTCCCGCATAATCCGAATCACTATAACCTTTAAGAGAAAAATTTTCATTCTTTGGATAGAATAAACCATATTGAATAGTGCCTTTCAAATATCGAGCAATCCTTTTAACGGCACTCATATGAGATTCTTTGGGATTGCTTTGAAAACGAGCACATAGGCATACGACATGAAGAATGTCCGGTCTACTTGCTGTTAAATAAAGTAAACTACCAATCATACCTCGATATTTGGATTCATCAACCGACTTGCCTTTTTCATCTTTGTCAATCTTGACATTTGTTGCCATTAGGGTAGAGACGGTTCTTCCTTCTTCAATGCCAAATTTCTTCAAAAGCCCCTTTGTATATTTTGATTGAGAAATATAAATTCCTTCTTGGCATTGCTTAATTTGAAGTCCAAGGAAGAAGTTGAGCTCCCCCATCATACTCATTTCAAATTCACCTTGCATTAACTTAGAAAATTTCTTGCACAAGGATTCATTAGTAGCACCAAAAATAATATCATCAACATAAATTTGCACTAATAAGCAATCTTGCCCTTTTTCAAAAACAAAGAGGGTAGTGTCAACTTTACCTCTTGTAAAACCATTTTGCAAAAGAAAAGAGCTAAGTTTATCATACCATGCACGGTGCTTGTTTCAAACCATACAAGGCCTTTTTAAGTCTATAAACATCATTAGGCCTAGAAAAATTTTCAAACCCCGGAGGTTGTTTTACATAGACTTCTTCTTGAATAATACCATTTAAAAATGCGGATTTTACATCCATTTGGTAAAGCTTGAAATTTTTAAAACAAGAATAGGCAAGTAAAATACGAATAGCTTCTAAACATGCTACGGGTGCAAATGTTTCATCATAATCAATACCTTCTTCTTAACAATAACCTTGAGCTACTAACCTTGCTTTGTTTGAACAATATTGCCTTGGTCATCGAGCTTGTTCGAAATACCCATTTTGTACCAATAATGGTTTGAGATGGAGGACAAGGTACTAATTCCCATACATCATTCCTTTCAAATTGATTCAACTCCTCTTGCATTTCTAAAAACCAATCCTCATCTTCAATGGCTTCCTTAGCATTTTTAGGCTCTTTTTGAGATATAAGAGCTTTCTCGGCAAATTTTCCTCGAGTCATTACTTTATCAAGGGGATCACCAATAATAAGATCTTTGGGTGATCTCCTTAAATTTCAATGCTACGGGAAGATTCGAAATATCACCTTTATCTTCTTGAGGAACACTTGAGCTTGAAGGTTGATCATTTTGAGTTTCATCTTGAACAATGGTTTCAACGATATCCTCTTCATCACTTTCATCATTGGGTATCCTTTCAACACCCGAAGCTTCATTGAATTTGACATGGATAGATTCTTCAACAACCCCACTAGTCTTATTATAAACCCGATATGCTTTGCTCTTGATTGAATACCCTTCCTTCATCGGCCTTAGGATCAAGTTTGTCTAATTGATCATTAGTATTCAAAATAAAACATTTACATCCAAATATTTTGAAATAACTAATATTTGGAGTTCTTCCTTTCCAAAGCTCATATGGAGTTTTATTCATTTTAGGACGAATATAAACTCGATTAATGACATAGCAAGCGGTACTTACGGCTTCGGCCCAAAAATATTTTGGAAATGAAAATTCATTGAGCATGGACCGACTTATTTCTTGAAGTGTCGATTCTTCCTTTCGGCTACTCCATTTTGTTGAGGTGTCCTTGGAGCCGAAAAATTATGACTATATCCCTTGGTTTCACAAAAGACTCTAAATTCGCCGTCAAATTCTCCACCTCGATCACTTGAATGGACTTAATAGTATCTTCCTTTTCATTTTCAATGAGTCTACACAACTTAACAAACCGATTAACGGCATCGCTTTTATTTGTAAGAAATAGAGCCCAAGTATATCTAGAAAAATCATCAACTATAACAAAAGTGTAATGTTTTCCACTTAGACTTGCCGTACCAATATCCCCATACAAATCAAGATGAAGCATTTGTAGGGGTTTGGTAGTGGAAATTTCATTTTTGGGCTTAAAATGACTCTTAACTAATTTGTTCTTTTGACAAGTGTCACATAAGCCAAGATTTTCAAAATTCAATTTGGGTAGTCCTTTTACATGTTGGTTTTTGTAAATAGTTTGCAAATTTTTGTATCCAACATGTCCAAGTCGCCTATGCCATAAGCTAGTTAAATCATTATTGGCGACAAGACAAGAAACATTTTGACTAACCAAATCACTTGTACAAATTTTGTAAAGATTGCCTTTTCTAATTGCTTCACAAATAATTTTATCATTTTTGGAAATAAGGCATTTTTCTTTATTAAAAACTACATTATAATTTGAGTCACAAAGTTGGCTAACACTTATCAAATTGAACTTAAGCCCTTCTACTAAAAGAACATTACTAAGAGAGAAAGAAGAGTTACCGATTTCTCCATTTCCAAGAATTCTTCCTTTGCCATTGCGAACATGACCATACCCTCTTCTTGGAGCTTGATGTTGGTAAAAGTTCTCTCTTTCCGGTCATATGGCGTGAACATCCGCTGTCCACGAGCCATTTTGAATCTTCCATTGTTGTTATAGCCCCTATAACCTACAAAGGAATTATTTTTAGGTACCCTATAATTTTGGGGTCCATGTGGGTTAGCCTTGAGACCTTTAGGTCTCCAATAATAGCTAAAATTATTTTTCAATTTACAATTGCTAGCATAGTGTCCATTCTTACCACAACAAAAACAAGTAATAATACGAGGACTACTAGCACGTACAAAGGTTGGACCTTGGTCTTTTTCTTAAAAGCATTTTGAAAAGGTTTATAACCAAGTCCTAATTTAGAATGCTCACCTCTTTGTGCATCTAAAATTTTTGTGACTTTATCCGTACTTAAATTGAATCGATGCACATCCTTTTTCAAATTTTCAATATCATTTGTGAGCGTTTGTTTTTCGGTTTCAAGAGTACGGACCATAGTAAGAGTAATAGCATGAGCTTTATCAAGAGAGTCATAAGAAGTAAATAATTTATCCTTTTCTAGTTTAAGCTCTTTATGCTCCTTTTTCAAATTCTTGTATTTAACAATCAAATTTTGAAACTCATTTTGCAATTCATCAAAATCACATTGTAATTCATCAACTAGGGAAGAAGATGAAGCATTAGAGCGTACCTCGGTATTTTCATCGTCTATGGCCATAAGACCATGTTCGGATTCTCCTTCCTCGTCGGTTGTTTCAAGTAATTCATCCCAAGTTTTGACGCCTGCATTTAATGCCTTCTTTTTTTCGAAAAGGTTTTTCTTCTTTTGTTCCTCTTCCGCTAATTTTGGGCAATCGACTATGTAGTGCCCGGATTTTCCGCATTTGAAGCAAGAATTGTCTCTTGGCTTTCTTGCTTTATTTTTGTTTACAAATTTTGCAAATTTTCTAACAAGAGCCGCCGTTTCTTCATCATCCTCATCACTAACATAATAAACATTATTAGAAGAAGATGCTAAGCCTTTAATAATATTTTGCGTACCCGATTTAGAGGTGGATGGTTGAGAATTTTTCCTCTCTTGAGATATACTTCATAAATGAGGAGATTCCCAATGAGCTCATCAAACTTGAGTGTCTCAAGATTTTGAGCTTCCGTGATTGCCGTCACCTTTTCGGACCATGAGCCGGGAAGGGCGTTTAATACCTTGGTCACCTTGTCTTCTTCGGAGATGACCTTTCCAAGAGCCACAAGAGGATTGACAATGTTGTCAAGCCTTTCCACCATTTTTGATATGCTTTCACCATCATGCATATTGAATTTTTCAAAGTCTTTCACAAGCATTGTTTTTTGCTTGCTTGCTTTACTTTCTTTGTGCCCTCATAAATGGTTTCTAATTTTTCCCAAATTTCATGTGCCGACCGTATGCCTCTTATGCGATTATATTCGGTGGCGGTAAGAGAGCAATGTAAAATATTTAAGGCCTTACCATTTAGAGAGAAAGCCTTGTTATCATTTTCATCGTACTCCTTGAATGGCTTGGGAGTAGTGGTACCATCCTCCAATTTTGTTGTTGGTTGAGCAACTCCTTCAATGACCACATTCCAAATATCAAATCCGCATCCTTGTAGAAAGCACTCCATGCGGTCTTTCCAAAATGCGTAGTTGTTGGCGTCGAAGAGTGGTGGCTTGTTGGTGGAGGCGCCGGTGGTGAGATAAGCTTCATTCGTAGCCATGGATCTTTTCTCTTTACTCGAACGAGCTTAGCCAAAGAGTTTGGCTTTGATACCACTTGTTAGTCCAAGTGGCTACGATAATCTAGAGGGGGTGAATAGATTATGCCGATTTTTCGCAAATCACCCTCTATTTCGAATCAACAAGTAAATGACAAGAATGTAAATGCGGAAATTAAACAACACTCGTTGATTTAAAGAGGTTCAACCCACCTAGGGCCTAATCCTCTACCACCCCAAAGATTCTCAGGGATGGATTTCAAAAAGAAAAAGATTTTATTAATTACCACAATTAGTACAACACCTTGAGGATCACCACAATCCTCTTACAACACCTTCAAGGAGATTACCACAATCTTCCTTCACCACCTTTGAAGAGTACCACACTCTTCAAACACCTATCACCTAAATCACCCAAGCGTATTCTTACCACAAGAATACTCACAAGGATGTCTTGTGTTGAATGATGGACAAATTCAAGATTACAACTCTATGAAACCAATACAAAGATTGAGTGCAAGTGGAATCAAGAATCAAAAGCCTAGACCTCAAAGATGTGCAAGTGAAAGTACTTAGGCTATTACAACAAGAATGTAAAAATGAAAGCTTGAACAATTTGCGATTTCTTGTTGTGTATTTTGCTTGTATGTGTTGTGTCTTGTGTCTTCAATTCATCCTCTATTTATAGGAAGCTTCACCAACATTGGCTCCTAACATAGGCTCCTCTATATTCACTTTTGTCTACAAAAAGAAGATCACAAGATGTAGAAATATTGTACAAAATTGAAAAGCAAATCTTGCTGTCACAGATTGCAACGGTTGGAATTTTGCTGTCAAAAAATAACATAGGGCGACCGGTTGCCTGTTGAAGATTTCGACCGTTTTTAAAAAATAGTGCGATCCGGTAGGGGTTGCGGGGGTGCGACTGTCGGAGGGGGTTCGACCGGCCGCCCGGGTGCGACCGGTCGGCCCTCCTCCCGGACCGGTCCCCGCTCCATTTTTCAAGTCCGTAAGTTATGTTTCGTGTTTTCTTATCTTGATGTACAGGTCGACCATTTGGCGATAACTTGGCCGACCTCCCATTTGAAATGTTGTCCGATTTTTTTCAAAAATAAACTTCAAGAAATACTCCAAAAAATTAGTAAAAACATTTTAAATCATTTGGGAGTATTTAGACAACATTTATAAACATAGTTTTGGTGTAAAAACCAATTTAAACAAAACCATCAAAAGTGTTGTCCAATTTTTATCAAATTAAAAACTCTAAGAAATACTCCAAAAATTAGTAAAAACATTTTAAATCATTTAGGAGTATTTGGACAACATATAAAAACATTGTTTTGGTATAAAATCTTATTGAAACAAAATCATCAAAATCTTGATAAAAACATTTATCTAACAATCATTGCCTAGAGGTTGGTCGCCGCCTAGAACTTGGTCTTGAGACAGGCCACTAGAGGCGACCTCTTCTGCATTATCTTCATTAGCCGGGGTGGCCTCGTTCTCAGAGACAGCATCAGGAAATTGAGACTTGAGTTCAGAGCCTTAAGCTTGTCCTCGAGCTCAGCCACGATTTTCCTTTCTTCAAGTCATCCAGGATCTCCTCCACACTAGTAACAAGCCCACGAGTTAGCATGAAGGCATAAGTCCCAGATTTCTTGAAGGCATCAACTGCCTCTCGTCGAGCCGCCTGGAAGGCCTCCTCCAGCTATTTTTTGAAGACCTCCTAAAGTTTCCTCCTGCGCTCGGCCTCCTACCTAGTCAGCTTTTCTTGGTGGTTGGCCACCTCTTTTTTCAGCTCACTTACCTCACGACGGAGGACTTCCAAAACTCTCTAGGCTTGGTCCCAGACGGCCAGTGCACTCTCCTCGGCACTCCTGGCATTGACAGTCGCCTTCTCGGCCTCTTTAACTTTCAGCTCCAATGATTCTTGAATACCGAGAAGAGTGTTGTGGCATCCTGAAGGTCCCCATGGCACCTCACCACTTGCATCCTTAACCGATCATATGCTATAGCGTCCCAAAGACTCGACTCGAGATACCCATGGCGTATTGAGCTCTCCTCCCAAAGAGGTCTCAACGCAAAAATTTCAATCCCGCTGGTCCACGCCGGGCTAGAACGTCTCTAGAAGCTCTTATGACCTCCGATAAGGCAACTACCTATTCATCGATTGGAGTTGTGCATTTGTTGAATTCAATGAACCACTGCGACCTTATCCCGACCATCCCTTCACACAAGAGGATCCTACCGAGTAGGATTGGGAGGAACATAATGGCCTTCTCGCCACAAATCATCAAAAAGTCCTCCTGGGGCCTCGGTCGCTCCCCGAGGAATCAATATGGGGTCTACCCTCGGGGTTTGCTCGATTCTATCGATCGACAGGGCTCGGCAATTGTTACCCTAGTATCCCTTTTCTTTCTCACGAGCAACACCGCAGCTCGGGCTTCGTTTTACCCTCTTTTGGATTACAACCCATCTCTCTTGGGCCTTCTTAGCAACCTGTTTGGTTGTCTTTTGGGTAGCCTTCCCGACATTGTCTTCTTTATCGATTGATGCGATACAAAATGTCCATATCCTCCTTAGGCTCGCAAAGAATGTCGAAGCTATCAAAAATGTGAAAAAAATACACAAGTATGAGTCATCTTGGAAAAGTATTATCTTGGACTTGATTCTAGACTCGGTTGTTGGGGGCAATCTCCTTCGATCGCTTCTACGGGCGGTTGAGATGGAGCCGCTGCTTGATCCCTAGACATGGTCCGGGTGATGCTCTTAGCTCGGCGTTAGATTCACCATGAAGACTACCACGCAAGCCGACCCGAGCTAATTCGGCCTCGGGTTAGCGACTTTATCTTCTCATCCCGCTTTGAAATTTTCTTTATGTCGTCTAATCTCTATAGGAATTAAATCCTAAGATGACCTTGGGAAGGTTGATTTCTGCACAAGAAATAACGAATTAACAATATGAATTTTATAAAAATGTAAAGAACGAGCACAAACACTTAAAAATAATAACAAAATTGAAGGGGAGGAGCAAAAAGCGACACGTCCCCCTGCGGCGTGGAGTCATCCATCCCCGCTTCCTAAAATCATTTTTCTTCCACTCCTTCCGTGATTACGAAGGCCCAAAACCAGGTTATCCGGATATCCAACTCAGTCTAGAGGTAACACCACTCATATGGCCTCCTCTCTCGCAATTAATGTGTCCGCCATCATTAGTCTCAATTAATGTGTTGTTTCAGGCATTATATGGTGATTGACACTTGTCGACCATTACAAAAACCGTTTGACTTCTCTCCCCTGTCTCTTTCTTCAAGTTCAAAACAACCTCGGATGATCTCCTCTTCGGCTTTGAACTTGGGGGCCATTGATGACACCCGAGCTGAGGTGGCCAAAGCATCAATGGGAAAAGTCAACAAGCACTTTCCACCACATGGCAACTATGCGGCCCATGCACAACAAGAAAAGGACAACTGCTCCATTTGTTTTCGGAACGATAGATAGATTTCATTCAAACACAATAACCGGGACAAAATCCATTTACAACTTGATTTTTGACAACAATGTGTCACCAAAAATAAATTTAAAGCCCAATCCACAAGAGGATGGCCAAGCACACTGGAAACAACCAGCCAGAAAAAGAAAACAAACCAAAGCAAAACAGCAACCAGCTTCAAAAAATGATGCCACCAGGTGTAAACGGTAAGAGCCAGACAACCCTGCATCCCTCAAACACCTCAGAACATCATAGCCATTTTACACCATGCAGACCTACATACCAAAGAGGAGAAGCAGCAAAAACTTCCTTCCAGCAGCAACAAAAAACCACCAAAGCAGCACTCCAAAAAAGGCACTAGCTTTTGAAAAACTCTACCACAAAAAGTTCAAGCCATCAAACCACATCCCATAACCCACCAAATCCAATCCCAACCCCAATTACCTTCTCTTCAGATCTTTAAATTGCAACCAACCAGAAACAACAATATCAACAACCTTCTTATCTGGTCTTCAAATCTGTTCAAAGTTCCACAAGTTTCTTGTTTTCCACATCCACCAAAGCATATACGTAGTCAGCTCAATTCTATCTTCAAACTCCTCATTCCAATTTGTGCGGAAGAGAACACACCACCACTAAAAAAAGGTCACTCTTTTAACTTTCCATCCATCTCAACACACAGAGCCGGTTCCGGAGGGTCCGCGCCCTTCCACACTCAAAAAATAAGTGCCCAATCGACTGTTCTTCCATGCCACAAGACTGACAGATGGTATCTAATTCAATCCCTTTACCTTTAATCAGAGTTTTAATAGGTAGAATTCCCTGACAACACTTCCATAAGAAGAATTTGATCTTGTTTTGAATATTTAGCTTCCAAATTCCTCCCCATACAGCCTTGTTCTTACTCCAGCTCCCGCTACTCTCCGCTCTGTCTTTAATCTGCATCTTTTCTATGATGAGTTGCTGCTACATGGACTTCACAGAGAACATCCCATTTCTTTTCCAAATGCCACACCAACTTGTCCTCATGGTCATGTCTGGTGAGGGCAATCTTACAAATTGCTGAGGCCTCCACTGTAATAAAAACCTTAAAAATAAGCTCTTCATTCCATCTCTGGCCATTTTCCATCAACAAATCACTAACTCTTACAGGAAGGGTTGGATCAGGGTCCACCAAACAAGGGTAAAATTTAAATAGACCAGGTATCCAAGGAGCATCCCAAATTTTCACAGAATTACCATTTCCAATATCAAATCTAAGCCTTTTTCTAGAGCTGGCCTAGATCCCATCCAACATTTCCATAACCATGAAGCTCCCCCTCCCACTTTAGCCCTCAACAAATCACCTGATGGAAAGTACTTAGCTATCAACACTCTGCTCATAAGCAAATCAGGATTAACAAGAACTCTCCACAATTGTTTGGTTAGGAGAGCCACATTAAATTTCTTGAGATCATGAAAACCCAAACTCCCATCCCTCTTGGTTCGTCAACCTATCCCATGCAGCTTATTTTTACCCACTTCAGATTCACCCCACCAAAAATTTGTAGCAATTTGACTGATATCTCTACAAATGCTATCAGGGACTTTGAAACATGACATAGCAAAAATAGGTAGAGCTTCAATAACAGCTTTAATCAGCACTTCTTTACCTGCTGGGGACAAGAATATATTCTTCCAATTTTGAATTCTATTTCTAGCAGCATCCAACACATAACCAGACACCTCTTTCTTAGTCCTACCAATACCAAGGGTAAACCTAAGTATCTACAAGACTTCTGAATTTGAATGTTGTGTAAGATGAAGCAAATCTCATCCTTCACAGGCCAAGGAGTGTTAAAACTGAAAAAAATAGAAGACTTCTCAAAGTTAACAAGTTGGCCAGAAGCCTTTTTATAATCAGCAAGAATGTCATTTAGCATGACAGCATTCCAAGGAGAAGCTCGCAAAAGATGATGGAATCATCAGCAAAGAGCAGTGTGAGATCATAGGCCCATTCTTACAGATTTTAAGCCCCTGAAACTCCTCCCTGAGCATCTTTTTTTTTTTTATCAAACTTGAGAAAACTTTAGACACTATGAGGAATAGATAGGGTGACACCGTCTAATACCTCTAGTGGGGATAACAAAACCACCAACCTTCCCATTCAGATTAAAAGAGAAGGACGAAGGGGAAATGCATTGAAAAATCCAATTAATAAAAATAGAGTGGAACCCCATTTTCCTCATAGTAAATCTAACACAACTCCACTCCACCCAATCATACGCTTTAGCCATATCGAGTTTCACAGCCATGTACCCCTTTTTCCCCACTCTATGTCTATTCAAGAAGTGTATGCACACATGAGCAATCACAACATTATCAATGAGTTGTCTCCCTGGGATAAAAGCAGATTGAGTTTCGCAAATGCAAGAGTGAAGACACACCTTAAGCCTATTAGCCAAAATTTTGGAAATAATTTTATAAATAACATTACAAAGGCTAATAGGTCTAAAGTGGGAAATAGAAGTAGGATGTTTAACTTTTGGGATTAAAGTGATTAATGCCCGGTTCATGCTTCTAAGCATTTAGCCATTTTTAAAGAAATTAGACACAACACCACATATATCTTTTTGAATGAATTGCCAATAGAATTGAAAGAAAAAGGGAGTCATACCATTAGGTTCAGGAGCTTTATGAGGATTAAGGTCAAAAAGAGCTGCTTTGATTTCCTCTTCACCCACAGGAAGGATGAGAATCTTGTTCATTTCATCTGAGATAGATTAAGTGTTCCCAAAATAAATGTTAGGATCATGTTGTTGCCTATTTGCTAAGAAAAGTTCAGAATAAAAGCTTGTAATTTCCTTTTCAATCTCCCCATCACCCACACATTTAGAACCATCCATTCTTTTTCAAATTAGTAATGGAATTCGTCATTCTTCTTTTCTGGGTTGTAAATCGCATGGAAGTACTTAGTATTTTTACCTCCCTCTTTTAACCAACTGATTCTAGATTTCTGGCTCCAAAATAACTCATCTTTCTAATATGCTTCGTGGAGTTCAATCTTTAAACCATCCCACTTATTCCAATCTCGAGCCCCCTGCTTTGTTCTCTTAAGGTGTTAGGGGGACTATTTAATATCTTCAATTTGGATAGTCAAGGTTAACATTACGAATCATTCAATTTTCATAGTTCAATTATGCAATTTCTAACTTTAGCTTTGAATCAAACATGATGGATCCAAAGACACTCAAAATTTCGGGCTGTTTCACCACATCCTCACATCCAACCTTCTCGGTGCATCTCCGATCAAATTGGAATCTTTTTTTGCTTTTTTCTTATGATCGGTCATATCATTGAGCACCAAGAGACAATGATCGGATAAAGCCATAAATTCCACTTTTACAATAGCATCACGGCAACCCAAACACCACTCTGCATATCCAAACACCCTGTCAAGTTTTTCCTCCACATATCCTTTACCATGCCCGTTATTAGCCCAAGTAAAGGATTCCCCCTCAAAATGAATCTCTTTCATCTCCATCTCTCGATAAACCAATTAAACCTAGTAAAACTCCACACAGGCCTAACCACCCCTTTTTTTCGGATCCATTGCATAAGTCATTAAACACCAACAATAAGCCACTTTTTTCTCCATTTATTTTTAGCTTGCAAAATGTATTTTCATTGATCCTTTCTTTCCCTATCATCATTACTAGCATAAATAAAGACACCCCAAATCTTATCCTTCTTCTCCCCAACACTAAATTCAACTTCCACACAAAATCGACAAGAATCAAATTGGTGAATAATCACTTTTTCAGCCCAAAAATGAGTAATCCCCCTTAACTCCCATAGGATCAACGACCAACCATCTTTTATCCACTTTTAGCTTCCTACACACGGTTTTGAAATATCTAGTTTCTTCTTAGTTTCACAAACGAAAAAAATCTCCGGAAGGTGGAGTTTCGGGACTCCTTTAATCGAAAGCGTACGGGGCCCTCCCGATCCTCTCTGATTCCACACACATACCTTCATTGATAACCTTGGGGCCATTTTAGGTCAAGCCTCCACCATTTCATCAAGAGTCTCATTCAATTTCAGTTTCTCCCCCATCCTGAATACCGCTATTACTATACCTACTACCATCCTCCATTAGCTGTCTTTTTTTCCTAAATTCACCTCTTACACAATTTCCTTTGTCCACTCATATTCTCATAAATCTCTCATGCCACTCCCTCCACACTCTTAAATCTAGTCCATCCACTCCCCCCTTTATTCCCTTTGCCCCTTTCCCAGCCCATTTTTTTAAATTAGAAATATCCCCCAGAGGAGTTCTATTAACATCATCCTGCACAATCACTTCATCATGGTCCGTCTCATTCTTCTTCCCAACTACCATAGAATCAACATTCTCCGCAACCAACATAGTCCATTTGGTTGCACATTTAAAGCCTCCTTTCCTTCTCATTGTAACCCTCCATTCACCCTTGATGATGGATGAGGAAGATCTAGCACTACACCCTTGTTGAGGGTCCCGACCAAGACCATCATCCATCCTGCCCATACCAACACTATCAACTCTAACTCCATTCTGCATCGACCCCCCTGCTTTCACTTGCTCACCCCTCACTCCAAAGGTATTACTGATAGAGTGAGACCTAGATGGGGAGTTCTCCTTCTCAAAAAAATTCCATTTGCTTATTCTAGCACCACCCCAAAATCTTGACATTTAACCACTCTCCAAATCTACCAAGAAGGTGATGGTTTGGTTTTCGACATCTTTGAACTTTTCTAAACAAAATCTCTCAAGGTGCCCAATCCTGCAAAGTAAAAACACAACCCATGGATGTTTTCATATTTAAAATCCACCCAGTTGGATTCACCTTTCAGTTTAAGAGTAGTACCCCTTAGGGCAGGCTTACTAATATCCACAGAAGCAAGTATTTTTAAGAATCTTCCACGAATACTCCCAGATTCAGACAAAGAAACATCCTTCACCGATGGAAATATTTTCCCAATCTTGAAGCCCACATCCAAACTCATCCAATGAGCTGGTAAGTTCCAGACCTGCACCCAGAGGTTGATTCTATCGAATTTCTCAGCTTTCACATTCATACCTTCCACCCATTCTTTCAGAACAATCATCTGATTCTCAAATGACCAAGCTTTCCCATCGACCACCCGTCTTTATCCATTTCACTATAGAATACAAACTGGAATGTATTGAAACCCAACTCTCTTAACACAAACGGTATGTTAATCGGCCATAACACCTGAAGTGTTCTCTTAAGCCCAATGAAATTTATTTTCTTGGATCCCAGAACCTTCCCAAACAAACTTCTAGAGCACTCCTCTATTACCAACAACATTTTCTTCCTCAATCTCGATTCTCAGCTCTTCCTCAGTGCATAATGAGAACTTCTCCAGCTTCAGGGCAATATCACCCTCCATTTTTCTAGTATCCCTCATTCTATCTTGAAAAAGAAACAAGAACAAACCAAACTAGAACTCACCCCGCCTATGGAGAAGCGAAAACCAAAACAAGAACAAACCAGGACAAAAGATAAGATAGAAAAACCCCGAACTAGCTCATTATCCATGGGAGACAACCCAAACTAGCTCGACTCCAAACACCAACCAACCAACCACAACTCACAAACAACACGACATAAAACAAGCAAGAACCATTGCGACGCTGAATCGGAGACTAATGGAACAAGAACCTAACAAGGCACTCTTGAAGAGAGAGAAATGAGCACTCCTCGACCCAGGAGAAAGTTATAATTCCTCGCCACTAGGGATCGGATACAAATGCTTCTCACTAGTATTTTAAATATAATGATTATTTTGCCGCTAATTCTATTAGTATAAATAGAACTCATTTATAAGGAAAATGACAAAAAATCCCTATATAGCTAAGAGAACTCAAATTCATGCGAGAAGGTGATCCGAGTTCATCAACTCGACATTTTAATGAAAACGCAGTTTTCGGCCACATTTTATATTTCAGTCATTTATTTAGTATTTTGGGTTGTTGATCAATGGCATCAACATGTATTGACATCAAATCAATTATCACTATTATGTTTTTTTTTTTTTTTTTTTTTTTTGGGGGGCAACTTCCTTTTCATTGTTTGTTTTTGCACTTCTTTTACATGTAGTGAATAACGATTCTCCTAGGGATGGCAATTTCGACCGACCCGTGGGTACTGTCCCTGCCCGCCCCGCCTAGAATATTTAGTTTTAAAATATATTTTAATATATATTTTGCATATATAATATATATTATAATATAATTTTTATGTATTCTTATATTATAATATTTATAAATTTATAATAACAAATTTTGTAAATAATATTTTGTAAATGTATATTTGTTTCAAATTTATTTTTTAATTTAATTTAATTTAAAACGAGTTGACCCGCCCCGTCCGCGACCCGTGGCGGGTCGACCCGCCTGCCCCGTTCTAGGCACAGGGTGGGTCTGGGTCCTGGTCGACCCGCTCCATTGCCATCCCTAGATTCCCCGTTTTTAACAAAATTCTTATATATATATTAGGCATTACATGTGATGGGATACGTGGATGTCGACAAATAGATAGGTCCAAGAACTTATTTTAGTAACGTAGCTTGTCTCTGCATTAAAAGGGATAGTATTAATTGTCTTTATTCTTTAATACTTTACACTCTTAAATAAGATGATTTCTCTCAAGTTTCTATATTCAAATCAATTAATTAAATATATTTTTTCCTCTATGCTGATGCTGGCCTCTATATTAGACATGATAAATTAATGTCTACAATGTAAAAGAGTCAAGACCGGCAAGGCAACATGAAGAGTAAATGAATGTTATCTTGTTAAGAGAAGACAAGGCAACGTGACGATAAATTAATGTTTCATCTTGTTAGGAGTCAAGACAAGGCAACAAATAAAAAAACTCATCAGTAAATGTTTACTTCAAATTAAGTAGTCATTTAATATGACGATAGAGTGAGCCGAAAAGAAAATAATAATATAAAGTTAAATTGAATATGATGACCATAAATTGTAGGTTCTAAAATCGTTTTAGATAAAAATATTTACCAACAAAATCAAAAATTGTTCGTACTAATTACCAGGGCCGTGCTTAGCAATTTTTTGGCACAGTCGAACTTTAAAATGGACTTTTTTTTTACGAATTTAAAGACATTATAAATTAATATTAAAAAATAAACTTTTCATAATGTACAAACTTAGCTAAATTAATATGACAATCATGTTCAAAGTAATTATTTAAATACAACTAGCCTCACAATTTTGACGACAAAAGTATAATCAATAATCGAGTCGTAGCTTAATAATTCCTTTCTCGGTGATAACATAATTGATCCATTCAATCTTTCTTGTGACATGGGTGATTGAATAAAAAATTTAATTAGCTTCAACTTTGATGAGAAGTTTCTTTCTCGCACTTACTACAATAATTGTATCTTCAACAAGATCTTATAAGCAATATAATCATTTGGGAAATAACCATCCAATTCCTTCAAATAATACACCATTTCAATTGCATTTCGTTTATCTTGGTAAAGAACACATAAAAAATGATAACTCCAAAAATAAATCACTACCATCAATGTTCGAAAACCTCAATATAAATCTATATACTTCCTTTTTTTCCTGATTTTTGGGTTTTTATAATTTCATAGTTTCATTTTTAAATTTTATATAAATTTATTATTAAAAAATTTGGGCCCCTAAATTGTATCAATTTTTTTGTACCTGAGTCAATTGACTCACTGGCCTCAAGGTAAGGCACGAGCCTGCTAGTTACGTACCTACAATATTTTTGTCAATAATTTAAAAATTATTGTTGATTTTTCGATAATTGGTTGATATAGTTTAGAGGATAAATATATATTTATTTTATTGGTATTCTATAGGTAACTACAAAATTTATTAACAAAATAATATATGTAGATAAATTTCATCGATAAACTTAAAGTTTAATTGTTTCTTATTGTCAGTGATATGCAACCCAACTAAAAACTTGTTTAATCTCAAAACATAACTGAAGTTCGAACGAAACATAAGCAATGCATCGCTCAACTAGAGGATCTCGAATACATTTGCAACCCTAATCCTGAGTTTCAATTTCACTACATCTAATTATAAATTTTAAAAAAGAAAAACCTGCCCTTTCGGTATCGGGAAAAAAAGAAAAATAAAAACTTTTTATGTACATAAAAATAAGAGCTAGTCTCTGTCGGACCGTCTAACGGATCTAGATCTGTTAGACGGATCTAAATATCCTATCCATCTCGTAGACCGACCGGATCCGCGAAAAAAAGAAAAAAAAAAGGTACGCCTTCTGCTGCTCACACTCCCGACTCCCGAGTTGCACCTCAACTCTGTTCCTCGCTTCATTTGCTTCAATCAGCTGATCTTGAATTTGCACCATATTCTCCTCTGCTTCATCCAAAAGCTTCGTTGATTCCTTAAGCTTTACTTTCGTAAACTCAACGTCTTTCTCCACATCTCTGTTGTTGTGAAAGAAACAAAATATGAACATTTATTGAAGATGGAAAATGGTCTTAAAAAGTATGCACAAGAGAGAAGATGGATAAGTTTTAGTCTCATCAGCACAACTCATGTGGTTGGGTTATTACAAGAGAGTGATATATTCAGGGACTACTAATATCAATACTAAAATACTCTCTAGGAAATTACTAATACTTTTTTGAGAAACTACTAATACTTTTACGAGGGACAACTAATACATTTCGGGAGTATATTAATGAGAAATACTAAAATACTCTTCAGGTACTAATACATTTCAGAATAACTGCTAATACTTTTTAGAATGATGACTAATACTTTTCGGGAGAAAATTTTAATTATGCAGGAGCACTACTAAAAATACTCTCTAGGAAATTACTAATACTTTTTCGAGGAACTACTAATACTTTTACGAGGGACAACTAATACATTTCGGGAGTATATTAATGAGAAATACTAAAATACTCTTCAGGTACTAATACATTTCAGAATAACTGCTAATACTTTTTAGAATGATGACTAATACTTTTCAGAAGGACTATTAATACACTTCAGGAAAAAAAATTAATTATATTCAGGGAAACTACTAATACATTTCAGAAGAACTGCTAATACATTTTAGAAGGACGACTAATACTTTTCAGAAGGATTGTTAATACATTTCGAGAGAAAAATTTAATTTATTTCAAGAAACTACTAATACTTTTTCGAGGAACTACTAATACTTTTTTGAGGGATTGCTAATACATTTCAGGAATATATTTAGGAGAAATACTAAAACTCTTCAGGGAACTACTAATACATTTTCGGAAGAACTGCTAATACTTTTTAGAAGGACGACTAATACATTTCGTAAGGCCGCTAATCGATACTCCCTAAAAACTACTAAAACACCACTTTGTTAATATTACGCAAATCTTGCACCGGATCCGCGGGTCGATCCGTCTAACAAGTCGAGACCGTTAGGCGGTCCGGCAGGAGTTTTTGTGTAAAAATAAAGGGTCATGTTAAATCAAATTGATCGTCAATAGTAGAAATTTGCATCGGACCACATGCACACGCCATTGACCACGTCTGCCCGTATTTATATCAATAGAGCCTCGATGCTTCCATTGAAATTTGCTAGCAAGTTGTATACGAGAAATGTCAAGCCGCAAAGATAATTATTCAAAAACTTGGGGCATATTCAATGATTTCACAAATATTTTGAAATGGTCCAAATGGTATGAAACCACATACCAATATCTCGCCCACACTTTTGATATCAGTGCATGTGTTGCATGCTCAACCTCTTTCACCAAAAAACTAATAACCACGTTATTTATTTATTTATTATTTTGCAAATCCTCCATTAATGCTTTGATCCATAATACTGGAAAAGGGGAAAAATCTAATAGAACAAATCAATGCAATGTAATTCATAACTATTTTTGTTGTGTGGTTTACCATGAGCCTTGTATCTTAAGTGGTATCAATCAACCGTTGCAATGATATTGATTACAGTTGGACCTTTGAAATTTTCAGTTTAATTCTTTGATCCGTTCCGGATCCCCTCCACTCCTTCCAACTCATTTGAAAAAATTGTTGTGCGGTTTTCCTTTTAAGGATGTTTTAGTCACTTACATGAATGTTATATTAGAGGGTCTTTTGTGTGTTTTTGCTAATTAAATATCAATATTAGAGTCCTCGTATATGTCGAGTAGAATAGGGTCAATTTACATATTTGCCTTCTGGAATTAAAAATTACTAGTAAACAGATATAGACGTCGTTAGGGTGTGTTTTACACGCCTAAAATATTTTCCAAAATATAGGATTTGGTTTTGATATGTTTTGACTTTCTAGACTTATGGTAAGATTAAGTTGTAAATAGATTAGGAAAAATTTCATACTAATATGATATAGATATATTATGACTCTCTTTGATATTTATCTTTTTTCCTAACTTAAGTGATATACTTGTCATATATTTGTATATCACTATACTGAATGCGATCTTGGATGTGACCTCCATCAAAAGCTTATTTTCATCCATAGATATTAGTGTTATGATAAACGAGTTCATACACATCTATTGTTGGATGAGTTCAATTATATATTTAATTACTCAAAATAGGAGTTTTCATTGATTTTCTACTAGTTGATTTTAGTATTCATTGTATACGGAATCAAACGGTTTTACTAGTGGAAAGTTTTACCATACTAGCACATCTCCAAGCTTCTTGGATTGTAGATAATATTTTACATCTTGTATCTTCCTAATTTTCTTTTTATTCCGCTGCATGTGATTGCGAATGTGATTACATCTGCGATCACATCCATACTTGTAAAAAATTTGGAATATCTATACGCTACAATTCTTTTAATTGGCATCTAGAGCCAACACTTGACGACACTAAGTGTTAATCATGTGTGTTTGTTAGCATGGATATTCCCTATAACTCCACTTTTTGTCCCCTATCCTAGATAGCTCCAACTATTCTAGTTGCAAAGTCAAAATACGGGCTTACATCAAATCTATTAATGAAAGGCCCTGGCGTGCAATCCTTTCAGGATGGACACCTCCAAAACTCATCGATACGGATGGTGACTATCGTGCAAAAGGTCAAATTTATTGGACTAATGATGTAATATCTTTATCAAATCACAACTCGAAAACACTAAATGTTATCTTTGGCACAGTGGATCTAAACATGTTCAGAATTATAGCCAACTATACTTCTATCAAAGATGCATAAAATACCCTTCAAAGACACTGTGAGGGATCTTCTATTGTGCGACAAACTAAACCTAGGTTGCTAACCAATAGGTTTGAGAACTTGAGAATGCAGGATGATGAAAACATTACCACGTACAACACAAAACTGTGCGACATCGCCAATGAAGCACAAGCTCTTGGTGAGCCCATTTCTAATGCTAATATGGTTAGCAAAATGATGAGATCTCCTCCAGAATGATATAACATCAAAATCTCATCCGTAGAAGAAGCCTATAACACCACCACTTTAGGCCTTGAGAAACTTGTAGGTATCCTACAAACTTATGAGATGAATCTCGCACAATAAATGGAGAGGTTGGGTAAGAAAGTAGCTTTTCAAGTGGAGTCCAGAGTTACTGATAACTTTGCTGAACTCACTAATGAGATCGAAGAATCTGAGTTAGGAGATGACTTTATGGCCATGTTTTCAAAAAGTTTTTATAAAATTCTTAAAAACAAGAGTTAGAAGAAGGACTACAAGAAAATCTGGCGATAGACATCACCAAAAAGACACCAGTTTCCTTTTTAACACCGGTTTTGTAAGAGACCGGTGTCTAATTAGTCTTTGTCGTTTGATAAACAACACCAGTTTCCTAGAACCGGTGTCTATTGTAAAAATATTCCCAAATAGACACCAGTTTTGGCATCGGATTTTGAAACCGGTGTCTATTTATATAAACTATTTTAGATTAGACACTAGATTTTTTGACACCGGTTATAGAACCGGTGTCTTTATTTTTAACACCGATCTTTCAACACCGATTATAGAACCGAGTGTCTTTATTTTTTAACACTAGATCTTTAGACACCGGTTCTAAACAATCGGTGTCTATTTACATATTTTTTTAAGTTAACTCTTTATTATTTAGGTTAGGTGTTAGTCTAAAAGGGGAAAATAAATGGGTTGGGCGCCCACACAACAGTAATGCTCTCACTCTTCCATTCATCCTCCGGCAGCGCACGAGTTCACATGCTACAATATTCGGGAGTACGCAGCGCCGCACGATTGACGCCTTCCGCCACAACAACCGCTATCCGACCGGTGGAGGTGGCCACCACATTCGCCGAAATGAAGTCATCGCCGAGGTCGACAAATGACAAAGGCCGTGGTTTACTCGCTCTACGCTCGTATGGTCAAGAAAGTTATGTAAATCGACAAATCGTGATGTAATCTTTACCGGCGTCTATCCATCTTGTTAGTGCTTGATGAATGATGAAAGAAAGAGGAAGAGATTGTGAATCGGGTTTTAGTCTAATTATACCAAACTCTATCGTCTACCAAAGTCCCCGTCGCCTCTCTCTCCTCTCGCGCCTCTACCCTCCGCTCGCACCTCGTCTATCAAAGATTGTTTGCTCCAGACGATTCCCCTATCTCGTTCTCTTCTTCCACCATCTATTGAATATTTCTGTTTTCAACATTATTTATTTTTCTCTTTGGTTATAGGTTGATCTTCTTTCTATTAGTGCAAAACCTCATTTTCTCGGTGAAACAACAAATAAGCGTGAGAGCAAAACTGCTCCATCACTGCGTCTTGTCGCCGCTGTAAGTTTAAACCCTAATCATTTTTATTGGTCATTTTATGTACCTAATCGTTTAATATGTGCCTGAAATGGGAGTGTAGTTGATAGAATTTCATACTCTAAATGTTGTGGGATATTGAATGAGCTTAAAGTTAGCCGCAATTTCTTCGTGTGTATATTTTTTCCTTTCCGAAACTACGCAAATTTTTGAGTTTTAGTGACTTTCTTATCCATTTGGGTTTGAAACCGATAATGCGGAATACTAATTAGGTTTAAGTGTGGAGGAGTATACTTGTTCATTGTATTTGCGGAAGAATTTCTATAAACACTACTAAGAAAACGTTTGCTTGCTTGCTTGCACTTGGGTGTTGTTGTATGGCATGTGTTACGTTTGCGGTTTAGCACTGATTATGGAAATCTTTAAAGTCAACCTTGTTTTGGGCGATTCGACAAAGAGAGTCGAATCTTGAGGCGCTTTCATCAATGTTGGGTTTCGAGAGATATTGGGATGCTACATATCTTTGATGAATTGACAAATTTCCGGGAACATGGCCATCTTTGGTGAAGTTTGGTAAGTCTAGACCTGGTTTTTGGCCGATTATTATGTCTTTGATGTAATTAGTTATTTTGAAGTATATATATTTATCTCCTAATCTGCAGCTTTAAGATCGGACAATTTCTTAGATTCTCTTGTAAGTGAGGAATCTTCCTGGCAAACGACTTACGTGAAATGAGATTAGCATGTTATGTACAACTTTCGTCATGTGTGAGTTTAGGTTATGTACAACTTTCGTCAAGTAGAATGTTATGTACAACTTTCGTTATGTATAGAGTATCAAGTATCAAACAAAAAATGAGATTAGCGATGTCAAGTAAACAATTTGTTGGTCTTGAATTGCATAGAGTGTTTTGTAGAACAACAGTGAACATTGAACACTAGCATATGGTTATATTGTTGGTTGTCATTGAAATTGGATCGGTGGAACATTTGAGATACATGAGCATATGGTTACCATGTTCCTCTGGTTACCATGTTAATAATAATTAGTATTCTTGATTCGTAAAATTCACTTCATTGAAGTTTTGGGCTTCCTAGCACCTCCGAGTTGTTGAATTGGTTGAATGTTGACAATGTTACTACTATAAAATTTTATTAACTCAACTAACGAGGTAACTCCAAAAAATGGTTTATTTACTATATGCCCGCATAGCGGTTATTGGTGTTTTCTTTAACGAGTATGGGAATGGAAGGAAAAGTATATCTACTCATTGTGCTTTGTTTTTTTTCGCTTTTGTTCATGTCTCTGCTTGGATGCCCGTTCCATTTCGTCTTTTCAATTTGTGTTACATTATTTGTGTTCATTAATGAGACAGTTATGCATTTCATAAAGTAGATGGATATTGTTTTGGTTTGTTCACAAATCCCGTGCCTTGATGTTCTTGTGAAATTCATTCTCTTTGTTGATCTCGGTTGGAATTTGGAACATGCCGAATCAAGACTCTTTTAGTAGTATTTGATTATTGATGTAGTCCTTGTATTGGAAGTTCATTAATCATCTTTGAAATGCTTAGATGTGGGGGTCATAAAGAGGATGATTATTTTAGAGAAGTACCAGGATAGAAATTTAACAAGGTGATGTCATGAAACCCATTGCTTTCGTTTCCTAGTTGGTTTTTTGGTTCTTGCCCAGGGGAATGGGAACGGCGGTGGCTATAATGTTTGCACACCTTATTCTCACCCATATATACTTTTGTATAGAAATTAAGCAAGGATCATTGATCATATAAATGTGGTTTTCAAAATTCATGTGGGTTGTAATTAGTTCCCATTACAAACCCATGAAAAATAGTACTTCTTCAAATGCTCCACCTTTCTCTTATCTCTCTCTCTTCCCTAGATATCTACCTTTCAAATAATGGTTGCATCCATTATTGGTGTCTTTTAGATCTCGCCTATTCACGCTGCAAGGACACACTTTGTTACCACTAAAAGAATTGGCAATAGTTATAGAAATAAAATGAATTTACCTCAATGATCTAGGTACAATATTAGAGTTGTTAGAGTAGTTTAATATTTGTTATTATTGTGATTTATTTGTAATGTTAAGGGTAGTATAGTCTTTTTATTTTCCTTGTAGCCCTAGCTCTATTTAAGAGGTTTCATCCTCATTTGTAATGGTAGTCTTGCTTCTCCCAAATTGCAAGAACACATTTTTCTTTCTTCATTTTGCAATGTATAACTATTTTGTTCTATCATGGTATCGAGCCAAATTTAATCCCATACACAACGTTCGCGGATCCAACTGGCACCGCGGTGATAGTTTCAAGAATTTTTGCAAGATTTTTTTTTATTATTGCGGTTGATAGTTTGAGAGATCGGAGCGTATCGAAGTAGATCGGAGCGATTCGCTCAATATATCGGGCGGATCGGAGTAGATCCGAGCGGATCGGAGCAACCGATTTCATAGTTTTTGATGTTTGGGTAATCTTCCTTACTACTTTTTTCACACAAATATTTCGGGTTTGAATCTGTTTTGTTTGTTTGGGTTTGGCCTCTTTTGTTGGTTTTGGTTGTGCTTGTTCGTTGGTAGTGCAATATGGCTTCTGAAAAGGATGATTCGTTGCAATCTATTGGTGTTCGGTTGGATGGGAAAAATTACACGTATTGGAGTTATGTGATAAAAAATTTTTGAGGGAAAACAGATGTGGAGTATCGTAAATGGTACTCAATCTAAACCTAAGAGTGAGAATAATGACAAATATACTGAACAACTTGAGGCTTGGGAGGTTAATAATTCGAAGATTATTACTTGGATTAATAATTCTGTTGAGAGTTCGATTGGTATGCAATTGGCAAAATATGACACGGCCAGGGAAGTTTGGCAACACTTAGAACGATTGTACACACAATCCAATTTTGCTAAACAATATCAGTTAGAAATGGACATTCGAACTCTGCAACAAAAAGACATGAGTATTCAGAATTCTATTCGGCAATGACAAATCTTTGGGACCAATTAGCTCGACGTAATCGTGAGCTTAGTGCATTTGCTCCTTATATTGCCCGACGTAATGAACAACGGTTGGTTCGGTTTCTTATGGCTCTTCGTGATGATTTTGAGTCTTTGCGTGGGAATATTTTTGCATCGTAGTCCTCTTCCAACTTGATTACGGGTCAATGAATTAATTGCCGGCGATGAAACACGTCACAAGTCTGCATCGATAAAGGGGATCCTTCCAACACCCGGTCCATCTGTCTTAGCTGTTCCAAACCGCCCATTCCGGAAGTATCCGAATAAGCCAAATCCCAAGGCTGTTGCTCCAGATGAATGTAGCTTTTGTAGAACTCCGGGTCATTGGAAGGCTCAATGTCCGAAGTTGATGAATCGATCAGCCCCGCGTACCCCTCATCCTCAATTTCCTCAACGTGGTCCTAGACCACCTCCACTGAATAATACTGCTGCAGCTGTACCACCATCACCGCCTACTCTCTGCGGATAATCTCTACGAGCGCCCAGAAATTCCTTAGTCTTCAACCACATGCTATGTCTGCTGCAGGTTCATCGGCTCCGAGCTCCTCAGGTATATCTTCCTCTATTTGGTTATTAGACTCAGGAGCTTCTCATCATATGTCCCCCAATGCAGAATCTTTTGTTTCTATTTCTCCTTCGAACTCGTGTATGCATTATCACTTTCGATGGCACGCCTATGCATTTAGCGGTGTTGGTTCTCATCTCACCACATGTGTCTTTACCTAGTGTTTATCACATTCCTCAACTTACTTTAAATCTTGTTTCGATTGGTCAATTATGCGATTCTCGTTATTCTCGTGACTTTCTCTTGATTCTTGTCGTGTGCGGGATCCTCACTCCCGCAGGCCGATTGGGACAGCCGTAGGAGTGGAGGGTTATATATTTTGGATGAACTTGAGTACCGGATGTTGCAAAGCATCTACTATTGATTTGTCTTCTTTTCGTTTGGGTCCATCTTCGCCTCGATTTTTATTTATGGCATTCTCGTTTGGGTCATGTATCTTTTTCTCGTTTGAAGTACTTAGCCTCTCTTTGGATCATTAGGGAACTTGAAAACTCATGATATTTACGTTGTAGTGGTTGTAAACTTGCTAAGTTTTCAGCATTGCCTTTTAGTAAAAGCATGTCCATTTCTACTTCACCATCGATTTGATTCATTCGATGTTTGGGGACCTTCTCCAATTGCCAAAAAGGAGGGTCTCGATATTATGTTTCTTTTATTGATGATCACACACGCTATTGTTGGGTTTATCTAATGAAACGTCGTTCGATTTCTTAGGCATTTATACCTCTTTTCGAGCTCTTGTCAAAACACAACATTCTGCGGTTATCAAGTGTTTTCGATGTGATTTGGGTGGGGAGTATACCTCTAATAATTTTCGTGAAATGCTTGCTTTAGATGGAACCATATATCAAACTTCATGTACTGATACTCCTGAACAAAATGGTGTTGCTGAAAGAAAACATAGACATATCATGGAAACTGCTCGTTCTCTTTTATTATCTCGCTCTGTTCTAGCGACTGGGGGAAGTCGTTTCTTACAGCTGTTTATTCAATCAATAGAATCCCAACTGCCCATACCTTGGGTGTGTCACCATTTGAGAAATTATTTGGTTGCACTCCTGATTACTCTTTCTTACGAGTTTTTGGTTCTACGTGCTTTGTTCTTCGTCCTCACGTAGAACGTAGTAAATTGTCATCTCGTTCTGCCATGTGTGTTTTCTTAGGCTATGGGGATGGTCAAAAGGGGTATCGTTGTTATGATCCTGTTGCACAAAAATTATATGTGTCACGTCATGTTTTCTTTCTTGAGCATATTCCTCTTTTCTCCATTCCATCTAGCTCTCACAATGTGTCTAAATCAGATCTTTTCCATATTGATCCTTTTGCTTGTGATATAGATGATACTTCTGCAGATGCTGGTACCGATGCTTCTACTGATACTATTGTTCCCTCTCCTCCTGCGACTATCTCTTCACCTCCTGCGACTGTGGATCCTGCTCCCCGTTATCCTTCACGTGTTCGTAAGTCTACTCAATTACCTGATTTTGTCTATTCTTCTTATTCACCATCTTTTACATCATTTTTGTCATCTATTCACAATCTCTCTGAGCCAACTTCTTACAAAGAGGCGACTCTTGACCCTCTTTGGCAACAAGTTATGGTCAAGAATTGTCTCGCTTTGTCAAAAACGAAACTTGGGATTTGGTACCTCTACCACAAGGTAAAAATGCAATTGGTTCTCGTTGGGTGTATAAAATCAAAACTAAATCGATGGTTCAATTGAGCGGTATAAGGCACGATTGGTTGCTAAAGGTTTTTCTCTGGCCGGTATGGTTTAGATTATGAGGAAACTTTTGCTCTGTTGCAAAGATGACTACGATTCGTACACTTATTGCGATTGCATCTGCTCAGATGGCATATATCCCAAATGGATGTCGAAATGCCTTCTTGAATGGAAATCTTCAAGAAGAGGTTTATATGGTTCCTCCTCCCGGTGTGATCCATAATCGAGGAGAGGTCTCAGTAAACTAAAGAAAGCTTTGTATGGTCTCAAACAAGCACCTCGTGCTTGGTTTGAGAAGTTCTCGATTTCTATTCTTTCTCTTGGTTTTCGTCGTAGTGATCATGATTCTCGCTCTTTTTATCAAGAATCTGCACTGGTATTATTGTGCTCTCCTTATATGTTGATGATATGATTATTACGGGTAATGATGTTGATGGGATTGCCGCTAAAATCGAATTGTCCTCTCTTTTTGAAATGAAAGACTTGGGTTCTCTACGATATTTTCTCGGTATTGAAGTCAGTTGGTCACCTAAAGGTTATCTCCTTTCACAGTCCAAGTATGCAACTGGTATTCTTGATCGTGCTCGCCTAACCGACACTAAGACTGTTGATTCTCCCATTGAAGTTAATGTTCGATATTCTTCTTCAGATGGCACACCTTTGGATGATCCTACTCTGTATCGTGCCATTGTTGGCAGTTTGGTTTATCTCACTATTACACGCCCAGATATTGCTTATGCTGTTCACATTGTTAGTCGGTTAAATTTACTTCTCCTACCACTGTTCATTGGGGAGCTGTTCTCCGTATCTTACGCTACCTTAGAGGTACCATCTTTCAAAGTCTCTTATTTTCGTCTACTTCCTCTTTGGAGTTACGTGCCTTCTCAGATGCTGATTGGGCCAGTGATCCGGTAGATCGTAAATCTACTACTGGATTTTGCATTTTTCTTGGAGATTCTCTTATCTCGTGGAAGAGCAAGAAGCAAAGTGTTATCTCTCGTTTCTTCAAGCCGAGTACCGAGCTATGGCTTCTACTACCACCGAGATCGTTTGGTTACGATGGCTTCTTGCTGATATGGGCGTTTTTCTTCATCATCCCACTCCTATGTACTGCGATAATAAGAGTGCCATCCAAATTGCCCACAATGCGGTGTTTCACGAAAGGACAAAGCATATTGAAATTGATTGTCATCTTACTCGTCACCATCTTCAACATGGCACTATTACTTTGCCGTTTATTACTTCCTCATCACAAATTGCAGACTTCTTCACTAAAGCACACCCGCTTCCTCGTTTTCGTTTTTTGGTTGGCAAACTCTCGATGCTACTTGCAGCCGCATCTTGAGTTTGTGGGGGGATGTTAGAGTAGTTTAATATTTGTTATTATTGTGATTTATTTGTAATGTTAAGGGTAGTATAGTCTTTTTATTTTCCTTGTAGCCCTAGCTCTATTTAAGAGGTTTCATCCTCATTTGTAATGGTAGTCTTGCTTCTCCCAAATTGCAAGAACACATTTTTCTCTCTTCATTTTGCAATGTATAACTATTTTGTTCTATCAAGAGTCATATGCAAATTATATTAGATAAGTGTTAATTATGTAACATGCAATTATATTAGATAAGTGTTAATTATGTCCTTGAAAGTCATTAGATCTCATTGGCTTGCTTGCACTTGGAAGTTAGTAATCCACTCTTTAATTTCTTTTTTTCTTTTTGGTTTATTGAAGTGCTCATTCGAGTGTATTACTTGTAGGTATGGCGGGACAATCACAAATCGAGATCAAGAGACTTGGCGCTTCTTGTGATTGGACTAGAGACGTTTTACCCTAGACGCTCACCGAGTCGTAGGCGCGCTTTCATCCAATAAATCCCACATCAACCATGCATTATGTGTTGGGCGCAACGGGGCGTGTCGTGGTCCGAGATTGGATTCATCCTGAATATCCGACAAATCACACCAACAAGATGATGGCAAAAAATAAATGACATCGACAGAAAATAAAATGCACACAATGATTTTACGTGGTTCGGCGAAATCCGCCTACGTCCACGAAAGTTTCCATTCTTTACTAATAAAGAATTTTCCGGTACAAGAAATATACACCCCTTGAGTTTTATGGACCAAACCTAAGAAAATAAGACTCGTACAACCACTTTATTAGCTATCAAAGAACACTCTCCTCAACCCCTTGTGTTACTCGAGAGAAAAATATCACGAGTGTTTCCTCGCACCTATCACAATTTGACTCACACAAATTGATCTCCCAGTGTGTACACTCATTTTTCCTCTCCACCCGATTGGATGGCCAAGCAATTGCCTTTGCTTGCCATGGTTCTTCCATCTGCTCCCCCCATCTATTTATAGGGAGAATTGGCATACCACTTGCAAGATCACCAAAGAAATCGGCCACAAGATGATTTCTTTTTCCCATGAAAAGTCATCAAAGTTTGGCAACCAAACTTTGAATTGTCAAGAAAGTTAGGTATCTTTCATTTTAATTTTGTGGGGCTACCTAACATTATGCATAAGTATATAAGGATAATAGTGGTGTCTAGAATAGTGCTTGATTTGGTTCTGAGCTATCATGAGTTGGTTGCTTATGATTATATCACAGGTTTTGTTTGGTTATTTATATTAGATAAATTGTAAACTTAGTCATGTAATTATAGGGTGTGGCAAAATTAGTCATTTCTAAATTTTGTTTGAGAAAATTCACCTTGTATCTTTAAAATTTTCTCGGATGTAGTCTTTAATTCTCTGGAAGTTTCAAAATTGTTTGGAAAATCTCACGTGAATTGCATGTAAACACAAAAAATTGGGGATTTTTGAATCTTGGCCAAATTAGAGTTTTCACTGATGTAGTTGTTGGGTAAGACATTCAGGAAAACTCCATATATTTGGCCAGAAAACCTAATTTTTTGCCAGAGATCTGAAAATCCTCGAGTTTTGTGTTCTCATGTTAGATTTTCTGAGCAATTTTGAGATTTCAGTGACTTGAGGGCTAAATCCGAGAGTTTTTTGAGGAAATATGGTGATTTTGCTAAACATAATTTTAAAAATGGCCAATTTTGATACACCCCTGTAATTACAGGTCTAAAATTGCAATTTACCCTATTTATATACTAAACTCCTTCTGCTCAGAAAGTTCAGCACTGCCACTCATCAATTCCATATAATTTTTTTTTTTATTTGGTGAACTAGAGTTTCATAGGGTGATGCATTTTTGTGGCACATGTCCAGCTTGTAAGAAATTTGTTCTCTTAACTTTTGCAGGAGCAGTAATTGAGGCCTTTGTTAGGCTTCATGAGAAAGGACTAATCTATCAAGGTAGGGGCACTTTACTTTTTAACTTCTCAATCTTATAGCTGCCAAAGTTAACATAAGGGACATTAAATGTTATAAGCCTTTTCAGTTAAAATAGAATATATATTCAGTTATAAAAGAAAAAGTCCTTATTACAAATTTTCCCTTTGTTGGAGTGATTTTTGCTACCCTTTTTGATTGTTATATGTAATATTGTGCAGGGAAATTGTTGGAAATGGCATGTATGATGCTTGGGGCAATTGGAAAATCGTAGGATTTATAATCAAGTACAGGATTTAAAGGGTATAATTATTGTTTCTTATTCTTGTTGTAATGATAGGAGCTGGAATGACATGACCAATATTGATCATGCCTTTAGTTGAATGTATATAACCTTTTTGTTGGCTGATAGAATTGGATTATGAATTTGTAGTTACTTATCGAAAGGAAACTTCGCTACTTTTTGTTGGATTATGGATCTTTGTGATTTTAGTATTAACGCATTTTTTGTTGATTGGTGGAATTGGATTTCATGATGAATTGCTTATTAATATGGATATTTTGCAGCTTTAATTTGTATTATATCAAGAGTTTATAAATTTTATTTCATACAAAAGACACCAGTGTAAAACCGGTGTGTAAAACCGATGTGTATTCTTTTAAAGGCAGCGGTTCTAAACCGGTGTCAAATACATAAACATTTAACATCAGGGCCTTAGAAAGCGGATATTTTATCTCTACGACACTGGTTTAAAATTGGTGCCTTTTAAGGAAACGACACCGGTTCTCAACCGTTGTTAAAATGTTCAGACTTTTAATACCAGTGGCTTTAACACCGTTTTTTTTACTAATAGACACCGGTTTAAAACCGGTATCTTTAAAGGAAACGACACCAGTTTAAAACCGTTGTTAAAAATTTCAGACTTTTTACACCAGTGGCTTTAACACGAGTTGTTTTACTAATAGACACCGATTTAAAACCGGTGTCTATCAGCATTTTTGTTGTAAGTTTTCTAATTTCAAAAAACCCTTGAAACCTGAGTCTAACAAATTCCCTAAAAGAACATTTCTGATAAAAATCAAAATTACTTTTTCGGAGAAAAATCGAACAAGTTTGATACTAAAACTCTTGATTCTATTAGATGTAGGGCATGCACCGAGTATGGTCATTATGTTGTCTAATGTGCTAACACTCTTATAAAAAAGGGAATGAGTTTGAGTGTCACCTTGAGTGACAATGAATTTGATAATGAAAACAATGACCAGGATGTTGATCACATTATTCTAACCACTCTTGTGAAAGAAAAGAAAACTCTACAGATAAATTCTTCAGGTGTAGCTCGAGGTGTGGCCCAAGATGTGATCACACCTTCCTTAGTCACATCCGAGGACACTTCTGAAGAGCATGATGTTATAACTGCTGCTGACCTTTGTTGTTTCGACTGTACTTCTGTATCTTATTGTCTTGAGCATGATGATGATTTTGATGGTGAAGGATTGGAAGATATGTATAAAGAATTGTACAAAGATTGGCTCAAAAAGGCTCAAATGAATATCTCAGGAAAGAAAATGCTCGTCTCACCAAAGAAAATGATGAACAAAAAGAAGTCATCATCATGTTGGAAGCTACCCTTACTAAAAGAGACATTGAGTTTAAAATGGTAAATTCTAAACTGGTATAATCTCATGAAACAATGAAGAAGTTCAATTCGGGAGAAACAAAACTGGATGATAATCTTTCTTTGGGTAGTGATAGTAAAGCTTGTTTTGGTTATAAAACTCTTGAGTTTGTATAAGCTAAAGAGAATGCAGTATCTTCAGATTCCTTCAACAATAAAAGGAGTTTTTCTCAAAAGTTTAAAACTCAGAAACGCCACTCTATTTGTCACTACTATCATGCTTCCAGACATATAAGACCATTCTGTTACAAAATGAAATCAGACTTAACCAATAGCAATTATGGACGTCAGGCATCCTCGTAATCACATTTCAAAATTTTCAAAATATGTCTGGGTTAAGAAATCTTATGTTAAATGTCATGTTATATACTTCTTTGAGATCTAACATTGCAGGATCTTGGTACTTCGATAGTGGATGCTCACGACATATGACAGATACTTTGGAGTATTAACTAACTATGAGGGGTACGATGGTGGTAATGTGACTGTGGCTATGGAGATGGAGTTAGAGGGAAAAACATTGGAAAAGGGACGTTGATTGTTAATGGGCTTCCAAGGCTACATATGTGCTACATGTTATTGGTCTTCATGCTATTCTCATAAGCATAAGCCAACTGTGTGTTACGTAAAATTCAATAAAAACTCTTGTGAAGTGTTTGATGAATTAGACACATGTATTCTTGATGATTTGAGATCATCTAACAAATGTTATCAGTATGTTAATGAACAATTGTGTCACAGTGCACACATGAATAATCTGACCTATGGCATCAAAAGTTATGCCATGTTAGCCCTAAAAGCTGATGGAACTTGTGAAATTTGAAGTTGTTATAGATTTGCCTAAATGTTCCATGAAAAATGTTTGTGTGTGTGGAAGGTGTCAAAAGGGTAAACAGAAAAGAGTGTCGTGTCAAATGATATCACATTTCCACACCTTGAGGTGTCTAGAGTTACTTCATAAAGATCTCATGGGTCCAATTGAAGTTGAAAGTGTTGGTGGTAGGAAATACTCATATGTGATTGTGGACGATTTTTCACGATACATGATATATTGTTTACGTGAGAAATCTGAAACCTTTGAGTTTTAGATGTTGGCATAAAAGGTTTGTAATTTGTATAGTCTAACTATTGCTAGAATTAGATCAGACCATGGCAAAGAATTTGAGAACTCTTCTTTCTCGTCTTTTTGTGATAGAAAGGGGATTTTTATGAGTTTTTGCACCTAAAACTCCACAACAAAATGGAGTGCCAGAGAGGAAAAATCGTACATTGCAAGAGATAGCCCGTGTCATGTTAAGCTAAAAAAACACTTTCAAAAAGATTTTGCTCATCATCAAATAGATATAGAAAGTGTACTTTTAAATGGTTGTTTGGATGAAGAAGCATTTGTAGAACAACCTACAGGCCTTAAGGACCCTTTTAGGCCTAACCATGTGTATAAGCTTAAAAAGGCTCTCTACGGTCTTAAACAAGCTCCTAGAGCTTGGTTTGGTAGATTAACTGAGTACTTTCTTCAAATTAGTTTTAAACATGGTGAAGTTGATAGAACCCTGTTTATTCAAAAGAAAAACCATGACATCATGATTGCTCAAATTTACGTTGATGACATTGTATTTGGTTCCTCCTCTGATAAGATGTCAAAACAATTTATTGGTTGCATGTCATCCATGTTTGAAATGAGTATGGTAGGAGAATTATGTTTTGTCTTGGGTTTGCAAATTAAACAATTGAAGGAGTGAGTTTTTATCTCATAAGGCAAGTATGCTAGAAAAAATTTCAAACAATTCAACTTGAAAAATGCATCTCACTTGAAGACTATCATTGGGTCGAGTCAAATGTTGAGTAAGGAAGATGTGGCTGAAAGTGTTGATCACACCTTGTATAGAAGCATGTAGGAAGTTTATTGTATTTAATTGCCAATCGTCCTGACATCATGTTTAGTGTATGTATCTGTGATAGATATAAATCCAATCCCAAAGCTACTCACTTAAAGGCGTTAAAATGTATTATTCGACATGTAGGAGGCACCACAGATTTGGGAATTTGATACATTAAAGGCACTGATACTAATCTTGTGGGATTCAAACGACTCGATAAATTTGGAGATGTTGTTGATAGAAAAAGTACAACTAGAAGGTGTTGTATCTTGGAAATAACTTGGTCTCATGGTATAGCAAAAACCAAAATTTCATGTCGCCTTCGAATGCTGAATCTGAATATGTGGCAGTAAGTAGTTGTTGCAACCAACTTTTGTGGATGAACCAAATGATTGAGGAATATGGTTTACAAAGTGAAACATTAACTGTTTATTGTGATAACATGAGTGCAATTGCTATCTCGAAAAATCATGTCCAACATTCTCGTACTAAATATATAGATATTAGACATCATTTTATTCGATATTTAGTTGAGAAAAATATAATTCGCATTGAGTATAATGCTACTGAAAATCAGCTTCCAGACATTTTCACCAAGGCTTTGGATTTTGAGAGGTTATCCACCTTGAGAAAAATCTTTTGGTTTGTGTGTTATCTGAAATGTTACACGAGATGTTACAGCATTGCACATCACATCTGCTATAACATTCATACACCTCATGTCTTTTCTCTCCTCTTTTTTTTTTTTTTTTTGATTTTTTTAGTCATCTCTGCATAGGCTCATATTGCATGGTTGTAACAAATGGATTAATGTTTCAAAATAGTCACAAATGTTTTTTGCTTGGAAAACCGATGTGAGTTGATATCTCCAAATTAGAAAATTGATATCTTTCCCAGTGGTTGAGTTTTAAACAAAACCATGTGTGGAGACCTTTGAATAAAACAGCTACCTACCCACAGTGTGAAGCTATTCCTTCTAACTAATTTCTACAAACGTTTAATTGTTTAAAAATGTATGATCATGTGAAAATGAGCTACCTTTGGATTTGTGTGAAAGCTACCTAATGGTTAAATCCTTCATGGGTCTTGGAAAAATTATAAGAAACTCGAAAATTTTGATAATCTGGGATTTCGGATTGCAATTCATAGAATCTATAAGTACAAGTGTGAGTCACGATGTGACAACATTTGTAACTGCATCCACCGCTATAGTCCATAACACTTCTTGTGTGCAATTTTTATTTTTTTGTTCCTTCTTTATAGGCGTATTTTTAGGGATTGCATTCTCTGGTGATGATTGGCTAAAATCTGAGATTTGGTTACCATATATAATTTGAGAATTAAATTATTCTTTCCTTTATTATCGAAAATTCTGGATGGAAATATTTTTTGTGAGTTGAACACGATTTACAGGATCAGGAGAATCAGATTCAATCATACTTTCCTTATCACAATTTATTCTTGGACACTTTTTATACTACACTTCTTGTTTGGGTTCCATACTTTTTGGTTGGAAGAGATTGCATATCATATCCAAACATTTCTCCACTGAGTTGCCTTGATTTTTGTGCCCTAATATGACTCATTTATCATCACTATATATGTGCATATCACCAAGTGTCTTCTCACGTTTTTCAAAGGTTTTTTATGTTTTGAAATTTGTTTGTGCAAATACTCTCTCTCTCTCTCTCTCTCTCTCTCTCTCTCTCCATGACTGGTTTCAACCCTCAAAAACCTCTTTGGCAGCCCAAATAAATCATCTTCTTCCTTCCAAAATTCTGAGAACCTAACCCTTGAAAAATACATGGAATACACCACTGCTCCAGATATGCCACCACATCCGACACATCACTCACCTCTGACAAAGATCCCCAAAATAATCCAACCAAGGCAGTTGTTCAAACTCCTGGGTCTGATTTGCAACCCCTTATGTTCATGAAGCAAATATGGGCTCGAGTTCTTCTCCATCTTCGTAGCTACTTGTTACTTTAATGGATGCAACCGCATCAGGGTCAACATCTAAACAAATCCAACCTCCAGACACAAGTATGGGTTCTTCTCCACAAGAAAACCCTTTTTCCTACTGTGATTCCATCTCCTCCGCACAGTTCTCATCTCTCTACTATCATTCCTGTTCTGATTCAAGAGGATGCACTAGCAGCAGCTTCTTCTTGGGAAAAGGAGAATAAAATAGATGTTAACAATGTCGAGGGTTACTCTCCTACGACTTTGAGTTTTTGATTCATCTCCTGAAACTACAATTAAAAAGCGAGAAGAAAGACATCGATGGTACTTCGAACATGGGGAGATGAAGCTCTTATCCCCCATGCGGATTCCAACGATTAAGAAGATAATGTCAACCAATTTGTGGTTGATCCAAGGATCAGAAAGAAACAGGTTCACCAGACAGCAATGACGATGTTCATCTCACTCAAATGATTCAAAAAGCTAAAAAAAAAAACAGAAAAATGTCAGGGTGGATGTGATGTGAGCACATCTTAGCCCACATCTCAACAGTGTGAATCCAGTCCGAATTTGATAACTCCAAAGAATGAGGATTTTGATGCCACCAAAGAACCTGATCCCGTTGATGATTATGATGTTGTAATTGATTAAGTATGTGATGACATGATTCAGCAAGAAAGACAGGAATATAGTCAAGCAAATGTAAAGAAAGATGTGATGTCATTTGACGACACATCTGTCATAGAGTTTGAAATAGGTAGAGCTCATTCTGAGACTTTTTGTACTGTCTACTGCTAACAAAAATCATGATTTGATTGCTCGAAATTTTATTGTGGAGAGATGTCAAAATTATGAACATTTTTCTTAGATTAACTTGAATCTATTTTTTGAGGAACAAAATTTGCTTACAACAATTGACACTGCACTCCCATATGTTGACCACAGTTGTTTGTGAATTTTATGCTAACCTGTCCCCAATGATTACTAGAAGGAGGTCTCCCAAGTATGGGAAGGTGTTTGTGCAAAACATGATTTACAATTTCAATCCCACTATGATCAATGAGTATTTTGATATGCTTGAATTTGAAGAAGGTGATGTTCCCATGGATTTCAATGAGATGACTCGACTCTTGACTGGTGGAATCAAAGACAAGTGGCCAGCATATCCTCGTAAGTTTCCCGCTACCCGTCTCACTTCTTTCTATGGGTTTTTGCACAAATTTGTTGTGCAAACTGGTCTCCTACTCGAACCAATTCCATTGTGACCAAAACTCATGCTCGGGTCTTATACCAAATTGGGAAGGGTTTGCCCTTCAATTTTGGGAAGCTTGTTTTTGAGGAGATGAACTTCTTTGCAGAAACACTTTCTAAGATATGGGCATTGCCATTCCCCATCTTCATCTACAAAATTCAGGTGTCCCAAGGGTTTGAGCCTCGAGCGCATGAAAGGTTCACACCTACACCTGGTTTCTTTACTGTCTCCAATCCATTGTTGAGATCTAAAAACATAATTGTGGATATTCCTCTTGTGTATCCAAGGGTTGTACCTTCTTCTCCTAAAACCCCTATCACAAATGCTCCCACTTTGTCAGAGATCCCCTCCTCCCCGAGTCTGTTCTAGATGTAGTCCTGGATGTTGCTCACATCTCGGCTCACATTTCTCCTAACTTTCCATCTATCCTTGTTTATGTCTCTTTCTTATAGGTCCAGCTGGCTTATGCAGAGCAAAAAATTTCTCACTTTACTGCTCTCCGAACTCAAATGCAAACCATCCTTGGTTCACTTTCTGGCCCAAAAAGGGGAGAGAAAACTGAAGTTGGACCTAGCACTATTGCGGGGTAAGTTAATCCTGGAGATAATCTAGTTGTTGCTACGCCAAGCACTAGGAATGTCAATGTTTTTGCCCCAAGCAATGGGAATGTCGAAGGAGATGAAGGACTTTAATTTGATTTTGAAGGATAAGTTGAATAGGCGGATGTTAATGTGAATACGAACGATTTGTATAAATTTTAAGTTTGGCCTGTATTGAAGCAATTATCTAGTTAGGGATATTGCTTTTGTTTTTGGTTGCTTGATAAACTTGATTTTTATTTTTATTTTGCTGCGGTTTTAAATGTGGTCTTAAATGTGATTACATTTTTTCAGCATTATTCAGCATGCAATTTAGGGGAGTTTAATTTTTTGTGCTTGATATGTGTTTTGTCCAGAAAGGCAAAAAGGGGGAGATTGTGAGGGTGTGTTTTACACGCCTAAAATATTTTCCAAAATATAGGGTTGAGTTTTGATATGTTTTGCTTTTCTAGACTTATGGTATGATTAGGTTGTAAATAGATTAGGAAAGATTTAATATTGATATGGTATAGATATATTAGGACTCATTGATATTTATCTTGTTTCTAAAATAAGTAGTATACTTGTCATATATTTATATATATCGTATTTCCATGTTTATTAGGATTCTTGGAGAGCTCTTGGATGCCTGTAAAAGAGAGAAGGACGAGCTCATTCAATACACAAGAAATATACAAGAGACACAAGAGAGTAGATAAAGTTAATTTAGAGTCATTCAAGCATAAGGAAGTTCTTTGTACTAAATGCTATCTCGGATGACTATATCCAGCGATAACATTTTGTCTGCAGTTGTGTTTGTTAACTTATTTTCATCCATAGATTTTAGTATTGTGATAAACGAAGTCCATACACATCTATTGATAGATGAGTTGTATTACAAGGATTAGATTTACTATGGATTGGAGTTTTCATTAATTTTCTATTAATTGATTTTAGTATATATTGTATACGAAATTAAACGGTTTTACTAGTGGAAAGTTTTGCCATGTTGACACATTAACAAGCTTGCTGGCTTGTAGATAAATTTTTACATCATGGGTCTTCATTCTTTTCTTAGTATTCCGCTACATGTGATTGAAAATGTGATTACATCTGCTATCACATCCATACTCTGTCAAAAATTTGGAATATATCCACGCTACAATTCTTTCAGACGTATTTTAACTTACCAAGTCCGAAGTGGGATTAATATTTTTCCTGAAATCATAAATATTTTAAGTTTTAGATGTAAATGCAATAGTTTTATGGACCACTTAAAAATAGTTCATATCAGAAAAACTAGAAATGAGTGTTAGATAATTGTATAGATGTTGATGATGAAAGTATAATAGGATTTTAGACCCCTTAGTTCTGATTCGGATTTTCAAGCCTTAGAACTGAATATATATGAATTTAAAAAGGCTCAATTTATAGTATAGGAACTAAAGAAGAATTGGGCAGAGGCAGTATCTAAAGAGTGAAGGCAGAATCAAAGTTAACTCATAGTTGAACAATTGAAGTTCTGAAATTGTAGGGAAACTTAGTTAAGTTAACTCATAGTTGAACAATTGAAGTTCTAAAATTGTAGGGAAACTTAGTTTGAGAGGGAAATAAAGATTGGATAGTGCACAGAAAGACTCAAAGAAATAGGACTAAGATGCTATTCAGTTCGTGGCAAACACCGACAAAGAGAATGTTCTACACAGACAAGACATTCTACTAAAGAATGTTTAGTGTGAGTTTTGCATGTATTTTAGGGCATATTTATTGCTATAATTGTTTATAAACATGCAATAACTCATATAAAATGGTATATATTCGCTCTTTGTGGAAAAGGTATTACACTTTGCTCGTTTTGTAGGAATTTAACGATATTTGGAGTGATTTTGTGACAAATACGAGCATTGCGACCTAGAAGCATCAAGAATCGAGCGATTACCCCCAATTGGAAGCCAATTATATTGAGTCTAGAGTTATAGTAATGATTCGTGTGTCAAAAGAAGCATGTATGATCAAACAACGAGGGGATTTATCTCAAGAAACGTCCAAACGCGTCTGGAATTTCCAGCACTGGCAGAGTTTAGTATTTTGGTCATAACTCTCTTCACAAAATTGATATTAAGCTGATTCAAGTGGCTACGGAAAGCTAAGAGAGAGACTACAACTATTATGAAGACCCCATAAGAAACTTCGGACGTTTGGATGATACACGGGCTGGTCGTGCGTGATGCGCACGGCTCGTGCGTCCTTCAGTAAAAGTTGAATTCCTGCGGTACCTAGCACGGGCTGGTCGTGCGTAAGGCGCAAGGCCCGTATGTCTGTGCAGGAAAAATAGAGTTTGACAGATTTTTAAACTAGGTTTTGACCCAAACGAAGTACAAATAGAGAGGAGGCGGCCACAAATGAAAAGACACTGAATTTTGCCGTAGAAATGAGAGAAAAGAACAACTTTCCACTGGAGAATTGGAGAGATCGATCAAGGCCACAACCACACCTTCGAGGATTGAAGATAGATCGAGAGATCATCGACGTCCCCGAGTCTTCACATTCCATAGTATCTTTATTTTCAATTAGTTAGACATGAACATGGATAACTTATCTATGAATTATTTGTTTTCTATGTCTAGCTAAACATCTTGTGATTCTCGGGTTTGGGAGTAGGTTAATGAATACTTTTATTTGAGGATTAATTGCAATTGAAGTTATTGTTTTTCAAACCTATTCGAGTACTTGGTTTTAATTCTTGTTTTATCAAAAGGCCTTTGGTTCAACTTGTTTGATGTTTTGATTCATAATTCTAACCGATGAGTTTCAATACTAGATCTATGAGTACTTGACATGAATATCTTGCATGATTGAGAAGTCTGTGAATATTCGTGAGAATTTATAATCTTTTAAGCTTTTGGGAGTTGGGTATCTCATGTTGAGTATAGATACTAGCATAGATATCTCAATCAACGTTTTTACATGCATCTCGAGAGAGAGGGTAAATTACTTTGGTTTGATTAATCTAATGATAAAAGGGGATATTAACTCAAAACCATAACCCAGGAATCCATTCATCTACTTGATCTTTCAATCAACTCTTTGCTTTGTTTCTTTTAGGATAAATTTCTTGTCATAGTATTAATAAAACCAATCCATCTACTTCGATAGTCTAGATAAAAATAAGGCTATTACAATCGATTACTTAGTACATTAATTTATTAATCCCTGTGGATTCGACCTTGCTAACCCTATTCTATAAACTGCACCGTACACTTGCGGTGAAGCTAAAAATAAGGCGAACAAAGAACCAGTCGTAGGAATCTCAGAGTTAAAATAAAGTTGTTTGAGTCACACAAGGTTAGGTGCACATTGTCCAAAAAGATTGCATAATATTTGGGAAGGCATTTTATGGAAAGCGACAACTCTTAAATCAAGTACAAGGTTGCAAACCAACATGATGGTTTTCAAAATTGTCTCTCTTCAACGGGCATATTCCAAACCTTTATAAATCGAATGTCTCACCAAACAATTCTATAATAATCTCTCTGCGTTGCAAGTAATTCAAATCCATTCAAGTGGAAAAGCAAGACACAAATAATGATAATCAAGATGATCATACTCAAGCACATTGACTCAAAAAGACACTCAAGTTATAAATTAAAACTTTGAGAGACTCAGAAGTTGGAGAAAACTTCAAACATTCAACAACACTTGGCGTAGTTTTTTCACAGCAGTATCATATTCGAGGAGATTGAGAAGAAGCTTTTGGGCACACTAGTAGTTTCTAGGAGGTTGTGAGGATCTTGTTGGGTGCAGTAGCAAACTTAAGAAGTTTGTGAAGATCATGTGGTTGCAGAAGCAGTGAAGCTGAGTAGCTGTGAAAACTAAATAGTCACTAAAAGAAAAATGCTAATACACAATGGTGTTTCGCTGAATCATTGTCTTTTGAAGTATATAAAGGCAACATTTGTTCCAGGCCTTAAGACAATGAGTAACTAAAACGTTGTTAATTAGCGGACTTTTTCAAAAAATACGACAATTGTTTAGGTCTACGACAATGGTTTCATAAATCATTGTCTATTAGTGCCATTTTTATCAAAGACATTAACTTTTTCGGGCCTAAGACAACAGTTTCGTCACCCGTTGTCTATTAGCGCCCTTATTGTTAAAGGCAACAATTGTAACAACGATTTTGAGAATAGTTGTCTATAGTAGTTTTCAAAATGATAAAAAACAACGAGTTATTCAAACCATTGTAAAAACAAAAGATGTTTGTCTAATAAAATAATTCTAGAAAAATCTTAATGTTGTTTAAAAATTAGAACTTAAAAAAAATTGTATATTAGAATAGAGAAATATAAACGGATGTCTCAACCAGGGATGAGAATAGGCTAGGCTACCCAATAGGGGATTATGGCCGACTAAATTGTATTTGCTTGATTTGGCCTATTTAATAATTGAGTCAGAATAAGACCTTTTACAAAACCTATTTAGATAAACGTAAGTGTTTGGAAACACTCCTTGAAGCATATGGGAATTTGGAGCTACATACTAGATAAATATTTTCATATTTTTGTTGTGCAGGAGTTTGAAGAACATATTAACGATATATGCTAAGAAGTTCAATTGTTTAGATTGGGAGCAAGTCTATGCCCCTTCAAGTTTGATTTTATTTGCTAGATTATTTGTAGAATCTGGTTGTTATTTTAGTTGTGGGCAGCCAATAAAAATCCCATTTACTGAAGCGTCAGCTCTATTTTGTCTAATACTCTGTCTGACTTTGTGATGCCTGCTAAATATCGTCCAATTACGTGTTTCCAGCTCTTTCTTTAATTTTTGATATGTTAATTGTGCAGAATATGCAATATGCAGTGGAGCTACAAAGAAGATCAATAAATATTCATGATTTTGGTGATCGACTCATTGGTTCTCATTTTGCTTAGTTGTAGTATGCTAGATTTTTCTATATTGTAGTGGACTTGTTGTGGATCTTAGTTTTCTCTAGTTTGTTTGTCAACTCTCACTGTTATTTGATTGTAAAATGATTTTTATTTCGGATCAAGCTGTATTTTAGAATATTTGACATTAGCAATGGATTTGGATTTGGATTTATTGTGTTATATTAAGTGGTTATTATTTGGATATTTATTATATTTTCTGAAAAATAATTTCCAGAATTTTTTTTATAAAATTTGACAATAATAGAAACATTTGTTGTAGGTTTTGTACAACTCCAATTGTTCATTGTTGTCTAATAAGTAACATACGACATAATTCATCCTGTGGATTAGAAACATATTATGTGTACAAAGTACGATTATAACAACAGATTCTATACTAAGCCTATCTATACAAGTGAGTCATCTAACAGAGAAAATCTATACAAAACTAAGTAATACAAATACGTCTGAAAGTAGGTAGTCAGTAGTTGATCCATTCTTGCCGTGGACAATTAATGTGCCTGGGAGTATTGGATGTCGTTACAAATTGAGTATCCATTGTGTGACACCCCATTTTGGCCAGAGCATCTGTCACACTGTTTCCTTCTCGTAGAACATGAGTGAATTCAATCTGCATATCTTGTAGGAGTCTTCGATTTTTGTGATCGGTGAGCATACTTCCACCCCCCCATTTGAGCATATCCAAAGTGTTGATAAGCATGAGTGAGTCCGATTCCACATTAGCGGATTGTATTCCATGTTGTTTCGTGTCGGGATACCCTTTTGAAGAGCTAAACATTCTGCATAAAAGCTATCCACACACCCGGTTGTCTTTTAGGGAAAATTTTTGTTGTAGATATACATATTGGAAAAGAAGGCGTTAATAGACAACGGTTTTTCACTGTTGTGTAATAAGTAACAGACAACAGTAAATCACTGTTGGCTTTTAGCAAAAAAAAAATATGTTGTGGATATTGGTTTTGCATGTAAAAGAGGACACGATACTGTTGTATGTTTACAAAATTACAACGGTTTCGCAACAGTTTGAAACTGTTGTATTTAACATAGAAGACAATGGTGAAAAACTGTTGTCTATTAGTGGCCTCTTTTATAACACAGATATCTACAACAGATTTTGGCTTAAAAGACAACGGTGATTCACCGTTGTCTATTTCTGCTTTTCTTGTAGTGAATTAGAAATTAGGATAAGATAGCAGTAGAAGAATCATGCCACCTTCGAAGCTCCATAAAATTATTGTATTTTAAATTGCTTTATTTAGATTGCTTTGGTTTTATTGTTTTGTTTATATGCTTTTAACTATCATCATACAAATTGCATGTATAAGAAGAATTGAACATGAACCCTACAAAAAACTGTGAATTGAACTTAATTACGATAATGATAACTTAAACTTGATCCAACCTATTTCCGTTGCATTAACTCTTTTTACGATGAAGTGAACTGAGTATTTATCTTTCAACGTTCCAACAAGAGTGGAGGGTTTAGCTCATAAGTATTTGGTTCTTACACTAAACATTGAATAACTTGGTATTGAACTTCATTAATTTAGTACCAGGCCTTCAATGTTTTGCATTCGTATTTTGAGAAGATTGGTAAGTTCATTTCACCCCTTGCGACCAACTTTCGTGAGTAAAATATTTTCATTTTTCCTCAGTTATAATGTAAATCGAAAATTTTCTTACATATGCTAATATTTATATATTAGATTTTATCATAATTCTCGTATTATTTATATTCTATATCCCATATAAAGATATATAAAATGTTTCAAATATTATTTATCGTGAATTATATATATTTAATATGTATTTATAACATACCCATAAATTAATTTATGAAAGGAAATATCAATTTAAAATAATGGATTCAAAGTCGATAACAAGATTTATATAGCTTCATTATTCACTCCTGCCAGCAATAAGGATGGCCACAGCCGCAATTGACGATTCCGATTCGAATCCGGTTCCTCCACGGTTCCGATTCGGGTTTAACCGCGACCGTTTGTTTATCTTTTGATAATTTTTTATTTTTTTAAAATTGTTTATCAATTTCGATTACAAAAAAAAAAGGGAAAAGAAAAGAAAAAGATTTGGACTTAATATTCAATTAAGTTTTGTACTTAATAATAAAAGACACATTTACCCTACACCATATACCCGTTGGATTTAGGAATCTAACAAGTACCATAGTACCATTCACGAGCACTCAAGAAATTATCATGCCAATCATCGATTATTAATATATTCCCTTTGTCATCCAATTATTAGCACCACCTCCCTTATTCCCGATATCCAATGAACAGATGACAACTTATTTAATATTCTAGATGTTTCTATTTGTGTATATAAAAGGATGATCATCCCCTCGGTTGTAACAATCTTGAAAAACAATGAAACAAGAATTTATGAACACTAGTTTTTTAACTTTCACTTCTTTATATTTATGGCTTTTTCTCGTTTTTCTTTATGGTATCGAGCGAGGTTAGATCCTCGTCTCGATACTTCCTTTCATTTTTGTTCTTTTATTCCTTTCAATGGATGCTAGAATGAACGTTGGAGGAAATAACCCACCGGTATCCAAGTGATACAGACCCTGGCAAGGGCAGCTTCTCACCGTTTAAGGTTGCGATAATAATTATTTGGTTTGGAAACAACAAGTTCTTGCAAATGCTCGAGGATATGGATTGGAGGGTCTCCTTGATAGGACTCTACCAAAGACCTAAACAATACTTTGTTAATGAAGAAGAAGAGAATATCATCATCAATCCAAATTATTCAAATTGGATAAGGCAAGACCAACTGTTGATGTACTTCGCTATTATCCTCATTAAATGAAAGCATTCTTGTTAGCACTTTGTTGGATTAGAGAGCTCCAAGGCGATGGGATGCCTTAAACATAAGCTTTGCTAACCAAAATGGTGCAAAAATTATGCAATACAAATTGCGTTCCAAACACTCAAGAAATGAAGTATGTCAATGAGGGAATATTTGAACAAAGTTAAATCTCTATGTGATCTCCTTGCTTCACAGGACATGGAATCGATGATTTAGATCAAGTTTTGCACGCCTTATCGTAACTTAGGACAGAGTATAATCCTGTTATTGTGTCTGTCACCTCTAGAATGGAGCCCCGCAGCCTAAGAGAAGCTCATGCTATTTTGCTCGATTATGAGAACAGATTAGAAGTCGGTGATGGTATAAACAATGCCGGAGAAAATTTTTCCGTGAACCTAACTACTCAAGGATCAAGTTCGGGGTTCGAAGAGGTGGAGGCAATCAAAATAACAGAGGAGGCGGAGGTTTTTATCGCTTTCAAAACAACAGAGGAAGAGGTGCGGGAAGAAATAACACTTTCGGAGGAAGAGGATGACGTTTTGGCAATACTCCCAGATGCCAAATATGCCATTATAATGGCCATATGGCGACAAGTGTTTTTACCGAGCTAATTTAAACTTTGTTCCGAGCAACAACGGAGCAAATAGAGGAAATTTCTCTCGGACTCCATACCAAGGACAAAGCCACCGCTATGGAAATTCTTCCAGTTTTTCTCCTCATATGAACATTGCTAGACTTCTTCTATCGAACCCACACAAGACATCGCTTGGTATCCTGACGGTGGGGCTACAAACCATGTAACCTTTGAGATGAATAACCTAAATATTGCTTCGTAATTTCAAGGATCGAAAAAGAGTACAGGACAAAGGGAGGATCGGTATTGATATTGCTCATATAGGTAATTCTATGGTAAAATCCCCCGCAAATCTTTTCTCACTCTTTTCTTCTTAAAAATCTTTTACATGTACCCCAAATCACTAAAAATCTTTTTAAGTGTCTCACACCCGCAAAAGATAATCATGTGTTCTTTGAATTTCACCTCACTTTTTGTCTTGTGAAGAATATTTCAACAGGGACAACTCTTCTCAAAGGACTTCTTAAAGATGGCCTTTATAGCTTGATCTTGTTAACTCAAGAACCACGAGACATCCTTCTAGACACCACTGAGCCACCAACCTTCCCCGCACTACTCTTATTCTAAATCTATAGCCCATATTGTCAACTCTGCGCAAATGAAGAAAAAGCTTGACTTAGAAACTTGGCATTATAGACTAGGACATGCTTCCTATGATGTTGTTAAGAAAGCATTAGAGGGTTGTAATATACCTTTTGCTATCAATAAAAGTCAACTTTTATGTCATTCTTGTATGAAATCTAAGTTTCATAAGTTACCCTTTCCCAATTCATTTACTCAAGGTTTTCAACCTTTTGATCTTATCCATACAGATCTTTGGGGACCAAGCCCCATCAAATCTTATCTTGGTTTCACTTACTATGTGAGTTTTGTGGATCAAGCCACCGGATACACTTGGATTTACTTGTTAAAATTAAAATCGACACCACTCAAGCCTTTATTCATCTTAAAAACCTCATTGAGACACAATATAGTAAGAAAATCAAATGTATTCAAAGTGATGGAGGAGGTGAGTTTCTTGGCTTGTCTCAATACCTTCCCAACATGGCATTAATCATCGATTTTCGTGTCCATACACACCCCAACAAAACGGCCTCATTGAACGCAAACATGACACATTCTCCAAGTTGCCATTGCCATCCTAAGTCGTCTAATATCCTCAAATTCATTGGGATGATGCAGTTACAAGTGTTATTTTTCTAATAAACAGAACACCTTCCAAAGTTATCAATCATAAAACTCCTTTTGAGCTTCTCACCGCCATAAACCCGACTACCATTTCCTAAAGACCTTTGGTTGTCTCTCGTTTTCCCTACATGAAACCTTATAACCAACACAAACTACAACCCAAAAGTGTGGTCCAAATTTATTGGCTACAAATCAAGCATAAAGGGTATCGGGTTCTCCTTTCGATAAACGTATCATCACCACTAGACATGTCTTGTTTGATGAACAAGTGTACCCTTTTTCTCCTCACACATTTACACATCCCCCACCCACCCCTATAATCGAGCCACCATCTCTTACTCCTTCTCTTCTAGCTCCATCGCCTATTATTTCTTCCTCGTTTCCTCCAGCCCCTTCACACTCCCGGTCCAATTCCTTCCGCCCTTCATACCCCAAAGTCCCACTCCCGCCTCAAATAATCCTACTCACGAGTCCGGTTCCTTCACCACATTCCCTACTTTCTCGCTTGAGTCTCTACTCGAACTTCATCACCAATTCCTATTGCGGGGGCCGACTTATCGTAGATTTACATATCGAGCAACATCACTCACCTAACAATAATGTTTGTTTTGGATTCTTTCAGTGATTCTCATGCGGTGGACATCCTATGGTTACACGATCCAAGTCCGAATTTATAAGCCAAAAGTTCTTACCACCACCATAGATTTCCTTTCGAGCCAAAATACATACAAGAGGCAATGCTTATCCCCGAATGGAAAGCGAATGCGAAGGAGTTTGATGCTCTAGTCAAAAATAACACTTGGACTTTATGTGCTCTTCCTCCGGATAAGAAACTTATTGGGTGCCGATGGGTTTTCAAAACCAAACCAATGCGGATGGCACCTTGGGCAAGTACAAGGCTCGGCTTGTAGCTAAAGGGTATACTCAATCCCTGGTTTTGACTACCAAGAAACATTCAGCCCCATTGTTCGCCCTACTAGCGTTCGTGTTATCTTGTCATTAGCTCTTTCAAAAGGTTGGCCAATTCGACGCTTAGGCGTGGATAATGCCTTCCTTAATGGTGATCTTGACATCGAAATTTTTATGGAGCGACCTCCCGCTTTTTAACAATCTATGGACAAGTCTTTGGTTTGTCGCCTCTCTAAATCGCTTTTTACGGGCTCAAACAAACGTCTAGAGCTTGGTCTAGCAAACTTGGTCACGTTCTTCATATTCTTGGATTTTCGGTTTCTAAAGGCGACTCTTCAATTTTCTACGGACATTGTGGCTCTTCTTCTCTGTTTGTCCTTGCATATGTTGATGATATGATAGTCACCGACTAATAAATCGATATTCAATCTCTTCTTGCTCAATTGAACCAACATTTTTCAATCAAGGACCTGGGAGACATCCATTATTTTCTTGGTATCGAATTTCAAATAAGATCAGCTCGTATTTTCCTTAGCCAACAAAAATACATTCAGGATCTTCTCAATAAAGTTGGGATGCAAAGATGCTAAATGTATCACCACCCATATGGTTGGCAACCCACCCCTTTCCAAGTTCAATGGCCAACCTATTGAAGATGCCCGCCTTTACCGGAGTATTGTTGGCGGTCTTCATTATGCCACAATTACTCGGCCAAATAAGCTTCGATGTCGGTAAAGTTAGTCAATTCATGCAATCTCCTCTCGACACGCATTGGAAGGCCGTCAAACGTATTCTGCGTTATCTAGCCGGCACTCTACGTCTTGGATTATTGTTTGTGCCTTCAAATTCTTTTAATTTAACGCTTTTTTTCGATGCGGATTGGGGTCGGATCCTAATGATAGACGTTCTACATCTGGTTTTTGTATCTTCATGGGCCCGAACTTGGTGTCTTGGAGCTCCAAGAAGCGTGGCTTTAGTTTCACGATCTAGTATCAAGCCGAATACCGGAGTTTGGCTTACACCGTTTGTGATCTCATATGGTTACTTTCCTTATTTAAGGAATTACATATTCCCCTCGCAACAGCAACCTATAGCCTGGTTGATAATCAAAGTGCTATATCTCTTGCTAGAAATCCCATTCATCACTCTCGAACCAAACACTTCGAAAATGGATTTACATTTTCTTCATGAACTAGTCCTCCACAAATTAATCCGTATTCAATATGTACCTTCTTTGGATCAAGCCGCAGATATTTTCACGAAGCCTCTATCCCGGCAATTCTTCATTTGGATGCGGAACAAATTAAATGTTCTTCCTCATCCTCGTTCGAATTGAGGGGGATAAAAGACACATTTACCCTACACCATATACCCGTTGGATTTAGGAATCTAACAATTACCATAGTACCATTCACGAGCACTCAAAGAAATTATCATGCCAATCATTAGATTATTAATATATTCCCTTTGTCATCCAATTATTAGCACCACCTCCGTTATTCCCCGATATCCAATGAACAGATGACACTTATTTAATATTCTAGATGTTTCTATTGGTGTATATAAAAGGATGATCATCCCCTCGGTTGTAACAATCTTGAAAAGCAATGAAACAAGAATTTATGAACACTAGTTTTTTAACTTTCAAATTTCTTTATATTTATGGCTTTTTCTCGTTTTTCTTTAAATAATAATATTAAACTATGTATATCGACTATTGGAGTATAGAGGAATCAAAGTTCCTAGTAGTTCGCTTGCAACATTTGATTTAAAACGTGTCTCATGTAGTTACGAATATAAAATATCATAACAATAAATATTTAACATTGATTCTTGCACATTTTACCAAAAAAATCATAGTTGGTTTTAATCTTGAAACCGGTAGTTTTAACTCACGTTTTACCAACGGTTAAAACCGTTGGTTCCACGATTTTGAGACCAAGAAACCGAACCAACCTACACGTACCATTCCGATTCCGATTATGAAGTCATTGAACGGTTAACGGTTCTCGTAACCGTGACGGTTCCAATTCCGATTTGAAACCAAGTTTCGATTTCATTTGACAACCCCTAGTCTGCAGATTTGGGAGGACTTGCAGTTTGAATACTAATAATGAATCGTGATTCACGCACTGTCGGTGTTAAAGGTCAACTAGAGTTTTTATTGGGTTTTTCTTTTCTTTTTCTTTTATTTTTATTTTTACAGTTAATAAACATATCGTTTGTACTTAATTCTTAGTGCTAAGAAATCTACAGAAATTTTTCTCTCTAAAATAGTACTCCTAGTATTTGTATTTTCTTTTTTATTCTCACAAAATTTGAATCCAAACGTTACAGTGGTTATCAAAGTACTAGTACATTTTTTGGTTAAATTTGAATTTTAGTCATGTAGTTGTGGGAGATTGGCAAAAATAGTGATGCATAAGTCAAGATTTGAAAAATAGTCCATTAATTTAAAAATACTCGATTCATTATTTGGTCACCTAACTTAAATTTGCCAAAAAAAAAAAAATCTATGTGTCCGCATTTCTAGCAAAACCAGCTGACACAAATCAATTTTGCTTATATATCCTTCAATTGAGTTTTTCATTCCCGAATTTTTGTTTCAATCAACATACAAACTCACTTAGATGATGTCCACATCAACGAAATTAGTTTATACATCGGTGGATTTGGTCGGAATGTGGGCACATGAATTTTTCCGGTAAATTTTCCAATTTCCGGTTGCCAAATGACTGAAATCGATATTTTTTTGGAAACTAGCAAAACGTAATTTTCACAAAACTATTATTGTCATCCCCTATAGCTACATGATTAAAATTCTAATTTTTAGCTTCCATGATTTTTTTTTTATCGTGAATCAGGTGTTGTGAAATCAGCTCGTTATAGCCTTTTATATCCCGTTACATTATACCTTTTTACTCCCTTTCTTAATCAACATTATTAACAAAGCTATTACCTAAAAATACTAAAAGAAAAAAAAGTAATACTAAAAATATTAACCTTATTTAAACCGAGCGGCCACACTCATAAATATGTCGATTCTCCTCTTGGTCAGGAGTCTCGTTCTCCTCGTGAGTTTTGTTCCCGTTCGGGCCTGTGTTAGGGATTCCTGATCCCTCGTCGTCTCTTCTCCCTTTCTCTCCGCCGCTCCGGCTCCGTTCCGGCATACACCTTCTCCCTCACCGCCTTCACAGTCCTCCCTTCCCTTCAACCCATACGTTCCCCTGTGCTTCCTCTGTCCAAAGCTGTTTTTTTTTCTTTCCTGGTCAATTTTTTCCCATCGTCTACCTCCTCACTTATTCTCCGTAGCTCCCCGTCCCTCTCGTCGTTCCTTCACCTATCCTTTTCTCCCTCACTTCATCTTAGTTGTTTTTTTCTCCTGGTCAAAAAAAAAAGATATACATATATATATATAAAATATTTGTTCTTTTTCCATCTTTTTATCTCTTTTCCCTTATTATTTTCACCCATTAGCTGTTGTCCGCCACTCTCCTTTATATTAATTATTGGTCCTTATTTTATGCATAAGTCATTATCTTGAAATTGGAATCAAACGTAGTCTCTTTGACTATGAGAACTTTTGAAGAACATACTACAAAAAAAAATACTAAAAATTCGAAAAGAGGACATGCAAGGAATGGAGGAAACGGAGGTAAGTGATATGGATATTTCCGATTTGGCCGGGATTGCGCCGCAACCCCGCCAAGAACAGTGAGTTGCATAATTTGGAATGCTCGGGGGCTTGGGAATCAACGAGCATTCCGTGAACTTAAACGGCTAATCGCCGAAATGGACCCACCACTCTTATTTTTGTGCGAAACAAAACTGAGAGCCTATAATTGTTCTAGATGGAGGGAATTGTTGGGATATGATGGATTATTCGTGGTAGATAGTATTGGAAAAAAAGGTGGTCTCATTTTATTGTGGAAAAAACCATTGGTCCTTACTGTTGCGTCGTATTCGGATGGGCATATTGATAGTGTGGTGCAAGATGGAGAGCATAGATGGAGATTTACAGGTTTTTATGGCAATCCCGCCACGAGTAAACGGAAATATTCTTGGGAGTTAATGCGGAAACTTGCCGCTATGGGAGAATTCGAACATCTCCCGTTAATTGGAGGGGACTTTAATGAAATCAGAGCCATAATGAAAAGTCTTGGGGGAGAAGGAGACCAAGACTTAGATTGATGAATTTAACCGAGTCATCGAAGAGTGTGAGCTACGAGAAATTTATGGCGAAGGAGATTGGTTCACGTGGGTCAATCAAGGTCGGGGAGGAGATTATTTTTGAAAAATTGGATAGATTTTTGAGTACATTCAATTGGCGACTTCTATATCCTATTGCCAAAAATACACATTGGAATATTATTCATACGATCACGGGCGTAGGGATCAATTGGCGAAGTAGGGTACTATGCATTCGACGGACGAAGGAGGCACGAGGCGTAAAAATTCAAATTTGAAAATTTTTGGAGTATTGAATCAATGTAGTGACATGGTTGAAAAAGGGTGGAACATTAATGGGGCGTACACCTCTTTAGCGAGAAGATGGCGATGCAAGAAAGAATTGCAAATGTGGGCTGATTCCAAATTTTGACATTTACCGCTACTTGTATAAAAATGAATGGGAGAAGCTAAACCACTTAAAGCACTCCAATGAGATGGCGTCAAGCGGTGAGGACGTTACAAAGTTGGAAGCTAAGGTTGAAAAACTTACTACCCAGAAGAAATATTTTGGAAACAGAGAAGTCAAAATAATTGGTTGAAGCACGGGGACAAGAACACCCTTATTTCCACGCCAAGCTAACCAACAACGAATGATGAATACTATTAAAAGGGATTGGTGTCCAAACAAGGGGATTTTTTGTACGAGCCATACGGCAATGGCGAAATCATAACGGACTATTTCACGGAAATATTTTCTTCCAATCACCCAACTAATTCTCAAATTGAGACAAAGTGATCCAAGTTGTAGAACCGAAAGTTGATGCGAGATGAATAATATTCTTTGTCGACCTTTTGATGGGAAGGAAGTAAAAAGGCACTATTTGACATGTATCCAGATAAGGCGCGGGGACCGGACGGATTACCAGCCTTACTTTTTCCAAAAGTCTGAACATTATCGGCCAGCGATGTCACTAAAGAGGCGTTGCACATTTTAAATCATAAAGGTGATATTAGCAGGTGGAATTCGCAATCATCATGCTAGTTCCAAAGGTAACAAACCTGGCCTGGTTAAAGAATTTCGCCTATAAGCCTGTGCAATATTTTTTATAAAATTATTGCGCGAGCTTTAACGAATCGTTTGAGATCTCGTGCTACATGGTATAGTGGATGAATACCAAAGTGCTTTTATTCCCGGAGATTAATAATGATAATGTCATTTTGGGATTCGAAAGCATGCATTGGATTCGTAATCACAGGGATAGTAACAGAGGCTATGCGGCTTTGAAACTAGACATGAGTAAAGCATACGACAGGGTTGAATGGGGATTTCTGGAGGCTATTATGCGAAAGCTAGGATTTGACGAGGATTGGATAGAGTTGACACTCAAATGTGTGAAGTCAGTTCGCTACGCCTTTAATTTGAATGGAGAAGTGGTCGGTTCAGTTACACCACAACGAGGACTACGCCAAGGTGATCCCTTATCGCCGTATTTATTTGTTATTTGTGCACATGGCCTCTCATCACTATTCAAATATCATATGGAGACGAGATGGATAACGGGCGTGCGTATAGCTCCACGCTGCCCCTTATCCCATCTATTTTTCATGGATGATAGTTTGATATTTTGTCGGGCAACGAGAGGAGGAGTGCGATCGTGTTGCGGTTCTATTGCGTAGCTATGAAAGAGCCTCGGGGCAACTCATAAACTTCGATAAATCAGCCATAACATTCATCCCAAACACAAATATGGAGGTAATAAATTATTTCAAGACCACATTCACCGCTCCGGTCGTGCAAGGCCATGATATGTATCTCGGCTGCCAACATTTTCCCTAAGGAGCAAACGGGTGCGCTTTGGTTATTTGAAAGATAGAATGAAGCGTATTGGGATGGGGAGTAAAGACATTCTTGGAAGGTGGAAAGAGGTACTTATCAAAGCCGATTACAATCTATCCCTACGTACGCAATGTCATGCTTTCGCATCCCACAAACCATATGTGAGGAAATTGAAGGTGCGTGCGGCGCTAATTTTTGGTGGGTTATGGAAGGTGGGAAAAAAAAGTTGCATTGGCTTAAATGGTCCGATTTATGCTACTAAAAGAATGGGTGGAATGGGCTTTCGAAAATTAAACGATTTTAACAAAGCTCTACTCGCTAAACAAATTTGGAGGATTATTCGCAACCTGGACAGCCTTGTGGCTAGAGTACTATGATATTATGGACGCCAAGTTGGGAGCTAAGCCATCATATATTTGGAGATCGATTTTATGGAGTAGGGAGCTACTAGACCAGGGAATGTCATGGAGAGTTGGGAATGGTTCTCAAATTCGAATATTCAAGGACCATTGGGTTAAAACTCAATAATAAATTGAGTCGCAATAGTGTTGACTTGGGGAGGAAGCCAAAGTAGAAGAAATCATTCAAGAGGATGGATGGAATGAACAGATTATTTAGAGGAATTTCGCCATTTATAGCCAATGAAATTCTTTGCATGCCTAAACCTCGATGAAATCGAGATGACTGAGATATTGGAAACACGACGCGAAAGGCCAAAAGACTCTCGGTGAGATCGGGATATAAAATGACGACTGGCTTCTTTCAGCCCCATTCGAATTGTTATTCCCAGGAGCTCGATAAATGGTGGAAATTCTTGTGGGCGCTTTCAATCCCCCCGAAAGTGCGTATATTTTGGTGGAAAGCGTCTCATAACGCGATAGCCACTAAGATCAATCTCCAAAAACATCACGTCTTTGGCGGAGGGAGGTTGCACATTATGTAACTCGAATATGGACACGACGACCCATTCGCTCTTTTATTGCAGGGCTATACGACATTTCTGGAAAGAGACTGAGTTTTGGAGTCACTTAAAGGCAAAAGGGGCCGGAGATTTAATTGATGTTGGCTTGTGGATGAGGAGAGAATTTGATAAGCACCAATTTGAGTACTTTGCATGTGACACATGGGCCATATGGAAAGAAAAGCAAAAATATGTTCATGATATGGACCAACAGGGGATGGCTACAAGATCTGGGATGGGCGGGGAAAGGCACAAAGACGTGACTAGCAATGTGGTACAAAGTAATGTCCAAATCAAGCAAGGTGGAGGAAACCACAATGGGTACTCTCGATTGGATGTTGATGCATGTCACAATGTGAAGGAAAATAAGTATGCAATGGGGGCATTTTGAGAGACTCGTAGAGCGGACGAATTCGATTGGCATTTGGATGGAGTGTTGAGAGTTTCGATTGTGTGCTCGAGGGAGAACGATGGCAATCAAAGAGGGATTGATTAGAGCTCGATCTGCAGTATGGGGCTGTTATGGTATATTCGGACTCTTTATTGGCGGTGCAAGCGATCACGGCCGTACGGGGAGGACCTAAGCTATCTTGGTATTCTCGATTCAAGAAATCTCTCGGCTTTTGGATGAAATGGGAGCGACAACCAAGTAAGCATGTGCGTAGAATTGCTAATCAAGTTTCTCATAGATTAGCTAGTTTTTATGCTTTTTCTTCTACGCTCTTTTTGTTGGGCCGATCTATGAAGATGCACCGCAATGGGTGAACGAAATTGTAACGGTGACAATTCTTTATCTTAATAAAGCTTTGTAATTTCCTCAAAAAAAAAAAAAAATCCACCGTACCTTTATCCTCAAATTAATTTTTTATCCTTGATGTGGAATTTGCTTCGCAAGGGCATATGCATTATAGCCTAATATAAAAATTTCATACTTTAGCATGCATATATTGGGATGAATATTTATTTTTAACTTAGTTTTCAAGCTTACGTACCACTATGTTGAGGACAACAGCTGAGGACAACATTACTGCTACCAATGTAAACTATAAGATGTGCACGAACTGGCCAATATTTTTTGTTGGGGTCCGCTGACGTAAAATCGGGTCCTCCTAAGTAAAGAGAACAAGTGTATTTTATCTCCTTTCTAATCAAAGTATATTTGATCTTCCTTCAAATTGGACCCACACAAATTTTATTTAATATGAGTTCTCACCAAATTCTTTATAACAAGGAATTCGGGGACAAAATGGAATCAAACGCATTGTTTTTTTAATTGATAGTCTAATTAATACACTACATACCATGAGTGCTAAGTGGTTCCGATCAAAAAAAATTAGTGCTAAGTGGTTAGGTTAGGGTGGCAACAGGCTATCAGAGTTAAATAAATAGTGAAAAGCAGCCCAATTCTAGGCCGGCGACCGCCATTACGCGTCAATATCATGAAATCCTAAGAGCAATACATATATAATTTTATTGCATTTCTCCATCAAGAAAATAAAGTAAACTCATAATATCGATAATTGCCCAAAAGTCACGTATATATGGCCCCCAAAAGTGGATAGGAATGGGAATGGGTGGGGACGGATTTGATATTGGACATACCATTCTAGTCCTCAAATCTCATTCCAAATAACCATTTCCCATTTTGGACATCTAGGACATGGATGAGAATCCCCGTTCTGGGATCATGGTCTCCGTTGGAAATCGGGTTCCCCATTTTGTATGTTTTAATGAAAAAAATTATAAAATAAATTACTTAAAATAGATAAAATAACATAATCAATACATAAAGGAAATAATGAGAACAATGTAAATTATAACTACTTAAAAGTTCAGTTTTTAAAATTAATAAAATAAATATTATAAATAGAATTAATATAATAATAAATAAATATAATATATATATATATTCGGGGAATGGGGATGGGGGCGGAAAATCACCGTTTTATCTAAACGGGGACAAGAATGGGGATGGCGGATATAAATACTATCCTCGTCCCATCTCCGATTCTAAAGAGATGGGGAATCACCATCCCCGTCCCATTCCCGAATTAATCGAGAATTTCCCGTCTCATGTTGCTCAGATACCAGCGGGAATAGTTCCCCATAGGGCTTTTGTCATCCCTAAGAGGGGAAGTTGAAAAAAGGGTTTGAGGTTTAATCGATTATATATATATATTAAATTATGTATATCGTATTTAAAATTATCCCTTTTTAGTACAATGGGGATATTGGGGGAGGGATACATACTTATATGGGATCGAACCTATGTCAATTGTCCTTACAACACAAGTTTTTACCACTGTAGCACAAAGTTGATAAAAGTTATTTCTTTTTTATGATTGCAAAGGGGTTTATTTGTAAAATAAAATAAAAATAAACCTTAATGGGTTATTTACCGTAACTAGAAAATATTTATACTCTTGAAATATAATTGATTATTATATAAGTAGAGTAAACCTAAGGGTGGATTTTGTTAAATTCAAGAGAAACATTATGAAAGAGAACAAAAGAGAAGAAAGTGGAATTCAATATAGAGGAAAAAAAAATAGGGTTTAATGATTGTACAATAGAGAAGATAATAAAATTCGTAGAGAGAGAAAAAAGACTATATAAAGGAAAACCTAATAAACTAGGAAATGCAATATAATTAATAATTAACATCCCCTCTCAAACTTAATATGTGGCTGCAAGAAGTATCGTGAGTTTCCCAACCAAAAAACGAAAATGCAAAAACGAGTGTGACTTGCTAAACAAATCGGTGATCCGTGAAAAAAAGAAACAAATGGCAAACCGATAGTACTATGATGCATGTGGCGGAGTGAGGTGCAGTCGATCTCAATATGCTTAGCCCTTTCATATAAAACAAAATTATGAGCAATCTGAATAGCACTCTTATTATCACAGTGCATAGGAGTAAAACCAGAAAGAGAAACACACATATATGCAAGTAGTCATCGTAACCAAATGATATCATAGTAGTGGATGTCATAGCTCGATATTCAGCTTCAATGGAGGAGCGAGAAACAATAACTTATTTCTTTCTCTTCCAAGAAATAAGGGAATATCAAGGAAAATACAAAATCTAAGTAGTAGACTTTTGTGCCATGAAGATAACGCAAAATACGAAGAAAGCTACTCAATGAACTCAAATAAGAGAAGAAACAAACTGACTAACAATGTGAACAACATATGCAATATCCGGACGTGTAATAGTGAGATAGACAAGGCTTCCAACAAGAGTCCGATATAATGTCGGATCGGTCAATGGTGTGCCATCCGAAGGAGAGTAATCTTGAACATTAAGTTAATGAGTATCAACAGCTTTAGTATCAATAAGACGAGTACGATCAAAATATTAGTTGCGTATTTATATCTTGTGAAATAAGATATCCCTTAGGAGAAGAAGCAACTTCAATACCCAAGAAATAACGTAAGGGAACCAAATCATTCATTTCAAATCGAGAATCTAATTCTGACTTCAACTTTGCAGTGCCATCAACATTATCACCAGTGATAATCATGTCATCAACATACAATCATACCAAATAAGACCAATAGAAATGCGTTTAATAAAGAGCGTTGATTCATGATTACTATAATGAAATCCAAGTGAAGAGATCACAACATAAACTTCTCAAAACTAGGCTCGTGGAGCCTGTTTAAGACCATATAAAACTTTCTTAAGCCAATAAACTTCCCCATGCTTGTGGACCATACTAGTATGAAGGACCAAACGAACCTATTCTTAAAGATCGCAATTCAAGAAGGCATTCTTAACATCCATTTGAGATATACGTCATCGACGAATAGATGCAACTGCAATAAGAGTATGTATAATGGTCATTTTTGCAACAATGGCAAATGTTTCCTCATAATCTAGGCCACACTGTTGAGAAAAACCTTTAGCGACCAATTGTGCTTTATACCGCTCAATTGACCCATCAGATTCAAATTTAAGTTTAAATACCCATCGTGAGACCTAACACTCTTACTTGGTGGAAGAGGTATTAACTCCCAAGTGTCAGTTTTATATAAAGCAGAAATATCCTTAACCATATCTTGTTGCCACAAAGGATCCTGCTTCTTTAATTATAAGATGAAGGCTTAAACATTTTGTGAATAGATGATAGAAATAATGTAAACGAAGTGGAATAAGAAGAATAAACAAAATCTGGCAGATGAGTTGACTTACGAGTAAGCTGAGGGTAGCAAGAAGGATGATCCAAACCTGAAGAAGTGTTGGAGAGGTCGTAGAAGAGGGCATAATAGAAATATCATGAGCTAAAGTACCAGTATCTGCAGGACTACTAGATGTATCATCAAAAAAAAGGATCAATATGAACAAGATTAGACTTAGACATAGTGGGAAAGTGAGAAGCAATAGAGAAGAAAGAAATATGCTCACGAAAGAATACATGACGAGATACATATAATTTTTGAGCAACAGAGTCAAAGCAGCAATACCCCTTTTGACCATCTCCATAACCTAAGAAAACACAAATAGCAGAATAAGAAATAGCTTGCTTCACTCCAATTGAGGATGAAGGACAAAACATATACAACCAAAGACTTGCAGGGGAGAATAATCTGGAGCGTAACCATATAACTTCTCATATGGTGACAAGCAAGAGATGTGTGATGAAGGAATTTTATTAATTAAATGGACAGCGGCAAGAATTGTTACCCCCCAAAGTTCAGCTGGAACAGAGGTAGATAATAAAAGAGAACGGATAGTTTCCAAGATGTGCGGATGCTTTCTGCCAGCAACACCATTTTGCTATGAAGTATCATTACAAGAAGTTTGGTGTATACTGTCATATAAAGCAAGTTGTTGAAGTCATTATAAGTGTATTGTCCACCCAAATCACAACGAAAACACTTTATCAATGCTCAATATTGAGTTTTGACAAGTGCACGAAAAGTAGTATAAATGGCTAGAAAATTATAGCGACGTTTCATAAGATAAACCCAATAATATTGAGTATAATCATCAATGAACGAAACATAATAACGGGACCCTCCTTTTGGTGGAAGTTGGAGAAGTCCCAACACATCATAATGAATTAAATCAAATAGTGCAACAGAAAAAGATTCACTTTTATTGAACGGTAAGGTAGAAAATTTTGCCAGATTGCAGCCACTACATTCAAAATTATCATGAGTTTGCAAATTTCATAATGCCCTTGAAGAAACTAAATATTTTAACTGAGAGGATTAAACATGATTGAAAAGAGAATGCCATAAATAAAATTAGACGAGGACTGACTCATACGACAAGAAGACAAATCAATACTAGAAGTTGTTGCAACTGCTGATACTTTTAGCTCATCCAAAATATACAACTCTCTGTCGATGGCCTATACCAACCAGCCTCTTAGTGTGTGGATCCTGCATATAACAAGAAGTAGGACAAAAAGAAACTGAGTAACCAAAATCACATAACTGACCGACTAAAACAAGGTTTAGTGTGAGATTAGGAATATGATAAACATTAGGAAAAGACAAGTCGATGTAATAACGGAACCAACTCTTGCTAATGGTATAGGGGTGCCATCTGCAGTCATGGCTGACATAAAAAGCATAGGAAAAAAAAAAGAGATAAAGGATAAAGAGTCAGGGCACATATGACTAGATGTTCCAGAGTCTAACACCTAGACGGAGGAAGATGTACCTGAAGGACTTCGAGATGACAAACCTAAGTCAGGACACATATGACTAGATGCTCCAGAGTCTAACACCCAGATGGAGGCATATGTACCTGAAGGACTTCGGGATGACAAACCTGAGGCAGACATAGCATATGGTTGTGTGGTAAGGAACTTCTGAAACTGTTCAGCAAGAGAGTCTATCATAGGACTAGCAGATGGCATGGCTCCAACCCCAACAGAATCGTATGGGGCAAAATTGATGTCATGTGAGGTTGTGGAGGTCGAAAACCATGTTGTTGCAGTGGGGAAATGAAAACGGCTTTGAATTTTGAGATGGTTGTTGCATTATCCAATTTAACAACTTAGGACATTGAGCCTTCCAATGCCCTGGTTGTCTACAAAAACTGCACTCACTAAACTCAGCTTTTGCAAGATGCTTATTAGGGTAACCTTGACCTGAGCATGTAGGAGCTGCCAAAACAGACGAGCTAGGTGTAGATAAAATTCCTTTTCCCACATAAGATTTATGACGTATTTGTTGGCCGTAACGGAATTGCTCAATCACAAAAATTGATTTTATGTGATCCAAGCAATCCGGAATAGGATCTTGAATCATAATGCGTATTAACATGAATTAATTAATTTGTACAAACAAAAAAAGAATAGGATTACCCTTGTAGCGTGCTTTCAAAAACTTTTGCAGAAACTCCACGCTCCAAACCTTCAAGCCTTCTTCTGTTCTCCAAGAACTCAAGAAGATGCACAAAATCTCTCTTGTGTGTGTGGGCACAAAATGATCGATAGATGTTATTAAGTAGGGAGAAGAAATAATTAACTATGAAAACTTTTGCTGAAGGAAAGTATTACTTTAGGTAATATTCTGATTGGCAAATCAAATCATATTGATTGGCAAATCATATGATTATTTTCTTTCCAAAATTATCTCAATCACCCACTTGATTAATTACACCGCACTAATAAATTATAACTCTTAAAATTTATTCCTGTTCTTTTCTAGAGCCACCAAAGGGACTGATCGGACCCAATTAGACTAAGCTACAATAAACTAAGTTTGATTCAATCAACTCTTGATCAATCAAAATAATTTATTAATCTTATTCCACTCCATTAAAGGGATAAGATTGCACTCGTAATCTAATTGAAATTATCAAGCCAATAATTAAATCCTCGATTGCCATCGCATCATGAATTCAACAACAAATGTCGAATTATCGAGCTCGATTCTACTTGTCCATTAGAAGAACACATGAGATCATGATCATGCCTATTAAATAGGTGACGATTCCTTATTGTGAATATATGTTCCTTGTTATTTCACTTTAATTCCCAAAGCATCGAGATATTGATCATCAATTTAATCTCACTCATTGATGCCTCAAAGAACTTTAAGTTAGTAATCAAAGTTCATTGCCCACTCGATTAAGGTGTCACGTCACGATAATCAAGTGAAATTAAATATATATTGGTCAATTAAATATTTAATTTCACGTGGTCCACCCAATACATTTAGAAAATGCATTAACAATTTTATTACCAAAGTCAAGATAAACTTCAATAAAATTGAGACGATCTTACAAAATAAATTGTCCATATTTATTTACCGATCGTGGACTTTAATTCTTTGAATTGAATTATAAATTGAATCTTTCGTGTTTAACAACTTAAACACTCAATTTATAATATCAAACAATTCATGGACATATGCAAGCTCAATATATATAAAAATAATATTTTATTCAAAATGTCAATTACATAATAATTTACTCGTAGGCACAATACTACCAACATTCTCCCACTTGCCCTAGAGTAAATGAGACATGTCTAGTACACCCATACTTTCAATATGCCCCTCAAAACTTCTAGTGTTAGGAATTTTATTGTTTAGATTTTGATGAATGCCATGTAAAACTTAGAATAGAAAGTTGGCTCCCAATTCTTGCTTTGTAATGTATTGTAACAATTAGAGTGGCCAAGCCGAGTTAAGTCGCCTACGCTCCAACTTGCAAGAAGACAAAATCAAGGCTTGAAGGAAAACTCTGTGTGAGACAAATTTAGTACACAAAGAAAAGCAGACAGAACTCGATCGTGAAGAAGCGGTGAGATGCACTGAGTGGAACATCATCAAGTCAACTCAAAGAGAAGCCAAGTCTCAAGTCAAGTGACATAAGAGTCATCCAATGATTGGAAGCGACTCTAAGTCACCTGGGAAAGCGAGGAAATGCGATCAAGTCGAGATAATCGAAAAAGAACCGTTGCTGCGTAAATCAAGAGATTTACTTAAACAAGTAATATCTCCATACTACCTTTCTTGGAGTGCTCGAGTCCCCGTCGAGCGTGCAAAGAAATGAACCAATGGGAAGCACTACACCGTGTCGAACTCGAAAAGGTAATAAAACATTTCATACGAGGAAATGGCAATTCCAAGAAGTGCAAACCAACGATCGCAAAGTGATTTTCAAAAATGAGCCTATCTCTTCAACGGGCAAATTTTTGAAAGTTCACTATAAAAGGCTGAGGAGTTTGAATGGAGAAAAAAATGCGTGGATGACACACACGTGAGATATACAAGCTTATCAAAATTGAAATATTCTCAATCCTCAAGCCTACATCTCGAAGGACATCAATCCAACACTTACCCGTGAAGGAAAGAGAACTTCAATCGATTGAAGAGGAAACTATCGAAAACAAGGGGTCTACACTCCAAGAAGGATTGTAGAAAGGTTCAAGGTGAACCAAGTCTTAAGCGTTTGGAGGGCTTCGTGATCAAATCCAAAGTGCTTGAGCAAGTGAGTCAGTAGCAAGGCAGCTGCCCGCCTGTGAAGAAGGCGAGTCGAGTCGTCGAGAAGCCACCGAGTGATCAAGGCGTCTCGGCATCGAGTCCCAAAGGATCAAGTCGGCCGTTGTGATCAAGACTTGTATCTGACTGTTACCACTTTGTAAACCGATCATTACTTAGTGGATTCCTCCAGGAGTTGGAGAAGAGAGGAGTAGAAGAATTACCCCATCTTCGAACCTCTATAAAAACTTTATTTGTGTCATTTACTTTACAAAAGATTTAAATATCTGCACTTTTAATTGCTTATATCTCATTGATAAATTTGCTATCCATCGATAATCTATAAGTACTAAATCAAGTTATAAAAACTTGCTTAAACAAACTTAAGGGTGTTAAGTCTTCCGCTGAAAACAAAACCACAAAATGAGTCAAATTATAGCCAACAAATTGAGTTACTCTACTAATGTACTCAAATGAAATCATTGAGAGGTTAACTCTCTTGAGTGACTAATTCGATTGTCCATCAAGGACACAATGTGTAGAACTCAGAGATTTAAAAGGCCTAAATCGAAAATTTGGTAAGGTTTATTCAACCCCCCTTCTAAACCTTACACTTACACCCCTTGGGACCTACAAGTGGTATCGAGCGGTTGGTTCATTGAACCCTCCGCAGTTCTTGAACTAGATCTCCAAACTTTTCAAAAGTCTCTTTAGTACTTAAACTTTCAAAACTCTTTTCTATCATTAAAAGTTATAATCATGGAAGCAAATCTAACACGCATTCCTATGTTCACTATTGAAGAATTTGATGATTGGAAAATTCGTATGCGGGCTCATCTATCAAAGATTACATGATGAGATGTGGATAGTGATAGAAGATGGGCCTCGCAAATATTAAAGGTGAACACAAACAGCACGAAGAGTTGCACCAAGGGGAAGAAGATGCGACCTGGACGATCATGGTTGAAAAACCAAGAACTGAGTGGACAAATGATGACAGAAAAAGATACAACCTGGACAATATAGCCAAGGATATTCTCTACAAAACCTTGGACAAAGCCATGTTCAACAAGGTGAAATCTTGCAAAACGGCTAAGGAAATGCTGGGACAAACCGACATTGATTTGTGAAGGCTCGAGCAAATCAAAGAAAACAAACTTTCAAAAAGGGTCAGTACAAAAATTTGAGAACTTTAAAATGATCTCGGGAAAACCTGGATCAACTGGATGCTCGATTTACGTAAAATCACAAATGAGTCACATCTACACTTGGAAAGGAATATACGAGAAGAAATGTGTATGAAGATCCTGAAAAGTCTTCGGTGAATGGGAGATGAAGGTCATGGCACCGAGACATTCCATGGACCTATCAAAGACATCCAACCATGAGTTATTCTCGGACCTCAAAGCCTATGAGTTTGAGCCGAGAAGGAAAGACCCGAGGAAGAGACAATTTGTACCCAAAACAAAATGCTTTCTAGTTGTCAAAGATGGAAGGAGAGTCAAGTCAAAGAGGCAATTGACCCGGAAGAAATAGCCCTAATGGTTAAAAGATTTAACAAGTTCTTTAACAAGAACTACAAGAGAGGAAAGGGTGAATCCTCCGGAAGACACTCGGCTCCTCCAAATCAAGGGATGATAGGCCAACCAAGAGGACGATCATCAACAAGTTGAGTATCAAAGGGTGACAACTCAAGAATAGAAAGAGAGTGAGCAAAAGGTGAATATCTATGTTGGAATTGTAGACAACCAGGTCACTATGCCATTGATCGCTCATATCCTCGTAGTCAACAAGTGCGAAACGAAGAAGAAAGAAAGGTCTTGAGAAAGAAGACAAGAGAAGAAAAAGGCAATGATGGTCTGCAGAGACTGAGAGACAGCCAAGTCAAGAGAGACAAATGACTCGAGAGAAAACGAAGCTAACTACTCAAGTGACTCGAAGAAGAAGCCTTGATCCGCTTAATGGCCAAAGAACAAGATCAAGAAGATGAGGTACAATCTAACTCAACAAGCTCGGACACTAGTGATAGTGATCGTGACACACACACTTCATCACCCACGATCTTTATGATTCATTAGGCAAAATGATGAAAGATTTTGAGCACATTAAAACCTCACACACACTATTGAATGAGGAAAACAAATTTACTCAAAAGTCAAAACTCAAAGCCGACTAAGGAGCCGAGTACTCTAAGTCAAATAGGCCGATGAGAATAAGAGTTTAAAGGTGAAAATGCTAAATTAATAAGCGAAAATTGTGCTATAGAAAAGAGGAGAATGACCTCAAAAATGTTATTGCCTCATTCACTAAGGCATCTAAATCATTGGATGATCTTATTATGAGTCAAAAAGAATGTGGAGACAAGACAGCTTAGATTTAATTCCTTTGTGCCATGTCAAACCTCAAGAGTAATTTTGGAAAAAGGATCTTCAAGTCATGAAGAGTCCGAAAAATCCAAAACTCTAAATGATGCACACACTTTCAATCCAAAGCACAATACTAAGCGAACCGGCCTTGGTTACAAAGGAAAAGGAAAATGTGGCCGATTGAGAGTCTTTGAAAGGACAATGAGAAGAGATTCACCGAGTCCTCAAAGACTCCAAAAAAATACTCTGTAAAGAAGAAGCGAGCTACCAAAAATCCCAGAAAACTCATAAAAGAAATACATATGATGGGAATGGTAGAAAATATCCAAGCCAAGTCGGAATAATGTGAACTATCACTAGACTTATGGAATACAAGCCCAAATGGCAAAGGCCTAGAACTCAACAAAGGCCATTCCAAAAGCATAAGAGCTTTCATCAAAGACACATATGCACCTAGGCACTACACTCAAAGACACCACAATTACCCAAGAAAGGCAATTGCTAAAACACATATGCAGGCATACTGAGACAAAAGAGACAAAGTATGAACCTGGACTCCCCAAGCAATTTGCCAGGATTGATTATGATTATGGCACCGACGATGGCAACCTCTTAGAGTCAAATCATTTGGCTATAGGTTGGTTGGATCATCTTATAATTCTAACCCCTCAGACCCGCACAAGAATGGGTACCTAAAACTTAATTTCCTTGATTGCGAGTTCAAGGAATGCAGAAAGTGCCAAGGAACCTAGTACATGGATAGCGGTCATTCCGGACATATATGACAGAAATAAGAGAAATCTGTCAAAATTCAAGGAAGTCAAAGGAGCCAAAGTCATATTTGGAGGAAATGAAGCTCCTGGTGAAATAAGAGGCATTGGATCCATCCGGAGGAATGGTTTAGAAATCACGATGTTGCATATGTTGAAGGACTAAACTTCAATTTACTAAGCATTAGTCAACTCTGCGACAAGGGCTACAATGTTGGATTCAACATGGGAATATGCCAAATCAAAAATGTTGAATCTAATGAAGTTGTCTTTGCAAGGATGCGGCAGAAAAAATATGTATGTAGTGGATTGGTCAACCGCAACACCCAAAGACTGTCTACTAGCAAAGAGCACAAATTAATCAAGTTGGGCACAAAAAGCCGAGTCATCCAATTTCAAAACGATTAATAAGCTAGCAAGAAGTCATCTTGTGGAAGGACTTCCAGGACTCGATATACAAGAAGGAGAGTATATGTGATGCATGTCGAAGGAAAACAAATCAAGTCGTCGTTCCAAGAAAAGACTTGCCCATCCTCAACAAGAATATTGCATCCGCTTCATATGGATCTATTTGGCCCATGGAACCAAAGAAGCATAAGTGGAAAGAAATACACCTTGGTGGTAGTAGATGACTACTCAAGATATACATGGACAATATTCATGTGCAAGAAGAAAGAAACTCTACAAAAGCTACCACAAATTGATGAAGAGGATACAAAATGAGAAGAGTCAAACCATTATCAAAATAAGATCGGATAGAGGAATAACCGAGTTTGTCAATGGAATAATAACTCGATCTTGTGTTGAGAATGGTATTGGTCATGAACTATCACCGCAAGACTCCACAAAGAAAATGGAGTTGCGAAAAGAAGAAAAACCCTCAAAGAAGCAAGGACCATGTTAGGTGACGGGGTTACCAAAAAGGTTTTGGTGAAGCAATCAACACACCTGCTACACCCAAAACAGATGTATGATAAATAGGCGGTGACAAAGACTCCCTATGAGATCCGGAAAGAAAACCAAATGTTGCATATTTCCAGATATTTGGATGTAAATGCTTCATCCACAATAATGGCAAAGATAACCTAAAGGCTTTTGATGCTAAAGTCAAAGAGGTATCTTCTTAGATACTCAAATGAAAGCAAAGCCTACAGAATACTCAACAAAAGAACTATGGTTACGGAAGAATCCATTCATGTAGTATTCGATGAGCCAAACATAAATGGAGAAGACATTGAAGAGTCACCGATAAGGTGAAACATCCAACCTTACGAGAAGAGTCCCTATGTCAAGCAAGCAGGATTATCAATTCGAAAGAAGATGAAATAGTGAATCTCAAAAGCGGTGGAAAATCTGCAATTTGAACGATCACGAGAGAGCTGACCCGCAGAAGAATACAAACGTACCGCAAGTCGATCAATCCAGCTAACTAACTTACTTCAACTCTGACGTAAGATGGCCGAGAGACCATCCACGAACTTGTCATTGGAGACATGAGAGAAGGTGTCAAGACAAGATCGAACTCAACAAGAAGCAATGTTCACATGCTTCATCTCGCAGATAGAGCCCAAAGATGTGTCACAAGCATTGGATGACACACATTGGATTCAAGCTATGCAAGAAGAGTGAATCAGTTTGAGAGAAATAAAGTATGGGAATTAGTACAAAGACCCATACATCAAAATGTTATTGGAACCAAATGGGTATTCGAAATAAGATGAACGAGGAAGGCTCTGTGGTAAGAAACAAAGCAAGATTGGTGGCCAAAGGATATTGCCAAGAAGAAGGAATAGATTTTGATGAAACATTTGCTCCTGTAGCAAGATTGGAAGCTATAAGGATGTTTCTTGCCTATGCGACTCACAAAAATTTCATTGTATATCAAATGGATGTAAAAAGTGCATTCTGAATGGTTTATTGGAAGAAGAAGTGTATGTTGAACAACCTCCAGGATTTGAGCGAGAAGACTCTTGGAGACAAAGTGTACAAACTCAAGAAAGCCCTGTATGGATTGAAACAGGCACCCAAAGCATGGTATGATACCCCGTCACAATTTCTAAATCGAAAATGGATTCACTAAAGGAAAAGTGGATAGAACACTTTTCGAATTCAAGACAAGAAGAGTATACTTGCTTGTTCAAATATATGTGGATGACATCATTTTTGGATCCACTAACAAAGAGTCTGTGTGAAAAATTCTCAAACCTCATGCAAAGTAAATTTGAAATGAGCATGATGGGAGAGCGACATTTTTCCTTGGACTTCAAGTGAAACAATTGAAGGATGGAACTTTCATAAGTCAAACAAAATACACCAGAGATTTAATGAAGAAATTTGGTATGGAGGAGAAGTCTTCAAAAATACCAATGAACACATCACCAAAATGGACATGGACGCAGATGGCAAGCCTCAGAGACCAAACAAGATACTGAGCACTTATTGGATCATCGCTTATCTCACACGCCTAGCAGGCCGTACATCACCTTTGTCAGAGTGTATGTGCAAGATTTCAATCTGCTCCAAAAGAGAGCCATATGATCTGACTAAGAGAATATTGAGATACTTAAAAGGAAACCAAGAAGTAGGGCTATGGTATCCAAAGGAATGTGGATTCAAGCTAATTGGCTATTCGACTCGACTATCTTTGGATGCAGAGTGGGCAGAGAAAAGTACTTCAGGCACATGTCAAATGCTTGGAAACAGACTAATTTCCTGGTTTAGCAAGAAGAAAACTCAATAGCCACCTCTACAAAATGAGGCGAGAATACATAGGCGGGCAAACAAGCTGTTATGTGCCCAAGTCCTATGGATGAGACAAAGAAATGAGAGATTATGAAATTGAAGAAAAAGAAATTCCAATCATGTGTGATAACACAAGTGCCATTGCAATCACTCAAAATCTGTGTTGCACTCAAGAACAAAACATATAGATGTCGATATCATTTCATAAGAGATCATGTTGAAAAGAAGGACATTATCTTGGAATATATCTCAACCGATAAGCAACTAGCCGACATCTTCACAAAACCATTATGTGAGTCAAGATTTGAAGAACTCAAACATGAGTTGGGGCTAATTGAGCTAAGTTCGAGACACGTAAGAATCAAAGAAAAGAAATGAAACAGAAAGAAGGTGAAAAAGAGTGAAAACAAAAACTAGCTCAAGAATCACCAGATCGGAAAAGTCAAATATACCAAGTCACCGATAATTTGAGTCACTAAGAGAAATGTGAGAAGCGAGTTAAATCGCCTAAGAGATAAGTTGAATAACTTATGAGCAAAGTGACAAAACGCAAATGTTTTTGACTTAGCGGAATGTTCTTAGAGACACGCGTCAAAGATAATGATGATGTGTACAGACATAAAGCCGCACACCAAGCCTATGATTGGATATAAATGCTACCGCATTAAATACGAGACATGAATCGCTTCAATATGCGTCGAAATCAAGCCGTTGATTTCGATCACGATTCAAAACCGCCTGGCACGCCCTTTCATAAACCATATTTAAACCATTTTTCGTCCGTTTCTCTCTCACACTTCTAAAACCTGCTCAATCTCTCTCAAAAAGCAAAGGCAAACACTCTCGAAACCCTATCAAACTTCAAATCTATTTCGAACTTTTCTTGAAATTATTCTCGAGAAATGGCACCAACATATGACTTTACCAAGTTGGGAAAACAAATCCACACCGGTTCGACCGTGGATTTTAATGCGAATGGTGGTCCGACGACACCCTGGTGAAGAAAATCGCGGAGAAGCTAGAAACGGCAGATGAAACCGTTTCTAACACTGGAGTATCCTATGACCTATGTGGAGGAGGTCGCACAATTCTACGTGAATGCCGAGATTCACGACGAAGGAATCAAGTCATCTGCTCACGGGAAGCAATGACTATCACAGCCAAGGATTTGGTGAATATTGCTCACTACCAACAGAGGAGCATCCGAGATCAAAGAGGCTGATGTAAACTTGGGCGACGCATGGAAAGAAATAGCCAAGTCCGACGTTGCGACAAAATAATATACACAAAGAAAACAAGAGATCTGCTGAAGGAAGATTATCACAAATTGTTGGACATTGTTGCCAAGTGTATCGACATCAAATTTGGCAGCTTTGACCAACTGTCAAAAGGCAAAATTGACTGTGATGGCTGCAATAATCGAAGAAAAGAAGATAAACCGGGCTGAGTTTATCTACAAAGCAGACTCTGCCAAAACGTGGGAAACAAGTCCTTCAAAGAAGATGGGTCATTTGGAGGATCCCCGGGATATGGCCTAGTGATTGGCCGGCTATTGGAGGTGAAAGGAGTACCTCTTAGACATGGGAAAGCTTTCCATGTTAACAAGAGGATGTTCGAGCTAATCTCTCCGTGCTCGAAGCGTGCATACGCCAAGAGAGTCGACACCGGTGAGGGGGAATCACCGATCCGAAGACACAAATTTGCTTCCTCTCCAACTAAAGAAAGCCCCCGCAGCTACCAAGAAGTCACCGCCTGCCCTGCAAAGAAAGAAAACCAAACATGCACTCCGCCCCTGCAGCAGTGAGTCACCGCCTGCAAAAGTGTCACCGCCCTGCAGCCGGGCCGAGAAGGACTCACAAATTCCTTCTCTCGATCGTCAAAAAGAGGAGGTCGACAAACCTAGACGGCCAGCTCCTCGGAAACAAACACAAGCACCGCCCCACCGCCCAAGACTCGAGAGGACACCGTCTCTCGAACTGTAAATCCCTCCGGTACAAACCAAGAGACGAAGAAGACTTGTAAAGCAATCCGAACAGAGAAACCACCAGTCACGGCTACTCGGCTAGCACAAATACCGGAGACTATCGGAGAAGTAGAGTCTCCGGATGTAATTGATGAAACGAATGACCAAGTCTGCAAGGTGATCGCAGAGGCAACCTCAAGACACAAAAGTAGCTCACACAAATGAAACTCAAGAAGAACCAGCCCAAGCGGATAGTGATGTAATGATCCTATCTCCACCTTACCCGGACATCCAAAATCGTCTGCGTGAGTGGAGAAAATGGAAGTTGAGCAAGTCAAGGGAACAGTTCCTACGGCCAATTCATAGAAGAAGAAGAGGAACTCGCTAAATTTCCTTGATTATCTACTCGCATCTCTGGCTCTAGATGAAGACAAATCTGCATGAATATTCTCGCATCTACAAGGACAAGGAGAGAAAAGCAAGTCAAAGAAGCAAGCACGAGAAAAGGCAAGTATCGCCGATCTCCCACCTACGTAACACTTCCATCCTCTCCTTGATGTCTTCTCCGAAAGTGACGAGGAACTGGAGAATGTCCCGCCACGTAAGAATTGCGGATCGCAGCAAGCATTGCGTGAATCAAGAATCCTTCACGAGCAAAGACCGATGGAGGGACCAGGAGAGTCCTCGAACACAAATGAAATCGATCCAATGGGAGTGGTTCAAGAAATAGCCACGATGTTGCCGCTACCACTTCCCCAAATGACTCGGAAGAAGGCAATAAGGAGATGGCGATGAAACCGGGCTAGTGGGGACCCCACGAGCCAACCCCTATTGAAGGTGTGCCACCACCGCCCCAACGGCCGAACCATCAACTCGCAACAGCCGGGGTTTGGAGACGAGTGACCCCACTCCAAGTCACTCACCGGTGCTCCACCGAGGGGAAACTCCTCCACCGCAGGCAAGGTCGGAGGATGCTTGCAGATGACTCCACAAGGAATGTAGGAGGCGAAGCAAAGAAAACTCAAACACAAGAAGAACAAAGCAAGTTGCCATCAACGAAGCTCGAGACATTGAGACTGCTCACCGAGGTGCCAACAGCTCTGGGGCTAATGACGCCGCTAGCGATGCAAATGAGGCACGGAAGGAATGTACCGGGAGTTAACACTGGCGATGAAAGCGCAATCCATGGGGTTGAGACTCCAATGGATGCCATCGCGAAGACCCTAAGACAGTGACCGACACCAAGCGAAAGGAAGACCAAGGCCTGCCTCGGCAGCAGAGAGACTCGCCGGAGGAAATGAAGGCCTACGGAGGTTGAGACTTCCCGGGTAACACAAACAAGTAGAGAACATCCCTCCCGCAACCATCGATCCATCTCGAGAAGGAGATCGCGCACTTCATGATTCCCGGACAACCCCGATGTCACCTTTCTCGGGATCGAGGAGGCGAAGAGGAAGCCGAGTCAACTCCCATGACAAATCCAAAAGACTCACCATGCGGATGTTCCAGCACGAGCAAGTCGATCCCAAGACTACTCGTCGACCTTTAATTTTGATGATGAGCCACCAATGGAAATCTCATCATCGTCCGATGACGCTCGATAAGGCCGAGGACCAGTCTACTCAAAAGGAGAAATCACCGAGACCAACGGTTTGTTAAGATACCGAGGCTCGGCAAGCCGAGTCTCCATCGCACCACAAAACCCAAAACCAGACCATCGCTCCGGCTCCTCAAGCTACAAAATGGATCGATTCCCGAAGAACTTCACGTCCACCGCTTATCATCGAACAAATCCCGGATGGCGGTGATGAATCCTTTGTGAATCTTTCCCATTCTCACCGGAGATACCGAACTCCACGAAGAGTCGAAAATGAGCAAGCACGCTACCACGCACCAGCTCTGTTTTTCACTCAGCACCATTGTTCCAAATAGACTTCGATTTCGACGGCAGATGGCCATCACCGCCGCAAAAGAATCACCAAGTACGAGAAGTGTTCAAGGCACTCTTTGGTCAAGTTGAAAAGATGGAGAGGCATCGAGCCTCCTTGATATGCGCCGGACAACAGAGATGCCAACCTTACAACCGACTTGAGAGGCATCACAATCGGATAAGGGAATGGTGGCAACAAAGAAAATCAATGCGTGTGGAACAGGTGAGATACTTCGACAATTATTCAACAAGTCGTGGTGTGGAGAGTCAAAATGTTGACGCGAAAAACGGTGGGAACACATTGAACATATGCACGAAGCTCACACCGCCGAGATCAAGTCTGCCGTGAGCGTAATGCAAATGATATACAGCGTTTGGAAGAACACATGACAAGAAAATTCAGCCTTCTCATGGCCGAGATGAAGCCGATTTCAGCAGAATCCAACGCTACTTCGATCAATTCCGTGGCAAAGATACAACGCAGCAAGAGACTTGAAGCAAAATTCAACCATCGAAGACTTCGACTTCATGCTTGCCAAAGATGTTCCCTGGGGTTCCTCTATCCTTTGATGATGCCAAAAAGGGGAAGAGGAATACCTTAAAGCAAAGAAAAATCTGAGCAATGACAAGGAACAAATGAGAAGGGAAAATCACCGAGGAAATTTTGAAATCAAGAAAGGAAAATCTCATTTGAGGGGGAAGGATCAAAGAATATGACCTTGATGATTGCACAAACCCCCAACAGGGTCCTTTCACACCGACATTATAAGCAAAGAACTCCCATGACTCGCCACTCCAACACTCTGCTTTGTATCTATGGGCCGAGAAGAGAAAAGAAATTGAAGCGAGGGATGAAGGAGGTGGAAGGAAGAATGGATGCCAGGTGATGAACATTCTGAGAACATGGAGGCATTCCAGGTTGACAGAGACACGTATGCCATTTCGATGTCGGGACAGAGCCAAGATCGCTTGGACGAATTCAAAACGCTCGAATCAAGGTTATTTTGAAAATTTGTCCTTGGCTCAAGCTTGGGATCTCTTGGGAAAAGGGTCTCACACTATGTGAAGAAGGCGACAGCAGCAATGAACAACCGCGCAATACTGCCGGTCACTCCGCCGGGCACTCACCGAAAGCAAGCCCCAAAGGCAAAAGATACGCCCGCAGGTAGAAAGAAGCGGCAAGTGAGGAAGAAGCTTCGACCTAGGCCTCGCCCAAGAATATTGAATACGTAGATCCGGAAAGAAAGGAGGGATCTATCGGGCTGGCTTGACCATGTGGCGAACTTGCAAGTGGCCAAAACCAACGCCGAGTATGCAAGAAGGATAGAAGAAAAAACAAGAGACAAACTCAAATGGCGGGAGAGACAGGAAAGAATAAGGAGAGATGAAGCTGCCAGGAAGGCATATGAAGAAAAAAGAAGGCAAATGACGACGAAAGAAGAGAAGAAGAGAAGAAGATGCTGATCAAGATGAAAGAAGGAGACAGAAAGGAGATGAAGATGAAGTTTGTTTGTCCAACCCTTCGTGTATTTTATATGTAAATACATACAATGTAAGTCTTCGTAATAATGCCATAAATTTTTTTAGACAATTACATACTCGATACACCTTGTAAACAAATTGTGTTAAGTACAAGAATGATATGATCAATAAAAAGATTGATTATGCGCATACATTCTATGTAAATACACTATCTCAGTATGTATCTTTGTTATTTGCATCTTTGTATGATTTAAGTTTTGGCATCATCAAAAAGGGGGAAATTGTTAGGAATTTTATTGTTTAGATTTTGATGAATGCCATGTAAAACTTAGAATAGAAAGTTGGCTCCCCAATTCTTGCTTTGTAATGTATTGTAACAATTAGAGTGGCCAAGCCGAGTTAAGTCGCCTACGCTCCAACTTGCAAGAAGACAAATCAAGGCTTGAAGGAAAACTCACGAGACAAAATTGAGTACAATAAAGAAAAGCGACAGAACTCGATCAAGAAGCAACAGATGCACAGTGGAACATCACTGTCAACTCAAAGAGGCCAAGTCTCAAGTCAAGTGACAAAGAGTCATCCAATGATTGGAAGTCGACTCTAAGTCACCTGGGAAAGCGAGGAAATGCAATCAAGTCGAGATAATCGAAAAAGAACCGTTGCGTAAATCAAGAGATTTACTTAAACAAGTAATATCTCCATACTACCTTTCTTGGAGTGCTCGGTCCCGAAGCGTGCAAAGAAATGAACCAATGGGAAGCACTACACCGTGTCGAACTCGAAAAGGTAATAAAACATTTCATACGAGGAAATGGCAATTCCAAGAAGTGCAAACCAACGATCGCAAAGTGATTTTCAAAAATGAGCCTATCTCTTCAACGGGCAAATTTTTGAAAGTTCACTATAAAAGGCCGAGGAGTTTGAATGGAGAAAAAATGCGTGGATGACACACACGTGAGATATACAAGCTTATCAAAATTGAAATATTCTCAATCCTCAAGCCTACATCTCGAAGGACATCAATCCAACACTTACCCGTGAAGGAAAGAGAACTTCAATCGCCTGAAGAGGAAACTATCGAAAAAGGGGTCTACACTCCAAGAAGGATTGTAGAAAGGTTCAAGGCCGAACCAAGTCTTAAGCGTTTGGAGGGCTTCGTGATCAAATCCAAAGTGCTTGAGCAAGTGAGTCAGAGTAGCAAGCGCAAATGCCTGTGAAGAAGCCGAGTCGTCGATGCGAAGCCACCGAGTGATCAAGGCGTCTCGATCGAGTCCCAAAGGATCAAGTCGGTGTTGTGATCAAGACTTGTATCCGGACTGCTACCACTTTGTAAACCGATCATTACTTAGTGGATTCCTCCGGGAGTTGGAGAAGAGAGGAGTAGAAGAATTACCCCATCTTCGAACCTCTATAAAAACTTTATCATGTCATTTACTTTACAAACATTTAAATATCTCGCACTTTTAATTGCTTATATCTCACGATAAATTTGCTATCCATCTCGATAATCTATAAGTACTAAATCAAGCTGTAAAACTTGCTTAAACAAACTTAAGGGTGTTAAGTCTTCCAATAAAACAAAACCACAAACTGAAATCAAATTATAGCCAACAAATGAGTTACTCTACTAATGGCAAACCGAAATCTGTTGAGAGGTTAACTCTCTTGAGTGACTAATTCGATCATGTCCATCAAGGACACAACTGTGTAGAACTCAGAGATTTAAAAGGCCCTAAATCGAAAATTTGGTAAGGTTTATTCAACCCCCCTTCTAAACCTTACACTTACACCCTTGGGACCTACATCTAGTTGGTAAACTTTTAGTAAAGGGGTCAACAAGATTTTCTCGCAGATGCTATCTTGCTTACTAACACATCTCCTCATTGAACGATATCCCCGACAAGGTGATACTTTCGTTCTATGTGTTTTCCACGTTGATGGCTTCCGGTTCTCTTTGCGTTTGCCACATCGCACCACCGTTGTCACAAGACAATGTAATGGCTTGCGATGCGATGGAACCACCTCAATGCTTAGCAGAAAGTTCCTCACCCACATGGCTTCTTTGGCCGCTTCACAAGCCGCCACATATTCCGCCTCCATTGTGGAATCAAAATACATGATTGCTTGATACTCCTCAAAATGACAAAGACCACCACCCAAAGTAAACACCGACGCCGATGTGGACTTACGAGTGTCCCTATCACCGAAAATTAGAATCGCATAACCCACGGGCACCAAATCAGAGTGAATAAACTAGCATATATCCTCTAGTTCTGCGAAGATACTTGAGTATATGCTTTTGCTGACTATCCAAAGGTTAACTCGTCCTGGATTTGACCGATATCTACCGACAATTCCAACAAAGATAACAGATATCCGGTCGGGTACACAAAGATAGCATACATGAGGCTTCCTACAGTGAGGCATAAGAACCTTCTTCATGTATTCCACTTCACTAGAGTCTTAGGGCAATGCTCCCGTGACAAGTGAATTCCATGTTTGAAAGGTGTTTGGCCTTTCTTGAATTTTGCATAGAAAACCTCTCCAAGATCTTATCAATGTATGAAGCTTGGGATAAAGCAATCCGCTTGTTCTTCCTATCTCGAAAGATGCGGATTCCTAGAACATAACTTGCTTCTCCCAAGTCCTTCGTATCAAACATTGTGCAAACCAAGATTTAGCCGATGTTAACATTCCTATGTCATTCCCAATGAGCAGAATGTCATCCACATACAGTACGAGAAAAGTCACCTTGTTGTCTTTAATTTTCTTATAGACACAAGGCTCATCAAGATTTTGATCAAAACCATAACTCTTTACAGCTTGATCAAATTTAATATTCCAAGACCTAGACGCCTGTTTAAGTCCATAAATGGACTTTTTCAGTTTGCATACTCTATGCTCTTGACCCTTTTGGATAAAACCATCTGGTTGCATCATATATATGCACTCGTCAAGACTTCCATTAAGGAAAGCTGTCTTGACATCCATTTGCCACACCTCATAATCAAAATGAGCTGCAATGGACAAGAGGATCCGAATAGACTTCAAAGATGGCCCGCACAGAGAAGGTTTCTTCGTAATCAATTCCTTCTCGTTGGGTAAAACCCTTAGCGACCCAGTCTAGCTTTATAGGTTTCTACCTTTCCGTCTATCCCTCTCTTTCTTTTGTAAACCCATTTACACCATATGGGTTTTACCCCATTAAGCAAGTCTACAAGATCCCATTTTGTTATTATACATAGATTTCATTTTTGAATCCATAGCACTCCTCCAATGATCAACGCCTATATCCTCCATAGCTTCTTTATACGAAGTGGGATCCTCCTCTTGTTCAAAGGAGACCGCCTCGAAAGACTCTCCATAGAGCAAGAATCTAGAGGGTGGTCTCGATGACTCTCCCACTACGCCTAACCGGTGGAGGCTCTTAGATGATTGGAATTGGTTCTGGTTCTCCCACTAACTCTTGTTCACGATGCTCCTCATTCTAATCTTCAGCACCTAGAGGTGTCGAACAATGGGAACACGATCTCCTTCCATCTCGGTATTGGAGATCTAGTAGGTACAAGGTGGAGCCTCTGTTTGTCTCCCACTAGATCCAAATACCAACGACGATAAAAATGTGAATTCAAATTGAGTAGGTTCGATGCGGATCTCCGAATAGATGAATTGGGAAGGTTTTCCTCATCTCTTCCAAAAGGACCTTACTCTTTGATTCACGTTCTTCTATATATCTATCCTCTAAAAAAGGTTGCATTTGTACCGACAAATACCTTTTTATCCCGAGGACTATAGAAGTAATATCCTCTTGTTCCCTAAGGATAACCTATAAAAATGCATACCTCCGATCTTGATTCCATCTTTTCCATCTTTCCCTTAAGCACGTGTGCAGACATCCCCATATCCTGATATGTCTTAGATTGGGCTTACGCCTATTCCACAATTCCAGGGGTGTCTTAGGGACAGATTTAGAAGAACCATATTCAATAAGTATATCGGTTTGTATAGCATATCCCCAAAAGGATGTAGCAAGAGTAGAGAAGCCAATGATAGATCTCGACCATGTCTAACAAGGTCCTGTTTCTCCTTTCGAGACACCATTCTCGCTGGGAGTACTGTGCGCTCAATCGGGATAAAATCCCATTTTCTCGATAAGTATGTTCTAAAGTCGTTGGATAGATACTCTCCACCTCGATCCGATCGAAGTATCTTTATGCTCTTACCTAATTGCTTTTCGGCTTGATTCAAATTCCTTGAATTTCTCAAGTGTTTCGGACTTTGCGAGCCATTAGGTAAACATAACCGTGATCGAGAGTAATCATCAAAGTGAAAGTGATGAAATACTCATATCCACCTCTAGCTTGGACACTAATGGGTCCACATACATCGAGTGTACTAATTCCAAGACTTGTTTGGCCCTAAGCCCTTTAGAAGTAAAGGACCTCTTAGTCATTTTACCTTCCGCACAAGATTCACATAACTTGGCGGGGATTCTACCTTTAAATCACTTAACGGACCATCCCTTACTAGTCTTTGAATCCTATCAAGGTTAATATGACCAAGTCTTAGGTGCCACAAATAAGTCTCATTAGTAGGAGATAACTTCATGCGTTTGTTAGATGTAGTGTGATGCAATGAGTCACGAAAGGTTTCAAAGTATACAAATCGTTATTCACATGTCCCTTACAAATAAGAGCTTTATTCAAGGTAATATCAACCGCCATCGGTGAGAAATGGACATAATATCCTTGTTTAAACAATAAAGCAACATAAATTAAATTTCTAGTAATATCCGGGACATAATAACAATTCTTCAAAACCAAATATTTATTATTGCTAAAATAAAGATAAACTACTCCAACAACGCTTTGCAGACACCACACCTCCCGTGCCAACCCCGAGAGTATGTTCCCCTTCATTGAGCTCCTGGTTACTTGGAACCCCGCAATTATTGCGGATATGATTAGTGGCTCCAGAGTCTACTATCCAAGTATCCGTAGAATCAACCACTAAACATGACTCAATAAAAGAAAACTCACCATCACCTTGCTTTTTAGAAGCTGTATTTCGGACGCTTTCTCTTCCAGTGACCCTTCTCCCCACAATTGAAGCACTTCCCCTTAGCTTACCATATGTCTTAGCTTTTCTTAGCCTTTTTTTGTGAGCCCTTCTTATCGGACTTTTTCCTCTTATTCCCTCCATTGCCTTTCGGCTTGAAAGAGGATGGTCCAACGAAATAACAAAAAGGCATCACCACTCTTGGTCTTTAAAACATTCTCGATTTTGGAGCTCTTTCATCACTCTGGCCAGGACATGTTAAGCTTGTTCATATTATAACTAACTTTGAACTCGCGAGAACATCTCCGGAGATTCTCCAAAGCCATGCCAACCTGAGTCTCCGATTTGATATCGCCCCCTAAAACCTCACCACGTTGAATCGAGCGATCAATGCAAGCATATGATCTCTCACGGGCGTCCCTGCATTTCATGCGCATGTTCATTATGTAGACCTAATGGCCGCTTGGCGGGCCGCGTCCTTGGTGCTCAAACATTTCCCGAGGCTTTCCATGATTTCAAAGAGTAAGACTCATACTGATGTTTCTCACGCAACACATTTGAGATAGATCCCAAAATGTAGCAAATGGGCCATCTCATCGATGAGTCCACTTATCATAAGCCTCCTTTTGTTCGGCCGAGACTCCGCAGCCGGAAATAGTGGGACATGGTTCATTAGCACAAATTTTAGCTTCTCCGCAGTGAGAACAATCATGAGATTTCTTTTCCAATCAATGTAATTTTCTCCAACTAGTTGATTTTTTAGATAGTATCATGGATGCAAATGAATGAGCAGACATTTTCTGAAATATAAAATTCAAAATAAAATGAGCTTGCATACAACAAAAAGAATTTCATATATGATGCATGAGAAAAGCATGAATAGACCCAAAACTACTACAATATGGCGATAACCTAAAACCCCAAAATCTTAAACATATTCCTCTATAGGAGAAATAAATGTGATTTATGGTTAGTTGAACCCTCCCACTAAATTCAATATATCTAGCAACTCTTGCAATATTAATTTAGTACCGCATAATTTGGCCATCATTGACATCGTTTGGATATTCTATAGGAATTCCCCACGGTGTCTTTGATTTAAGTGCATAACCTCTATATTGATTATTTCTAAGTACCAAATTAATTACGTCACCTATAAGGTAATCATAATTAATTAAAACTTAAAAATTGTTCACCATAAAAATGGACCCATTCTAATAACCGAAACAATGTAGCCCTCCTATAGGAGACCAATAACATTGGCACGAGCCAAACATATATTCTTACTAATGGGCTAATAGAGGAGAGAGACCGTGGGCTCACTAAAATAGTGCACCCTCTCTCACTTAATATTTTTAACTATTGGTTTTTAGAAAAATTAATAATTCCCAACCAAGGTTTTTAAAAAAAAAATGGTCCAATTATTAATCACAATATAAATTTTCTAATCTAATTAAAAATTAGAAGAGAAAATAGATATTAAAACTATGCATGATAATATAGTACCTAGAAATGTATATATGCGATCTATATGGCATGCTATATGAATGACATTTAATTCAAAAAATAATTAAAGCAATAATTAAAAACAAGAACAAATTTATGGCCCCCTAGACACAAAATTACAAATTAATCAAAGTCCAATTGAGCCACAACCCGACCCAATTCTTCAATTTCCATTTGCAAGAGTGTCCAGCCCAATTGAACTCTTTCAAAAACTTCCTTGAAAAAATTGGCCCAAATGAAGCCCATGAGCCCAATCAAATGAGAAGTCTCTGCAGCTTGCATCCAAAGTTGAAAACACCATCAATATTGATTTGAAACTAGCAGCCCTAAGCCACTTGACCCATTCCAGCCGCCCAATTTCCAGAATAATCCTTTCCTTTTTCCTTTTTTTATATTATAATATGTAAATCTGGAAAATTTGGGCGTCTTCTTCCCGTTCACACCGCCGCCGCCGTCAAATCTAAACAACCGCCAGACTGTCATCTTGCCAAGGGAAGAAGGGAGCAACCATCACGGGCTCACTACGCTGCCATAGCACCACCACAACAAGGTTGCTGTCAGTCCACGGCCAAGCTCTCGCCACCGATCGAGACCGCCACCACCGATTTCGTCCAGGTAGTCCAGACGGTCCTCTTGCCGGCGATTTCCGCTGCGGTTGCCTCAGGGAACCTCCTCGAGCGTGAGAAGACATTCACGGTGTAAGAGAAAACGTCTAGCCCAAGTTCACTGCTTGTGCGTCATCATTAATGGCGGATTCTTAAAATATTTCCAGCCGGGTCCTCGAAGTTTTTGGGAAGATGCAAATCAACCCCAGATTTGCAAGCAAGCCTCCAGAGACAAATTACACACAAAAACAAATCCTATTTCTATGTGCAATAATTCAAAGCCCACCCCTTTTGCTACTATTAGAAAATATATAAATAGCACGACTCGACTACAAACCCTTTTTAAAACGTATAACTTTTTTTTTTTTTCATTTGCTATTTACATATGTTATATTTTACATAAGTGTTTTCAAAAGTTATATACGGTACGAATTCCTACATATAACGCAAATGTGCCAAACCAAAATGAACCTAAAAACAAGCCCGACAGTGCGTCATCCATATCCATGACCCTCAAAACTTGACGAAGCTCCAACATTGCCCAAGAAGCTAACAGCTCGTGTATTGTCATGCTCACCGCAATGCATGAACTACATGAAAAAGCTCGATAAAGAAAAATCATGCATGTCAAAAGAATAATGATGTTTTTCCAACATGTAATGCTAGCTTGTAAAATCCATGAATCGAAATACTTTTCTCAAATCATTTTCTTTCATTTGGGCCCCCGACCCAACTACTACGCACCTAAAAGAGCTCTCGCACACAAAGAATAATCAAATGGCCAATAATATCGCATGATGGATCTACGTGTGGACCATCCTCCCGCTCATGGCCCGCCCAAGTGGTCCCTACTGCGTCCCTCAGGTCCGTCAAGAAGATCCCACCCCCCGCAGCTGCCACACATAGGTACTCACAAATGGACCATCCTCCCGCGACCCACCAAGAGCCCATCTCCTATCTAATGCTATGTGTTCACCAAAAGATCCCACTTGCTATACCTAAATATATATCATAAGCATGCTCAAAGATGCCGGTGCTATAGCAAGCGCTGGTCAAGAAACATCTATTTTCTTCCGAAAAATATTTTCGTGCATGCGAACATCCTCTTGAATATGCATGCACATGCAAATGCTTGTGAATGGCATGTTCAATGGCTCACCAAGACCATATCGCAACATCATACAAGCCAATTATAACATATAATATCCACGTATATTCCACAAGATACCACAACCATATATAACACAATCAATTCAAACAATACTATGTTCATGCATTACATTACGATTGCGATGGATTTTTACTTACCTTGCCTTGTCTGCCTTACTTATCGTTCGTTAATCGAACTTCCAAATCTTAGGTGTGAAGGATCCAGAACAATATAAGGGGTTAATTTATGAAGTTGACTAAATTATATGGGAAGCTTCGATCTCTCTTAGAATTGACATATTAATTTATTTATAGCTATAGGGTTTTTATATCAATTTAAAGCACCAAGAAGATTTGATACTACTCTCAGTATTTGCTCCCGTTGAATTCAAGCCTAATTCATGTTAAGAATTTTCTTAACTCTCCACCCTATTAAAACGGGTTTTGTAAAAAGCTAAAAGTTACAATTTGCTACTAGTAATTTAGTAAATACGTATCTACCACTATACTATTTAGTAATTTAGAGATGAGCAAGAGCATCTAGTAAACATCTACGTATTTACCAAACGAGATACAATATTTAAATAATTTAGTATAGTGCTTGAGAAAATAGATGACACCAAAAATTAGGAAACAAGATAGAGACATACGTGAAAATATATATATTATATCTAAGTGATATATAGTGCTTGGGTGGAATATATATATATATATATATATATATTGTTAGAATTCTATTGTTTAGATTTTGATGAATGCCATGTAAAACTTAGAATAGAAAGTTGGCTCCCCAATTCTTGCTTTGAAATGTATTAACCGGCCAAGCCGAGTTAAGTCGGCCACGCTCCAACTTGCAAGAAGACAATCAAGGCTTGAAAAAAACTCACGTGAGATAAATGAGTACAACAAAGAAGAGCAGACAGAACTCGATCAAGAAGCGGTGAGATGCAAACAGTGGAACATCACCAAGTCAACTCAAGAGAAGCCAAGTCTCAAGTCAAGTGACAAGAGTCATCCATGATTGGAAGTCGACTCTAAGTCACCCGGGAAAGCGAGGAAATGCAAAAGTCGAGATAATCGTAAAAGAACCGTTGCCGTAAATCAAGAGATTTACTTAAACAAGTAATATCTCCATACTACCTTTCTTGGAGTGCTCACCCCGTGGAAGCGTGCAAAAGAAATGAACCAATGGGAAGCACTACACCGTGTCGAACTCGAAAAGGTGATAAAACATTTCATACGAGGAAATGGCAATTCCAAGAATCGCATACCAACGATCGCAAAGTGATTTTCAAAAATGAGCCTATCTCTTCAACGGGCAAATTTTTGAAAGTTCACTATAAAAGGCCGAGGAGTTTGTTTGAAAAAAAAAAGGATGAATGACACACGTGAGATATACAAGCTTATCAATAATCAAACATTCTCAATCCTCAAGCCTACATCTCAAGTACATCAATCCAACACTTACCTGTGAAGAAAAGAGAACTTCAATCGCTTGAAGAGGAAAATATCGAAAACAAGGGGTCTACATTCCAAGAAGGATTGTAGAAAGGTTCAAGGTGAACCAAGTCTTAAGCTTTTGGAGGGCTTCGTGATCAAATCCAAAGTGCTTGAGCAAGTGAGTCAGTAGTAGCAAGGCAAACGCCTGTGAAGAAGCCGAGTCGCACGAGAGAAGCCACCGAGTGATCAAGGCGTCTCGGGATCGAGTCCCAAAGGATCAAGTCGGCCGTTGTGATCAAGACTTGTATCCGGACTCATTACCACTTTGTAAACCGATCATTACTTAGTGGATTCCTCCAGAGTTGGAGAAGAGAGGAGTAAAAGAATTACCCCATCTTCGAACCTCTATAAAAACTTTATCGTCATTTACATTTCAAAGATTTAAATTTCGCACTTTTAATTGCTTATATCTGTGATAAATTTGCTATCCATTTGATAATCTATAAGTACTAAATCAAGTCAGAAAAACTTGCTTAATCAAACTTAAGGGTGTTAAGTCTTCCAATAAAACAAAACCACAACAGTCAATTTATAGCCAACAATTTGAGTTACTTCTATTAATGTACTTCAAATTTGGAGTCTTTGAGAGATTAACTCTCTTGAGTGACTAATTCGATCGTCCATCAAGGACACAAATTGTAGAACACTCGTAGATTTAAAAAGGCCTAAATCGAAAAAGATACAACCTGGACAATGTAGCCAAGGATATTCTCTACAAAACCTTGGACAAAGCCATGTTCAATAAAGTGAAATCTTGCAAAACGCTAAGGAAATGGGACAAACCGACATTGATTTGTGAAGGCTCGTGAGCAAATCAAAGAAAACAAACTATCGGTGGTCAGACAAAAATTTGAGAATTTTAAAATGATCCCGAGGAGAAAACCTGGATCAACCGGACGCTTTCGGTTTACGTAAATCACAAATGAGTCTCTACACTTGGAAAGGAATATACACAGAAGAAATGTGTATGAAGATCCTAAAAGTCTTCCAAAATGAATGGGAAATGAAGGTCATGGCAAAGAGACACTCCATGGACCTATCTAAGACATCCAATCATGAGTTATTCTCGCCTCAAAAGCCTACGAGTTTGAGCCGAGAAGGAAAGACCAGAAGAGACAGCTTGTACCCAAAACAAATGCTCTAGTTGTCAAAGATGGAAGAAGAGTCGAGGTCAAAGAGGCAATTGACCCGAAGAAATAGCCCTAATGGTTAAAAGATTTAACAAATTCTTTAACAAGAACTACAAGAGAGGAAAGGGTGAATCCTCCGAAGACACTCGGCTCCCTCCAAATCAAGGGATGATAGGCCAACCAAGAGGACGGATCATCAACAAGCCGAGTATCAAAGGGTCGACAACTCAAGAATAGAAAGAGCTGTTCAAAAGGCTTAATATCTATGTTGGAATTGTAGACAACCAGGTCACTATGCCATTGATCGCTCATATCCTCGTAGTCAACAAGTACGAAACGAAGAAGAAAAGAAAGGTCTTCGAGAGAAAGAAGACAAGAGAAGAAAAAGGCAATGATGGCTCACAGAGATCAGAGACAAAGTCAAGAGAGACACTGACTCGAGAGAGCAAGAAGTTTAACTACTCAAGTGACTCGAAGAAGAAGCCTTGATCCGCTTAATGGCCAAAGAACAAGATCAAGAAGATGAGGTACAATCTAACTCAACAAGCTCGGATACTAGTGATAGTGATCGTGACACACACACTTCATCACCCACTCGATCTTTATGATTCATTAGGCAAAATGATGAAAGATTTTGAGCACATTAAAACCTCACACACACTATTGAATGAGGAAAACACCTACTCAAAAACCAAACTCAAAGTCGACTAAGAGCCGAGTACTCTAAGTCAAATAGCCGATGAGAATAAAAGTTTAAAGGCTGAAAATGCTAAATTAATAAAGAGAAATTGCCGCTATAGAAAAGAGGGAGAATGACCTCAAAAATGTTATTGCCTCATTCACTAAGGCATCTAAATCATTGAATGATCTTATTATGAGTCAAAGAGAATGTGGAGACAAGACAGCTTAGATTTAATTCCTTTGTGCCATGTCAAACCTCAAGAGTAATTTTGGAAAAAGGATCTTCAAGTCATGAAGAGTCCGAAAAATCCAAAACTCTAAATGATGCACACACTTTCAATCCAAAGCACAATACTAAGCAAACTGCCTTGGTTACAAAGGAAAAGGAAAACAACCGGTTGAGAGTCTTTGAAAGGACAACCGAGAAGAGATTCACCGAGTCCTCAAAGGACTCCAAACAGAAAATACTCAGAAAAGAAGAAGCGAGCTACCAAAACCCCTTAAAACTCATAAAAGAAATACATATGATGGGAATGGTAGAAAATATCCAAGCCAAGTCGATCGAACAATGTGAACTATCGGCCTAGACTTATGGAATACAAGCCCAAATGGCAAAGGCCTAGAACTCAACAAAGGCCATTCCAAAAGCATAAGAGCTTTCATCAAAGACACATATGCACCTAGGCACTACACTCAAAGACACCACAATTACCCAAGAAAGGCAATTGCTAAAACACATATGCAGCATACACACAAAAGAGACAACCAGATGAACCTAGGCTCCCAAGCAATTTGCCAGGATTGATTATGATTATGGCACCGATAGATGGCAACCTCTTAGAGTCAAATCATTTGGCTATAGGTTGGTTGGATCATCTTATAATTCTAACCCCTCGGACCTGCACAAGAATGGGTACCTAAAACTTAATTTCCTTGATTGCGGGTTCAAGGAATGAGTGCCAAGGAACCTGGTACATGGATAGTGGTCATTCCCGGACACATGACAGAAATAAGAGAAATCACAAAATTCAAGGAAGTCAAAGGAGCAAAAGTCATATTTGGAGGAAATGAAGCTCCTGGTGAAATAAGAGGCACGGATCCATCAAAAGAAATGGTTTAGAAATCACAGATGTTGCATATGTTGAAGGACTAAACTTCAATTTACTAAGCATCATCCAACTCTGCGACAAGGGCTACAATGTTGGATTCAACATGGGAATATGCCAAATCAAAAATGTTGAATCTAATGAAGTTGTCTTTGCAAGGATGTAGAAAAAAAAATATGTATATAGTGGATTGGTCAACGCAACACCCAAAGACTGCCTACTAGCAAAGAGCACAAATTGAATCAAGTTGTTAGGCACAAAAAGCCGAGTCACCCGAACTTCAAAACAATTAATAAGCTAGCAAGAAGTCATCTTGTAGAAGGACTTCCGGACTCGATATACAAGAAGGAAAGTATATGTGATGCATGTCGAAGGAAAACAAATCAAGTCGTCATTCAAAGAAAAGACATGCCCATCCTCAACAAGAATATTGCATCCGCTTCATATGGATCTATTTGGCCCAAAGGAACCAACAAGCATAAGTGGAAAGAAATACACCTTGGTGGTAGTAGATGACTACTCAAGATATACATGGACAATATTCATGTGCAAGAAGAAAGAAACTCTACAAAAGCTACCACAAATGATGAAGAGAATACAAAATGAGAAGAGTCAAACCATTATCAAAATAAGATCGATAGAGGAACCGAGTTTGTCAATGGAATAATAACTCAAGATCTTGATTGAGAATGGTATTGGTCATGAACTATCACCGCAAGGACTCCACAAGAGAATGGAGTTGCGAGAAAGAAGGAAAATGCAGAACCCCGGAAGCAAAGAAGGACCATGTTAGGCCAGGCAGGTTACCAAAAAGATTTTGGGTCAAGCAATCAACACATCCTCGCTACACCCAAAACAGATGATGTATGATAAATAGGCGGTGACAAAGACTCCCTATGAGATCCGGATCGAAGAAAACCAAATGTTGCATATTTCAGGATATTTGGATGTAAATGCTTCATCCACAATAATGGCAAAGACAACCTAAAGGCTTTTGATGCTAAAGTCGATGAGGTATCTTCTTAGATACTCACCAAAAGCAAAGCCTACGAATACTCAACAAAAGAACTATGGTTACAGAAGAATCCATTCATGTAGTATTCGATGAGCCAAACATAAATGGAAAAGACATTGAAGAGTCACCGATAAGTGAAACATCCAACCTCACGAAGAATCCCTATCTTTGAAGTCAAGCGGGGATTATCAATTCGAAGAAGATGAGATAGCTGAATCTCAAAAACAATCGAAAATCTGCATGAGTGATCACGAGAGAGCCGACCCAAAGAACACAAACCGCAAGTCGATCAATCCACTAACTTACTTCAACCTGACGTAAGATGGCCGAGAGACCATCCACCGATCTTGTCATTGGAGACATGAGAGAAGGTGTCAAGACAAGATCGAACTCAACAAGAAGCAATGTTCACATGCTTCATCTCGCAGATAGAGCCCAAAGATGTGTCACAAGCATTGGATGACACACATTGGATTCAAGCTATGCAAGAAGAGTCAATCGTTTGAGAGAAATAAAGTATGGGAATTAGTACAAAGACCCATACATCAAAATGTTATTGGAACTAAATGGGTATTCGAAATAAGATGAACGAGGAAGGCTTTATGGTAAGAAACAAAGCAAGATTGGTAGCCAAAGGATATTGCCAAGAAGAAGGAATAGATTTTGATGAAACATTTGCTCTGTAGCAAGATTGGAAGCTATAAGGATGTTTCTTGCCTATCTTTGCTCACAAAAATTTCACCGTATATCAAATGGATGTAAAAAGTGCATTCCTAAATGGATTATTGGAAGAAGAAGTGTATGTTGAACAACCTCCGTGGATTTGAGCGAAGACTCTTGGAGACAAGGTATACAAACTCAAGAAAGCCCTGTATGGATTGAAACAGGCACCCGAGAGCATGGTATGATACCCCCGTCACAATTCCTAATCGAAAATGGATTCACTAAAGGAAAAGTAGATAGAACACTTTTCGTAAATTCAAGACAAGAAAGAGTATCTTTGCTTGTTCAAATATATGTGGATGACATCATTTTTGGATCCACTAACAAAGAGTCGTGTGAAAAATTCTCAAACCTCATGCAAAGTAAATTTGAAATGAGCATGATGGGAGAGTCGACATTCTTCCTTGGACTTCAAGTGAAACAATGAAGGATGGAACCTTCATAAGTCAAACAAAATACACCGAGATTTAATGAAGAAATTTGGTATGGAGGAGAAGTCTTCTCAGAAAATACCAATGAACACATCACCAAAATGGACATGGATGCGGATGGCAAGCCTCAGTAGATCAAACAAGATACAAAGCACTTATTGGATCATCGCTCTATCTCACAATGGCTAGGTGCCGGACATCACCTTTGTTTGTAGGTGTATGTGCAAGATTTCAATCTGCTCCAAAAGAGAGCCATATGACTGCAGCTAAGAGAATATTGAGATGCTTAAAAGGAAACCAAGAAGTAGGGCTATGGTATCCAAAGGAAGGTGGATTCAAGCTAATTGGCTATTCGACTCTGACTATCTTTGGATGCAGAGTGGAGTGACAGAAAAGTACTTCAGGCACATGTCAAATGCTTGGAAAGCAGTTAATTTCTGGTTTAGCAAGAAGCAAAACTCAATAGCCACTTCTACAAAATGAGGTAGAATACATAGGCATGCGGCAAACAGCCCAAGTCCTATGGATGAGACAAAGAATGAGAGATTATGAAGTTGAAGAAAAAGAAATTCCAATCATGTGTGATAACACAAGTGCAATTGCAATCACTCAAAATCCCGTGTTGCACTCAAGAACAAAACATATAGATGTCGATATCATTTCATAAGAGATCATGTTGAAAAGAAGGACATTATCTTGGAATATATCTCAACCGATAAGCAACTAGGCATCTTCACAAAACCATTATGTGAGTCAAGATTTGAAGAACTCAAACATGAGTTGGGGCTAATTGAGCTAAGCCGAGACACGTAAGAATCAAAGAAAAGAAATGGAACAGAAAGAAGGTGAAAAAGAGTTGAAAACAAAAATTAGCTCGAAGAATCACCAGACGGAAAAGTCACTATACCAAGTCACCGATAAATGAGTCACTAAGAGAAATGTGAGAAGCGAGTTAAATCGGCTAAGAGATAAGTTGAATAACTTATGAGCAAAGAGACAAAAACGCAAATGTTTTTGACTTAGCAGAATGTTTTAAGAGACACGCCAGTCGGTGTGTACGCATAAAGTGAACACCAAGCCTATGATTGGATATAAATGCTTTGCCGCATTAAATACGAGACATGAATCGCTCAATATGCGTGCGAAATCCAAGCCGTTGATTTCGATCACGATTCAAAACCGTCTGCGCACGCCCTTTCATAAACCATATTTAAACCATTTTTCGTCCGTTTCTCTCTCACACTTCTAAAAACTGTTCAATCTCTCTCTCAAAAAAGCAAAGGCAAATACTCTCGAAACCCTATCAACCTTCAAATCAAATTTCGAACTTTTCCTTGAAATTATTCTCGAGAAATGGCACCAACGTATAACTTTACCAAGTTGGGAAAACAAATCCACACCGGTTCGACCGTGATTTCGACGGAATGGTGAAGCGGGGGTCCGACGACACCCTGGTGAAGAAAATCGCGGAGAAGTTAGAAACGCCAGGATCAAACCGTTTCTAACATCGAGTATCCTATGACCTATGTGGAGGAGGTCGCACAATTCTACGTGAATGCCGAGATTCACGATGAAGGAATCAAGTCATCTGTTCATGGGAAGCAATGACTATCACCGCCAAGGATTTGGTCAATATTGCTCACTACCAAACAGAGGAGCATCCGAGATCAAAGAGGCTGATGTAAACTTGGGCCGACGCATGGAAAGAAATAGCCAAGTCCGACGTTGTTTGACAAAATAATATACACAAACAAACAAGAGATCAGCTGGCCAAGGAGGATTATCACAAACCGTTGGACATAGTTGCCAAATGCATCGACATCAAATTTGGCGACTTTGACCAACACAAAGGCAAAATTGATTGTGATGGCTGCAATAATCGAAGAAAAGAAGATAAATCAAATGAGTTTATCTCACAAACCGCTCTAACGCTGGGAACAAGTCCTTCAAAGAAGATGGGTCATTTGGAGGATCTCTCGGGATATGGCCTGTGATTGGCCGGCTATTGGAGGTGAAAGGAGTACCTCTTAGACATGGGAAGGCCTTCCATGTTAACAAGAGGATGTTCGGTGCTAATCTCTCTCGGTGCTCGAGAAGCGGCGTACGCCAAGAGAGCCGACACCAAATGAGGGGAATCACCGACCAAGACATAGCCGCCTCTCCAACCAAGAAGAAAGCGCCCGCAGCTACCAAGAAGTCTCACGCCCTCTGCAAAGAAAGAAAACCAAACATGCTCCCGCCCCGCAGCAGAGTCACCCGCCTGGCCAAGCCGTGTCACCCCCCTGCAGCTAGCCGGTCGAGAAGGACTCACAAATTCCTTCTCGATCGTCAAAAAGAGGAGATCGACAAACCTAGACGGCCACCTCCTCGAAACAAACACAAGCACCGCCCCGACCGCCCAAGACTCGAGAGGACACCGTCTCGAACCGAAATCCCTCTCGGTACAAACTAAGAGACGTAGAAGACTTGTAAAGCAATCCGAACAGAGAAACCAAATTGAGTCGCCTACTCGCTAGCACAAATACCGGAGACTATCAAGAAGTAGAGTCTCCGGATGTAGTTGATGAAACAGCCAAGTCTCTTTGAAGGTGATCGTGAGAGGCAACCCGAAGACACAAACTGTAGCTCATACACCGAGCACAAGAAGAACCAGCCCAAGCGGATAGTGATGTAATGATCCTATCTCCACCTTACCCGCACATCCAAAATCGTCTGCGTGAGTGGAGAAAATGGAAGTTGAGCAAGTCAAGGAACAGTTCCAACGGCCCGAATTCATAGAAGAAGAAGAGGAATCGCTAAATTTCCTCGATTATCTACTTTGTGCTCCCACTTAGATGAAGACAACTGCATGGATATTCTCGCAGATCTACAAGGACAAGGAGAGAGAAAAGCAAGTCAAGAAGCCGAAGCACGCGAAAAGGCAAGTATCGCCTCTATCTCCTAAGACCACGTAACACTTCCATCCTCTCCTTGATGTCTTCTCGAAAGTGACGAGGAACCGTAGAATGCCGCCGCCCACGACGTAAGAATTGCGGATGATGCAAAAGCATTGCATGAATCAAGAATCCTTCACGAGCAAAGACCGATGGAGGGACCAGGAGAGTCCTCCGAACACACGGTGAAATCGATCCAATGGGAGTGGTTCAAAGAAATAGCCACCGATGTTCGCTTTACCACTTCCCCACTCACCAAGAAGGCAATAAGGAGATGGCGATGAAATCGGGCTAGTGGGGACCCCAAATCGAGCCAACCCCTATTGAAGGTGTGCCACCACCGCCCCAACGGCCGAACCATCAATTGCAATGTATGGGAGTTTGGAGACGAGTGACCCCACTCCAAGTCACTCACCGGGTGCTCCACTCGAGGGGAAACTCCTCCACCGCAGCGAAGGTCGGAGGATGTTTGCGAGATGACTCCACAAAGAATGTAGGAGGCGAAGCAAAGAAAACTCAAACGCAAGAAGAACAACAAGTTGCCATCAACGAAGCTCGACATTGAGACTGTCTCACCGAGGTGCCAACTACGAAGGCTAATGCGGCTAATGACGCCGGTCGATGCAACAGGCAGGAAGGAATGTACCCGAGTTAACACTGGGCGATGAAAGCGCAATCCATGGGGTTGAGACTCCAATGGATGCCATCGTAGAAGACCCTAAGACAAATGACACATCGCGAAAGGAAGACCAGTCTCGCAGCAAAGAGAGACCGCCGGAGGAAATGAAGGCCCACGGGAGGTTGAGACTTCCCGGGTAACACAAACAAGTAGAGAACATCCCTCCCGCAACCATCGATCCATCCGAAAAGGAGATCGAGCGCACTTCATGATTCCCAGGACAACCCCGATGTCACCTTTCCGGGATCGGGCGGCGAAGAAAGAAGCCGAGTCAACCCCATGACAAATCCAAAAGACTCACCAAGGATGTTCCAGGCACGAGCAAGTCGATCCCAAGACTACTCGTCGACCTTTAATTTTGATGATGAGCCACCAATGGAAATCTCATCATCGCCTGATGACGCTCGATAAGGCCGAGGACCGCTACTCAAAAGGAGAAATCACCGAGACCAACGAAGTCGTTAAGACAACGAGGCTCAAAGCAAGCCGAGTCCATCGCACCACAAAACCCACCAACCAAATACCACCGCTCCGGCTCCTCAAGCTACAAATGGATCGATTCCCAAAAGAACTTCACGCCCACCGCTTATCATCGAACAAATCCCGGATGGCGGTGATGAATCCTTTGTGGAATCTTTCCCTTTCTCACCGGAGATACGAACTCCACGAAGAGTCGAAATGAGCAAGCACGCTATCACGGACTACTCCTCTGTTTTTCACTCGTGCACCATTGTTCCAAATAGACTTCGATTTCGACGTAGATGGCCATCACCGCAAGAAGAATCACCAAGTACGAGAAGTGTTCAAGGCACTCTTTGCTAAAGTTGAAAAGATGGAGAGGCATCGTGCCTCCTCGGATATGCGCCCGGACAACAGAGATGCCAACCTTACAGGTGACTTGAGAGGCATCACAAACAGATAAGGGAATGGTGGCAACAAAGATCAATCAATGCGTGTGGAACAGGTGAGATACTTCAGACAATTATTCAACAAGTCTGCTGGTGTGGAGAGTGAAAATGTTGATGCGAAAACTAAGTCTGCGGAACACATTGAACATATGCACGAAGCTCACACTGCCGAGATCAAGTCAGCTGCGTGAGCAGTAATGCAAATGATATACAGCGTTTGGAAGAACACATGACAAGAAAATTCAGCCTTCTCATGGCTGAGATGAAGCTGATTTCAAGAGAAATCCAACGCTACTCGATCTGAATTCCGTGCGGCATACAACGCAGCAGACTTGAAGCAAAATTCAACCATCGAAGACTCGACTTCATGCTTGCCAAAGATGTTCCCTGGGGTTCCTCTATCCTTTGATGATGCCAAAAAGGGGAAAGAGGAATACCTTAAAGCAAAAAAATCAAGTCAAAAGAAAGGAGCAACACAAGGAACAATGAGAAGGGAAAATCACCGAGGAAATTTTTGAAATCAAGAAAGGAAAATCTGCTGAGGGGGAAGGATCAAAGAATATGACCTTGATGATTGCACAAACCCCCAACAGGGTCCCACACAAATGGTGACATTATAAGCGAAGAAACTCCCGTGACTCTGCCACTCCAACACTGTTGTATATATGGCCGAGAAGAGAAAAGAAATTGAAGCGAGGGATGAAGGAGGTGGAAGGAAGAATGGATGCCAGGGTGATGAACATTTTGAAAGAACACGGAGGCATTCCAGTTGACAGAGACATGTATGCCATTTCGTATGTCGGGACAGAGCCAAGATCGCTTGACGAATTCAAAACGCTCGAATCAAGGTTATTTTGCAAATATGTCCTTGCTCAAGCTTGGGACCTGATCTTGGGAAAAGGGTCTCACATTATGTGAAGAAAGGGCTGACAGACAGCAATGACAACCTATAGATCTCTGCTGGTCACTCCGCCGGGCACTCACCGAAAGAAGAAGGCCCCAAAGACAAAGATACGCCCGCAGGGTAGAGGAAGAAGCGGCAGATGGAGGAAGAAGCTTCGACCTAGGCCTCCGCCCAGAATATTGAATACGTAGATCCGTGAAAGAAAGGAGGGATCTACTGGCCGGGCTTGACCATGTGGCGAACTTGCAAGTGGCTAAAACCAACGCCGAGTATGCAAAAAGGATAGAAGAAGAAAACAAGAGACAAACTCAGCTATGGCGGGGAGACAGAAAGAATAAGGAAAGATGAAGTCCGCCAGAAGGCATATGAGAAGAAAAAGAAGGCAAATTGATGACGAGAAGAAGAGAAGAAGAGAAGAAGATGCTGATCAAGATGAAAGAAGGAGACAGCGAAGGAGATGAAGTGTTGCTGTCCAACCCTTCGTGTATTTTATATGTAAATACATACAATGTAAGTCTTCTGTAATAATGCTATAAATTTTTTTGACAATTACATACTCTGATACACCTTGTAAACAGTTGTGTTAAGTACAAGAATGATATGATCAATAAAAAGATTGATTATGTGCATACATTCTATGTCAATACACTATCTGTATGTATCTTTGTTATTTGCATCTTTGTATGATTTAAGTTTTGGCATCATCAAAAAGGGGGAAATTGTTAGGAATTCTATTGTTTAGATTTTGATGAATGCCATGTAAAACTTAGAATAGAAAGTTGGCTCCCCAATTCTTGCTTTGAAATGTATTGTATAACCAAGCCGAGTTAAGTCGCCTACGCTCCAACTTGCAAGAAGACAACTCAAGGCTTGAAGGAAAACTCACTGTGTGAGACAGTGAGTACAACAAAGAAGAGCAGACAGAACTCGATCAAGAAGAAAGCGGTGAGATGCACTGAGTGGAACATCACCAAGTCAACTCAAGAGAAGCCAAGTCTCAAGTCAAGTGACGGAAGAGTCATCCAATGATTGGAAGTCGACTCTAAGTCACCTGGGAAAGCGAGGAAATGCGGTCAAGTCGAGATAATCAGAAAAATAACCGTTGCACGTAAAATCAAGAGATTTACTTAAACAAGTAATATCTCCATACTACCTTTCTTGGAGTGCTCACCCCGAGCGTGCAAAAGAAATGAACCAATGGGAAGCACTACACCGTGTCGAACTCAAAAAAGGTGATAAAACATTTCATACGAGGAAATGGCAATTCCAAGAACTCGCATACCAACGATCGCAAAGTGATTTTCAAAAATGAGCCTATCTCTTCAACGGGCAAATTTTTGAAAGTTCACTATAAAAGGCCGAGGAGTTTGTTTGAAAAAAAAAGGGATGAATGACACACGTGAGATATACAAGCTTATCAATAATCGAAACATTCTCAATCCTCAAGCCTACATCTCAAGTACATCAATCCAACACTTACCTCGTGAAGGAAAGAGAACTTCAATCGATTGAAGAGGAAAATACGAAAAAACAAGGGGTCTACATTCCAAGAAGGATTGTAGAAAGGTTCAAGGCGTCAACCAAGTCTTAAGCTTTTGGAGGGCTTCGTGATCAAATCCAAAGTGCTTGAGCAAGTGAGTCAGTAGTAGCAAGCAAAATGCCTGTGAAGAAGGCCGAGTCGTCACGAGAAGCCACCGAGTGATCAAGCGCGTCTCCCGTGATCGAGTCCCAAAGGATCAAGTCGGCCGTTGTGATCAAGACTTGTATCCGGACTGCTACCACTTTGTAAACCGATCATTACTTAGTGGATTCCTCCAGAGTTGGAGAAGAGAGGAGTAGAAGAATTACCCCATCTTCGAACCTCTATAAAAACTTTATCTTGTGTCATTTACATTTCAAAGATTTAAATTTCTCGCACTTTTAATTGCTTATATCTCACGATAAATTTGCTATCCATTTGATAATCTATAAGTACTAAATCAAGTCAGTAAAAACTTGCTTAATCAAACTTAAGGGTGTTAAGTCTTCCAATAAAACAAAACCACAAATGAGTCAATTTATAGCCAACAATTTGAGTTACTCTATTAATGGCTCGGTGAGTCTGGAGAGATTAACTCTCTTGAGTGACTAATTCGATCGTCCATCAAGGACACAAGTGTGTAGAACTCAGAGATTTAAAAAGGCCTAAATCGAAAATTTGGTAAGGTTTATTCAACCCCCCTTCTAAACCTTACACTTACACCCCTTGGGACCTACATATATATATATATGAAAGAATATGGGTGGAATATATATATATATATATATATATATATATATATATATATATATGGTGATGTTTTTGCATGTAAGTTACTACGTGTCTCAATTACTTATGTAAAGATAAAGATATACACTTATGTATATATATATAAATAAGAGAGGATAACGTTTCTTAGCTATTAAGTAAGTGAGATATATTGATATGTGGGTATATCTTACACAACCACCACCTAGCTACTTTTACGAAAGCAAGATAAACGGATAAATCTCATTAACCAAAGGATAATAGAAATTACCGAGACGCTGGTTTTCTATCAAATTCTCGCAAGACTTCGTAGAGGTAATTATTGTTTTTAGTCCTCCGATAGAATCAACATGTAACAGCTTTTCTTGGATTTCGATTCATGGTATAATTGATTCAATGAAAGTTGCTCAAAATTTAATGATGCGATCGTCTTGTTTATAAGTATTGAGTTAACTTGATATTGTTTAACGAGTTAAATAATCGAATCAATTATAGAAATTCCTATATAAACCAGAAAAAATGAAAGTCTTGACGTTGAACACGAAGAAATTGTAACTTTTAGCTTTTTACAAAACCCATTTTAATAGGGTGGAGAGTTAAGAAAATTCTTAACATGAATTCACTTGAATTCAACGGGAGCAAATACAGAGTAGTATCAAATCTTCTTGGTGCTTTAAATCGATATAAAAACCCTATAGCTATAAATAAATTAATATGTCAATTCCTAAGAGGGATCGAGGCTTCCCATATAATTTAGTCAACTTCATAAATTAACCCCTTATATTGTTACTGCATCCTTCACACCTAAGATTTGGAAGTTATAGTTAACGAACCAAGAAGTAAGACACGACAAGGCAAGGTAAGTAAAAATCCATCTCGCAATCGTAATGCATGAACATAGTATTGTTTGAATGGATTGTGTTATATATGATCGTGGTATCTTGTGGGATATACGTGGATATTATATGTTATAGTTGGCTTGTATGATGTTGCAATATGGTGCTTGGTGAGCCATTGAACATGCCATTCACAAGATTTGCATGTGCATGCATATTACAAGAGGATGTTCGCATGCACGAAAATATTTTCTGAAGAAAATAGATGTTTCTTGACCATTTGCTATGGCATCGAGGCATGCCGGGCATGCTTATGATATATATTTAGGTATAACAAGTGGGATACTTCCCGGTGAACACATAGCTAGATAGGAGATGGGCTCTTGGTGGGTCACAGGAGGATGGTCCATTTGTGAGTACCTGTGTGTGGCATCGCGGGGTGGGATACTTCTTGGCGGACACAAGGGACGCAGTAGGGGACCCTTGGTCAAGGGCAGCGGGAGCATGGTCCACACGTAGATCCATACCGATATTATTGGCCATTTGATTATTCTTTGTGTGCGAGCTCTTTTCCTGCATAGTAGTTGGGTCGGGGCCCAAATGAAAGAAAATGATTTGAGAAAAGTATTTCGATTCATGGATATTACAAGCTAGCATTACATGTTGGAAAAGCATCATTATTCTTTTGACATGCATGATTTTTACTTGGCCGAGCTTTAGCTCATGTAGTTCATGCATTGCGGAGAGCATGACAATACCCGAGCTGTTAGATTACTTGGGCAATGTTGGAGCTTCGTCAAGTTTTGAGGGTCATGGATATGGATGACGACTGTCGGGCTTGTTTTTGGGTTCATTTTGGTTTGGCTTCATTTTGCGTTATATGTAGGAACTCGCATCGTATATAATATCTCGCATCTACATCTTTCAAAATGATTAAGAAAGGTTGTGAATGTTACTTAGCCCATGTAATAGATACACGCTTATGTTGTTGAAACTTGAAGACACTCCAAAGTAGTTAGAGAATACCCGGATGTGTTCCCAGATGATTTACTCGATTACCTCCGGATAGAGATATAGAGTTCACCATCGAACTACGACCAGGTACTACACCGATTTCTATTCCTCCGTATAGAATGGCACCTATTGAATTACAAGAACTAAAGATACAATTGCAAGAATTATTGGATAAAAGATATATTAGGCCAAGTGTTTCACCATGGGGTGCACTGTGTTGTTTGTTAAAAAGAAAGATGGTACACTTGAGATTGTGTATAGATTATCGACAACCGAATCGAGTGACAAAGAAGAATAAATATACATTGCCTAGAATAGATGATTTATTTGACCATTTGCAAAGTGCTGAGTTTTCACAAAGATTGATTTGAGATCGGGATATCACCAGTTGAAGATTGCGGCCCGACATTTCAAAAACAAAGATTCTGACTAGGTATGGCCATTACGAGTTTTTGGTAATGCCTTTTGACCGACTAATGCACCCGCCGTATTTATGGCATTGATGAATAATGTGTTTAGACCCTATCTAGATAAATTTGTTATTGTCTTCATTGATGATATCTTGGTATATTCTAAATCAACGAGGAACACGAACAACATTTGAGAATTGTGTTGCAAACCTTGCGAGAGAAACAGCTTGTATGCAAAACTTAGTAAATGCGAATTTTGGTTAGATGAAGTAATCTTTATGGGACACGTTGTTTTTACCGGTGATGGGATTAAAGTTGATCCACGAAAATCGAAGCGGTGATTAAATGGGAAAGCCCAAAAAGTGTAACAAACATTCGTAGTTTTCTAGGTTTAGCCGGATATTGTGAAGCGATTTGTTGAGAACTTTTCTCTTATTGCAACTCCACCGACAAAATTACTACGAACAAGTGTTCCTTTCAAATGAACAGATAGTTGCGGAAGAGCTTCAAGAGTTGAAGAAATAGCTTACCACCGCCCCGCCTTGACTATTCCTTCGTGTACCGATGGATTCGTTATTTACAGCGACGCTTCTCTTACCAAGGTTTAGGATGCGTTTTAATGCAACACGGTAAGGTTATTGCCTATGCGTCTAGACAACTTAAACCATACGAGATGTCTTATCCTACTCATGACCTTGAGCTAGTCATGGTTGTTTTTTTCGTTAAAGATATGGAGACATTACCTATATGGTGCCACATTTCAAATTTTCACCGATCATAAAAGTTTGAAATACTTATTGAGTCGAAAAGAGTTAAACATGCGTCAAAAGAAGATGGCTTGAATTGCTTTAAATATTATGATTGTACCATCGAATATCATCCAGGGAAAGCTAATGTTGTTGTCGATGCTTTGAGCGAAAATCTTATGGTATCTGTTTCTTATCTCTCGGTGCATGCTTTACCGTATCTACTAGATATGAGAAAGGTGAATGTTGAATTGAATGTAAATGACATGGGTGTTTTATATGCTTCACTTGGTGTTCGTCTGTGATGATTGAAATAATTAAACGAGCACAATTTCGTGATGATAAATCGACCGGCATCACGAAAAAAATGAAACAAGAAAATAGTACATCATTTGTTCTAAATGATGATGGTAGTTTGACAATCACCATCCTCCCGCCGCCCAGCCAAGGGTCCCCTACTTGCGTCCCTTGTGTCCGCCAAGAAGTATCCCACCCCGCAGTGCCACACATAGGTACTCACAAATGGACCATCCTCCTGTGACCCACCAAGAGCCCATCTCCTATCTAGCTCTGTGTTCACCAGGAAGTATCCCACTTGCTGTACCTAAATATATATCATAAGCATGCCCAAGATGCCTCGGTGCCATAGCAAAAGGTCAAGAAACATCTATTTTCTTCCAGAAAATATTTTCGTGCATGCGAACATCCTCTTGTAATATGCATGCACATGCAAATGCTGTGAATGGCATGTTCAATGGCTCACCAAGCACCATATTGCAACATCATACAAGCCAATTATAACATATAATATCCACGTATATTCCACAAGATACCACGATCATATATAACACAATCAATTCAAACAATACTATGTTCATGCATTACGATTCTGAGATGGATTTTTACTTGCCTTGTCGTATCTTAATTCTTGGTTCGTTAATCGTAACTTCCAAATCTTAGGTGTGAAGGATCTCAGAACAATATAAGGGGTTAATTTATGAAGTTGACTAAATTATATGGAAAGCCTCGATCCTCTTAGAATTGACATATTAATTTATTTATAGCTATAGGTTTTTATATCAATTTAAAGCACCAAGAAGATTTGATACTACTCAATTTGCTCCCGTTGAATTCAAGATGAATTCATGTTAAGAATTTTCTTAACTCTCCACCCTATTAAAATGGGTTTTGTAAAAAGCTAAAAGTTACAATTTCCTTCCGTGTTCAACGTCAAGACTTTCATTTTTCCTGTTTATATAGGAATTTCTATAATTGATTCGATTACTTAACTCGTTAAACAATATCAAGTTAACTCAATACTTATAAACAAGACGACGCGCATCATTAAATTTTGAGCAACTTTCATTGAATCAATTATACCATGAATCGAAATCCAAGAAAATCACATGTTGATTCTATCGGAGGACTAAAAACAATAATTACCTCTACGAAGTCTTATGAGAATCGATAGAAAACCCGCGTCTCGAATTTCTATTATCCTTTGGTTAATGAGATTTATCCGTTTATCTTGCTTTCGTAAAAGTAGCTAGGTGGTGGTTGTGTAAGATATACCCACATATCAATATATCTCACTTACTTAATAGCTAAGAAATGTTATCCTCTCTTATTTATATATATATACATAAGTGTATATCTTTATCTTTACATAAGTAATTGAGACACGTAGTAACTTACATGCAAAAACATCACCCATATATATATATATATATATATATTCCACCCATATTCTTTCATATATATATATATATATTCCACCCAAGCACTATATATCACTTAGATATAATATATATATTTTCACGTATGTCTCTATCTTGTTTCCTAATTTTTGGTGTCATCTATTTTCTCAAGCACTATACTAAATTATTTAAATATTGTATCTCGTTTCGGTAAATACGTAGATGCTCGCTTGCTCATCTCTAAATCTACCACGTGTAATTTAGTAATTCTTATTTTTTTCTAATGCTACCACATGTAATCTTGCAACTCTTATACTTCTAATGTTACCATATGTAACATAATAGCTAGCGTCTAATAGTCCGACAAAAAAATACTCCTCCTTTTTTTTTGCTACATAAATTTGTAATTCAACAACTAACACTAGATGTGAGTTCCAAATTAAAGAACTAGTCATGTTTTATAAAATGATCGATTATGCAAATAGCACATAATCAATATGTAATGCATGAACTATAATGGCCAGTGAGTAGTGCGAGGCTCGGGTATTACATCCTCCCTCCTTATAAAAATTTCGTCCCCAAAATTTTACTTATCGAAATAGGTCTAGATACTTAGTCATCATCTTGTCTTCTATTTCCCATGTAGCTTCCTCTCTTGATTGATTTCTACAGAGTACTTTAACGATGAGATTTCCTTATTCCCGAGTTTCTTTATAGCTCCATGGGTGTCTCTTTATAGCTAAAGTCGGCTTTTAATTATACTTGGTTCGTGTTTCATAACATGATATGTATTTGCAATGTATTTCCTTAAAATAGAAACATGAAATATGTCATATATTTGAGACATTGATGCAGGTAAGTCAAGTTTGTAAGCCACATCACAAATTCTCTCAAGAATATGAAACGGACTAATGTATCTTGGATTGAGTTTTTTTTTTCTTTCCAAATCGCATTACCCCTTTCATTGGTGCCACCTTCAAGAACACTTGGTCTCCTGTAGAAAATTCTAGATTCTTCTTCTTTGATCCGGGTAACTTTTCTCAACTCTAAGAAGTTAATATCCTCTCGTTGAATTTGTTTCGTCTCCTCTTGTCATTTCTCGAATCATATCCGGGCCTAAAAGCTTTCTTTCACCAATCTCGCCTCGGTTACACCGGCGATCTACACTATCTACCATAAATGCTTCATTGGGAGCCATCCCAATTGTAGCTTGATAGGTATTATTATATGAGAATTCTATCAAAGGTAGATGTTTACTCCACTATCTTTGAAAATCTAGAACACAAGCTCTAAGCATATCTTCTAGAGTTTGTATTGTTCGTTCCGATTGTCCGTCAATTTGAGGGTGATAAGCGGTACTAAACGACAAGTCGTGTTCCCAGTGCCTTCTCGTAGGCTCCTCCCGGAAAGTAGATAAGAATCTGTAGTCTCCGTCGAAATAATAGATAGTGGCACACCGTGAAGTCTAACCACTTATATAAAGTCAGGCATATCGATCCATGGAATAAGTTGAACAAATAGGAATAAAATGAGTGGATTTGGTTAATCTATCTATGATCACCCAAATAGCATCGTGTCCCTTGACGCTTTTTGGCAAACATGTAGCAAAATCCATGGTAATTATTTTTTATTTCCATTCGAATAGGCAAAGGTTGCAACGTTCCATCCGCCTTTGGTGTTCTACCTTTATTTGTTGACATGTTAAACATTATTCCACGTATTGCGATATCTCTTTTCATACCTGCCACCAAGAATGCATCTTCAAATCTCTCGTACATTTTGGTAGCTCCCGGATGTATGGAATATGGTGTTGAATATGCTTCGCTAAAATGTTCTCTTGGAGATTATCCTTGTTGGGTACATACAATCGTTCTTTAAATCGTACTACTCCATTTTTAGATATTTTGAAATCGGAAGACACTCCAGATAATATCTTTCTTCACCTTGGCATAGTAATCATCACCTTGTTATTCATGTTGAATTCGATCAAGTAACATCGGTCGAATTGTTAATGTTGCTAACTTAGCTTCAATGAACCCCAATGGTACAATCTCTACGTTCATTTTCCCGAGATCCGTTAGCTCTAGTTTTGGAATGTGAATCACAATTGCATTGATTTATGTTGATTTCCTACTCATGCATCTCCTACAACATCGGCTTTACTAGTGGTGATAATTGAACACACAATCATAGTCCTTCACTAGTTCCAACCACCGTCATTGACACATATTCAATTCCTTCGTGGAAAGAAGTATTTCAAACTCTTGTGATCTCGTGTAGATCTCACATCGTTCTCCGTATAGGTAATGCCTCCATATCTCAAGCGCAGATACCACCGCAACAAGCTCTAAATCATGTATAGGGTAGTTCTTTTCATAATTCTTCAATTATCTAGACGCATATGCAATCAATATAAACTACAAAACCTCCAAGACCTTATGAGATTGGTAGAATAGGTCTTTGAAGTCAATCTCTTCTTTAGTTCTTGAAAGCTTTGTTCATAGGCTTATGTCCATTTGAATTAGACACTTTTTCTCGGTTAATTGCGTTAAAGACGTAGCAACTCGATGGATGAGTTGTTGAATTTATTCGATTGTCGCTTGATGAGTTTTGCAATTCTATTAATGATATTATCTCGATCACTAGTTAGAATAGGTGTCTCCCCTCCTTGGTTTCTATCCCCACCACTACTCTCACCTCTAGTTCGACCATGGCTAAAACACTGTCTTAGGATAACCTAATAACACATAGCCAATATAATTTTATGAAACATAACATGCATCGATAATAAAGTAAAACTTATCGGCATTGCCGCGCTCCACAAGTTTTGAGTTCAAGTACATGGATAGTCTACGTAACCTCGTAGCCGAGCTCGATACCACTCGTGACGCCCACCCCTTTTGCTACTATTAGAAAATATATAAATAGCACGACTGACTACAAACCCTTTTTAAAACGTATAACTTTTTTTTTTTTCATTTGCTATTTACATATGTTATATTTTACATAAGAGTTTTCAAAAGTTATATACGACGAGTTCCTACATATAACGCAATGAAGCCAAACCAAAATGAACCCAAAAACAAGCCCGACAGTCGTCATCCATATCCATGACCCTCAAAACTTGACGAAGCTCCAACATTGCTCGATGCTAACAGCTCGGTATTGTTATGCTCACCGCAATGCATGAACTACATGAGCTAAAGCTCAACAAGTAAAAATCATGCATGTCAAAAGAATAATGATGCTTTTCCAACATGTAATGCTAGCTTGTAAAATCCATGAATCGAAATACTTTTCTCAAATCATTTTCTTTCATTTGGGCCCCCGACCCAACTACTATGCACCGGAAAAGAGCTCGCACACAACAATAATCAAATGGCCAATAATATCGGTATGGATCTACGTGTGGACCATGCTCCCGCTGCCCAAATGACCAAGGGTCCCCTACTTGCGTCCCTTGTGTCCGCCAAGAAGTATCCCACCCCGCATGCGCCACACATAGGTACTCACAAATGGACCATCCTCCTCGTGACCCACCAAGAGCCCATCTCCTATCTAGCTCTGTGTTCACCAGAAGTATCCCACTTGCTATACCTAAATATATATCATAAGCATGCCCAAAGATGCCTCGGTGCCATAGCAAGTGGTCGAAGAAACATCTATTTTCTTCCGTAAAATATTTTCGTGCATGCGAACATCCTCTTGTAATATGCATGCACATGCAAATGCCGTGAATGGCATGTTCAATGGCTCACCAAGCACCATATTGCAACATCATACAAGCCAATTATAACATATAATATCCACGTATATTCCACAAGATACCACAATCATATATAACACAATCAATTCAAACAATACTATGTTCATGCATTACGATTGCGGATGGATTTTTACTTACCTTGCCTTGTCGTGTCTTACTTATTTGTTCGTTAATCAGAACTTCCAAATCTTAGGTGTGAAGGATCTCGTAACAATATAAGGGGTTAATTTATGAAGTTGACTAAATTATATGGGAAGCCTCGATCCTCTTAGAACTCGACATATTAATTTATTTATAGCTATAGGGTTTTTATATCAATTTAAAGCACCAAGAAGATTTGATACTACTCTTGTATTTGCTACCGTTGAATTCAAGCTGAATTCATGTTAAGAATTTTCTTAACTCCCACCCTATTAAAATGGGTTTTGTAAAAAGCTAAAAGTTACAATTTCCTTCCGTGTTCGAACGTCAAAACTTTCATTTTTCCTCGGTTTATATAGGAATTTCTATAATTGATTCGATTACTTTAACTCGTTTAACAATATCAAGTTAACTCAATACTTATAAACAAGACGATCGCATCATTAAATTTTGAGCAACTTTCATTTAATCAATTATACCATGAATCGAAATCCAAGAAAATCACATGTTGATTCTATCGGAGGACTAAAAACAATAATTACCGTAAGTCCAAGCGGCTACGATAATCTAGAAGGGGGTGAATAGATTATCTCCATCTTTTCGATTTCACCCTCTTTTTCAAACCGAATGCTCAAACAAAATAATGAAGGTGCGGAATGTAAACAACACACGTCGATTTAAAGAGGTTCAACCCACCTAGGGCCTAATCCTCTACCACCCCAAAGATATCCGGGATGGATTTCGAAAAGAAAAAGAATTTTATTAATTACCAAAATTAATACAAATTCAACTTACAACACCTTGAAGAGCACCACACTCTTCTTCAACACCACCTTTGAGATTACCACAATCTCTATTTGAAGATTACCACAATCTCCAACGGCACCTTGTGAAGATTACCACAATCTTCACCCTTGAAGAGCACCACACTCTTCAACACCTCAACAAGAAGATTACCACAATCTTCTTACACCTAACACCTAGTTCACCCAAGTGTGTTCTTACCACAAGAACACTCACAAGGATATCTTGTGTTTGAATGACGACCACAAATTCAAGATTACAACTCGATAATTGATAATACAATAGAGTGCAAGTGTAATCAAGAATAGCCTAGACCTCAAAGATGTGAAAGTGATAAGCTAGGCAATTTTACAAAAAGAATAATGACTATGAAAGACCAAGTGTTTGCTTGAAGTTTATCTTGTTGTGTTGTATCTCAATTGTTGTATTGGTTGCTCCAAAACTTCCTCTATTTATAGGAGATGATTGATCAAGCATAGGCTCCTCTTGGGGATTGAAAATCTGAGAAAAATACAATTAAAATCAAGAATATAGCTCATTAGAAATCAATCCCACAATTTAAGGAAATGTGTCTCATTGTCGACGGTCATATTTTTGTCATCAATACACAGGCGACCGGCCGCACGTAAATAGACGTTGGAAAAATACACAAAAAATAACACAGGCGACCGGCCGACGCGTCTACCTCGACCGGCCGACCATCACTCCAACCGGTCCCCTCATGGATTTTGCAAGGATTAAACGTTCTGTTTGAAACATACTTGCGTGTGTACCGGCCGACCATTGGCGGCCACGGCCGACCGGACTCGGCCGACGCCTGACGCACTCGGCCGACCTGATTGTTTTACCTTCCGTCTCATTTTCTGTTTCTAAAATCATCTTCAGTATCACGGGTTGCCCTATATAGACCGGCCGACCACGAGACAAATATTGTCCAATTTTAGTCGAAAATAAAACTCAAGAAATACTCCAAAATTTAGTAAAAACATTTTAAACCGATCGGAAGTATTAGGACAACATTTAGAAACATCTTTTGAGAGTGAAAACTCAACAACGTAAAATCATTAAAAGCGTTGTCCAATTTAGACGAAAATAAACTTTGAGAAAATACTCCTAAAATATTAAAATCATTTTAAATCATTTAGAATATTGGATAACCTTTAAAAACATTGTTTTGGTGATAAAATAAAATCATCAAAATTAAGATAAAAACATGTATCAAACAATCTCCCCTTTTTGATGATTACAAACCAAAACAATTTTTACATAAACTAAGAGAGCAATTTTAGAAATGATTTTCCTGTGGTAAAAACATTTGACCGTTTGGAAGAAACCAAAATTTCCAAAAATATTAAAGCAACCAAGTAGGAGTAAATATTTTCAATAATAAGCACAAGCTCCCCCTATCCACAAGCACATCAAGAATAAAATAAACTTTGAGAATAAACTCCGGAAAATATTAAAATCATTTTAAATCATTTAGGAATATTGGATAACCTTTAAAAACATTGTTTTGGTGATAAAATAAAATCATCAAAATTAAGATAAAAACATGTATCAAACAATCTCCCCTTTTTGATGATTACAAACCAAAACAATTTTTACACAAACTAAGAGAGCAATTTTAGAAATGATTTTCCGGTAAAAACATTTGACCGTTTGGAAGCAACCAAAATTTCCAAAAATATTAAAGCAACCAAGTAGGGAGTAAATATTTTCAATAATAAGCACAAGCTCCCCCTATCCACAAGCACATCAAGAATAAAGTAATAGCAATAATCCATAAGCTAAAAGCTTTAGCTTTTACAATTTGTTCAAGAGCTTATAAGCTCCCCCTGTCACAAAACAACATTAAATAATAATATAAGTCCATCAAGCAACAATTGGACTAAAAATAAATCACAACTTATGGCTTTTATGAGCCATAGCTTATAGCTTTTATGACAAGCTTTTATTAGCTTCTTTGAGCTAGCGAGCCAATATCCTGTTTCTCCCCTTTGGAATCATCAAAAGAATGTTAGGATGATAGAAACATCATCAAAGTGCGCCAAAGAAATGGTTTATCAACCATTTAGCAATTTAGGCTTAAAACCAAGGAAAATGGGAGAAATGTATCATGATGAGTTCATACGCTCGTTTTGTTCCCAAAACATGATCTCAATGAGTATTGAAGACTCTTTTTTTTTTTTTTTTTTAAACGAGAGAATCATGTAGAAGTTGAAATTTTCATTGCGACATTTTAACAAACACCTTGTGCGTGAAAAAAATAGAAGAGGTTGTATATAACCTTTGTAAATGGTTCAAGCCAAAAAAAATTTCATATCATCAATCAACCTCATTTCAAAGCTCAAAAAATCATATGCACCATATGTAATAATTTGTTCATCAATTAAGAAGCTCAAAGTAGATTCTCAAGGGTTCAACCCAATTGAGATAAGCTAAGAATGATCAAGGCATTACAAATGCCAAAAATTAGAGCAACCATCAAGTAATAAGTCATGCTTTCAACAATACATGTATCAAATGTCCCAACATATTCAACTAAGCATAACAAAGCAATAAAAGAAGCACTTTTACCATCAAGTACTTCATACCACTTATCAAACAATGCTTTAGAGTATTTTTACCATCAAATACTCCATCAAAAATCATGATCATCCACAAGTCATTTTCAACTTGCAATATTAACCCTTTTAAGAAAAAAACAAGCAAATATCATTAGTACAAATGAGTTTTACAAGAAATTCATCAAAATACAAAACATCATTAATAAAAATGCTAGAAAGTAAAGGGGTGGGTAACATCATTCCTCATCCGAGGAGAAGCAAGATCCGGAATAAAGTCCTTGATGAATTTCTTTAACTTGCCGATAGACTTTTGCATTTTAGAGGTCTTTTGCTCCAAAGCCTCATACCTCGTCTCATGAAAAGCCCTCATCTCATCAAATTCGGCTTGAGTATACCTCCTAGGCGGTTGAGCACCTATTACCCTCCGGATTGCTCGGTTCGCCTTCTTCCACCAATCTTGCGGCCCCGGCGTCATCAAAGATGTCATTAGGATCGGGGACTCTTGACCTCTTCCTCTCGCCATTTTGGTTGGTCGGATGTCCGTATTCTTGCGCATCGTGACTATTTGGGAGATATTATCAATGTCAAAGTCATTTTGAAAAACTTCCGAGTTAAACTCCGACGAAGGAAGTCCCGATTGAATAAGAAGTTTACAAATCCAATTTCCCATAACCAACTTCTTATTACCTTGAGTAATGGACTCGATTAGACATTGAATAAGTATGGCACCAAAGTTAAGTGGTTCCCTCCTAGCAATCTTATAAGTCAAAAAGTAATCCATATTGCTAGGCATCTTCCCCGACTTACCACAAATGCAATATGCGACAATGACCGATAAAATGCGATGCTCAAGTGTCATTGCCAACAAAGAATACTTAGGCCATACTCCCAAATACGTCTTGACTTCTTTCTCATTGATACCCCCAACATTTCATCATTCCAAGTCCCACAAGAGAAATAATCCCAACCACCTTCTCTAACATGTAAAAGCCGGCAAATATCATTGGGAGTCCATCTAAAATGACGACCCTTTATAAGTGAATTAACGGCAATCGGCTTTCTTTCATTATCATATTGCACCCACATATTAGCATAAAAGTGTTGGATAATATCATCATCATACAACACATAAGCATGCTCCCATAAATACATCCAACCTTGCTCCTCAAAAATCCTCTAATCGTAGGATACTCATTCGTAAATGAACTAAAACGACACATTTTAGTCCGAGCAATAGATTTACCTTTCATCCCCCGAATCCTCATAGTACCATTCCGCATACTTATTGATGAAATTAATAGCATTGCGGGAATTAGGAGCTTGAGTAACAAAAGATTTTTTACCTTTCGCCCACCGGCAATTTTCGAGCGAAATTGTTCCGCGGAGCTCGGTGATTTGGGCCCGAGAGAGAATGGGATTTTGAACATCATCACCTTCTTGAGCCACATTTCTTTGAGCGGCTCGAATATCCCTTTGTTCGGCTCTCTCGCCGATTTCTCGAAGTACCCTCTCCGCCCTTTCTTCTCTTAGAAGTGGGATTTTGATCGGTGGAATTTCTTGGAGGAGCCATATATGAAAGATTCTTGAGAAAATAAGAAGATTAGCAACAAGAATCGTGAAAAATGATGAAGAATTTGAAGATTTTAAAGAAAGGGGATGTAATACGATAAGGGTTTGGGGGATTTTTCTTCTTCTGTTGCGAAATGAAGAACATAATGTTATAAGCTGAAAAATAACCCTGGGCGACCGGTCGAGGTGGGGTGCGACCGGTCGAGGTGCAGGGCGACCGGTCGCCCCTGCTATGACCGTCCCAGGTGATTTTTCTTTCTCCCAGATTTTTCCAAAATTCGATTTTCCACCCCAAAAGTTTTAAAACTTTGCAAAAATTTAAGTTTGGACTAAATCCAACAAATATGGGTTTTGGAAAACATAGACTAAACACGTAGTGCCTTTTAAGAGAGAATATTTGCAAGATCAATTAGGGGCACTTAAGGGGTCAAAATGAAATATCTTGAAAGATATGTGCATAAGCATAAAATCGAGTTTTAAGGACAGATACGAGTAGACATACCTCGATGGTTTAAGAAACTTGATGACGTAATAGCCAATGAGTATGAAATATGTATCCTACACAATTCTTAGATAACATAGAAGATTCAAGTGTAGGCAAATAATATGAGATAAAAAAGAGCTTATGCTATAAGATTTCATAAGAGATAATAAGCCACATAAGTCTAATGAAAAGCTCAAGAGTTTTAAAAAAAAACATGCAAGGTCTCTTTTAAAAATATTGAAACTCATAAATATATAAGAGACCTAAAAATAAATACTTGAAAAATCATTTTGCAATTAAGACACAAATAAAAGCATGCATAACAAAATAAAATGCATATTTAAATAGGAGATACGGGTTACCAATTACGCCATTTCCATGGGTTGTGTCTTTCCCATTGTTGATGATGATATCTTCCCATTTGGAAGTCACTTTGTTGATGATGACTTCCTTGATTACTCCATTTCCAAGGTTTGTTACCTTCCCATGGTTGATGGTTTCTTCTTCTTTGAAAATCATCTTGTTGATGATGTCTTTGCCATTTCCAAGGATTGTGTTCTTCCCATTTTTGATTATACGCTCTTCTTGGAAATTGGCTTTGTTGAGAGTAGTTCCTCCTTCTTTGATCAAATGAAACGTTCATTTGATGTTTTCTTGGTGGCATGAATTTTCTCCGATTTTTGCTTTGCCGGGTACCTAATAGCACATTATTTTGTGGTACCCTTATGTGTTTGGGTCCTTTAAGATTAGCTTTGAGACTTTTAGGTCTCCAACAATATTTAGAGTTATTTCTAGCCCGACAAGAATTAGCCGTATGACCCTTTTTGCCACAATAAAAACAAGTAATAATTCTAGGAGCATAATGACCAATATGCATATTGACTTGATCCTTTTTCATATGATTAACAACATTAGGCTTATGATCAAGTCCTTTATCACAATTATGAATATTGGACATTTTATTGGTACTTTCGAGTTGGATTTTAATAAATCCTTTTTCATGCAATCAATATTCTCAACAAGAGTACTATTTTCTATTTCAAGATTTCTAACCTTATCAAGAGTGGTGGTGTGAGCACATGATAGTGATTCATAGGAAGTAAATAAACTATCCTTATCATTTTTCAAAATATTGAATTCCTTTTTCAAATTTTTATACTTAACAAGCAAGCTTTGGAATTCATCTTGAAGTTCATCATAATCATTTTGTAAATCACTATAATCATTTTGAATGACAAAGATCATAGGAAGTAGAGGGTTCAAGACATACCTCATTTTCTTCATTGATGCCCATAAAACAATATTCAACTTCTTCATAATTGGAAGTTGTAGGAGGCTTATTCCTTAGATTTGAGCTTGTATGATCTTGAGAAGTAGATGCTTTTGTTTGACTCCTTTCATTTGCAAATACTCCATAGATGGCTTCTAATTTTTGCCATACTCCATGTGCCGATTTTATTCCTACAATATGTTCATATTCTAAATTAGTAAATGAACAATATAAAATATTTAAAGCCTTACCGTTTAAGGAGATGAATTTCTTTTCTTCATCATTGAGCTTTTTGAAGCCTTTTGAGGTGTATGGTGTATCTTTCGTCGGAATGGATTCTTCATTAATGACGGTGTTCCAAATGTCGAACCCGCAACCTTGTAGATAGCATTCCATTCTTTCTTTCCAAAAATTAAAATTCTTGGAATCAAATAGTGGTGGCTTGGTGGTGGAGGTGCCGATAGATGAGCTTCGTTCAGAGCCGTTGATCGTTTCTCTTCACTCGCGATGTGAAACGAGCTTGCCAAAGAGTTTGGCTTTGATACCACTTGTAAGTCCAAGCGGCTACGATAATCTGAGGGGGTGAATAGATTATCTCCATCTTTTCGATTTCGCCCTCTTTTTCAAACCGAATGCTCAAACAAAATAATGAAGGTGCGGAATGTAAACAACACACGCCGATTTAAAGAGGTTCAACCCACCTAGGCCTAATCCTCTACCACCCCAAGATATCCGGATGGATTTCGAAAGAAAAAGAATTTTATTAATTACCAAAATTAATACAAATTCAACTTACAACACCTTGAAGAGCACCACACTCTTCTTCAACACCACCTTTGAGATTACCACAATCTCTATTTGAAGATTACCACAATCTCCAAACGGCACCTTGTGAATATTACCACAATCTTCACCCTTGAAGAGCACCACACTCTTCAACACCTCAACAAGAAGATTACCACAATCTTCTTACACCTAACACCTAGTTCACCCAAGTGTGTTCTTACCACAAGAACACTCACAAGGATATCTTGTGTTTGAATGACGACCACAAATTCAAGATTACAACTCGATAATTGATAATACAATAGAGTGCAAGTGTAATCAAGAATAGCCTAGACCTCAAAGATGTGAAAGTGATAAGCTAGGCAATTTTACAACAAGAATAATGACTATGAAAGACCAAGTGTTTGCTTGAAGTTTATCTTGTTGTGTTGTATCTCAATTGTTGTATTGGTTGCTCCAAAACTTCCTCTATTTATAGGAGATGATTGATCAAGCATAGGCTCATCTTGGGGATTGAAAATCTACAGAAAAATACAATTAAAATCAAGAATATAGCATGTTAGAAATCAATCCCACAATTTAAGGAAATGTGTCTCATTGTCGACGGTCATATTTTTTTTGTCAATACACAGGCGGGCCGCACGTAAATAGACGTTGGAAAAAATACACAAGAAAATAACACAGTATGGCGACGGCCGACGCCTACCTCGACCGTCGACCATCACTCCAACCGGTCCCCTCATGGATTTTGCAAGGATTAAACGCTCGCTTTCAAACATACTTGCAGTGTACGGTCGATCATTTGACCGGCGGCACGGCCGACCGACCGGCGACGCCGAGCGGCGGCCGACCGCTTGTTTTACCTTCCGTCTCATTTTCTGCTTTCTAAAATCATCTTCAGTGCACGGGTTGCCCTATAGATTACGCGGCCGACCACGAGACAGTAAATATTGTCCAATTTTAGTCGAAAATAAAACTCAAGAAATACTCCAAAATTTAGTAAAAACATTTTAAACCGATCGAAGTATTAGGACAACATTTAGAAACATCTTTTGAGAGTGAAAACTCAACAACGTAAAATCATTAAAAGCGTTGTCCAATTTAGACGAAAATAAACTTTGAGAAAATACTCCGGAAAATATTAAAATCATTTTAAATCATTTAGGAATATTGGATAACCTTTAAAAACATTGTTTTGGTGATAAAATAAAATCATCAAAATTAAGATAAAAACATGTATCAAACAATTACCTCTACGAAGTCTTGCGAGAATCGATAGAAAACCCAAATACGTCTCAATTTCTATTATCCTTTGGTTAATGAGATTTATCCGTTTATCTTGCTTTCGTAAAAGTAGCTAGGTGGTGGTTGTGTAAGATATACCCACATATCAATATATCTCACTTACTTAATAGCTAAGAAACGTTATCCTCTCTTATTTATATATATATCCATAAGTGTATATCTTTATCTTTACATAAGTAATTGAGACACGTAGTAACTTACATGCAAAAACATCAGCCATATATATATATATATATATATATATATATATATATATATTCCACCCATATTCTTTTCATATATATATATATATTCCACCCAAGCACTATATATCACTTAGATATAATATATATATTTTCACGTATGTCTCTATCTTGTTTCCTAATTTTTGGTGTCATCTATTTTCTCAAGCACTATACTAAATTATTTAAATATTGTATCTCGTTTCGGTAAAATACGTAGATGCTATCGCTCATCTCTAAATCTACCACGTGTAATTTAGTAATTCTTATTTTTTTCTAATGCTACCACATGTAATCTTGCAACTCTTATACTTCTAATGTTACCATATGTAACATAATAGCTAGCGTCTAATAGTCCGACAAAAAAAATACTCCTCATTTTTTTTTGCTACATAAATTTGTAATTCAACAACTAACACTAGATGTGAGTTCCAAATTAAAGAACTAGTCATGTTTTATAAAATGATCGATTATGCAAATAGCACATAATCAATATGTAATGCATGAACTATAATGGCCGGAGTGAGTAGTGCGAGGCTCGGGTATTAAATCCTCCCCTCCTTATAAAAATTTCGTCCCCGAAATTTTACTTATCGAAATAGGTCTAGATACTTAGTCATCATCTTGTCTTCTATTTCCCATGTAGCTTCCTCTCTTGATTGATTTCTACAGAGTACTTTAACCGATGAGATTTCCTTATTCCCGAGTTTCTTTATAGCTCCATGGGTGTCTCTTTATAGCTAAAGTCGGCTTTTAATTATACTTTTGGTTCGTGTTTCAAAATATGAGATGTATTTGCAATGTATTTCCTTAAAATAGAAACATGAAATACGTCATATATTTGAGACATTGATGCGGGTAAGTCAAGTTTGTAAGCCACATCACAAATTCTCTCAAGAATATGAAACGGACTAATGTATCTTGGATTGAGTTTTTTTTTCTTTCAAAATCGCATTACCCCTTTCATTGGTGCCACCTTCAAGAACACTTGGTCTCCTGTAGAAAATTCTAGCATTCTTCTTCTTTGATCCGGGTAACTTTTCTCTCACAACTCTAAGAAGTTAATATCCTCTGTTGAATTTGTTTCGTCTCCTCTGTCATTTCTCGAATCATATCCGGGCCTAAAAGCTTTCTTTCACCAATCTCGTCTCAATGGACCGGCGATCTACACTACCTACCATACAATGCTTCATAGGGAGCCATCCCAATTGTAGCTTGATAGCTATTATTATATGAGAATTCTATCAAAGGTAGATGTTTACTTCACTATCTTTGAAAATCTAGAACACAAGCTCTAAGCATATCTTCTAGAGTTTGTATTGTTCGCTCCGATTGTCCGTCAATTTGAGGGTGATAAGCGGTACTAAACGACAAGTCGTGTTCCCATGCCTTCAGTAGGCTCCTCCGAAAGTAGATAAGAATCTGAGTCTCTGTCAAATAATAGATAGTGGCACACCGTGAAGTCTAACCACTTCCCGTATATAAAGTCACGTGCATATCGATCCATGGAATAAGTTGAACAAATAGGAATAAAATGAGTGGATTTGGTTAATCTATCTATGATCACCCAAATAGCATCGTGTCCCTTGATCGTATTGGGCAAACTGTCACAAAAATCCATGGTGATCCTTTCCCATTTCCATTCCTAATAGGTAGAGGTTGCAACGCTCCAACCGGCCTTTTGTGTTCGCTTTATTTGTTGACAAAAAGTTAAACATTGTTTCACATATTGGGCGATATCACCTTTCATGCCTGGCCACCAAGAATGCATCTTCAAATCTCTGTACATTTTAGTAGCTCCTGGATGTACAAAATATGGCGTTGAATGCGCTCGCTAGAACATCCTCTCGAAGATTTTCCCTGTTGGGCATGTATAACCGTTCTTTAAATCGAAGTACTCCATCCTCAGATATTTTGAAGTCAGAAGACGCTCCTAAGGCAATATTATTCTTCACTTTGGCATAGTAATCATCACCTTGTTGTTCCTGTTGAATTCGATCAAGTAGTGTCGGTCGGAGTGTTAACGCTGCTAACTTAGCTTCAACGAACCCTAATGATACAACCTCTACGTTCATTTTCTGAAGATCCATTAACTCTGGCTTCCGAATGCGAATCGCAATTGCATTGCTTTGTGTTGATTTCCGGCTCAATGCATCCGCAACAACATTGGCTTTACTAGAATGATAGCCGATCACACAATCGTAATCCTTCACGAATTCCAACCATCGACGTTGTCGCATATTTAGTTCTTTTTGCGTGAAGAAGTACTTTAAACTCTTGTGATCCGTGTAGATCTCACATCGTTCCCGTATATGTAATGCCTCCATATTTTAAGCGTAAATACCACTACAAAAGAAGCTCTAAATCATGTGTTGGGTAGTTATTTTCATAGTCTTTCAATTGTCTAGACGCATACGCAATCACCTTACCATTTTGCATTAATCGCATCCTGGCCATTCTTCGACGCGTCACTATAGACTACGAAACCTCCAGTACCTGATGGGATTGATAGAATAGGTGCTGAAGTCAATCTCTTCTTCAGTTCTTGAAAACTTCATTCGATTGCCTCCATCCATTTGAATGCGACACTTTTCCTGGTCAATTGCGTTAAAGGTGTAGCAATTCTGGAGAATCCTTCCATAAATCGGCGATAGTAGCTACTAAACCTTAAAACTACGTCTTGAATGATTTGTAGGTTGTGGTCAATTGTTGATAGCTTCTACTTTACTTGATCAACCGAGATTCTTTCCCCGGACACAACATATCCCGAAGAGGAGATTCTCGAGACTGTGTAGGTATGGGACTATACAACATTTGAGGAGTGCTTAAAAGATTTGATAGGTACTACTCATATCAACATGATGCATCTTCTTTTCTCGTGCTCATCATGTAAAAACTCCGGTTAAGCGTGCTTGGCCCGGAGCAATGTCATGATGGGTGACCCCCTGGAAGTCGCTCTCGGGTGCGCGTAAGTGAGGACAAAGCGCTACCGAAAGACTCGTGTTGGTTTGTGGGGACGATCGTCAATCTGAAAGCGGGCGATTCTGGATGGTATCGAGCAGACCTCTCCTAGTACGGTGTGGTTCGGGGGGCGAACCAAGCGGAAGTGGTGGGCTTGTGACGCCGGGGAAGAGGCGGGGAGTGATCGCCCGGTGCAAGAAGGCACGGACAAGGAGCGGCTCGGCGTGCTTCTAGGCGGAGGGGGACATGAATGAACCGATCCCACACCCGAAGAAGAGGAGATTCTCGAGATCGTAGGTATGGGACTATACAGATTGAGGAGTGCTTAAAAAGATTTGATAGGTACTACTCATATCACATGATGCATCTTCTTTTCCGTGCTCCTCATGTAAAAACTCCGAAGTTAAGCGTGCTTGGCCCTGAGCAATGTCATGATGGGTGACCCCTGGAAGCTCGCTCTCGAGTGCGCGTAAGTGAGGACAAAGCGCTGAAAGACTCATGTTGGTTTGTGGGGCGTCGTCAACTGAAGAAGGGGGGCGTTACGTAAATCAAAAGGGAAATTATGGAGACGTAATCCACCCTTTTTGTTACAGACTTCGAAAATACGAATACAAATATTCACATTCGAAACTAGGGCCATAAATTGTTCAACAATTAAAACTCACTCAATCCAATAACAAAATAAATCACATAACCCTAACACCGCTCAACTAACACATGTATAAACAAATTAATGAATTCAAAATACGCAAAACAATATCAAAACCTAAGCTCGATACCAATTGTTGGCCGGACGGAATTGCTAAATCACAAAAATCGATTTTATGTGATCCAAGTAATCTGAATAGGATCTTGAATCATAATGCGTATTAACATGAATTAATTAATTTGTACAAACAAGAAAGAATAGGATTACCCTTGTAGCGTGCTTTCAAAACTTTTTGCGAAAACTCAACGCTCCAAACATTCAAGCCTTCTTCTGTGTTCTCCAAGAACTCAAGAAGTGCGGTCAAAATCTCTCTTGTGTGTGGGGGCACAAAATGATCGATAGATGTTATTAATTAGGAAGAAGAAATAATTAACTATGGAAACTTTTGCCAAAAGGAAAGTATTACTTTAGGTAATATTCGATTGGCAAATCAAATCATATTGATTGGCAAATCATAAAATGGTCAAAATCAATTTTCTAATATTTATAAATCTCAATCCTCATCTTCTATCTGACAGTCCCATGTGATTGCCATCACATCATGAATTCAACAACAAATGTCGAATTACTGAGCTCAGATTCTACTGTCTATTAGAAGAACACATGAGATCATGATCATGCCTATTAAATAGGTGACGGATTCCTTATTGTGAATATATGTTCCTTGTTATTTCACTTTAATTCCCAAAGCATCGAGATATTGATCATCAATTTAATCTCACTCATTGATGCCTCAAAGAACTTCAAGTTAGTAATCAAAGTTCATTGCCCACTCAGGATTAAGGTGTCACGTACGATAATCAAGTGAAATTAAATATCTATTGGTCAATTAAATATTTAATTTCACGTGGTCCAGTCCAATACATTTAGAAAATGCATTAACAATTTTATTACCAAAGTCAAGATAAACTTCAATAAAATTGAGACGATCTTACAAAATAAATTGTCCATATTTATTTACCGATCGTGGACTTTAATTCTTTGAATTGAATTATAAATTGAATCTTTCTGTGTTTAACAACTTAAACACTCAATTTATAATATCAAACAATTCATGGACATATGCAAGCTCAATATATATAAAAATAATATTTTATTCAAAATGTCAATTACATAATAATTTACTCGTAGGCACAATACTACCAACAAGATTTCCTCAAATAACAACTCACTAACAACCGAATCTACCATCAGGAGGGGGGTTATGATGCATAATATTTTCATGGAGTGTTTCAAAGTTATCATGAAGAGCCATCAAGAATTGAACTAGTTGTTGCTACTCTCTACAGGAAATATAAGGAGTAAAAACTCGAAGTTCATAGGATTCTGTAAGATCTAATTGATCCTATAGGTTAGTCGTGGCAGAATAAAATTCTTAAACACTCATATTTTTCTATCGAAGAGCCCGAATATCGATTTCCAACTGATATTGTTTTGCAAAGTTGGACAACATGCAAAATCGCTCTAAATGATCCCAAACCCCTTTAGTGTTTCATACTTAGCCAACTGCGCATACCAATCAAATTCTCAACTGAGTTATTAATCCATGCGATAATCTTTGAATTGCTTACTTCCCAAACCTCCAACTGCTCAACAAATTTATCATTATTCGCCCGCACTGGTTTAACGATGAGATCCATAAATATAAGCCGACATCTACTTTCCTTTCAAAAAACACTTAATCACGTAATTCCAATACGAATAATTCTTCCCATCTAATCTCGCACTAATTGACTGCAACGAATCATCCTGTTTACGAGTCATGACGAATTGCGATAATAATAACTAATACCAATACAAAAATAAAAGGGTGTGAATGCCAAATCAAACAATAACAATAACTATATATGAATGAAAAACTAAACCTGTAGTGAAAAAAATCGTGCAAGGGGCGACCGCTAATCCGCGAAGTTTATGGAAGCAAAATATTTGGCTCGATGCCATGTTAAATTTAAGAGAAACATTGTAGTGGAAAACAAAAGAAAAGAAAGAGGAATTCAATATAGAGATGAAAACTAGGGCTCAATGTTTGTATAATAGATAAGATAATAAAACTCGTAAAGAGAAAAAGACTATATAAAAGAAAAACCTAATAAACTAGGAAACGCAATAAAATCAATAATTAACAGCTTTTATAGTTTTGGGAATATTTTATGTTCAAGGCAAAACATTCCACTTCCACATATTTTGTTTTTATAACAAATTCATTGTATTTATTTGGATAAAATTGTGATACATTGATTTCATATCCTGATGCTCATAATTAATTAAGCTATTTTTTAAACTATTGTGGTAAATTTCAAATATATTGTATACGAGCAACTCCAACAATGCATCAAATTGGCCTAAAACGTAAATTTAGAGCAATAAATGCACTGCAATGCCAACGCTATTCCATGCACTACTTTGAAGTTTTAAACAATGTTGCGTCAAATTTTGAATTTTTCTGTTTAAGTTCTATTAGTAGTTGTTCGGTTTATGTTAATATAAACTATATACTTTATTGTCATGTTTAATTATATCATATTAATTAAATATTTTATGATAACCAAATGATTCTGAAAGCATAACATAATTATTTGATTTTTAATACATATTGTCTAATTTACTATAAATTACTTGGGCCATGGGAAAAATGCCTTGAGTTTGAAGCTACTATATGGGCCAAGGTCGTCTCAGGGGAAGATTTTAGCCCAAATCAATTTATATGGCAAGTGAACGCATTCGAGGTATGTGAAATTAACTTGCACTTTTGCACTCAATGCGTTTTGAACAAATTTTCAAGATTTTCAATTGAACGCAAACTCCAGCATTCTTTAACGTTCTGCTGTCCAAGTAAGAACCAATTTTACTTAAGTGGAAATTTCAGTCTATAGGTAGCAATTATACGTTGTGCATTGTGGGCTTCACTACTGTAAAACACAAATTTTAACTTGGTCTTCCATAAAACTTTCTGCAAAATGGGTCTTGGGCCTAATATTTGTTGGCCAATCGACGTAAATACTCACCTTTTTAAATCGTCAACGCCAAATTTTTTACGCTTTCCTAGACAATTTTACTTAAATTTACGCCCCCGCTCTTTTTTACACAACAATACCCTCCAAAGAAAAATTCCCGGAAATTTTTACGCTTCCGTTTCAACATTGTTTCAAACATGTTTATGTGTTTCAACATTATTTCTAACATGTTTCAAACATGTTTCGTGTTTCAACATGTTTCTTTTAATAAAAATAGGTAAAAATTGTATTTAAACATCGAAAACTTCATTGAAACAACAAAGAAACATCATAAAACATTAAAAAAGGGTATAAAAACAATGCGAAACAACGTAAAACATATTTAAAACACAACATGAATAAAAAGAGCTTAAAAATAGGTAAAAATTGTATTTACACATTGAATACTACGTGAAAACAAAAATTATATTATTAGAACAACATTAAAAATATTATAGAACAACACCGAAACAATAAAAACAATGTACAAAAAAATATACGAATAAAAACAACATAAAAATAGGTTAAAGTTGTTTGAAACATCGAAACAACAAAGAAACAAATTTAAACAACATCGAAACAACTTATATAACATATAAAACAATGCAAGAACAAAAAAATGAAAAAAATAAAAATAATCAAAAAATAGCAAGGAGCGTAAAAAACAAATTAGGTACAAAAGTAAAAAAATAGGCACAAGAGTGATTGGAGCGTATTGTGTGGTAATGGTACAAAAATTAGCGTATTTTCCCCATATTTATTTTGTCCTGCAGTAATTATGAAAAACTAACTAAAGCCTAACCGGTTTTATTATTGAGTTAATTCCAAAAATACTTAAACATTCCGTGGTAAACACCAAATACGCTACTTATTCTTTTTTGACATTTTTACGCTCTTTTCGATTTTTTTTGTTCATGAATTATTTTATATGTTATTTCTATTGTTTCGTACATGTTTCTATGTTGTTTATTTTGTTTTCTTAGTTGTTTCTATGTTGTTTCGATGCAACTTTTACCTATTTTTTAAGTTTTTTTTTTGTTCATATATTATTTTATATATTGATTCTATTTTTTCTGGGTTGTTTCTATGCTATTTTTAATATTGTTTATGATGATTCTTTATTGTTTCCATATTGTATTCGATTTTTTAATCCAACTTTTTACCTATTTTTAAGCTCGTTTTTTTTTTTTCGTGTAGTATTTTTATATTGTTTCAGGGTAGTTTCTATATAGTTTTTAATGTTCTATTGCTTCTTAGTTGTTTCTATTTGTTTTCGACGTTTTCAATGCACTAGCAAAATTGAATTGTGTTTTTCTATTCGTGTGTTGTTTTTGTATTATTCTCAATGTGTTTTGTTTTAATATGTGTTGTTTTATGTGAATATTTCTGGATTGTATTATAAGATTTTTGAGTATAAAATTGATTATTTAATGCGGGCAAAAAATATGTTTTCATTGAAATGTTATTAGATGAAAGATGTTTGAAACATGTTCAAAAAAACCTTGAAACAATTACAACGTCAAAAACAAGGAAAATTGGCCGGGAGCGTAAAAATATCCGGAAAAAAGATGGGAGCATACAAATGTCCGAATGGACCGTGAGCGTAAATGATTTTCAGGATTGTGTATTTTTGTCCTTATTCCTTTTTTTTTTTTGGAAAACAAACAAAATTTGAAAAATATAATTTATAAAGATTTTGAGCGCTAGGTACATTATATAACTTATAAGAAAATTTATGTATTTTTTGAGTGCAAAATGTACAAGCCATCATAAATGATTGGCTGTTAAAATGAATAAAACTATTATCATTAACTGAGACTCTGTATTAACTCAATATTACATCTTATGTCTTCAGAAGAATTAAACCATCATTAACAAGTTTTATAAACAACCGCTCCAAAATCTAGGACAAAACTTTACCTACTCTGTTTTCATAGAGTTCATCAATGTATGTAAATAATGAAATATTTTGCACAAGATGAAAAGAATTACCTACCGGGACGGTGTGATCATAGTGTAGTCCTTTTAATTTTTTGTTTCATATATAGTTCTGTTGGAAAATTGTGAAGGAAATTGCACATTTGGGGTGCGATTTTCTTGGGACCTCGATTGTCTAATGACAAAAAAGTAAAAGTCGATTCTTGTTCTACTCCGTGAGAACATTAAAATCGAATATTTATTTGTCCAAAATGGTGTTTGGATGAAGGAGAAATTAAAGCTTAAAGATGATGTATTGGAATTAATTTAAAAGAAGAAACCATGTGGGTTTGTCTTCTTTTAAAGTTGGTTTGTCCCACATGGGAAAACAAAGCGCAATTTTGACTAGTATATATAATGTCACCTTTTAGTAAGGTGTAAGATTGTATTGCATAGAAGCTCTCTCTACACGCGCGCCCGCACAGGGGGGTGCAAATCACGGTCCTGGTTCGAGCTCCGAACCACCGACTTGTGTGCGGCGCGACTGCGTACACGAATGTCGGACGAAATCGAGCCACATAGTCTAGCCTATGTTTTGGTGATATTTTCCAGGCGTTTCTTGATTCGCGGAGAAAGGTAGTCCGGTTTTCCGTCTTATCCTGGGAAACAGACGTCCGAATAGGGGGCGAATCTGTTTTAAGGATAGTGTGTCAAACACACGATTCGGCCATACTTTCTGTTTTTCAGATTCTGGAAATTTTGTTTCAATAAACTTTTCGAGTTTTTGCAGCAAATTGTAATTTACAGATTGTATCTTGAATTCTGAGTTTTGTAAACTGTACTGCAAATATTTTTGCAACAAACTTAAAACAGATTTTTTTTTTGTGGTACAGTTTATACTCAAATAAATTTCTGGAAACTGTATAAAACAAGTGCAGTGCAGTTTATTCTACTGCGTATTTGTAATTTTCTGATTAATAATATTTTCTGTATTGCAAAACCAAAATCGTAATTCAGAGTATTATTAAGTTGCACTGGTTTGCTGTTTGATTTTAATAAATATTCACTGCATCTTGTTTCCACTGTTGTTCAATTCAAACAAACCGTATAAGTTTTTTTCTTCTTCCAAGTCAAATTGGTTTGGGTATATACTGGTGGTGCTAATAATGAACTAATATTTTTTTTTCTGTCATATTGGTTAATATTTCATTAACAGTGAACTAATATTCTGAAAAAGGTGTACTGTAAGTGTTTTGGATGCTTTTAGCTACAACAAATTCTTTCAAAAAAAAAATTAAATCATTCTGTTCAGTGATTTGTAATAGCAAATTGAACTTTATATATTCTCTAACTATTTGGATTCCTGGAGTACTAATATTTTGTTTCCTGGAGTTAGTTCGAATTTTGTTTTGGACTAAGATAATAATACCCGTGCTATTTTGGAGTGAAAGGAAATTACATTGGACCTTATTATAAAAAGTTGAATAATTTATTTTGTTCTTGTCGGATTTGTTCCGATTAATTGAAGTACTAAACTTTGATTTATTTTTCAGAAATGGCTTCGATGATTTGAACTTGGGAGTTCCGATTGGCGCAAATGAGACAAATGTTATGCCTAATATTGTGCCTAATCCAGATTGTGCCCAATCCCGTGGTTAACCCGGTTGTGCCTCGGATGGTGGCTAACCCCACATCGTTAATGTGCCGTGAATCATGCCGAAAACCGGAGAAATTCAATGGCTTGGATTTCAAACGTTGGCAGCAAAAAATGTTGTTTTACTTGACGACGCGTTGAACCTAGCAAAGTTCTTGAAAGATCCTCCGAAGTTGAGTGAGGAGGAAACAAATGTTCAAGCCGCTCACGCAGCTTGATGCTTGGAATCATGCGATTTCCTTTGTAGGAATTATGTAATGAATGGTTTAGCGATCCGTTGTATAATGTTTATAGTTCAAACGAATCGCTAAAGAATTGTGGGAGTCATTAGACCACAAGTATAAGTCCGAGGATGCAGGGGCTAAAAATTTATAGTTGGCGTTTCTAGACTTTAAAATGATTGATTCCAAATCAGAATAAGTCAAGTGCAAGAACTTCAAATGATTATACATGATATTCTTCTTTGAAGGGATGGTTTTGAATGAAACTTTACAAGTGGCTGCAATAATTGAAAAATTGCCACCGCTTCTAAAGATTTCAAGAACTATCTCAAGCACAAAACGAAAGGAGATGAACATTGAAGATCCGATTCTTAGGCTTAGGATTGAAGAAGATAACAAAGGATCTGAAAGGAAAATGTTCAATCATGTGGTCAAAAAAGCCAATGTTGTGGAGCATGGTGAAAGCTCCAAAGGGAAAAAGAAAACCGGGAAAACTGGGAAAGGATTCAATAATTTGGGACCAAAAGGAGGCATTTCCAAGAAGAAGTTCGAAGGAAAATGCTTCAATTGTGGCGGCAAGGGTCACAAGGCATCTGATTGCAAGAAACCGAAAAAGAATCGGGAGGCTAACATGGTTGATCACATTTCTCAAGAAGTGTCAGATATGAACCTGGCTGCGGTGGTCTCCGAGGTGAATTTCATTGGTTCAAACCCGAAACAATGGTGGATTGATTCTGGTGCTACTAGGCACGTGTGTTCTGTCAGAGAAATGTTTAGTTCCTTTGAGCCAGCTGAAGACGGCGAGAAGTTGTACATGGGAAATTCAGCTACTTCTGAGGTCAAGGGAAAAGGCAAAGTGGTTCTGAAGATGACGTCCGGGAAGGAACTGACTCTAAATAATGTGTTGTTTGTACCAGACATTCGTAAGAATTTGGTGTCTGGTTCGCTTTTAGATAAGCATGGTTTTCGCATTGTTTTCGAGTCAGGGGTTGTTACTTTGTTAAAAAATGGGATGTTTGTAGGCAAGGGTTATGCTACTGATGGGCTGTTTAAGCTCAATGTAATGGTTGTTAAATCAAAAGCTAATAAAATGAAGAATGCTTCTGTTTACTTGCTTGAGTCTTCCAATTTGTGGCATGGTAGACTAGGACATGTTAATTATGATACTTTACGTAGATTAATTAACTTAAATTGTATACCAACATTCCATATTGATTCCAAACACAAGTGTGAAACTTGTGTAGAGGCAAAGTTAACAAGGACATCATTTAAAAATATTGAAAGAAATAATGAACCACTTGATTTAATTCACACCGATGTATGTGATTTAAAATCGACACAAACACGTGGTGGTAACAAGTATTTCATTACTTTTATAGATGATAAATACGCTTTTTGTTATGTGTATCTTCTTAAAAGTAAAGATGAAGCTATAGAGAAATTTATTCTCTATAAAAATGAAGTTGAGAATCAACTCAATAAGAAAATTAAGGTGTTAAGAAGTGATCGTGGAGGTGAATATGAATCACCTTTTGCTGAATTCTGTGCCCAACACGGAATTAGACACCTAAACAACAACACCTTATTCACCTCAACGTAATGGCATTGCGAACGGAAAAACCGTACACTTAAAGAAATGATGAATGCCATGTTATTAAGTTCTGGCTTGCCTCAGAACATGTGGGGGGAAGCTGTCTTGACGGCTAATTACCTTTTAAATAAGGTACCCCGTAAGAAATTAGACAAAAGTCCTTACGAGCTATGGCATGGAAGAATGCCATCCTACAAATACTTACGAGTGTGGGGGTGTCTTGCTAAAGGTTGCTATACCTACACCAAAGAAGGTGAAGGTAGGTCCCAAAACTATTGATTGCATATTTATTGGATATGCCGCATAATAAATTTGCTTATCGGTTTCTTGTGCATGAATCTAAAGTTGAAGATATACACAAGAACACGATAATTGAATCGAGAAATGCCTCGTTCTTTGAAAATGTATTTCCGTGTAGATCGAGAGAAGAAGTAAGCTCTTCTAAATGGATACATGATTCAATAGAACAAGAGCAAGAAGAAGAGGTAGAAATTAGACGCAAGAACGAGCTAGGATAGAAAAATCTTTTGGCCCATTTTCTAACCTACATGTTGAAAAGTGAACATCAAAGTTACTGAGAAACTATAACTTCTTCCTCAAGGACCATTATGGAAAGAGGCCGTAAAAAGTGAAATTGATTACATCTTGCAAAACCATACCGGGAACTAGTGGATCTTCCCCGAGGGCGATGAAACCACTAGGTTATAAATGGATTTTCAAGAAGAAAATGAAAGCGATGGAACAATTGATAAGTACAAGGCTAGACTTGTAATTAAAGGTTACTGATAAAAAAGAGGGCCTTGACTACTTTGATACGTATTCTCCAAGATTCATTTAGAATAACCTCCATTAGATTGGTACTTGCAATTCCGCATTGCGAAATCTTGAAGTACATCAAATGGATGTAAAACCGCTTTTCTAAACGGAGATTTAGAAGAGGAAATTTATATGGAACAACTTTGAAGGGTTCTCTCGCACCTGGGCAAGAGAACAAGGTTTGCAAATCAAGTCATTGTATGGCTTGAAACAGGCGCCAAAACAATGGCATGAAAAATTTGATAATGTCATGAAGGAGTGTGGATTTAAAATAAATGAATGTGATAAATGTGTTTATGTTAAAGACACTGAAAATGGCTATGTCATTTTGTGTCTTTATGTAGACGACATGCTTATCATTGGAAGTAATGATAAAATAATTAAATCCACTAAAGATATGTTGAACTCGAGGTTTGACATGAAAGATATGGGTTTAGCTGACGTGATCCTCGGAATAAAGATTTCTAGAACTTCAAATGGACTGACACTTGATCAGTCACATTATGTGGATAAGATTCTAGAAAAATTTAGTAAGGATGACACATCGTTAGCTAGAACTCCTATAGACACGAGTCAACATCTATCAAAGAATAGAGGTGAGGCTGTGTCTCAATTGGAATACTCACGAGTCATAGGAAGTCCGATGTACTTAATGAGTTGTACAAGACCGGATATTGCTTATGCAAAGGAGTAAATTGAGCAGATATACACGAGTAATCCAAAGACATGAACACTGGAAAGGTATAGTGAGAATACTTAGGTATTTAAGATACACTCGTGATTTTGGACTGCACTATACAAGATATCCTGCTGTTATTGAAGGATACAGCGATGCTAATTGGATATCTGATATTAAAGACTCTAAGTCTACAAGTGGATTTGTATTCACTTTAGGAGGTGCAGCCATATCGTGGAAATCTTCTAAGCGATAGTTATAGCTAGATCCACAATGGAGTCTGAGTTTATAGCTTTAGACAAGTGTGGAGAAGAAGCTGAATGGCTCCGGAACTTCTTAGAAGATATTCCAAAATGGCCAAAGCCTGTGCCAGCAATTTGTATACATTGTGATAGTCAATCAGCGATTGGCAGGGCACAGAGCAATATGTATAATGGTAAGTCTAGACACATTCGTCGTAGACACAATACCATTAGACAACTACTCTCAACTGGTGTTATTTCTATTGACTATGTGAAGTCAAAGGACAATATAGCGGATCCGTTAACCAAAGGGTTAAATCGAGAGTTAGTTGTAAAATCATCAAGAGGAATGGGACTTAAGCCTCTGGAAAAATGAGTTGATACAATGGAAACCCAACCTAGTTGATTGGAGATCCCAAGATCTAGGTTCAAAGGGACAACCTAATTGTAAAAAGACTCTAGGATCACTGTGGGGGATTTTCCCTTGTCCATTCCTTAACAGTGAAGCCCGTGAAAAGAAGAGGATAAGCATTTGGCTTTTAATGATTCTTGTGCGTCGGTAAGCCGAGTTGGGTAGTGCGGGCTACTCTTAAAGAAGAATCACCTATGTGAGAGAGAAGTGGGGCCGCTTCGAAGAGAATTGTGTGAGGCTCAATTCTTAGAACCTCTTGCAGAACCAGGCGTATGTTCAGGGCCATGAATGAACATAACAATGAGAACTGAAGTATGTTAGGAAGAATCCTGTGTGAGGTATATCATCTTTTACACAAAAGGCAGAACAGTTCAAAGACATCACGCTACTGATCAACTAGTAAAGTAAATATATTTTCACAAGGGAAGGTTCAAAGGGTAACACATACCCATCCTATGCAGGTTCGACTGTTGGACTTTATCACCAAATCTTTATATCCTCGAAATTTTCTTCATGTGGGGATTGTTGGAAAATTGTGAAGCAAATTGCACATTTGGGGCACGATTTTCTTGGGACCTCGATTGTCTAATGACAAAGTAAAAGTCGATTCTTGTTCTACTCCGTGAGAACATTAAAATCGAATATTTATTTGTCCAAAACGATGTTTGGATGAAGGAGAAATTAAAGCTTAAAAATGATGTATTGGAATTAATTTAAAAGAAGAAACCATGTGGGTTTGTCTTCTTTTAAAGTTGGGTTTGTCCCACATGGGAAAACAAAGGCAATTTTGACTAGTATATATAATGTCACCTTTTAGTAAGGTGTAAATTGTATTGCATAAAGGCTTCTCTACACGCGCGCCACAGGGGTTGCAAATCACGATCCGGTTCGAGTCCGAACCACCGACTTGTGTGCGAGCGCGACTGTGTACACGAATGTCGATCGAAATCGAGCCACATAGTCTAGCCTATGTTTTGCATTTGTTTTAATTTTTCGAATTTAAAAAATCAGAATATAACGTATTTTTTTATATCTTGAATTTAAATAAATCAGAATAAAACTTATTTTAATTCCCCGTAACCTCATAGATTAATGTCTCAGAATAAAGAATATTTGTAATTATTGTGTAATCTGCAGTTTGAATGGATGTGTAACAAAGAATCGGTTTAATTTCTCGAGATATTTTTCACTCTATAAATAGTCAATTTTCCAAAGAATCAACACACTCTTCACTTGCATTCTATATTGTTCTCTCTGCATATTGCTCTGAAAAATCCCTTTGACCTCCTGCATATTTTGGTGATATTTTCCAGGCGTTTCTTGATTCGCGGAGAGAAAGGTAGTCCTGGTTTTCCCATCTTATCCTCGGGAAACAGACGCCCGAATAGGGGGACGAATCTGCTTTTAAGGATAGTGTGTCAAACACACGATTCGGGCCATACTTTCTGTTTTTCGATTGAAATTTTGTTTCAATAAACTTTTTCGAGTTTTTGCAAAGAAATTGTATTTTACTGATTGTATCAATTCTCGAGTTTTGTAAATCTTTCAAAATATTTTTGCAACAAACTTAAAATGTTTTTTTTTTTTGGTACAGTTTATACTCAAATAAATTTCTCGAAATCGTATAAAACAAGTGCACTCAAGCAGCTTATTCTATCACAGTATTTGTAATTTTTCGATTAATAATATTTTCAGTATTGCAAAACCAAAATCGTAATTGAGTATTATTAAGTTGCACCGGTTTGTCTTGTTTGATTTTAATAAATATTCACCGCATCTTGTTTCCACTTTGTTGTTCAATTCAAACAAACCGTATAAGTTTTTTTTTCTTCTTCCAAGTCAAATTGGTTTGGGTATATACTTTTGTGGTGCTAATAATGAACTAATATTTTTTTTTCATATTGGTTAATATTTCATTAACAAAGAACTAATATTCAAAAAGGTGTACTTGTAAGTGTTTTGGATGCTTTTAGCTACAACAAATTCTTTTCAAAAAAAAATTAAATCATTCTTTAGGTGATTTGTAATAGCAAATTGAACTTTATATATTCTCTAACTATTTGGATTCCTGGAGTACTAATATTTTGTTTCCTGGAGTTAGTTCGAATTTTGTTTTGGACTAAGATAATAATACCCGTGCTATTTTGGAGTGAAAGGAAATTACATTGACCTTATTATAAAAAGTTGAATAATTTATTTTGTTCTTGCATCGGATTTGTTCCGATTAATTGAAGTACTAAACTTTGATTTATTTTTCGAAATGGCTTCGATGATTTGAACTTGGGAGTTCCGATTGGCGCAAATGAGACAAATGTTATGCCTAATACGATTGTGCCTAATCCATTTGTGCCCAATCCCGTGGTTAACCCTTGGTTGTGCCTCGGATGGTGGCTAACCCCATCACTTGTTAATGTGCCGGTGAATCATGCCGAAAACCGGAGAAATTCAATGGCTTGGATTTCAAACGTTGGCGAAAAAATGTTGTTTTACTTGACGACGTTGAACCTAGCAAAGTTCTTGATCAAGATCCTCCGGTTGAGTGAGGAGGAAACAAATGTCTCAAGCGCTCACGCGGTTGATGCTTGAATCATGCATATTTCCTTTGTAGGAATTATGTAATGAATGGTTTAAGCGATCCGTTGTATAATGTTTATAGCTCAAACGAATCGCTAAAGAATTGTGGGAGTCATTAGACCACAAGTATAAGTCCGAGGATGCAGGGGCTAAAAAATTTATAGTTGGCGTTTCCTAGACTTTAAAATGATTGATTCTAAATCAGAATAAGTCAAGTGCAAGAACTTCAAATGATTATACATGATATTCTTGCTGAAGGGATGGTTTTGAATGAAACTTTACAAGTGGCCGCAATAATTGAAAAATTGCCACCGCTTCGGAAGATTTCAAGAACTATCTCAAGCACAAACGAAAGGAGATGAACATTGAAGATCCGATTCTTAGCTTAGGATTGAAGAAGATAACAAAGGATCTCGAAAGGAAAATGTTCAATCATGTGGTCGCTAAAGCCAATGTTGTGGAGCATGGTGAAAGCTCCAAAGGGAAAAAGAAAACCGGAAAATCGGGAAAGGATTCAATAATTTGGGACCAAAAGGAGGCATTTCCAAGAAGAAGTTCAAGGAAAATGCTTCAATTGTGGCGGCAAGGGTCACAAGGCATCGATTGCAAGAAACCGAAAAAGAATCGGGAGGCTAACATGGTTGATCACTTTTCTCAAGAAGTGTCGATATGAACCTGGCCGCGGTGGTCTCCGAGGTGAATTTCATTGTTCAAACCCGAAATAATGGTGGATTGATTCTCGTGCTACTAGGCACATGTGTTCTGTCGAGAGAAATGTTTAGTTCCTTTGAGCCAATCAAGACGGCGAAGTCGTACATGGGAAATTCAGCTACTTCTGAGGTCAAGGGAAAAGGCAAAGTGGTTCTGAAGATGACGTCCGGGAAGGAACTGACTCTAAATAATGTGTTGTTTGTACCAGACATTCGTAAGAATTTGGTGTCTGGTTCGCTTTTAGATAAGCATGGTTTTCGCATTGTTTTCGAGTCAGGGGTTGTTACTTTGTTAAAAAATGGGATGTTTGTAGGCAAGGGTTATGCTACTGATGGGCTGTTTAAGCTCAATGTAATGGTTGTTAAATCAAAAGCTAATAAAATGAAGAATGCTTCTGTTTACTTGCTTGAGTCTTCCAATTTGTGGCATGGTAGACTAGGACATGTTAATTATGATACTTTACGTAGATTAATTAACTTAAATTGTATACCAACATTCCATATTGATTCCAAACACAAGTGTGAAACTTGTGTAGAGGCAAAGTTAACAAGGACATCATTTAAAAATATTGAAAGAAATAATGAACCACTTGATTTAATTCACACCGATGTATGTGATTTAAAATCGACACAAACACGTGGTGGTAACAAGTATTTCATTACTTTTATAGATGATAACACAAAGTTTTGTTATGTGTATCTTCTTAAAAGTAAAGATGAAGCTATAGAGAAATTTATTCTCTATAAAAATGAAGTTGAGAATCAACTCAATAAGAAAATTAAGGTGTTAAGAAGTGATCGTGGAGGTGAATATGAATCACCTTTTACTTAATTCTGCCCAACACGGATTAGACACCTAAACAACAACACCTTATTCACCTCAACAATGGCATTGCGAACGGAAAACCGTACACTTAAATAAATGATGAATGCCATGTTATTAAGTTCGACTTGCCTCGAACATGTGGGGAAGTCATGTCTTGACGGCTAATTACCTTTTAAATAAGGTACCCGTAAGAAATTAGACAAAAGTCCTTACGAGCTATGGCATGGAAGAATGCCATCCTACAAATACTTACGAGTGTGGGGGTGTCTTGCTAAGGTTGCTATACCTACACCAAAGAAGGTGAAGGTAGGTCCCAAAACTGTTGATTGCATATTTATTGGATATGCACATAATATCTTTGCTTATCGGTTTCTTGTGCATGAATCTAAAGTTGAAGATATACACAATAACACGATAATTAAATCGAGAAATGCCTCGTTATTTGAAAATGTATTTCCGTGTAGATCGAGAGAAGAAGTAAGCTCTTCTAAATGGATACATGATTCAATAGAACAAGAGCAAGAAGAAGAGGTAGAAATTAGACGCAAGAACGAGCTAGGATAGAAAATCTTTTGGCCCGATTTTCTAACCTACATGCCGGAAAGTGAACCTCAAAGTTAGAAGCTATAACTTCTTCTCAAGGACCATTTTGGAAAGAGGCCGTAAAAAGTGAAATTGATTCCATCTTGCAAAACCATACCTGGGAACTAGTGGATCTTCCCGAGGCGATAAACCACTAGGTTATAAATGGATTTTCAAGAAGAAAATAAAGGCGGATGGAACAATTGATAAGTACAAGGCTAGACTTGTAATTAAAGGTTACGAGACAAAAAGAGGGCCTTGACTACTTTGATACGTATTCTCCGATTCTGAGAATAACCTCCATTAGATTGGTACTTGCAATTGCTTTGCATTGCGAAATCTTGAAGTACATCAAATGGATGTAAAACGCTTTTCTAAACGGAGATTTAGAAGAGGAAATTTATATGGAACAACTTTGAAGGGTTCTCTCGCACTGGGCAAGAGAACAAGGTTTGTAAACTGGTCAAGTCATTGTATGGCTTGAAACAGGCGCCAAAACAATGGCATGAAAAATTTGATAATGTCATGAAGGAGTGTGGATTTAAAATAAATGAATGTGATAAATGTGTTTATGTTAAAGACACCGAAAAAAATGGCTATGTCATTTTGTGTCTTTATGTAGACAACATGCTTATCATTGGAAGTAATGATAAAATAATTAAATCCACTAAAGATATGTTGAACTCGAGGTTTGACATGAAAGATATGGGTTTAGCCGACGTGATCCTCGGAATAAAGATTTCTAGAACTTCAAATGGACTGACACTTGATCACTCATTATGTGGATAAGATTCTAGAAAAATTTAGTAAGGATGACACATCGTTAGCTAGAACTCCTATAGACACGAGTCAACGTCTATCAAAGAATAGAGGTGAGGTGTGTCTCAATTGGAATACTCACGAGTCATAGGAAGTCCGATGTACTTAATGAGTTGTACAAGACCGGACATTGCTTATGCAAAGAGTAAATTGAGCAGATATACGAGTAATCCAAAGACATGAACACCGGAAAGGTATAGTGAGAATACTTAGGTATTTAAGATACACTCGTGATTTTGGATCGCACTATACAAGATATCCTGCTTGTTATTGAAGGATACAACGATGCTAATTGGATATCCGATATTAAAGACTCTAAGTCTACAAGTGGATTTGTATTCACTTTAGGAGAGGTGCCATATCTTGGAAATCTTCTAAGCGACATTATAGCTAGATCCACAATGGAGTCCGAGTTTATAGCTTTAGACAAGTGTGGAGAAGAAGTTTATGGCTCCTAACTTCTTAGAAGATATTCCAAAGTGGCCAAAGCCTTGTGCCAAAGAATTTGTATACATTGTGATAGTCAATCATCGATTGGCAAGGTGGCACAGAGCAATATGTATAATGGTAAGTCTAGACACATTCGCGTAGACACAATACCATTACACAACTACTCTCAACTCGGTGTTATTTCTATTGACTATGTGAAGTCAAAGGACAATATAGCGGATCCATTAACCAAATGGTTAAATCGAGAGTTAGTTGTAAAATCATCAAGAGGAATGGGACTTAAGCCTCTCGGAAAAATGAGTTGATACAATGGAAACCCAACCTAGTTGATTGGAGATCCCAAGATCTAGGTTCAAAGGGACAACCTAATTGTAAAAAGACTCTAGGATCATCATGGGGGATTTTCCTTGTCCATTCCTTAACAAAGAAGCCCGTGAAAAGAAGAGGATAAGCATTTGGCTTTTAATGATTCTTGTGCGTCGGTAAGCCGAGTTGGGTAGTGCGGGCTACTCTTAAAGAAGAATCACATATGTGAGAGAGAAGTGGGGCCGCTCAAGAGAATTGTGTGAGGCTCAATTCTTAGAACCTCTTGCGGAACTCCAGGAGTATGTTCAGGGCCATGAATGAACATAACAATGAGAATCAAGTATGTTAGGAAGAATCCCCGTGTGAGGTATATCATCTTTTACACAAAAGGCGTAATCAGTTCAAAGACATCACGCCTCTTGATCAGCTAGTAAAGTAAATATATTTTCACAAGGGAAGGTTCAAAGGGTAACACATACCCATCCTATGCAGGTTCGACCGTTGGACTTTATCACCAAATCTTTATATCCTCGAAATTTTCTTCATGTGGGGATTGTTGGAAAATTGTGAAGCAAATTGCACATTTGGGGTACGATTTTCTTGGGACCTCGATTGTCTAATGACAAAGTAAAAGTCGATTCTTGTTCTACTCCGTGAGAACATTAAAATCGAATATTTATTTGTCCAAAACGGTGTTTGGATGAAGGAGAAATTAAAGCTTAAAAATGATGTATTGGAATTAATTTAAAAGAAGAAACCATGTGGGTTTGTCTTCTTTTAAAGTTGGTTTGTCCCACATGGGAAAACAAAGGCAATTTTGACTAGTATATATAATGTCACCTTTTAGTAAGGTGTAAATTGTATTGCATAGAGGCTCTCTCACACGCGCGCCCAGGGGGTTGCAAATCACGATCCTGGTTCGAGCTCCGAACCACCGACTTGTGTGCGAGCGCGACTGTACACGAATGTCGACCGAATCGAGCCACATAGTCTAGCCTATGTTTTGCGATTTGTTTTAATTTTGAATTTAAAAAATCAGAATATAACAGATTTTTTTATCTTGAATTTAAATAAATCAGAATAAACTTATTTTAATTCCTCGTAACCTGCATAGATTAATGTCTCAATAATAAAGAATATTTGTAATTATTGTGTAACTCAGGTTTGAATGGCATGTAACAAAGAATCGGTTTAATTTCTCGATATTTTTCACTCTATAAATAGCTGAATTTTCCAAAGAATCAACACACTCTTCACTTGCATTCTATATTGTTCTCTCTGCATATTGCTCAAAAAATCCCTTTGACCTCCTGCATATTTTGGTGATATTTTCCAGCGTTTCTTTAGTTCGCCGGAGAGAAAGGTAGTCCAGCTTTTCTCGTCTTATCCTGGGAAACAGACGCCGAATAGGGGGACGAATCATTTTAAGGATAGTGTGTCAAACACACGATTCGGGCCATACTTTCTGCTTTTCGATTCGAAATTTTGTTTCAATAAACTTTTCGAGTTTTTGCAAAGAAATTGTAATTTACTGATTGTATCTTGAATTCGAGTTTTGTAAACTCAGATCACAAATATTTTTGCAACAAACTTAAAACAGATTTTTTTTTTGCTACATTTTATACTCAAATAAATTTCTCGAAACTCGTATAAAACAAGTTCAAAGGTTTATTCTATCACAGATTTGTAATTTTCTCGATTAATAATATTTTCTCGTATTGCAAAACCAAAATCGTAATTGAGTATTATTAAGTTGCACCGGTTTGCTTTGTTTGATTTTAATAAATATTCACCGTGATCTTGTTTCCACTCGTTGTTCAATTCAAACAAACCGTATAAGTTTTTTTTTTTTCTTCTTCCAAGTCAAATTGGTTTGGGTATATACGGTGGTGCTAATAATGAACTAATATTTTTTTTTCACAAAAAAGTGGCATCCATCAACACATATAATGGGCCTACAACCAACAAGAAATCCAACCTTCAAGATTTCTAAGCAAATGTAAAGCTTTTCAAATCTTTTCTGTTCACTAGGACCTGGAGCATCACTCAACTGCATGATCACTGTAGAACCTCTTGTGTGTCTCCCAAATCCACATTCTGTGACTGAGATGCAACTCCTTGTATGTCTCCCAAATCCACATTCTGTTACTGAGATGCAACTCCTTGTGTGTCTGGAATAACCTCATTTTCTAATCCTGCTTCAGTCCCATAATTGTCAATTTCAAACTCTAATTCAATGAGATCAAAATCAGGATCATCAAAAATGTTAAGAGGATCAGTTTCCATATTTCTACATGCCTCATCACCCCCTGTTTCTTCACATGGCTTCTCAGCATAGCTTGTTTCTTCACATGCATTCTCAGTCCCTGTTTCTACATAAGGCTTCTCATTACCCCCTGTTTCTTCACATGGCTTCTCAGCATAGCCTGTTTCTTCACATGCATTCTCAGTCCCTGTTTCTACACAAGGCTTCTCATTACCCCCTGTTTCTTCACATGGCTTCTCAGCATAGCTTGTTTCTACACAAGCCTTCTCAGTCCCTGTTTCTACACAAGCCTTCTCAGTCCCTGTTTCTTCACATGCATTCTCAGTCCCTGTGTTATCACATTCCTCATCATCTAATAGTGTTTGTTCACCCACTAGATATATATGACTTTCCTCCCCTTTTGATGGAACACATAGTAATAGATCACCATCATTGTAACTTGTAAGTCCAAGCGCTACGATAATCTAGAGGGGGGTGAATAGATTATCTCCATCTTTTTGATTTTGCCCTCTTTTTCGAACCGAAAGCTCAAAGACAATAATAAAGATGCGGAATGTAAACAACACACGCGATTTAAAGAGGTTCAACCCACCTAGGGCCTAATCCTCTACCACCCCAAAGATATCCGGATGGATTTCAAAAAGAAAAAGATTTTATTAATTTACCACAAATTAATACAACACCAACTTACAACAACACCTTGAAGAGCACCGCACTCTTCTTCAACACCACCTTGAGATTACCACAATCTCACTTGAAGATTACCACAATCTCCAACGGCACCTTGTGAAGATTTCCACAATCTTCAACCTTGAAGAATACCAAATTCTTCAACACCTCAACAAGAAGATTACCACAATCTTCTTACACCTAACACCTAGATCACCCAAGTGTGTTCTTACCACAAGAACACTCACAAGGATATCTTGTGTTGAATGATAACCCAAAAATTCAAGATTACAACTCGATAATTGATAATACAATAGAGTGCAAGTGTAATCAAGAATAGCCTAGCCCTCAAGGATGTGAAAGTGAATAGCTAGGCAAATTACAACAAGAATAATAACAATGAAAGACCAAGTGTTTGCTTGAGTATATCTTGTTGTGTTGTGTTGTTCTCTCTTGTATTTGTTGCTTCAATTCTTCCTCTATTTATAGAAGATGTCTTGTATATGATAGGCTCCTCTTGGGGACATGAATTCTGTAAAAATACCAAGACAATTGAAGAAAAGAGTCGTTAGAAATCAACCCCTCAAATTAAGGAAAAGCTATCTCGCAAACTCAACGGATATTCATTAGTAAATTTGCTGTTAGAAATCAATTCTTCCTCAATAATTTGTAGTCCAAGCAAGAAATTGAGCTCCCCATCATGCTCATCTCAAGTACACCTTGCATCAACTTGGAAAATATCTTACACAAATATTCATTAGTAGTACCAAAAATATTCTCATAAATATGCACAAGCAAACAATCTTGCCCTTTTTCAAAACAAGAAGTGTAGTATCAACTTTACCTTTTGTAAAATCATTTTGCAAAAATAGCTAAGTCTATCAACCGTACAAGGCCTTTTGTAAAAATCATTTGCCCTAAAAATTTTAAACCCCGATAGACTTATATTTGAATAAAACCATTTAGAAAATTGGATTTAACATCCATTTGGTAAAGCTTGAAATTTTCTTAAAACAAGAATGGGCAAGGAAAATGCAAATAACTACTCGAATGTGCTATGAGTGCATATGTTACATCAAAATCAATTACCTTCTTCTTGAAAATACCTTTGAGCTACTAACCTCGCTTTAGTTTGACCAATGTTGCCTTGGTCATCGAGTTTGTTCCTAATACCCTTTTTGTTTTCTTCATCACTATCATCATAGGGCATCCAATTGGTCTAAGGTGTTCACAATAGAACATTTACATCAAAATATTTTGAGGTAACTAATATTTGAGTACTTCATTTCTCATCTACACAACTTAACAAACTTATTAACGGCATCGCTTATATAATTAAAAAAATAGCCCAAGTGTAAAAACATGTCTCAATCATCAATAACAAAATATCTTGCAAAAGAGCATAGTAGTAAGAGACATTATATATATAGACCATGAAGCAAGAAGCACATACTATGCATTTAAAAGATCATCAAGATTCTAATAAATCATGCAAGTTCAAATAAGCTTAAGAAAGCTATAAAAAGTCTCTTTTGAAATTTGAAAATCCCATAGCATATGGTTGAGACCTCATTTAAAAGAAGTATTTCAACAAGAGTTGACAAAGCAAATATGTGCAATCAAATATCGAATAGTGCCTTTCAAAAAAAATCTAAAACTCCTCTTAATGGCACTTGTATGAAATACTATGAAAAACAAGCACATAGGCACATGGCAATACATATATCGAGTCTATAAGAGTAAGAATAACACAAGTAAACATACCTCGATAATATATGCCTTTCCTGACAAATAATGACGTAAATGGCCATTTGTGAAAATATGTAAATCCTACACAATTTTTAAAACAAATCTATCACAAATCATAATGATAGAAGTGTAGGCTAAGAGATATCACAAGTAAGCTCATGCCATAAAAATCCATAGGAGATGATAACACACTCTAGTCTACAAAAATGCACAAGAGTTTTAAAAACATCATATGAGGTCTTCTTTTTCAAAAATATTTTAAAAGCACAAATATATATTGAAGACCTTAAAAAATAAATACTTGAAAACTCATTTGTAATATAGGCACAAATAAAAACATGCATACTAACTAGATAAAATGCATATTTTAAATGGGAGATACGGTTTACCAATTACGCCATTTCCATGGGTTGTGCCGTTCCCATTGTTGATGATATCTTCCCCTTGAGAAGTCACTTTGTTGATGATGACTTCTTTGATTACTCCATTTCCAAAGTTTGTTGCCTTCCCATTGTTGATAGTCTCTTCTTCTTTGAAAATCATCTCGTTGATGATGTCTTTGCCATTTCCAAGGATTGTGTTCTTCCCATTTTTGATTATATCCTCTTCTTGGAAATTGGCTTTGTCGAAAATAGTTTCTCCTTCTTTGATCAAATGAAACGGTCATTTGATGTCTTCTTGGCGGTATAAATTTTCTTCGATCATTATTTCACGGTACCTAATATGACATTGTTTTGTGGTACCCTCATGTGTTTGGGTCCTTTGGGATTAGTCTTGAGACTTTTAGGTCTCCAACAATAATTAGAGCTATTTCTAGCCCGACAAGTATTTATCGTATGACCCTTTTTACCGCAATAAAAGCATGTAATAATTCTAGGATCATAATGACCAACGTGCTTAGAGACTTGATTCTTTTTCATGTGATTGACACCCTTAGGCTTATGATCAAGTTCTAGTTTCAATTATCACAACAATCAACAATATTGGTCATTCTATCGCATTCAAGTTAGATTTAGATAAATCATTTTTCAAGCAATTTATATCCTCAACAAGAGTACTATTTTCTTTTCTCAAGGTTTCTAACCTTGTCAAGAGTGGTGGTGTGAGCACATGATAGTGATTCATAGGAAGTAATTAAACTATCCTTATCATTTTCCAAAACAATGAATTCCTTTTTCAAATTTTTGTATTTAACAAGTTTTGGAATTCATCTTGTAGTTCATCATAGTCATTTTGCAAATCACTATAATCATTATCATAGGAAGTAGAGGTTTAGAACTTACCTCGTTTTCTTCTTCGATGCCTATTAGGCATTGTTCAACTTCTTCATCATGGGAGGTTGTAGAAGGCTCATCCCATGTTGTTGGATTTGATGTTGTATCCATTTGTGAAGTAGATGCTTTTGAGTTGCTCCTTTCATTTGCATACACTTCATAGATGGCTTCTAATTTTTGCCATACTTCATGTGCCGATCGAATACCTACAACATGATCAAATTCCAAAGTAGTAAGTGAACAATACAAAATACTAAGAGCTTTACCATTTAAGGAGATGATTCTCTTCTCTTCATCATTGAGCTCTTTGAAGCCTTTAGAGGTGTGTGGTGTATTCTTCATCGGAATAAATTCTCCATTGATGACGGTGTTCCAAATATCAAACCCGCAACCTTGTAAATAGCATTCCATTCTTTCTTTCCAAAATATAAAATTTTTGGAATCAAACCGAGGTGGCTTGGTGGTGGAGGTGCCGGAAAGATGAGCTTCGTCAGAGCCGACGACGATCGTTTCTCTTCACTCGCGATGTGAAACGAGCTTGCCAAAGAGTTTGGCTTTGATACCACTTGTAAGTCCAAGCGGCTACGATAATCTAGAGGGGGGGTGAATAGATTATCTCCATCTTTTCGATTTTGCCCTCTTTTTCAAACCGAAAGCTCAAAGACAATAATAAAGGTGCGGAATGTAAACAACACACGCCGATTTAAAGAGGTTCAACCCACCTAGGGCCTAATCCTCTACCACCCCAGATATCCGGGATGGATTTCAAAAAGAAAAAGATTTTATTAATTTACCACAAATTAATACAATACCAACTTACAACAACACCTTGAAGAGCACCGCACTCTTCTTCAACACCACCTTTGAGATTACCACAATCTCACTTGAAGATTACCACAATCTCCAATCGGCACCTTGTGAAGATTTCCACAATCTTCAACCTTGAAGAATACCAAATTCTTCAACACCTCAACAAGAAGATTACCACAATCTTCTTACACCTAACACCTAGATCACCCAAGTGTGTTCTTACCACAAGAACACTCACAAGGATATCTTGTGTTGAATGATAACCCAAAATTCAAGATTACAACTCGATAATTGATAATACAATAGAGTGCAAGTGTAATCAAGAATAGCCTAGACCTCAAGGATGTGAAAGTGAATAGCTAGGCAAATTACAACAAGAATAATAACAATGAAAGACCAAGTGTTTGCTTGAGTATATCTTGTTGTGTTGTGTTGTTCTCTCTTGTATTTGTTGCTTCAATTCTTCCTCTATTTATAGAAGATGTCTTGTATATGATAGGCTCCTCTTGGGGACCTGAATTACGTAAAAATACCAAGACAATTGAAGAAAAGAGCTATTAGAAATCAACCCCTCAAATTAAGGAAAGCCGTCTCGCAAAACTCAACGGATAGTTTGTCATTAAAAGAGGGGTTCGACCGTCGCGAAAGCAGAGATAAGTTGAAATTGAATTCTCTGTGAATTTTACACAGGGGGACCTATTTGGTCGAGGTGGGTTCGACCGGTCGCCCTATGTGTGACCGGTTGCAGGGGATCAAAATAGAGAAACAAAATGAGTCCGTTTCTCGTGGGTACGCGTTCACGGCCGCCTGCCCCCAAGTCGGTCCGGCCGCTCCCACCGGCCGCCCTGTGGCTGGACTTGGCCGCCTCCCCATTTCCCTTCAAATTCCCGTTTTCTGTTCCAAAACTCAACACAGTGCACGGGTTGCCCTATAGGGCGACCGGTCGAGCCTGGGACATAAGTGTTGTCCAATTTTATATCGAAAATAAACTCCAAGAAATACTCCGAAAAATAGTAAAAACATTTTAGACCGATCGGGAGTATTAGGACGACATTCAAGGACATAGTTTTGATGTAAAACATTTTGACATAAAATCATTAAAAGTGTTGTCCATTTTAGTCGAAAAATGACTTGAAGAAATACTCCGGAAAATATTAAAACCATTTTAAATCATTTAGGAGTATTTGGACAACCTTTAAAACATTGTTTCGGTATAAAAACAAAATCATCAAAATCATGATAAAACCATTTATCAAACATAACTTCCTAAACTTCTTGAAATCATCAATCCTATAGTATTTCTTCTCACCCAAATACCCTAATTGTGCAAATAACTTACCAAGATATTCCATCGACATCCTCCTTTTATCCACAAAATCAAATGCACTTACTCTTCCCCTATGTAATTTTCTTTCCCATTTTCCTCAACCAAACCGCTCCATGCCTCAACATAATTGTAAATAACCATTTTTTGTCCCCTACAATCAACATAACAAACATATTTTTAACATAGGCACTAAAGAACATTATACACTATATAAATCAAACCGAAATGAGCAAACAAAGTCACACAAACAAACAACAACAAAAACAAGGGCAACTAGGGTTCTTACCAAATCCTGGGTTCGGAACGTCCACCTAATGAGCGCGCCGAAGCATTATCGTTTCACTTTCTTGAGTAGTATCACAGGTGAGTGTCAATTTTTGGAATTATGGGCGAATTAGTTGTGTTCGATTTCTAGGGTTTTCTGTCTACCGTTGTTCAATTTGGGGAAAAATGAAAATAAACTTTTCTTCACGTGCAAACACAAAGATTAATCGAATAACGACTAACGTGCACGTGAGATGCACGTGTCACACTCAGCTAATTTTTTTACGGTGGAGGGACTACATTTGAAACTTTTGACTCTTGTGGGACTATGAATGCAAACAAAAAAAACTACGGGACTAAGAATGCAAAGTATGGGACTACTGGTGCAAGAGGCCATGTCCTGTGGGACTAACGATGCAATTTTCTCGCATATCCACGAAGTGAAGGAAATGGAGTGAAGGTTCAAGTTAGAACATGGTTCAAATCCATCGGAGGGCTACTTGATCAAGTCGAAGGGTTTGGAGAGTCAAGTAATGAGGCAGCTGCTTATGAAGAGTTGAGTCTCAAGAGTGAAGCCGCTTATGTGATCAAGGCTTACTCGGGTGTTTTGTACGCTTGTAACAAGTCAAGTTGCATTAGTATATTCTTCCTCGAGTAGGGAGAGAGTGGAATAGAGGAATTACCCCATCCTCGAACCACTATAATTATTTGTGTCATTTACTTTTAGCAATTTACTTTCTCGCATCTTTATTATTTGTTGATATATATTTGTTCATCTAACTCGATAATAACTAAAACTAAAACAAGTGTTGAAAACCACATCTTAAAAATGGTGTTAAGACTTCCGCTATTAAAAACAAAGAAAACTCGATTTTATAAAAGCTAACTTCATTCAAATTGAGCTAATCAATAACAAATGACTCTCTCTCGGATCCGCTTGAGTGGTTAATTCTCTTATTGAGGTTTGACCCAACTGTCTTCTTTTTTGCATATTTTTGTGCGTATTTTGTATGATGATTTATATATATATTTGGCGTGTTTTATTTGTATTTGCATGTTTTTGTGTTATCTTGTTGATTTTCTAGGATTTGGTAGAAAAAAAATAAATTTTGGAGCAAGAAACATCAAAACATCATTTCGCGCAACTGTGGCAGTCTTCGTATTTGGAACATAACTTTTGCATCTGAAGTTCAATTGACCTGATTCGTATGCCATTAGAAATCTAAGAGAGAGTTCTACAATGTCTACTTCTAGTACTAAATTCAAATGAAGATGTTTGGATTGGTTAAAATTATGTGAAAGTGGAAATCAAGTAAGTGATTAGATTTCAAAAATGACACGTCATAGTGTTTTGACCATAACTCTCCTAGAAATTTGATATTGAGGTCATTCAAGTGGCTATGGAAATGTAAGAGATATAGCTACAATTCATAAGAAGATACCGAGAGCATATTCCTATGTTTCGAGGGCGTACAGGCATGTACAAAGTGCGCGGATGCGCACGGCTAGCAAACCGGCAAATACCGCCAAATAAGACACACGCCCGTTTTGTCGCACGCACGGTGACTTTTGCAACACGAAATTCACGATTTGTTTTTGTTTTTTTGGCTCTTCCACCTTGTATAAGACTCTAGACTTATAAATAAGACTTCGAGAGCTCGTATTTTCGAACACATTACTTCTTAGCACTTTTAGACTCCAGTTTTTTCTCTTTTCTCTTGCTTTTCAACATTGAGATTGCTTGGGTTCTTCCCATTGAAGTTATTTTGTGGCTTAATCAAAGCATAATATTTCTTCATCTCTTTTGTATGATTTTAATTGTTGGGTGATTATTGTTGTTGCATGATAATATTTTTGATTGTTTTCTTCCCTTCAATTGAGATTATGATCCCATCACCAAGCGTGAACTAATTTCTTTGTTCCCCATGGATCAACAAAGGCTTGTTCGGACCACGCGCAAGAGCAGCACCAAACGGCAGGCATGTGTCGAGTATGAAGACGAGGCCCGAGGTGGCACAAAGGCAACGGGGTTGGCAAGCTTGGGATGGGCGCCGCGCCTCCCAATCTCCCTCCCGATAAACGTTCTCCAAGTGGTTGATCTTAGCTTAGCGTGCAAATCTTTTTTTTCCACAAGGGATCGTGATGTCTTTCTATGGGATCGCGGTCTCTTTATTAGTGGATGATTTGATTCAAACAAACAAGCATGAGTATTGACTAATTGGTTTGCTTTCCCGAATGAATTACTTTATTTGATAATTGATTGTCCGATCAACTTTTGATTGTTTTGAGAGAATAATTGAGATTGAGAGAATATATTATTATTGGACTAAATTTATTCAGTGGTTTGATATGAATCGAAATGTATTATCTAACTTGGCTTAATGAAAATAGCAAATTATGTTGTGATAGCAAGTTATCTATGAATATGTGAGTTATCGGATCTAGGTCTAGTTTTTATATGTTTGTTATATTTGTTAACCGCATGATCAATTAGTTGATATTCTCGCTTACAAGTTTGATGAGATGATTCTGAAATCATATATTTTCATCCATATCGTTTTTCTCCAAGTTTAATCGTGTTTAATTTTAATTTATCATTTTACTCGTTTTTCTTTAGTTTATTAAAATTACAAATTTGGTTAGAGTGTTTAGGTTTTATTTTCTCACAATTGTGTTGCATAATAATTATTTGCCTAAGTCTTCCTTGAGAGACGATTTGTGGTCAACTTGCTACCCTACGATTATTCTCGTTCTCTTGCGATGATTGCTAGATTTATTTCAGGTGTTTAGCAGTCAAACAAAATTTTGGCGCCGTTTCCAGGGAAGACTTTAGGCTTAATAATTATTGTGTTTATTTTCTCGTGTTTCTAGATTATGATTTTTTGTTTGTTTCTAGTTTAGGTTTCGTCCATTCACGTGCTTTTGATCTATTTCCTAATTTTTCTAATACAAACACCAGAATGACGACCAATCAAGAGCCACCACCATGACCTACATTAGAAGAGAGCTTGATTTCTTTTATTCAAGTTAGCCAGCAAATAAGAGTGGAATAACAAACGATTTGAATCCTTGGAGGCCTCTCTTAAGCGAACTGAGACTCAAGTCGGCCAATTGCTACGCAAGTTGGTGAAATAGCTCAACATCTTGTCAAAAAGGACACATTACCTAGTCAACCAGCGCAAGCTCAAGCCGTCACTTATCTTGAAATTGATATTGCTAAAATTGAAAAGAAGGATGATGCATGTGAAGAAAGCACGAATGAGGAGACAAGTAAGGGATCGTCCTTACACAAAACTGACAATCCTTACAAATCTTCTGATCCATCCCCAAATCCACTCATAAAGCAACAAGATCCAGGCAGTTTCATCATTAATATTGCTTTTGGGAATGGTAAGAATATCACGGTATACTTGATCTAGAGCGGGATTAACCTTATGTCTTACTCTATATTTAAACAATTAAATTTAGGAAAATTGAATTCCACCGATTATGTTTGCAACTTACCGATAGGTCACTTAGGTATCCGAAATGTATTGTTGAAGATATTTTGGTCCAAGTAGGTGATCTTAAAATTCTCATTGATTTTGTTGTCTTGGATATAGGGAAGGATAAAGGTAATACTACGGATCATACAATTCTATTGGGTAGACCGTTCATGGCCACCACCAATACCGTTCATGGCCACCACCAACACCTTGATTGATGTAAAAATAGAAAACTAAGTTTGAATGTCTTGGGAAAAACTATAACGTTTTCCATTTTGATATAGCTCGTGGTCCTACTTGTATTTTGCCTCGATAATTTTATTGTTAACTCTGCGATTCTCACTGTGAAAGATATCTTATGGCAGAAGATAATGAAATTCAAATTTGGATATAAATTCCAAGATAGTAAAAGAGGTCTTGCTCGATGACCCATCATGATTTTCTTAGTTGATATCGTCAAGCTAATGATGTTAAAAGAGCTTCTTGGGAGGCAACCCAAACATTTTTCCCTTTGTGTGAGTTTGCATGTGGTGTTTTTTTTTGCATATTAGTTTGATTTTTTATTTTTTTATTTTTTAGTTTATATGTGGTATTTTGTTTTCCCTTCACATAGCTTTTGCAGGATAGACAGTTCACGTGATTGTTGTAACTGTTTGTCGATTATAGCACTTTCAAGGGACGTCTTTATTTCCTTCTATTTTATTTTCTTTACGCACTGAGGTCATTGCGTGATTTAAGTGTGGGGGAGGGATTGTCATTCTATGTGTGTTATGGTTGCATGTAGTTAGTTATCGCTAGCCTATAATTGTTACAAGCCTTATATTTGTGTTGGTGAACTGACTAGAAATATGTACCAAAATTTAATTTTTGATTATGAAATTACACCGCGAACTTGATACGTAGGATTTGGCTAGAATGGTGAATTGGCCTTTTTGGTAGACAAATTCGGCAAGGATTAAATGATAGCCTAGGTTGTGGGGCTTGAATTGTGAGGTTTCGTTGATGTGAATTAAGTTGAAACTCGTTTTAATTATTGTTTCACTTGCTAGCTTTGCCGGAAAAAAAAAATCACGAAAAAGAGAGAAAGCAAAGAAAAGAATAATTGAGATTATACTCTTCTATTTGTCGATACTTAGTAACTAGGAGCATTAATGAGCCTCATGTTTGTCTTTTTACGTAAAACGGCGACAAACATTATTATGGAAAACTACCATAGGAGCCTTTGGAGAAAATCCAAAGTTTACACCTAGTGGAAGATATTTGAAAGTTCTCGCGAAAACAAAAATGGAAGAAAAAAAAGAATAATAAATTTGTGGCTAGTGATTGAGTGGTTTATTTTGTGTAACGGTGTTGCAACTTATAAAACGGATCTCAAACTTAACGAGGATGGCCAAATACCTTTGTTCGTTTTATGCTTAGTCGGGTGAGTATATTGTGGAGGTTGGGGATCAATCCATTTTGGATCCGATGTGGATAGAACATGGTGTTATGGATTAATTGAAATTTAAATTATACTTGAAATTTCTTGTTGGGTCTAAAAGCATAATTATTTGTTTGAGGACGAGCAAAGGCTAAGTGTGGGGGAATTGTTTTACATATTTTTGTGCGTGTTTTTTGTGATGATTTATACATAATTTTGGCGTGTTTTATTTATATTTGTATGTTTTAGAGCTATAATGTGTTATTTTGTTGATTTTATAGGATTTGGTAGAAAAAAACAAGTTTTGGAGCAAGAAACGTCAAAACGTCATTTCGCGCAATTGCGACAGTCTTTGTATTTGGAACATAACTTTTTCATCGAAAGTTCAATTGACCTGATTCGTATGCCATTAGAAATTTAAGAGAGAGTTATACAATGTCTATTTCTGGTACTAAATACAAATGAAGACGTTTGGATTGGTTAAAATCATGTGAAAGTGGAAATCAAGTGATGAGATTACGGATATGACACGTCTTAGTATTTTGGTGATAACTCTCTCTAGACATTTGATATTGAGGTCATTCAAGTGGTTATGGAAAGCTAAACGATAGAGCAAAAATTCATAAGAAGACACCAAGAGTAAATTTCGATGTTGCGGTGCGCGGCACGGGCCGGGCAACAGTAGCTCGCTGTGCGCACACGTGCGGTCGCACACGGTGACTTCCTGAACACGAAATTCGCTATTGTTTTTCGTTTTTTGGCTCTTCAACCTTGTACAGGACTCTAGACTTATAAATAAGACTTGGGGAGCCCATATTTTCGAACACATTACTTCTTAGCACTTTTAGACTCTAGTTTTCTCTTGCTTTTCAATATTGGAATTGCTTGGGTTCTTCCAATTGAAGTTATTTTGCGGCTTAATCAAAACATAATATATTTCATCTCTTTTTCTCGATTTCAATTGTTGGTTGATTGTTATTGTTTGATAATGGTTATGATTGTTTTATTCCCTTCAATTGAGATTATGATCTCATCCCCAAGCATGAACTAATTTTTTTGTTCTATGATTAGGATGATTGATTCAAATAAACAAGCATGAGTATTGATTAATTGGTTTGCTTCCCTGAATGAATTGCTTTATTTGATAATTGATTGTTTGATCAACTTTTAATTGTTTTGAGTGAATAATTGAGATCAAGAGAATATATTATTTTTGGACTAAATTTATTCAGGTGGTTCGATATGAATCAGAAATGTATTATATAACTTGGCTTAATAATGAAAATAGCAAATTATGTTGGGATAGCCCTAATCTGTGAATACGTGAGTTATCATATCTAGACCTAGTTTTTACATGTTTGTTATATTTGTTAATTGCATGATCAATTAGTTGATATTCTGCTTGCAAGTTTGATGAGATGATTCTGAAATCCTAGATTTTCATCCATATCGTTTTTCTCCAAGTTTAATCGTGTTTAGTTTTAATTTGTCTTTTTACTTGTTTTCCTTTAGTTTATTAAAATCACAAATTTGGTTAGAGTGTTTAGGTTTTATTTTCTGTCAGTTGTATTGCATAATAATTATTTGACGGCTAAGTCTTCCTTGAGAGACGACTTGTGGTCAACTTGCTACCCTATGATTGATCTCATTCTCTTGCAAGGATTGCTAGATTTTTTTTAGGTGTTTAGCGGTTGAACATCTTCCAAGAGACTTAGCCTTTTTTTTTTTTTTTGAAAACTCTGAATTTGATTTAAATAGAAAAATTGGTTAAGTCTATTCTAGCCCCTCCCCTTCTAGACTTAACTGACACCCCTTGGGGCTTACATATATATTGTTTTTCGTTGTTTATAGATTATTTTATATAATATGTTTTATATTGTTATGATATTTTTATGTTGTTTTCATGTAACTTTCAATGTCTCGATGCAAGTTTTACCTATTTTAAGCTCATTTTGTTTATGTGATGTTTTTTTTGTATTGTTTATGTTATTTCTATATTATTTTAATGTCGTTCGATGTTACTTTGTTGTTTTTATGTAGTTTTTAATGTTTTAATCTATTTTTTACCTATTTTTAAACTTTTTTTTATTCATGTAGTGTTCTAGATATTGTTTCGTTGTTTCTAGGTTATTTCACACGCCCAAACGGGACGCGACGAACGATTCACAACTTAAATACAAATGGACTAACAATCCAGACAATACCAATGAAAACCCAATAAAGCGAGTCTAAACAAGAAATAAAATAAATAATGATACAAGTTATCACTTAAAGTCTACATTCCATCACCAAATTACAATCCGAAATTCAACAAGGTAGTACAAGGTCTCAATCCGTAGTTTGGTTCAAAGATCCCCAAATAAATCCTCATTTAAGGTTAGAAAACAGTAGGATGAGACAAAAATCTCGGTGGATGGGGTGATCGTGGTGCGAGTGTGGCGTAATATAGTTAATGTGAGAAAGCGATTATACGATAACGCGTGAGTATGATGCATGGTTTCACACACGATTCACAAGCGTCATGATAAATTATTTAAATAATATAATTATACGATTTAAGAAAACATTCATGGTCACACAGCACTATGTGATACAATCAAGACAGTAGGATTGCGTGCGGAAGTGTAACGCCAATCCTATGCAAGGCAATTAATGGTTGCGTGCGGACTTGTAGCGCCAACCAATGCAAAATGTAGCGGTTGCGTGTACGGAATGTAACGCCAACCAAAACGGGACGATAACTCCAAAATCGTGTGGATCGAGACAACGATTCCTTCGTTCTACCTTGTAACTCCCGGTCGGATGGTCCAAGACCGCACCTTATCGCTCCGTAGGCAAAGACAAAATCCAAATGGAGCTGGCGAGGCTCTGATCGTCATAATCATGATTATACCTCGATTACGACCCGCTTCCCTTGGACAAACTCCGTCCCTCGATTCATGGGGATTAGGGCGATGGGGCCGGAAGAGTGGAATAGCAGCCGAGCTGCCTGTTCTATCCCCCGACGTATCCATTCCGACGTGAGCTCGACACACCAAGTTGACTCAGCAGAAAAATAATTATAATTACAAAAAGCAACAACCAGCAATGAGTATTATTGATTTGGGAAGCGAGTTTAGGAAAATTTTTGGAAAACGCGAGTGGCAATTAGGGCGTCGGTGGAGTTTTTGGGATGAAGATGATTATCGGAAGGATAAGCAACCTTCGATATCTTGAAAGATTAGGTGGAACATGAGTCCGTTATAGATTCAAATCGCAAAGAGGAGTCGCTCCGCGATCGGGTATTAATCGGTCAAGTCGATCCGATAAGTCAAGGGTTTTTGGGAAAATAAAATACTTTAATTAAATCTCCAAGTCAGAGGGTCCAGGGAAATTTTATTAAAAGAGAAAATAATTTGAGTTAGGTCCTTTATAAAAGAAAAATTGAATTTAGCCCCGTTTTGTAAAAAACCAACACTTTTGGGGTTAAAAATTGAATAAATAAATATCCCGACCTTGAAATATTATGAGGTCAGTTCCTAAATTCTCCAAATTGTCCAGAGATTCAGGTTTCTAAAGTTTTATGGTCGAGTTTTTTTATAAAATCTCACATTGGCCCCAAATTTGTAAAAATTGTCAATTCGGACCTTAAGTTTTAAAAAATTCGAACTCACAAACCGGAAGGGCTTTTAATGTGATTCCAGTTGGAAAATGCCACTAAGGTTGGTAGGATATTGGGACAAAAGCAGTTTTTAAAAGCAATATGTGTAGGTCCTTCAACTTTTGAAAATATCATTTTTGTCCCATTTTAAAATAATTGCCTTTAAAGCTTTTAGGGGTCCAATTGTTATGAAATTTGAACCTTGGGGCCAAAATATAATTAAGTTATAGTTAAGTTAGTATTTCCAGGTGCATGGGCTGCATAAGTCCTGGAAATTTCATTTGGGTCCTCAAGTTTAATATTTTCACATTAGTCCCTCATTTTTAGTAAAATTGTTTTCCAAGCCCTAACCACTTGGATTTTTGGAATACTTTTAAAATATGGGATTCTCAGTAACTTAAAAGTAAAAATTTCAATTTATAAAGTTTAGGTCTGGTACAGTTTTTAAAATTGCAAAGTAGCCCTTAAACTTTCAAAATCTTACAATCTAGTCCTTGGGCTTTTAAAGGTTGATTTTATTTATCTTAAAACTTCTTAAAACATTATTAAAATGTCCAAAAGTCATTTTTGAACCTGAGTACAGTCCCAAATTTCGAAATTTGCAGAGGGGTCCTTTAACTTTTATTTTCTTGCAATTTAGTCCACCAACTTTCCATTTTTGCATTTTTAAGTCCAAAATTGAAATTTAATCAATTATGCTCGACTTTTCCAGGTTATAAGTCATTCAAAACATAGATTTTAAATATCATACACATGCATGTCCAATACATACAAGAATTCATCAATTAAAGCATTAAAGTGTACATGCATGCACCTAAAATTCAATAAATAGTAATTTTGAGCAACTCTTGAGAATTTTTATGATTTGATATATAAAATTGACATGCAATACATAGATTATATATATCTCAAGACTCATGATCAAATTTTCTACATGCATTTTAATAAAACACCTAAAAGTTGGAAAAATAATTTTCCACCCACATTAAATTTGGAAATTGTGAAATAAAAGGATAATTTCACAATTTTTTGGATGAGGCTTCTTAGGTCAGCCCCTAAGTCAAGAAAATATCAAAATTTGGAGTTAGAAAAATGAGAGAAAAATTAAGGAGAAAAGAAGGAAATAAGGAAATGAAAAGGACTACACTTTACCTTTGTGTAGTAGATGTTTGGAGACTAGTTGAAGCTCAAAATTTGGAAATTTGGTTCAACTCCAAAAATCTCCTAAGGTCAGCCCCTATTTCTCAAAAATGAAAAGGGGTGTTAAAATTTGAAAAACAAATAGGAAGAGTAGGAAAGAAGGGGTCTAGTACACAATTCTTACCTTGTAGTCAAAATTTCTCTACTATTTTCTTTCTTCAAGCTTGAGGTCCTTCTTCAAAATATTGTCAAGCTCTAACCTTCAAAGTCTTCTAAATGTACCTCCAAAACCAAATTTAAACTTAAGTTAAGAAGGTGGAAGAGATGAACAATGTGATATCCAAAAATGGATTGAAGCTAAAATTTCTTACCTTTTAGTATAGTGGTTCGATTTTTATGATGTATGAGGAGGAAAATGTTGAATTTTATCTAAGTATGGAAGAAGAAAGTAAGAAGAAGAGTAGAGAGATGTTGGGAGTTTTTAGAGAGAAGGAGGAGAAGGCTTGAGTATTAGAATGTGTTGATGAGAGATGAAATGAAAATTTGATGAAAAAAATGCCATAATGGCCATGTAGTATGAGATAGAGGGAGAGGAAATTTTGATCAAATTGTGTCTTGTAATTTGTCTCTTGCATGGAGACAAAAATGCAAGTCAAAGTGTGGGTCAATTTGAATTTGAGAGGAATAAGAAGAATGTTTGTTAAGTGGGAATAAGTTGGGGAAAATAGTAATAAAGAATTGGTGTATAAGATGATGTGTATAATGTTTGAATTAATGATATAATTATACACAAGATGACTAATATATGGTGTATGTGTACAAGAGTTGGATGATATTTTTATCCCAAAATCTCCACAATGGCCGTCCATTATGAGGGTAAAATGGTAATTCCATATATTTTTTTTGTCCCAATTTTGATGATAATAGATGAAATATATCAATCTCCAAAATAATTAGTGATTCTCTTGATCACTTGTAAGTCTCATGATCACTTAAACTAAATTAAAGTCTTAATTCTATAAGGTAAAAGTCTCCAAAATAATAGTCTCTTAAAATTCTAAGGTGACTAATAAATACAAAAATAGTAATAATGATCAATCAAGTGATCATAAATGAGGAATAGAATTAATGATGATCATGATCACAAGTAATAAAATAAAATGAAATAAAATACAAAATGTATATATTATTAATAATTACCCGTCAAAATGACGCGTAAAATGGTCGATCATAAGTATAAACAACAATAAGGTTCAACTAATAGCTTCGGAAAAATCGGGCTTCACAATTTCTATATAATTTTCAATGTTGTTTTAATTTTCATGTTTAAGTTTTCAATGCATTGAATGAAAAATTAAATTTTGATTTTCTATATTATGTTCCATATGTTTTGTTTTGATATGTGTTGTTTTATGTGTATATTTTTGATTAATTATATATTTTCGAGAATAAAATTGATCGTTTAATAGGAGCATAAATTAATTTTCATTGAAATTTTATTGGATGAAACATGTTCGAAATAACCTTGAAACAACAACATAAAAAGAGTCCAAAAAAATTGGTGGAAATATAAAAATATCCGAAAAGGTGTGGGAGTGTAAAAGATCCTAAAAAAAAGCCCGAGTGTTAAAAGTATCCCTTTTTCTTTAAAAAGTGTGTCCTTAACCCAAAAAACCATTAAGTACCCAATTTGGGCTCGAATTTGACATTTGGGTTTGGGCTTTAGAGTAAGACTACCTATACTATCTTGACCTTAAGTTTGCTCGGACCCATGTCGCTCATTGGGAGCCCATGAACAAATGTCATACATACCGACCTATTTATTTTATTTTAATATATTTTTATAAACTTGGCTTTCAAAAAAAATATTTTTATAAACTTGATATGCATTTAGAAAAATTTATTTCTAAAAATCTTACTAGTAATGTTTTGGAAAAAAATAATTTATAGTACTTTTTATATAATAAGATGGATCAAATGCATTAGCGGATACCCTGGATCTAAGTTTCGGACGTACGTATTTGTGATAGAATCCCTTAATATATTTAACAGATTGGGTAGGATTCGAACGAAGTCATGCCTAAATGCAACAAACTGATCTCAAATATAAGTCGATCTACACAAATGACAATTTTACCCATGTATCGAATTCTACAACATCTCCGGACCTTCAAAAAAGCATGAAAATAAAAAATAAAACGGCTCGAATGGGGCGTTCCCTCGGTCACCTATGACTTATTATAAGTCAAATTCGATCACGATCCCGAATTTGGAAATGACCTCAACCATTTATGTGAGATGAGTTTGTGGGTGCACCACCACATGCACCCGATCAAACTAAGCTATCATCCTATCATTGAAAATTCAATGACTACTCAAATCGTACGTTAAATAAGTCAAGCCAACATATGAAATTCGTACATAAATTTAGATTACAAAGAAACTTGATTATCTTGTGGTGTTGGCGTGTTGCCATGTTATGACTAACTATGAGCCCAAAGCAAACCCACATGGAGCCGTAAAATAAATGTTGGGACTTGGGAGCGAGATTTAATTTTTTTTATAAAATAGATAAAGTGGTACTTTTAAATTTTTTAAGTGAATGGAATTTGAAATGAAATTATTCTATATAATTTACAATCTATATATATATATATATATATATATATATATATAAAAGCAAGAACTTCCTCCAAAATGGCAAAATCCCGCCCAAATTTTGGTTATCAAATATGGTAAGTCGTGTTAGGCCTTACAATGACAATTCTGCATCAATATAAAATTGTTAATGTATTTACTCATTGCATTGTCTGTTACCTTTATGCCACTTTTTGAATAGTTAATTAATAATTTAATGAGACAAGTGCAAATAATACTCATTGAGCCATGTGTCATGAATCTTGGTCCGCTACTTTCTACGGATGAGCCATGTGCATTGAATATTTTTCTTTTTTTTTTTTTTGAAAGGAGTGCAATGAATATTTGACTGATGCTTTATAGAGACAATTCTACCAATGAATATATTTAAATATATCACATCGATTGTGCCCATTGCAAAACAAAAATAGTACTAATAAAATAAATAAAGTATTCATCTGACAAAACTTAATTTATTTTGAAATATATAATTAAAGCAATGGGATCATAGATCAGCCATTATAAATACGCCACTCCTCCATTTCAAAACCACACCATCATTTCTGTGAAAATCACTGCGGCCTGGAGAGTCAATTCAAAAATCGATAATTTCAAAATTTGCTTCAATGGCTCCTCTATTTAGTTTGATTAAGGACATCAATCCAAGTAAACTTCAGTAGACGTTAAAGCTCCGATTACTGCGATTTTATAATGTACCTGCATACGGAGACAATTCTAATATTTACAGTTTAGAATGTGTTTTTCATGACAAAGAGGTGAGTCAAATGTACTTTTCTTCTGTTTATATAACAAAATAGAATGATATATCTTTTAACATATTTTTATTCTTTTAATCAGGGGTCGAGAATTCATGCGACTATCAAGCGGCAGCAAATCGAAAAATTCCAACCCATTCTATCGGAAAATCATTTATATGCTGTTAAAAATTTTATTGTGGCTGATAATATGATGAAATACAAGACCACAATGGCAAAATACAAAATAATATTTGTTAGAAAAACTTTGTTGACAGAATTCTTTGATGATGATTTCCCATGTATGATATATGATTTTAAGCCATTTGACTCATTCGAGAGATGTGGACTCCATGAATAGATACTTATTGGACAAGATGAAACACCATTACTTGATGAGCAATATTTCTTTTCCAACAAGTGCATTCGCAGATGATCTAGAAAACTCAAAAGACCTTTTCGAACTATTGAACAAATTGAAGAGATTGGAGAAGTTTGTTTCAATATCTTAATTATTTTCATCTTCGTTTATTATTAATTTGTCTATTATATTTAAAAATTTGAACGTGCTAATATTTTAATCGGGTTGGAAGTTTCGGGTTTTTAGAAAAATTGTTACCATAGAGTCCGGCAGTTGGTGGTACATATCATGTACAAAGTGTCCCGAAAAATAACACCTGCAGTTGGACAATTTTATTGTGAAAATGCGATTCATGGGATCTTGTTGGCAACATAAGGTAATTATAATTTCATAATTGTAAATCATTTTTATTATATCAATTAATAAATTATAAATTTTAATATTTTTAATTCTCAGTACAAGATTCAAGTGCGTGTTATTGATCACACAGAAATACAGTGTTCTTAATATGGGATAGAGACTGTATGGAGTTGATTGGAAAACCAAAGATTCGAGCCGAAAGAGAATAACTATGATGTAATATGATATTAATAATTTATTTATTTAATAACTAGATGAATAATATGTATTTATGATCTAATCAAATATTTTTCTTTAGGTTCTTCCTAGAGAAATTGAAAATTTGGTTGACTTGAAAGTCCTCTTCAAGATTCAGATAAAGGCAGTCCAACGTGGAAATTATAACCGCACATACACAAATCATAAAATTCACTGTCGATAATGGACTGATTGATAAATATTTTTCTTTATTCTTCGAGAGTCAAGAGTCCGATATTTTTCCAAGCTAAAGGAATCTGAAATTGGTGATGTCAATAAGGTATATTATATATGAGTTTTTTTTTGTTAACGTTTTTTATTATTTAATATATTTATTTGATATTTGTTTTTTTTTTAGTTGTGTTCGCCCGAGGATGAGGTTACAACTCCACAGAAGAACACAAAGAAGGCCTGTATTTATGAGGATATTATCCAAGACCCAAATTTGAAAAGAAAGTTGATCGATGAATTCTCATCCACTGCTAAAGACAAGAAGATGAAAGTTGATATCAAGGAGGAGAAAAAGTGAATTACTTTGATTCTTTGGTGTTAAGAGCGAATTACTTTTTTTTGGCTTTGGATGTTAAAGATCGAATTGTTTTGTTTGATGGTTTTCTCTTTTTTTCTTTAAGTCTTGGATGATGTATTAGAACAATGTTTGATGTGTGGTTTTTAATTACGTTTCGTTTATGATGATTTGAATGAATTGACTATTTAGTATGAAATTTTGTCTTAGTTATTCTGTTTCGAAATAATATTTTATTTAACTATAATTTATGTATATCTCGATAATTAAAATAACAATTATAAATTATAAATGGAAAAAATAGAAAAACAAAATTAAAAAGCTTCAAGTGAAACATTATTAACATTAAATATCACTCTAGATTAGTTCCTCTATCAAAACTAATCCCCCCTATCTAATAATGTCTTTGTAAAAAACAATTTATCAAGCATCAACTTGTTCTTCTCGTTTGTAAATCTTATATTTTATCAAAACAAATACCTCTCATTTCTCGGTTGAAACCCAAAAAATTTAAATCTGAAATATGTGTTGTGAATCGGAATCGTTCTTTTCTAAGCCGTTTATATTAGATTTTTATATGTTTATCAAAACAAAACAAAAAAATAAGACTCGACACATTAGTTTCTTTTGAAGAGAATTCAATGTCAAGAATGTTTCACTTTCGGCTTTTTTACGATGCTCATTTCTCGGTTTTGAAACCCAAAAATTTCGATTCGGAAATATTTGCATCGGCAATTTGTTTTCTAAGATTTTCACATCTTGAATTTTAGACACTTAAGATGTATTAAATTCATTATTTGTTTATCAAAACAGAAACAACAAAAAAAACACTAACCTCGAAAGATTCTCAAACGTATTGGATTTTTTAAAAGAGAATTCAATGTCAAGAATGTTTCACTTTCAACTTTTTTAATTACTTATAAATGTTGTTTGCTACAACCGATGCACTTTTCAATATAGTTTTTATGGTGAATAAATATTATTATATATCCAACTAAAATTCATTTTATCAACACATAACTATACAAATATGAGCTAGTCTCCTGTCAGACCCTAACGGATCTAGATCCGTTAGACGGATCTAAATATCCTACCCATCTCGCAAACCTAACCCGGATCCGCGAAAAAAAAAAAAAACGGTATGAGGAAGACAGAAACAGAGTAAAAAATCAAACCGAAAATTCTGAAGGTCGAAAACACCATCGCGAGAGACGACAGCGGCGTCGCCACAAACAGCAGCTGGTCCCGTCCCTGCGACACCTACCGAGCAGCCGCGTCCACCATCTACTACCGCGCAGATTTGGCCTACCTCTGTTCCACTTGCGACGCCGATATCCACCATATTTGGACCTTGATGACTATAATTCATGTCGGTTTAATGAGGGATACATTGGTAATCATGAGTTCCAACATTACAATGTTCCTCAAAGCGGTATGGGGTGACGAGTTGTCCCAATCCAACACCAATGATACAAGTATTAGTATCAGCTAATACTTTTATGGAGAAATACTAATACATTTTATAAGAAAAACTAATACTTTATAGGAGCACTACGAAAATACTCTCTAGGAAATTACTAATACTTTTTCGAGAAACTACTAATACTTTTCCGATGGACAACTAATACATTTCATGAGTATATTCATGAGAAATACTAAAACTCTTGAGGAACTACTAATACATTTCGGAAAGAATCGCTAATACTTTTTAGAAGGACGACTAATACATTTGAAGGATTGTTAATACATTTCGGGAGAAAAAATTAATTATATTCAGGGGGAACTACTAATACATTTCGTAAGAAGCTCGCTAATACTTTTTAGAAGGACGACTAATACATTTAAGGAAAACAATACATTTTGGATAAAAATTTAATTATATTCGGGGAACTATTAATACATTTCGAATAATCGCTAATACGTTTTAGAAGGACGACTAATACTTTTCGAAGGACTACTAATACATTTTGGGAAAAAAATATAATTTATTTTCAAGGAACTACTAATACTTTTTCGAACTGCTAATACTTTTTTGAGGGATTGCTAATATATTTCGGGAGTATATTTAGGAGAAATACTAAAAACTCTTCAGAAATTACTAATACATTTCGAAGAATCGCTAATACTTTTTAGAAGGACGACTAATACATTTTAGAAGGATCGCTAATACTCGGTGCTCCCCGAAAACTACTACAACACCACTTTGCTAATATTACGAAAATGCCACCGAATCCGCGGTCGATCCGTTTAACAGGCCGCACCCATTAGACGGTCTGACAGAGTTTTTGTGTACAAATATAACATTTATTAAAATATCATATTTTATGCATTTGAGCAACAAGCCAAAAATGGTTAAACACATTCAAAACCTACTTTTTATAACAATTATTGTTCCAATGTGCGCCAAAAAGATAATTGATGTTTCCCACTAAATGTTCAATCAAAAAAGATGTTTCCCACTAAATGTGCCCACTAATACTTATAGTTTATCAAAACTATTGAACATGATGTAACTGAGATTTAACTTTATCTAGACACAATTAGTTCAAATACAATCGTATACTTAATTATAAACATTTTATTTTTATTAGTGTGCCCTTGGACAGCCAAAAACACCTTTAACACCATAATTTTTAATGATATAATGTTGTTTCTCTCTAATTATGTGATTGAGCACAAAAAAATAAAACACAAAACTCACTTTTTTCAATCTAAGAATGCCACAATCAAATAAAGCTTCTTTCTTAAAATCGACATCTATGTCTACCATTCTTATATAAGTAACTTAAAAAGTTCCAAATAGTTTTTCCATTTTCATTCAATTATCCTATCTATTTGGGTCAGAAACAACACCGCTTATATCTCATCCAATTTATTCCTATACCTTCAATTTTTTAAGCAAGCTCGAGGATTGAGATCATCAAAAGGTAAGTGACTTCATAATTATTTTGTTGTTTTGATTTTTAACCCCAAAAAAATGCATACCGATGATTTCGATGAGATGCAATTCTAAATGCTTATATTCCGACTTTTATATCTGTTAAGATATAAAGAAAAAAGAAAGTTAGCTTTTGTAAACCATTTTTTATCATCTTACATTTTATTCGTACAAACTCATATTCATACAAAGAGGGATGCATAAAACTCAATCGAATACAATCAATATTAACAGTTGACATCTTATTCAAATTTTTCTATTTACCATATTAGAATATAAAATGATCGAGTAGCTTCACTTACATAACTATAAGCATGAATTATGTAGTCATCACGCTTTCACAACAACATATATTTGTATGCAAAATAGTACATTTTAGCATTTTTGTGCAAAATATTGTTTATATTATGTTTCAGTGTTAATGTGTATGATTTTTTTGTATATATAGATTAGTTCAAATATCAACTTATGTTTAATCTATGATACATGTAGATCATTTATACGATTGAAACATGAGGATTACAAAATCTACTACCATTTCAAGCAAGCGTAAAATTGACAAATGGGTCATCAAAAGGTAAGTAGTTTCATAATTATTTTGTTGTTTTGATTTTAACAAAAAAAAATGCGCATACCGATGATTTCTTATGAGATGTAATTCTAAATGCTTATATTCCAATGTCTTATATCTGTTTAAGATATAAATAAAACAAAAAATAGCTATTGTAAACCGATTGTTATAGGCTTACAATTCATTCATGCGGGATTTATCCATATAAAACTCATTCATACAATAGGAACCATAAACTTTAAATGAATAAGTCACTCTTAACATGCCGACATCTTATTCAATTTTTTCTATTTATCATATAGAATATGAAATAGTCGCAGTTTCACTTACATAATCGTAGGCATGAGTCATCACAATTCTAAAAAGTCTAGATCTTCGATAGTTTTAGGTAAGATAACCCTAAAAATCAATTTAGATCCAAATTTTTAAATATTAAAAATTATTTTGAAATAATCGCAAAAAAATTGGATCCATATGAAGTTCGTAAATAAAAATATTATTGAACAAGAAAATCTGGAAAAGAAATAGGAGAATCTTTAAATTACAATACTTACATATTGTCGATCGAGACTGCTTCCTTTCTTTGGCCAGGAAAAAGGTCTCGGTTTTCCATGATTCGTCAAAAAACCTTGAAACTTGAAGTATTTTCAGATCATTTACAAAATGCATATATCTCAAGTTTTTTTTTTTATTAATAAAAAACAATAAAATTTGAAATATATCCAAATCTTTATAAAAGAAAAATCTCTAGAAACCACGATACTCTAAGAAAGAATCATATCTAATAGAAAATGTCTAGATCTTCTAATTATTTTAGGTAAGAAAATCCTAAAAATCAATTTAGATCCGATTTTTAAATATTAAATATTTATTTTGAAAAATCGCAAAAACTTAGATCCATATGTTGTACGTAAATAGAAAAAAATCATTGAACAAGAAAATCTTGAAAAAATATGACGAGAATCGATTGTGTGTGAGAGAGTATATGTGGGACATGAAGTGAGGCGATGGTGGTTTATTTTGGAATGTGTTTTTGTTTGAATTTTCAAGGTAGCCCAATAAAATATGTGCATTATAGGTACATACTCCTTCCTTCTTTGAAATAAAGAAATTTTTGTTGGTTCTAAAAAATAGTAATTATATTTTTGTTGGCATTTTCTTATTAAATTACTGTGGATAATTTTTTTGTTGCAGAAAATAATGATTTTCAAAAGTATTATGCTGAAAGTTCCAAGAAAAACGCGTTAAGTTCGACATCAAATTCCCCTTTGTCTGACATTACCAATGGTATTTTTTTGCGGTTATAATTCTGAATCTTTTTATTATTTTTTTCTATAAAAATAAAATATTATTATATAAATATTAATTAATATTATTTTATTTTCAGGAAACACATCATTGAGGCTTCCTGGAAATTATTATTTCCCACAATTTTCATCAATTACGATACAAGTGTATCTACTATTGTTAATTCAACGAATGATGATGTTTCTCCTAACTCGGAAATATTAGTGGCGTACAAAGCAAGAAGCGTCAATTAGATGAAGATAAATCAAGTAATTGAATGTAAAAATATGTTAAATTATCATTTATATTGTTTTTCAAAATTATATTTCTCATATTAGTTTATTGTTATGCAATGTCGTCCGGGGGTGAGATGTGCGAAAAGTCGCGAACACCACCTCGAGATTTCAAGACAGGGGAGACGGCGTCGCAATTACGGTGCGAGAGACGGGACACACGAACACCGAATTGGATTCCGGCGGGGGGCCTTGAAAACCGTCTTAGATTCCTAAGAAGGGGCGTGGCGCGCATACGGTTGAACCGTATGCAAAAAGAAATAATGTCACACTTTTCCCGCTTTCGTTTTATAATTTCTATCTTTTTCAAAAATGGTGATTGGTGAGTAAAATTTATTCTTCAAGGCATGTCAAATGGTGGGAGTTGCAAGTAAGAGAGACCAAGATCGGTGCAAAATGAATCTTCTTAATGATATTGACATTGACCATCTAAAAATTATGATCATTAATATATGTTATTGGATTTAAATACACAAGTGCAAACCCTTTTTAAGAAGTGTAACCTGTGGTTTGTACTGTTTTGGGAAGATTATTTTAGAAAATACTTTAAAAAAATGTGTCAATGAAAGTATAGGGTAATTTGCCTCCCTATATTTTCCTTGAGTATCATTTTATCCTTTTGTACTCTTAATTGTATCACTTTAACCCTTTATAGTATCACTTTTACCCCCTTATAAATTTAGAATATTATTTTGGGTAAATCTCATTTTGCCCCCTATATTCTCGTTGAGTATCACTTAATTTACTCTTTGTGCTCTCAATCGTATTACTTTACCCCGTTATACTTTAATTAATATTACTTTACCCCCTTATACTTTTATAATATTATTTTAAACTCATATACTCAAAAATAACCATTTCATCCCTTACTGGTGCTGCTTTTTTTTAAGGAAAATCACCCAAGTCAACAAAGTTGACCAAAATCATCTTCCCGAAAGGGAAGTCTTCACGCTAGTCCTCTTCCCGAGGGGGAAGTCTTCTCGTCTTCTATTTCTTGAATTGGTAACTACTTTGTCTGGGAACTTTCCTGCACACACGCGCAAACGTTAGAGGGCCCCGGGGGTTATCCTAGGGAGGTCCCTCTGATGCTCAAGTCAGCACAGTGAATGAGAGAAATAACAGTAAACGAATACTGTAAAATAATGCGTAGGAGAATAATGAATTTACTAACTTAAAGATAATGGGAGAGACCTTTTTATACCTGGAGATGGGCCCCATGGGCCGTGTAGGAGAATTTGGTCTATGGGTCGGTCCACGTAGGAGAAAACGGACTCCTTTGGGCCAAACCTGGACTCCTTTGGGTCGGTTCAATTATCAAGAGCCCATTGGACAATTAATATTTAATAAACATATATAGAAAATGAATTATATATTTAATTAATGAAATTGCTTTTGTCCCCAACATAACCTCCCCAACTCGTGTCATGGGAGGATGAAATGAAGTGCGGAGCTAATCCGGTGTAGGAATATATGGCTTGTCTTGAAGTATATGTTGTCTTGTCTCTGGAGAATATTTGACCATTTTGCACAAGGACACTTCGGAGTGGAGGCTTGTGACCATGTCTTCCAAAGGTAAATTCTTTTTCTCTCTACCTCTCAACTTTTGAATTTTTTGCTTTGTAGAAGACTTAAGAAACTTCTTACAAGTGAGAGGTGAGGTGAGATTTAAGGTGAGAATTGAGGTGAAACTTAAGGTGAGACTTGGGGTGAGAGTTGATGGAGAGGTGGAGTGCATTTTGCGAGGAGAGAGAGATGAGAGTCACAGAGGGCGTCCCGTGACACCTCCCGAAGAAGGCTAGGGCGCGCTGGGGGGCCCTCCTCCATCCCCTGGGGGTGTATAGAGCCCCGATCCATTTTTCTTCCCACTTTTCTCCGTATTCCCCTGAGTTTTCATATGTTTCAAGCCATATCTCGGATTCTGGTACTTCTTCCATTCCACTTGGTGGCCGAGGTGTTACTGGGTGTTCTGTTTCTGTTCAGTCATTCCATTTCCACTTTTCTCCATAGAGTTTGATATTCCTCCCCTTGCTTTGGACTTGCATTTTCGATGGTGATGGAGAGGTAGAGCTTGAGCCAGATTCGAGCTCATGTGATTAGTCTTCTGAGGCAGAGTTTGAAAGAGATAGTCCCAAAAAGGTCTGCCCCACCTAGTACCAGCATAGGCCTCCTCTCGGGAGTCGAGCAGTTGTCTCGAGAGAGTTGGCTAGTCGAGTGTCCTCCATTTGTCTTCGTAGGCTGCGTGAGCAGCACGAGCTTCCTTTGACTTTTGTGATGTTAGCCCCGGGTTCAGGCAATAGGATCACTCATCCACCTGAAAGCTTCATCATAGTATACCTTTACAACTTCTCAGTTGGCTTCGTGCTTCAACATAGACTTCTTTCTCTAGCAGTCCATTTAGAAATGTACTCTTCACATCCATTTGATATACAATGAAGTTATTATGTGCAAAGCATAAGCAAGAAGCATCTTTATTGCTTCCAATCAGCAACAAGAGCAAAGATTTCATCAAAATCTATACCTTCTTCTTGGCAATATCCTTTGACTACCAATTTTGCTTTGTTTCTTACAACAGATCCTTCCTTGTTCATCTTATTTTTGAATACCCGCTTAGTACCAATAACATTTTGGTGGGTTGGCCTTTGAACTAATTCTCATACTTTGTTCCTTTCAAACTAATTCAGCTCTTCTTGCATGGCCTGAATCCAATGTGTGTCTTCCAATGCTTGAGACACATCTTTAGGCTCTATTTGGGAAATAAAACAAATGAACATTGCTTCATGAAGTGCTCTGGATCTGGTTCTTATGCCATCTGTAACATCTCCAATGATTAACTCAGGTGGATGGTCTCTCAGCCATCTCACATCAGGTTGGAGTAAGTCTGCTAGATTCAGCCGTCTTGCAACTAAGTTGTCTTGAACAACTTATTCATCCTTCTTATGGTGGGCTATGGAAGGAGGATTTCTTCTATGTGACGGATTATGGTTGGGAGCTTTCTCACGAGTGGGTTTCGAAGATTAAGACTTCCTGAGGCACTCTCACTTCCCGGAAGGATATGGCGGAAGCTTATAGGTCTCGGGGCTTGTTTAAAAATCTTCTGAACCTTAGGGAATTCTTGGGTATTCCACCTTGCTTTACTTCTTTACATGATTCCTGCTTTACTTGTATATTTTGACTACTTCCTTTTTGATATTGCGCTTTCCTTTTTTTTAGGTAATGAGAGTTACAACATTGCGGAGTTGATGGCCTTTTTGAATAAGGAGAAGGATAAGGCCAAGGGGAAGTTTGCTGATGTCAGAAGCTCGAATGTCCCACCTCGGAGTGATAGACCGCACCCTTCTCCCCCGGAGAGTGAGAGACGCCCTTCTCACTGGCTAGGAGGGTGATCGGCCGGATCACGCTGATGATTGTCTGATGTTGCTCCAACTCCTCATCCTTCTGCATCCTTTTTCGGGAGGGAAGAGGCCAAGGATGGAGCTCGGAGTCGCTGCTTCTAAGAGTGTTGGTCCTTGAGCTCTCTTCACCGGTGAAGTGAACCATCATGAGGGAATCCAGTCTCATTGGGACTACACTGATTCTAGCTTGGGATATGCAAGTACTTGAGGAGCTCTATCGACTGATAGCTAGTCCCACCTTGGGACTTTGTCTTCAAGAACATTGAGACTCACCTTTGCAGGGACATTGCTCGGGTAAGCTTACATAGTTTCTTTACATTTCCATTCTTCATGCTTTGTCTCTTTACTTGGCTAAGACTTGTACAAATTATGTTGTAGATTCTAAACCTCACAAATGCTTCGAACTACCTAGGCGAGGTGATCGAGGTGGAGAACTATCGGCTTCAAGGTAAGGTGAAGGCACTCATTGCCGCAACTAGCCATCACAAGTGTGAGATGTCAGATTTGTCAAAGTAGTGTGCCCAGGCGAAGAGTCAGCTTGTCCACGAGGCTGAGATGGGTGAGTTATTCTTCTAGTCTCCTGTTGGAGTTGAGTTGTCGGCCAAGGAGAGGTCGATTCGATTGAGGCCTACAAAGTTTCCTTGTCCTATCACTCCGGCATGATGAGAGAGTTTTGCTCTTAATACGATAAGGCAGTGCGCCACTGCTAGAAACTTCTACGGTAGAGTGGAAAGGCTTCTAGTGAGCTGATCGCCATCTTGGATTGCGGCGTTTTTGATGAGGAGGAGGATTAAGAGGTCGAGGCCTTGCTGGATCTTCCCAATGATGTTGGTGGCGATGGAGATGCTGTTGATGGAGATGAGGAGCCTCCCGCTTGAGCAATGATGGTATTTTCTTGGCTTGATAGTCTTTTCTTCTTGCCCACCTATTTAGGGCTTACTTTACGCATTTGGATATTCCTCTATACGCATTTGGATATTTCCCCCTCTCTTTTAGTCTTGAGATCTTTGATTTTCCCCTATAGGGCTGGATGATTTTCCATCTTGTTTGTGTATATTAGTTTTCCATCGTCGTGTTTTACTTGTGATATTTGCATGTGATTTTTAAGGGAGATTAGATTTTACATTGCCTTTTAACACCGGGAGGTGCCTTTTCGAAACTCGGAGGAGGCTCCCCTTTGGGTTCCCCCGGCGCCCTTTCAAAGCCCCGAAGGAGGCTTCTCCTTGATTTTCCCCCAAGCCTTCGCTTTATGTAGTGATTTGATATAACGTCTTTCAGAGAAGACTTGTTCATTTTCCATGCTTTGAGGTGGACCTTCCTTTGGAGGAAAGTCTTGATTCTTTCGGAATAGCTGAAAATAGTCGTGTTCAAGGTTAATGCATGCATCACATGAGTCCTTGAGGGCGCCTTCCTAAACTCGGAGAGGGCGCCCTTCGAGGGGCTCGGAAGGGCTTCCTTCGGAACTTTTCTCTAGCTTCGCTTTTGATGTCTTCCACATGTGTTAGAATTTTTGCCTTCTTCTTTTGTTTGGGGAATAATATTTTACCCCTTCCAAAGCCTAGAGTGCACATTTCCGAAGCTTGGAAGAGGGACCCTTCGGAGTTTCCACCATAATTTTTGCTTGATATTCGATCTCTTTTCCAAATGTGTTAGCATTTTTCGCCTTTTTTTTCTTGCACATTTTGATCGTGGAGAAAAATTCACCGTAACTCTTGTAAGAAGGCCCTTCCCTAGGGTCTTAGCCAGAGGAAAATGAATTTTTTAGGACCTCCTTGTGAGGAAGCCCCTCCCATCTGGGTTTTAGCCGGAAGGAGCCATCCCACCTGGGGTCTTAGCCGGGTGAGGTTAATTACTAGGACTTCTATGAGGAAGCTCCTCCCATGCCGGGTCTTACCCAGAAGGGGTCATCCACCTGGGGTCTTAGTTGGGTGAGGCCATACCCTCTAGGGTCTTAGCCAGAGGAGGTTATTTACGAGGACCCCCATGAGAAAGCCCCTCTTGTCCGGGACCTTAGCCGGAAAGATGGGGTTTGTTGAGGAGTGCATCTAACTGGTCATTGACCTTGGCCATGTGTGGCCATTAATTGCACCCTGGCCATGTGTGGCCATTAACTGCATTCACAACATCAAAGTAGAAAAAGTGAAAGTGCTTTTATTCATTATAGTGAAAAGATTTACGCCCTGTGAGCGGAAATATTACTGAAATATAAATAAATATTTAACGCCTCTTGGGCGGAGATAATTTGATAATGATAAAATAAAGTGATAAAATAATAAGGCCCTTAGAAGGCTGATGAGAGCTGGTGTAGGCGGAAGCTAAGAAGATCTGCGACTTTCATGGAGGTGTGATGTCTTTGCCTGTTGGCTAGGAGAGTTCACTTCATCTTCAGTGTCATCAGTCAGTGTCTTCGGATAGTCCCTATGTCCCCTGTAGTGTCGCATGTCTCTTACTTCTTGACGAGTTTCGGCTAAAGGGAAGTGTTGGTGAGGTGATCCAACGCTAACCCAGGGGGCGCTCTCCAGAGTTCATGCCGCAGGGGCAAAGTATTTTCAAAGTGGCGAGCCGATTGTCCTTCCCCCATGATGTAGGGCGTCCCCAACTATTGTCTTCCCGAGTCCGATCATGGTGGGTAATCCACGTACTCTTGCGGTGGCCTCTTTGAATTAACTTTTTTATAGAGGCTCTCAACCGGATGCAAGCCTCGATGGTGTATCCTTTGTCATAATGAAAGTGACAAAAATGCTTGGACCAACGTCATCTAAAATCGCTGTCTCTCATCTCCCATGGAGGTTCTATGATTTTCCATCTCCGAGCAGTGGCTAGTATTTCCAATTGCGATACTTTTAATGGAGTTGTTATTTGTCCCGATTTCTTCTCGCGCTTCAAGGTCAGGCCGTGGAGATCCTCTTGACCTTGTGCTTGCTCCTCCGTGGTGGCTTTAATGTTTCATCTCCCTCGTCGGGTGCTCTTCTGGAGTGGGCGTTTCTTCCTGGAGTGGGAAGAGCTCCTTCCTTTGATATGCCTTGAGCACACTCTCGGAGGGCGTTACGTCGTTGCATCCTTATCAATGTCTCTTGTTGGACGTTGGTTACTTCATTTACAGACTCCACGAGTTATCCCACGAGATTGCGTAACGGCTCTCCCACCTTAAGCTGGAATATGTTTGTGATGGTCTTGTGGTTCTCCATGTTGACGGAAAACTATTGTATGAAAGCCTCCGCAAAACTTGTGCATCATAGTGATGGAGTCCTCCGGAGCCGATCGAACTAAGCCTGGCTTTCTTGGTCGAGTACTTAGAAAAGCTTTGCGAGGCGAAGATCTGTCATCTCATAGAGGTCTGCCTCCGCATAAAATTTGTTTAAATGCTCCCAGGGATCTCCGGTTCCATCATACTCTGGGAGATTAGATGTCGTAACTCTTGGGGGTAGCTGTTACGCCAGAATATCAGGGCCCAACGGACACCCCTTCTCTGAAGCGGTAGCTTGTGAATGAGTGTGGCTAGATGGTGTTGCTTTAGCTTCTTTTGCTATAGGTGGCCCTTCTTGGTTTCTGTCGCGTCCTTCATCTCCTTTTCCTTGCCATTCTAGGTCAAGGTCTTCACTGGCGGGTGGAGTATGGGATAGCGCTCCCTTGGTTCTGACCGCGGCTTGATGTCTTAAGGCGTTCTGTGCAGCTTCTTCTAACAGGATTCGGAGAGTCTCCTTGGTTAGACGAATTTCTTCATTGGGCGGAGCACCTCTGAGGGGAGGTGGCGGCACCCTTCTTTCTTGCGGGAGTGGCGGAGCCCTTCCAGTGGAACGGTCGCTAGCCGCTCGCTGTCTTAATAGTCTTTCTTCATGCTAGTCTCTGACACCACGACCTGCAACTTGAGGCCCGACTTTCCGCGCTGGCGATTGAGTTTGCTTCTTCGTGTACTTTGGCACTTCCCACAGACGGCGCCAAAACGATGTTGCTTTTTTAAGGCAGATCACCCAAGTCAACTAAGTTGACCAAAATCCTCTTCCCAAGAGGGAAGTCTTCATGTCGTCCCCTATCGAGGGGAAGTCTTCTCGTCTTTTGCTCCTTGAACTGGTAACTCATTTTTTTGGGAACTTGCCTGCACACACGTGCAAACATTAGAGGGCCTCGGGGGTTGTCCCATGGAGGCCCCTCTAATGCTTCAGTCAACACGGTGAATAAGAGAAATAACAGTAAACGAATATTGTAAAATAATGCGTAAGAGAATAATGAATTTATTAACTTACAGATAATATGAGGGATCTTTTTATACTTGGGAGATGGGCCACGTGGATTGTGTAGGAGAATTTGGCTTATGGGCCAGTCCACATAGGAAAAAATGGCCAATTGGGCCAAACCCAGACTTCTTTGGGCCGGTTCAATTATCAAGAGCCCATTGGAAAATTAATATTTAATAAACATATATACAAAATGATTATATATTTAATTAATGAATACCATTTTTGTCCCAAACACTTACCTATTAGTTTTATTAAAATAATAAAATCATTTTAAAAGCATTTAGTTTTAATAAGTTGTACTTATTTTCTAAATGAACTTTCACAACTTGATTAATTAATGCTTAAATTAAATCTATTATATATTTTAAATTAGTTTCTATTTATTTAACTTTAATATAGTCCATATTAAATTAATATATAATAGGATAATTTTTATTAGCTAATACATTTATACTTTTAATTTATTTCATCACAAATTAGATAATATATAATACATTTTTATTAAAGATGTGAAATATTATTAGCAATTTTCAATTATTGATTGAATAATCATAATAAAAATGTTCATTGGTTTTATACCATTGATTTGGGCTTCCTAGACTAAAGTTTTGTGTTGTTTTTGAGTTCTTTGAGTCGTTTTGTTATATTTCATAGGTTATGTGTTAATTTCTGTTGTTTCGAGTCATTTGAGTGGCCCAAACCATATTGTGAGCCAAGTATATTGAGTCTAGAATCATAGTAATGAGTCGCATGTCAAAAGAAGCAAGGATGATCAAACAAGAAGGGGATTAATCTCAAGAAACGTCCAAACGCGTCTAGAATTTTCAGCACTGGCAGGGTTTAGTATTATGGCCATAACTCTCTCCACAAAATTGATATTGAGCTGATTCAAGTGGCTACGGAAAGCTAAGAGATAGGGCTACAACTATTATGAAGACACCCAAAGCAAATTCGGACGTTTGGATGGCGCCGCAGCGCCAAAAAGAGGCGCTGCAGCGCGAGCGTAAAAAGCAACGGCGCCGCAGCGCCCAAAAGTGCACTACGGGCGCTGCAGCGCCCCCTCCTTGGCGCTGCAGCGCCGGGGTCGAAAATAGAGCAGTGAGGTTTTGTGTTTTGGCGCTGCAGCGCCCATTTTCGAGCGCTGCAGCGCCCCTGGGCGGAAATTACTAGGTGACTCCTTCCTTATTCTTGGACTTTTGTGGGGCTATAAATACAAGTCTTGGGGCGTGAAATTAGGGATCTTGGACCCTTGGGCAGCCAACAAAACAACTAGAAGACAATAGAGAAGGCTTGGAATATCTTGGGAAAGGCTTGGAGAAGAAGATTGAAGGATTCTACCATCTAGAAATAGAGAAGATTCCCCAACTCTTATTCTTATTTTGTTGCTTTCTTCATATCTTGTAAGATGTATTGTTGTATTCCTATGGATTCATTTTCTTCAATCATGAGCTAAACTCTATAATTCTAGAGGGATGATGTAATCATTGTTTGAACTTATGTTTTGAAATTGTGGTTTGTCAATCTAGATCTATCGATTTATTTGTGCTATTTGGATCTATTGCTTCTAAATTACTTGGTCAATAATTTAGATTGTTTGGTGTATTTGATTTGACACTTGAGAGAGGTAATTGAATACATGACCTTTGAATAGCATAACCTAGGATTTCATAGAATTGAGAGATTTATGAATCCTTTGAAGTCATTTATCAAGATTCATAGTTTTTATTGAGATTTTAATTGGTGATTTTTATAGAGATATTGATTTCCCAATTGAATCTAAAATCATTTGGCACTTGAGAGAGGGAATGATTATTGTGGAAATCTTGACTTATAAGTTGGTAATTGATGATTGATAAACCATATTGACAACATAAGGGATAACTAGATTCATCATACCTCTAGAATTCATTTAATCATTTGGATAAACTCATTGATATTTTCATATTCTTGATTTAGTTTTGGTATTTTTAGCATAATCAACTCCATCAAATATTGAATTTCTAAATAAAGTTAGACTACTATATTATAGTACTTAGCAATAATTCGATAATTATTCCCCTGTGGATTCGACAACCTTACTTCTCTATATTAAAACTTGACACCGTAGACTTGCGGTTAGAAAAATCTCTAACAAGTTTTTGGCGCCGTTGGGAATAATTCATCTTATTTGCGCTAATATTATTACTTAGTAGTTTTACTTTAATTTAGATTGGTTCTTGTTACAATAGGGTCATTGTCATTTTTGTGTTTTCTTGTTGATGCGAAAAATAAAAGTGCTAATTTAATCTTATTTGATCCAGAAATTAAACGAACACTCCGAAAGATTAGAGCCGCACGAAGAATCGAATTCACAAAAATGGTAGGAAATGAGGAAGAAGAAAATCGCATACCTATTATTGCACCACCGGAAAGGGCCATTTGGGATTATTTTCGACCAACCACGATTCAAAATTATTCGGGCATTGTTCGCCAACCTATCAATGCGAATAATTTTGAATTGAAGTCGGCCCGATAAATATGGTGCAACAGAAATCAATTCGGGAAGTGCGTAGACGACCCGAACGCTCATTTGGCTATTTTTCTCGAGATATGTGACACTATCAAAATGAATGGGGTTCCCGATGAAGTTATTCGGTTGAGATTATTTCCATTTTCACTTCGAGATAAAGCTAGACAATGGCTTCAAACCTTCCCACCGGAAGTATCACTAGTTGGAATGATCTCACTTTGAAAAATTCATGGCAAAATTCTTTCCACCCAAAGAAGACACTTCAACTTAAAAGTGAGATTGCTCAATTTCATCAACTCGACTTTGAGCCGCTCTCGAAGCTTGGGAACGATTTAAAGAATTATTGAGGAGGTGTCCACAACATGGGTACGCAGATTGGCAAAAAGTTCAATATTTTTACAATGGTATGAATGGGCATTCAAGAACTATTATAGATCTTTGCGACGGAGGTACATTGATGGCTAAAACTCCAAGTGAAGCCATGCTTTTACTCGAAGAAATGGCTACCAATAGTTATCAATGGCCGTCTGAAAGATCTACACCAAGAAAAGTTGCCGGTGTTCTTGAACTTGATACTATGTCCGCATTGGCTTCTCAAATTTCCGCCTTGTCAAAGCAAATTGCTACACTAAGTCCAGGTGGAAAACAACAATCGGAGAGATACGATCATGGAGATAAGTCAAGAAATTGTGAATCCCGATACGGAACAAGTGAATTATGTGAATAATCGGGGTTTCAACAATAGAGGGAATCAATTGCCGACGCATTATCATCCGGGACTTCGCAATCATGAAAACTTCTCGTATAGCAATACGAGAAATGTGTTGCAACCGCCTCCGGGATTTCAAAACCAAGCAAGTACGAGTACACACGTGGGAGAACAAAATCCGTCTTTGGAAGAATTACTTAGTTCATTCCTTGTAGAAACACGAGCAATGATGAACATGACTCGATTCTAACATGGACAAGCTCGGCTCGAGAGTTACAACAATAGAAGGTCACATCAACTCCTTGGTGACACAAGTAGGGGCGATTAGCAACAACGGTGAATTCATTACGAGAGAGGAAATTTCCGAGTGATACGAGGTTAATCCAAGGGAGCATTGCAATGCAATTTATGTAAGATCGGAGGTAGAAATTCAGCTTGCACCAACAATCGCCCATTTATGTGAAACCAGTGGAATCCAAGAAAATGAAGTTGGAGGAATTTGAGACTGCCTCTACTTGACAAAGGAATGTAGTGCAATAGTCCGAGTAAACTACCTCAGAAAATGAAGGATCCAGGGAGTTTCACTATTCCTTGTACTATTGGAGGAGTTTTCTTTGAGAAACCACTTTGTGATCTTGGGTCCAGTATGAATCTTATATCTCTTTCTGATGTGATGAAGTTTGGGCTCGGGAGGTGAAGCCATCTAATATCACTTTGCGGTTTTTGATCGATCCATCGCCTATCCGTGAGGAATCATTGAAGATGTATTGGTAAAAATTAATAAATTTGTTTTTCCTATGGATTTTGTAGTGTTGGATGCGAATGAGGACAAGAAAATACCTATCATCTTTGGGCGACCATTTTTAGCTACATCACGAGCTTTGATCGATGTAGAAACGGGGGAGCTAACTCTGCGGGTAAATCAGAGAAAGTTGTATTCACTATTCATCCAACCAATATGCTAAAATTTGAATTAAATGATGGTAAGCGGATGGTTGGAAATATAGTCAAGATATTGGAGGTTGGGGAGTTTCTAAGGGCAATGTGGATAACATGCCTATTGGAGCTCCAACTTGAGGAGAATCTGACAAAGTCTGGCTGAAGACTGTAAACTTAGCGCTTCTTGGGAGGCAACCCAAGCCCCTTTTATTGCTTTCTTAGTTTTAATTTAGTTTAGTAGTTGTTTTTGTTTTTTCTAAGTTTTTGCATTATTAGTAGTAAGTTGCATCACATTTCACCCCTCTTATTTGTGCAAATCCCACATATCTCATTCCATCGTCTGGAGCACTTTAACACCACACACACATTCTTCATCTCATTCACTCATTATTTGGTAAGTTTGCAACTTCCAAAACCCACCCCATGGTTTTCCCCATCTTGTGATTTTTGGTGTGATTGGATTGTAGAAGTGCTAGGATAATTGTGTTGATGTATGGATTGTGGATTGGTTGATCATGCTAGACTTAGGTTTGTTGTTGAATTTTGGGATTGAATTGAGTTATCCATTGCATTTACTATCTTTGCCCAAATTCATGCATATGAGGTGTTTGATGAAATGCCCCAATGACAGTTTCACATTGTTTAGTGTTATTTTGCATCTCCATGCTTATCTTTTTGACATGACACTATATTTTCTACTTGGGTGCATTTTGTTTGTCTTTGTGATTTTGATTTCTCACCCATAACCAAGTTCCTTAGTTCCACGAGTTTTGTTTTCTTGTCTACCTTGCTAGGTTGCAAAGATGCGAAGCCAAAAAGGGTCGGGCCAAGGCGAAAGGAAAGAACAAGACCACACCTCGGAGCATACAACGCCCACGGGCTTGTGCGCTAGGATGCATTTTGAGCTTATACGAGACACCTCATACACGTAGTGATATCACATGACTTAAGGAGCCTTCGCTCCTCGGCTACCAGAAAGTCCTTTTTCCCACCTCTCCATTGGGGACAATGTCGTTTTAAGTTTGGGGGTGCGACTGCTTTTATTCATCGAGTCGGGTCTTGAGTGAAAAAAAAAAAAAGAGTCTAGAGTTGAGTCGGGCGTTTGTTAAATCAGAAACTGCATGACTAAGTGAATTTGTCGAATATGAGTTGAACGGTCAAGAAGAGCATGTGTTGAATCGTGATTTAATCTTCTTTCCATTAATTCCATCTATGTGCTTAACTCTGTTGATTTTATTTGGGGGTGATTTATGCAATTGAGTGATTACTTTATGATCCCACCGGATGCTAGAACTTGTCTAATCACTAGTCGAGGCGAAATCTGGGTGAAGTAACATTAAGGAAGTGATTTAGGCCATCTTTGAACAAGCCTGCAGCCTAGAATGCCTACCTTTGTATTATATTTTCCCTAGTGTCCCCTTTTGAGCCTTATAAACCCGTTTCTTTGGCAACCAATCTAATACCCAGAGCCTAAAGGTTAATATCCTAATTACCCATCAATCATACACACAAAGTATAGAAACAAATATTGGAAGTTGAGGAGGGTATGATGAGAAGGGTGTGTATTTAATTGAATGAAGTTGCCCGAGAAAAGAAAATATGGAACCCCATGTACGCAAAAGAATAAGTTTGGGGGTTCCGAAAAAAAAATATGTGTAAAAAAAAAATTGAGAAAAATCATCGGGATTGAAGGTTCATAAACATTAGGGATGTTAAAAAGTGAAGGGTAGTTGCTTATTGATAATTCGAAGTGTTAATTGTGTGTTTGGGTGATTTGAGCCACTTAATCCCATATTTTCCTACCTTACCCTAAGCCCACAATACAAGCTTTAAAAGTCCTATTGATCCTTGTGTTACATTAGCCTACATTAGTGAAGATTAATGTGAAAGACAAGCCTATGGAGTCCTGGTAAGCATCTCATCTCTATATTCAAAAAGTGGATCATTTTGACAACACTTGATTGCGTGAATCTATTTGAATAATGTAAACGGAGTTGGCATGTACATTCCACACTTTTGATCACAATGTTAAAACACATGTTTGATTGGTAGTGAAACGAGTATTGAGACAAATGATTTTAGTTGTGAAGTTTTGCGATTAGTTGGGTAGAATAAGTTTTCTATATTATTGTGTCTTATATATTTCGTATTCTTTAGAGTCAGTAATTGCTTGAGGACAAGCAATATTCTAAGTTTGGGGGTATTTGTTCATTGGTTTTATACCATTGATTTGGGCTTCCTAGACTAGAGTTTTGTGTTGTTTTTGAGTTCTTTGAGTCGTGTTTGTTATATTTAATAGGTTATGTGTTAATTTATGTTGTTTAGAGTCATTTTAGTGGCCCAAACCATATTGTGAGCCAAGTATATTGAGTCTAGAATCATAGTAATGAGTCGCATGTCAAAAAAAAACAAGGATGATCAAACAAGAAGGGGATTAATCTCAAGAAACGTCCAAACGCGTCTAGAATTTTCAGCACTGGCAGGGTTTAGTATTATGGCCATAACTCTCTCCACAAAATTGATATTGAGCTGATTCAAGTGGCTACGGAAAGCTAAGAGATAGGGCTACAACTATTATGAAGACACCCAAAGCAAATTCGGACGTTTGGATGGCGCCGCAGCGCCAAAAAGAGGCAGCTGCAGCGAGCGAGCGTAAAGCAACGGCGCCCCGCGCAGCGCCCAAAAGTGCACTACGGGCGCTGCAGCGCCCCCTCCTTGGCGCTGCAGCGCCGGGGTCGAAAATAGAGCAGTGAGGTTTTGTGTTTTGGCGCTGCAGCGCCCATTTTCGAGCGCTGCAGCGCCCCTGGGCGGAAATTACTAGGTGACTCCTTCCTTATTCTTGGACTTTTGTGGGGCTATAAATACAAGTCTTGGGGCGTGAAATTAGGGATCTTGGACCCTTGGGCAGCCAACAAAACAACTAGAAGACAATAGAGAAGGCTTGGAATATCTTGGGAAAGGCTTGGAGAAGAAGATTGAAGGATTCTACCATCTAGAAATAGAGAAGATTCCCCAACTCTTATTCTTATTTTGTTGCTTTCTTCATATCTTGTAAGATGTATTGTTGTATTCCTATGGATTCATTTTCTTCAATCATGAGCTAAACTCTATAATTCTAGAGGGATGATGTAATCATTGTTTGAACTTATGTTTTGAAATTGTGGTTTGTCAATCTAGATCTATCGATTTATTTGTGCTATTTGGATCTATTGCTTCTAAATTACTTGATCAATAATTTAGATTGTTTGGTGTATTTGATTTGACACTTGAGAGAGGTAATTGAATACATGACCTTTGAATAGCATAACCTAGGATTTCATAGAATTGAGAGATTTATGAATCCTTTGAAGTCATTTATCAAGATTCATAGTTTTTATTGAGATTTTAATTGGTGATTTTTATAGAGATATTGATTTCCCAATTGAATCTAAAATCATTTGGCACTTGAGAGAGGGAATGATTATTGTGGAAATCTTGACTTATAAGTTGGTAATTGATGATTGATAAACCATATTGACAACATAAGGGATAACTAGATTCATCATACCTCCGAATTCATTTAATCATTTGGATAAACTCATTGATATTTTCATATTCTTGATTTATTTTTGGTATTTTTAGCATAATCAACTCCATCAAATATTGAATTTCTAAATAAAGTTAGACTACTATATTATAGTACTTAGCAATAATTCGATAATTATTCCCCTGTGGATTCGACAACCTTACTTCTCTATATTAAAACTTGACACCGTAGACTTGCGGTTAGAAAAATCTCTAACAAAAAACTCGTTAAATTTAAAAAATTATTTTAGTGGTTAACTTTTTTAATACAAAAATTATTTTACAATATAATATATAGTTCTTAGATTTATTATGAAAAAGAAATGTATGAATATATTAGTTTATAGAAATAACCTACAATATAGTTATTTAATAGGAACTATATTAATTTTAATAAATAGCAAATAAGTTTTCCAAAGAACTATTTGATGCTATTGTTAAATTAAAATAATAGTAGGGACAATTAGGTCATTTGATAAAGGAATACGAGGATTAAATAATATTTTAATTATAAAAGGGGATAAAGTGGTACAAATTGATAGTATAAGGGGATAAAGTGATACAATTGAAAGTACAAGGGGTTAAAGTAATATTCAATGAGAGTATAGGGGATAAAATGAGATTTGCCCTATTATTTTATACTCAAATGCTAAAAAATATGACCTTACCTATTAGTTTAACTAGTAATCCGCCCATGCGTTGCACGTATATTTTTTTCTCGAGTGTATTTTTTAATTTTATTTTAATATTATTGTTAATTTTGGTATAAAAATATCTATTAATAATGAGAGGTGATATTTATTACTTTATTTTAATAATAATATGCATATAAGAAAAATTAAAATTTATCTATCAAAATTATATTTTATAATATAAACTTAAATGTCATCTTGTTTATATTTATCTCTCAATCTATAGTTATCTCTATATAATTATTGAATATATCCCTATCTATCTCACACACATTATGTCTCTCTATAAACAGGTTTATATATGAACTTGTTCAACATATATTTTCATATTGAACTTGTATTGTTGAAAAAATAAATACTTCACATTATTAATCAAATATTTTCTTAATAAAAAATGTATTAATAAATCTATCAAGTTTCCATAAAAATATTAATGAATGAATGTAATTTACAAATTACTTAAAAACTTCATTGTATACAACATTCATAGTTATGTTCCTACACTTTTTTCCATCATCACAAATTAGCATTTCTAAACTCTTACGATTAGTCACTCTAGATATAATAACGTATAATTGATCATCGTTGAATACTGACTTTTTCAAACGAAATCCAACATTAGAGATCGTCCTTGACTTTTGTTGATCGACATCGCATATGAAACAATCAAATGAATTATCGTTGTTAGAATCGAAAGGCAACCTCGGATCGAATGGAGTTACTATCATCCGAGAAATTTATACATACTCACCATTATTGCTTCTGAAAGAATCATTGCCTCTAAAACATAATCACCAAACTTTGTACCAACCCACCTAGTAATTGTCGTTGCACAAACCAATTGAATGACTTATGTTCCTCAACCACATCATTAGAGTTCTAACTTTCAGCTCATGATTCAACACTCGAGAACATCTTATTCTCCCATTAATTTGGTGTATGCACATCCTACAATAGGGTCAATATTTGAATCTTATCTTATTTGCGCGCGCTTATAGAGCTTAAATATATCTTACATTTTCGGTCTTTCAATGAAGTCATATATTTGTTTATAGGATCAACCACATTAACTGTTGGTGCACGAATTCAACCCTGCAAATAAGCTGAGTAATTTATTTAATCGTATCTATAGTATTGATTAATATATTTTATTCTAGTCAATTTTATTAGTTTATCAATTTAGATTCGATAAATTAAATAATTATATAGAATTTTATATAGCAATTTGTGATGGTATGATTGATTGATACTATAATAATTAATTAGTAAATATTGAGTTAAAAATCAATAGCGATACAAATCGATTAGTAGATATTTTATAATATGATACATTAAAATGTGTTTCAAATTGTAGAATAAATTAATTGCTATAAAAATCAATTATATATTACCGTCATATTATTTCAATCAATAAAAAATATTGTATACAAATAGATACCATCAAGTGTATTTGTTTTGTATATTATGTAATAATCCTACATATACCATCAAATATGATTAAAAACATGAGTGTAAATCATCTATGGAAAAATATAATTAGAAATTGTCAATTGTTTTATCAAAATTCGGTTCTCATATTGTTTCAATCAATAATTGATTATATCAATAGATTGATTAAAAAAATAATAAATACTCATTGTATTTATAGAATTAATTATTGTCAATATATTGATTATATAGTATAATTATAAGATTGATTTAAGAATTTTCAATATTTCCAAACATAAAATAATTACAATTATGAGCTAGAGACTATTATCCAATAAAATATTTTCGTTAAAAAATCTTGTTATTGACTTACCAAAGCAAAATACTATCGTATTTAGATAACTCCAATACATGCATTGGTTATGAGAAATTTTGGATTAATTTGTCCTAAAATTTGAATGTTATTCTATTTCTTTTAGTTCCATTAATTATTATTAATTATACCAACTTTTTAATTTTATATCATTAATTATGTAATTATCACAATTAATATCTATATAGGAATAGTTCCATTAATTATTTCATAGGAATTTATTCCATAATTATTGTCAATTCAATCTAATTGATTCTATCTTTTATCATGTATTAATATTTTTCCATAATTTATTTTGTCAATTACTATTAATTATATAGAATCATAAGATTTGCACATTGATTTGTCCCAAAATCAATTAATTTGTTTATAGATTTACCAAATCGAGCACAATCAGTTTAGACATCTCAAAAATATATTCATGTTATGAGAATTTTCTAATTGATCTGTCCAAAAATTTGTATTCCTCTTTTTTTTTTCCAACCGAGTCATTCTAATTTATATCATATATACTATTATTTTCTATAATTACTTACTTTAATTATTCTAAAAACTATATCATTTTTTTCTATTTTTTCTATAATCAATTTCATAAGTATTATCGACTTACTTTAGAAATATGATTAGTTATGTAATTGTATCATAATAATTAATTCTTAAATTATTGTTAATTCTATATTTATTTTTCTATATATATAATTATTTTCACTAATTATTGTTTATTATTATCATAAATTCTTTTGATTGATTTAACCAATATCAATCAATTGATTTATTTGCGGATTTACTAAATCTAAACACAATTAATTTTTGATAACTCAAAAACATGCCAACATTAGGATAATTTTCTTTACTATATCATTTTCTTCTAATTATTCTTTAATTAATTCTATAATTATTGTCAGTTCAATTTAAAAATATAATTATTTTTGTAATTATATCACGTAAATTATTCCTTAATTTTTGTTAACTCAGTCTTTTTTTTATATAATTAGTTCCACTAATTATTGTTAATTATATAAAAATATATAATTATTTTTAGGGTTATTGATATTTTAATACCTGACCTATAGACATTTTACTGGTTTGGTACTTGGCGTTTTCGAGTTACCAATTTAGTACCTATACTTCATATTTGTTTATAAATTGGTACCTATTCAATTTTGAGGACGAAAATGCCCCCAAGATTTTTTTAATTTTTTTCAAAAGTTAAGTTTTAATTAGAATTATTAAATTCAAAAACTAATTTTAATTTATAAATAACTTATTATTATTTTAATTAAATTATTAAATTCTTAATTGTAAAAAATAAAATAAATTAAAATAATTGATTTTTTTTTAATTCGATGAAAACACTAATTAAAAATTTAATATATCAATAAAAAATTGCTATAATTTTCTTATTTACTATCTTAATTTTAGTTTAAATTATGTAATTTTCATTTTAATTTTTAAAATTAGTTAACTAAACTAATTTTTCTTTTTGAATAATTAAATTTTCATTTATGTTTATTAATTTACTAATTTAATGTAATTAATTTTATTTTTCTAAAAATTCATTAATATTTTTAGAAAGAATTTTTTATTTTTTATTAATGAAATTAATTAAAATTTTAATTAATTTTATAATTTAAATAAGTATACTCAAAAATTCATTTTGAGTATACTTATGTTTCTTGGGGGCAATTCGTCCTTAAAAGTAAATAGGTACCAATTTTTTAAAAAATGTTAAATATAAGTACTAAATTGGTAACTCGAAAATGACAGTATCAAACCAAAGAAAGTGTCTCAGAGGCTGCATCAAAAATCAATAACCCTTATTTTTAAGAGTAGGTCTCCTGTAAGACGGCCGTATAATACGATCAATGAACTTTTAGAGTAAAAAGTGATACTTTTAATATAAAATACGATACTTTTGGTGTAAAAAGTGATACTTCGCTAAATACACTTAATTTTAGTGTATTCAGACAAGGTATCACTTTTTACACCCAAAGTATCACCTTTTACACTAAAAGTATCCCAGTCGTATCGTGTGATTGTCTTACACAAGTTTTTGCCTATTTTTAATTACCCAAATATAAAATTCTTGGATTGATTTGTCCACAACAATCAATTAACTTGGGTGTGGATTTATCGAATCAAATTATTATCAGTTTTGGATAACTAAAACATATGCACAAGTTAATTAAGAGATTTTTAGATTAATCTATCCAATGTTGTATCTCATTCTCGACTTTTCTTTTTGTTTTTCTATCGAGTCATCCTAATTTATATTATACATTAATATTTTCTACAATTAGTTTCCCTAATTATTTTTAATTGCATAATATTATAATTTTTATATAAATAATTTTATAGTTACTGTCAATTCATTCTATAATTGGATTGATTTGTATAAAATCAATCAATGAATTTGTTTGCAGATTTACCAAATCAAAGTGCACGATCAATTTTAGATAACTAAAAAAACATGTCCACAGTAGGAGTATTTTGGGATTGATTTGTCCAAAAATAATTTGCTAAATTGATTGGTGATATGGAAAGTGAATTGGTAAGAAATTAGATGATGTTTGTTGAGGGACGGATTGTGTGGATTTGAGAATTTTATATATGTTTTTAGGATATACATATATTAATATCAATATTAATTTTCAAGATTTTCATTGTAATAGATTGCAAGATCTACAGTTAGGATTTCATTGTAAAATTATTTACGAATTTAGCAAGTGTAAATGGGTGGGAAAAAAATATTTTCGGATTTCTGATATTATATATATATATATATATATATAGATATGGATGAGCTACATTGGCTACGAATAATTGTTATAGTAATCCGTATATTTAATATTTGGTATATTTTGGTATAATAGCTGGAAAAAATATATTTTTCATTTCATAATATTGCATTTATTATAACAGCATAATATTATTAGTTAGATCAAATCAACTACTGTCAAAGATTGCTAATGGATTTCTAAATTTTTTATAATTTATGAATATTAAAGTATTTAATCCATATTTATGATAATGAAATTGGCTAACATATCAAGATCTTTTCCAAAAGAATATAATATAGGCCTTCTAAATTTTGTTACAGAATCATATATTGCAATAATATCCAACTTCAAAATTTTATTTTTAAATATTTTCGTTTGATTATTAAATCAATATTTTTTAAAATTAGATACATAAGATAATTTTGTTTTAAGACTAAATTTTCCTATAGTATGGCTAAATTGATTGATTATGTGGAAAGTGAATTGAAACTTGCACCCGACGACGTGGAAAGAAGTGGAAGAAGGTATCACCCAGAGACTTCCAGACATAGAATAAGGAATGAAATCCATCTACAGTCGGAATCAAGTCCAACTGTTGCATAGCATGCTGATAACCTCGGATACATGCATAGGCTTGAGGAATCAACTGACCAACACATGCTCCCACCGACCTAAGGATCGAGATGAGGAAAACATCTAGTTTAACTTTGAAATTTTTTGCTGTGTAGAAGACTTAGAAAATTCTTCCCGCAGGAATAGAAGAGTACGCAAGCACATTCATTGATGCAGCGAATGCAAGCTCCTATCGTCTTGAAAGTTGAGATGAGAGTTGAGATGAAAGCCCGATGAGGGGGGAGATTGCTCGGGCGCCCCCTGAGCGTGCAATGGCGCCTAAGATATCCAGCTTCAAATTTTAATTTTAAATATTTTCTTTTGATTACTAAATCAATAGATTTTACATTAAGAAAAATAAGATAATTTTTTATTTTAAGACTAAATTTTCCTATAATTTGGCTAAATTGATTGGTGATGTGCAAATTTAATTAGCAACAAATTAGGGGATATTTGGATAAATCAATCCAAATATTTTCATAACACGAGCATATATTTGAAGTATCCAAAATGGATTGTGCTTTGATTAGGTAAATCCGCAAACAAATCAATCCAAAAGTCTATATTTTGGTATAATTAACAATAAATCTTATGATTTGATATAATCAAAAATTAGCTAAATTAATTATATAGAAAATATAGATTGAATTAATAATAATTAAAGAATTAATTTATATGATATAATTATGGAACTAATCAAGTTTCTAAATATAATTGACATTAATTATTATGGTATTAATTGTAGAAAAATTAGAAAAATCCGATTTAGTTAAGAGTAATTAACTTAATTATTTATAGAAAATATTAGTATATGATATAAATTATGATTTAGAAAAATAAAAAACATTGCATATAAAATATAATATTTTTCTAATTAATGAACATTAAACAATATTAAGTATTCATCCATTTTTATGATAATGAATTTGTCTAACATATCAAGATTTTTCTCTCAAAAGAATATAATATAAGTTTTCTAATTTTAGTTACAAAATCGCAAACAAGCCTGGGTGACAAGCTACTCTCCGAATCGAATGATGACACATGAGGATCAATTTGGACTTGATCGAATAACTCGTAGAGATAAGGCTTTCATCGATCCAAGTCTACAAGAAGAAAGTGGCCAAATATTACAACTCTCGAGTACGACCCCAAAGCATTCAAGTGGGAGACCTCGTATTGAAGAAAGTTGGAGTCTTCATACCACTTGGAAAATTAGATGCTAATCGGGAAGGGTCGTATAAGATGATTGAGTCGTGGTGAAATCGGAGCCAAGAAATTGCAACATCTAGATGGCAAAAGCATCCCTCGCACTTGGAATATTGACAACCTAGCTATGGAGATATAATCCTTGAAGGATTTTCCGCCTGAGGCGTTAAATATTTTTATTTCAAAGATTATTTCCACCCACAGTATGAAAACTTTTTCATTCTCGATCAATGAAGAAAAAGTACTTTCACATTTCTACTTTGATCTTGTGAATGCGATTAATGACCACATAAGGCTAAGGTCCTTGACCATTTGGGCGCTCTCATCAACAAACCCCATATTTCTCGGTTAAAGCTCGCATTGGAGAGGCCTCTCCTCACGGGATCCTCATAAATAACCTCCTCTCGGCTAACACCCCAGGGGAAGACATCTCCTGGCTAAGACCCCGTGTGGAAGACCTCTTCCGGCTAAGACCCTGAGAGGAAGACCTCAACCGGCTAAAAACCCGGGTAAGAAGACCCCTTCCGGCTAAGACCTCGGAAGGGAGGGGCCTCCTCATGGGGGGGTTCTAGTAAAAAATTTCCTCCTCCAGCTAAGACCCCGGAGGAAGGGGCCTCCTCGCAAAAGTTCCCAAGAGTTCTTCTCCATGATAAAAATGTGCAAGAAAAATAAGGCGAAAAAACTAACACATGTGGGGATGAGATACCAGCAAAAACTTGGAAGAAGATCCATAAGGACGCCCCCTCTGGACTCCCGAAGGGTTCCCCATGAGATCCATAAGGGCGCCCCCTCGGGGCTTCGAAAGGGTGCCCGGTAAAATAACAAAGATGTGCAAAGAAAAAGAAGGCAAAAATGATAACATAGATGGGGAAAAGAAGAACTTGGAGAAATCTCCATAAGTGTTCTCCCTCCGAACTCCAGAAGGGTGATCCCTCCAAGCTCCATAAGGGTGCTCCATCCGAGCTTGAGAAGGGTGCTCCCTCCGAGCTCCGGAAGGGATAAAGCAAAACACAAGTATCTCCACCACTCCCTAAGAATTAAATCTTCCTTTCAAAAGGGCAAGGTTCATCTCTACACAAAGAACAAATCCCCATGGATAAGAAATCAAAAGCTAAACCCCCAAAAGATGGAGAAACACGAAAATGAAGAAAGGCCAAAATTCAAATATGGCCCGAAATAGGGAAAAGCTCTAGAAAAAGGCGACGAAAATACAAGGAATGAAGGATCGAGGGTCTTGGGCGCCCCTCGGAGGGCCCTCCTCCATGCACGAAGCGCATGGGGGCGCCTTAAGACACACCAATATTTTTTTATTTTGAATAAAGAAATCAATAATTATATTATAGTTGAATTAAAGATTTTCCAATGATTTTCTCGATCATTTCAAACGGAAGACTTCCAACCTATTACATTGAATTAAAGATTTTCCAAAGATTTTCTCATTTCAAACGTAAGTATTTTGAAAATATTGAGTAAGAACGCTGCGTGAGAAAAAGTTTAACCATTATTCCGTGTTTGGAAAATCCAAGCATTGCCAAGTGCAACAACAAGAAAATTGGTCAAATCATCTCATTAATATTACTTTTTTCTTTTTTTCTCAAAAAAATACTTCTTTTTCATCATTTAAAACAAATTTTATTTTCAAATATCCAAATTTAAATACCGTTTGCATGCCATCACATGAAAACACAAACTATAATTATAAATCAATAAGTTCCTATCATAATTTATAAATATATTAATACAAGTTAATAATTTAGTTTGTATGATAGTATGATTGTCAAGGTAATCTATATATATATATATATATATATATATATATATATAATATCCAATGCACTTATAAATAGTAATCTAAAATTTTTCCCGCCTAAACTATCCTTCCTAAATAGTAAAACACAATTTATTCACTTAACATTAAATTTGGTTATTATTGAATAATATCCGTAAGTATATTATTAAAAATCTAATCACGCTAACATAGATACGATTAATTTATTTTGGGCAAGATATTAATCATTAATATAATTTATTAAGGTAAATTTCACAGTTATTTTTGAAACTTTGATTATTGATTGATTGTAATTTTCCAAATAACGCAATAATTTAATAATTTATGCAGATATTTCTTTAAATCTAATGTTGATATTAGACATGTCACACTACTACTAGATCGTAAATACAAAATTTTAAAGATACTATAGATCTTTACAAAAAAGGAAAATTTGAATTAGTTGCATTTTATTCTTTGTTAACTTAAACAATAACAAATCATCTTCCGTAAAAGGATTTTATATTACCAAAACAAATAAATAAATGAATAAGAAACTTCTATACGATGGAACAGACTATATATATTTGGAAAAAATATCAAAAAGTCAAATCTTGAAATAATTTTACAATACATAATAAATAACCAGAATAATTAATTTCCATAATTATTCTCATAGTCCTAACTCCTATGAATATGAGGTTCTCATTGTTGTCATATTTTATCACACATTCGTTCTTCCTGGATGCAATGCCTACAACAACAAGAGTTTGGAAGCAAGAGAAGAATTAGAAGTATATTCCACATCATACAATCATGGAAGTCTCTTACCCTTCCCCATCACAATATTTGATGGAAGTAAAGGATCGAAGCTTACTCAATACCCTTTATACAAATAACAAAAATGTGAAAAACAAAGTAAAGGAAAAATAAGCATTATCTGCTTCTGATGCTAACATCAACTATATTGAGAGTATTTGCAAACATTTCGATTTTACAAGAAGTGATTTAATATAGTAGAAGTAGAATTAGTTGAGAATCAAAAGCTGGTAGTATTTGAAAATAGAATGAAAAGTTGAGAATGAGAAGTTGAGAGTGTTTAGTGAAAAAGTTATAAGAATACATATTTATTTGTAAAATTCAAGCTAGAAGCAGAGGCAGAATTTAAAGCACTCATCTCCTTACTTTTAGATTCTGATTAAATGAAGTAGAATCAGTAAAAAAGTTGATACTTGCAAATATTAAAAAGTGCTTTTTTAATCCAAAAAATGAGAAGCATGTTTTCTTAGTGATTGCAAACACTCCCATTTCTAAACCTCCATGCTGAAACTCAGAAAAGTGGTTGATCTTGCCAGCAGATAGTGTGGTTCGCCTATTTCCGTAGGGATGATTGCCTCAGATCCGTAAGTCAGACTCAATGGAGATTGACCCGTGGACATTTGGGGTGTCTTCCGGTATGCCAATAACACAGCGGGGAGTTCTTCTGCCCACCTCCTCTTAGCTGCCCCATCATGGTTTTTATATGATGGAGTATGGTGCGGTTAGTCACTTCTGCCTGTCCATTTGTTATGGGGTTCTCTACTGATGTGAATAATTTCTTGATTTTTTCTTATGGTACCACTGCTTTAACCTAGCTCATTGGAACTAAGTTCCATTATTGGATAACAATACTTGGGGGATCCCAAACGAACAGATGATATTCTTCCATAGGAAGTTGATAACCTCCTTCTCCGATACGCATGCGAGTGGCTCTGTCTCCACCCATTTAGTGAAGTAGTCGACCGCTATGATCAAAGATCTCTTCTCCGGAACTAACTAAAAGGAAAAGCCCAACTATGTCCATCCCCCATTGTGGAAGGGGCAAGGATTCTGCAACTGCTGTCTTGTTTTGGCAAGTAGATGTGTGATTGTCGCGTGCTCTTGGCATGGACAACAACGTCTTACCAGTGTCTTGGCATCCTTCAAAAGAGTTGGCCAAAAGTAGCATTGTCTTAAGATCTTCGTAGCTAGCGCCCGTTTCCGCCCGAATGGTTGCCACAACTCCCTTCACGGATCTCTCTAAGTACATAGTGGGATTCTTCGAGCCATGCACTTCGTATATGGTTGTGAGAATCCTTTCTTGTATAATTCTCCATCTATCATCGCAGCGTATGCTTGGTTCATCAATCTCCAGGCGTCACGAGGAGTTGGAGACGATCCCGTGTTCCAAATCTCGGATGATCTCATCCTTCCATGATGGAGTTTACTGTATAGTATTAAGCACCTCAGCTTTAGGTTTCTCCAGTTCCGGATGGCTAGCTACTAAGAGGGTGATGGCTTTACTGTCAATGGCATCCATAGAGCTAGCCAGATGAGCAAGTTGATCAACTTTCGTATTCTCCTCGCGTGGGACTTGCGTTACCATGAACCTCTCGAAACTATCAATAAATTCATTGGCGGCATTGAGGTGCTTGGCCATCTTCTCTTCCCTGGCCTCGTAAGTCCCATCTATTTGGCTAGCCACGAGTTGAGAGTCAGTGAAGGCTGTAAACCTCTTGGCCCCGGCAGCAAGGGCCAATTTTTCTCCTTCAATAAGGCTTCATATTCTCGCCTCGTTGTTGGAGATGGGAAATTTGAACTTCACAGCATACTTGAGTTGGTATCCTTGTGACCTCTCCAACACAACTCCGTCTCCACTTCCCGAAGAAGTGGATGAGCTATTTACGTTCATTATCCACTCCATGGGTGGATTATCTGTCTCCATTCCATTCATCTCCACCAAAACATTGGTCAACACTTGGGCTTTGATGATAGGCGTTGGCTAAAATTCAATCCTATTTTCACTAAGTTCCACTGCCCATATAACCATTCTTTTGGAGGCGGGGAGATTGGTGAGCACTTGCTTCAAGGGGTGATTGGTCAAGACCACAACTGGATGTGATTGGAAGTATAGCCTGAGTTTTTGAGCACAAGTGACCAAGGCCAGTGCATGTTTCTCTATATGAGTATAGCGAGTTTCTGCGTCTAAGAGAACTTTGCTGATGTAGTATAACGGATGATGATATCGCCATTCCTCCGGGACCAAAACACCACAGAGGGCTTCTTCAGACACTGATAGGTACAAATAAAAAGTCTCCCCTTCTGTTGGCTTCGTTAGAAGCGGGGATGAGGCCACATATGTCTTCAAGTCGTTGAATGCTTGTTGACATTCTAGAGTTTACTCAATTCTTTTTCTTCGCACGTAGTAACTTGAAAAATGGCAAACCTCTGTCGCCGGACTTGGAGATAAAGCGGCTCAAGGTAGCCATACAACCAGTCAGTTTCTGCACACCTTTCGCATTGGCGAGTGCTGGCATGTTCAGGATGGCATTGATTTTCTCGGGGTTGGCTTTGATTATCGCTTGGAGATCATGTAGCCCAAAAATTTTCCCTCATGTACGCCGAAGGTACATTTTGTGATGTTCAATTTCATTCTATAAGTCTTTAGTACATTGAAGCATTCTTCTAAATCCGCAGGGTGATGAGCCCCCTGGATACTTCTCACCAGCATATTATCAATATAGACCTCCATGTTTTGGCCTATTTGATCTTCAAAAATACGATTGACTAGTATTTGATAAGTTGCTCCTGCGTTCTTTAGGCCAAAGGGCATGACCTTGTAGTAATAGATCCCCTGCTCAGTCACGAAGTTGGTCTTCTCTTGATCCTCCTCAGCCAGTTGCATTTGATTGTACCTTTGGAAGGCATCCAAAAAGCTCAGGAGTTTGCATCTTGAGGTTGTATCTACTAGTTGGTTGATCCAAAAGAGCGGGAATGGATCCTTTGGACAAGCACTATTTAGGTTTGTGAAATCGATGCACATTCTCCATTTTCCATTGGACTGAGGGACGAGTACCACATTAGCCAACCATTTTGGATATTGCGCGGGCTTGATGTATTTTGCTTCGAGCAACTTGTTCACCTTTTCCTTTATTGCTTTACTTCTTTTAGCCTGAAGGTTCTTTTCTTCTGCTCCACTAGTTTATAAGTCGGGTCTACCCCCCTCGGTCGGTGCAAGGAGACTTATGCTTTGGATCCCTTGTTAGTCCTTCATCTCCCATGTAAACACTGCGCGTTTCTCCCGAGGACTTCAATGATATCTCGCTCCACGTCGGCTCTAGCTCGCCCAAGTCGCACGGTTCTCATTTCGTCATTTGGGTCTAAGGCCACTAGTTTGATCTATTCTATTGCCTCAAGTTTGGGTTATTCCTTCAGCTGGCTGGCATTGGAGTCTTCTTCCTCTTGAGGTTCTTCGAGGTAATATTCTTCATGGAGAAAGCCTACTTCCATGGGAGTAAGCGCTTTATTCCAAAGCTCCGGTCCCGTGCTTGGGGCTCCTCCTTCCAGTGGTGTGATGGCACTCCTGGGCTATGCTTCTGTCTCCACGTTCTTCCAATCCCCTGGGGTGGGGAATTTTAGCTTCTGGTGGTAGATGGAGGCAATGGCCCCGAATGCGTCAAGGATGGATGAGCAAGAATCACATTATACTGCAGGGGGCGTTAACTACTACAAATCTCATAATCTTCGACTCATCGTGGGTAACTTCCCAATGAGAGGGGAAGCATTACCTTCCCGATGATGGGGTCTTCTCATTGACGAGTTCTTGTAGTGTGGTAGCGACTTTGGTTATAGATGATTCCTCGAATCCTAACCGATGAAATGCACTATATGATAATATGTACATGGAGCTACCAATGTCCACCAATGCTCTCTTCACCCAATAATTGGCTACAACTATGAAGATGATGAGGAGAGACGTTGGGCGTTCTCCCTCCCAAGCTCCAAAGGACATGTCTTCTTCATCAAATATTATCTCCACCCGAGCCTCTTCACACAAAAGATGCTTCCAGATTTTAATGTATCGGGATGAAAATGCACCCCTCTTAAGCTCGCAACATGGCTTTCTTCGCACGAGTTGAACCTCCATACACCGGTCCTTTGGAGATGATATGTATCATCTTTTGGTCGCCCATGTCCTTCGGGTAATTGTGTGTGTATTAGCCTGTTCCCATAGACGGTGCCAAAATGATGCTTTTTTTTCAATGCAGATCACTCCAAGTCAACGAGGTTGACAAAATTCTCTTCCCGATGAGGAAGTCTTCAAGTCTTTTTTTCCGAGAGCTTGAAAATAATTTGATTGGGAACTTATCTCGCACACACTTGCAAACGTTAGAAGGCCCCGGAGTTGTCCTGGGAGGCCCCTCCGACGCTCAAGTTAGTACGGTGAACGAGAGAATAAAATAGTAATTGAATACTGAATTAAATGCGTAGGAGAATAATGAATTAATTAACTTACGATAAATAGGAGGAACCTTTATACACCTGGGAGATGGGCCCTGTAGGATGAAAAATCGCCCATGGGCCATCCCCGACACCTTTGGGGCGAGTTATTTTATTAAGAGCCAATTGGGTAATAAATATATATATTGAATTATATATTAATTAATTAAATATTATTTTTCCCCCAACACATTCCTAATTATTTTGTTTATTGAAACGTATATATTTATATTAATGTAATCATTGGAAGATATAAGCGTTATATATGTTTTACTAATATAATGACAATTGTACATAAATATATAAACAAACATAATATGATTTAATATAGTTGGGCGAAAAATGATATATTTTTTGGGATTTTAAAATTTTAATATTTATTTGAAAAAAATCTTATAATACGTGATTCCCCAAAATAACACCATTGTTCCTCATCCAAATCCCTTTCTTTCTTGGTTTTATATACGTATTAATTTTGTTGTAGTAAGAAATTGTCCACTTCATAATTATGTAACCCTGAATGGTGGGAATCTGGTTTTAGGGATGACAACAGTGCGGGTTTGGGACAAGTTTGGTCAAACTCGAGACCCACCGCCCCCACCAAAAAAAAGTAGGAACCGAGACTCGGCCATCTCAACTCTAAAATTCCGACAGGTCCAATATGTTAGACCCTCAAACATTAATTTTATTATATTTGGTTTCGCTGATATCTTGCGAAAATAATATTTTCACGAATGTTTAAACAACAAAATTACGATATCAAAGAAAACATGCAATATATATTGAAATTCATATATTACTACATTAATAAGAAAAATATAACATAAATTGTGAAATACTTAACATGAAACTTCTATATTGTTGTAGAGAAATCACTGGGAGAAAAATATCCCACGCAGACCGTAGGATAGAAATATGAGAGAATAGAGATAAGAGATCCACAAATGAAGAATCGAGCGAGCCTCGCACGAAGTTATGATGTCTCGAACCCTTCATTCGGTCGAGATGGCCTCTCGATCGCTTGTTGGGGAAAATTTATAATAGATTTTGATGATACCATGTAAAACTTAGATTAGGAAGTTGGAACCCCAATTCAAATGTAATTCAACTTGAAATAGATATGGTTCTAATAGGTGAGTCAAAGGCAACCAAGTTGAAGATTACATGACTCGACTGAAGATTGAAGAAGAAGAACCAACTGTGTGGCAGCTGAGTGAAGTGAAGTGAAGGTTCAGTCAAATGACAGAAACGCCGTCTCAGTCAGCTGATTAATAGCAAAGTCATTCCAAAATGATTCGAATCGAATGTCAAAGGGGTATGCAACAGACAGACTCGAGAAAGCTGAAAGAGATCCATTGCCAAGCAAAGTCAAGGTTTGCTTTAAAATAGGCATGTGTCGATCGCAACAATAAAGTTATTTTACTTGAAAGAGTGCAAAAAGTAAGGAACCAATGGGATGTACCGAAATTCTCGGAGGCTAAGGAAAGGTCAAGAGTATTAAACTTAAGGTGGAGTCTCCATCAATACTTGAAGACAAGACAAGCCAACAACATATGAAGTGTAGTTTGAAAAGTGTGTCTATCTTTTCAATGGATATATTTTCAAACATGCACTATAAAAGGTAGAGGATTCATTTGAGAGAAGGTTATGAATACGAACTACACGTACTATCAAGCATACAAGCAATAAAGCAAAATGTCTCTCAAGCTTTAAAAGAATACCCTCAAGCCTAAACTCAAAAGAAATCGATCCAATACACTCGGTGAAGGAAAGACAACTTCATCGCTTGAAGAGAAAAACTTATTATCAAGAACATGGGGTCTACTCTCCGAGGTTGAATGAGTTGTAGTAAGGTTCCGGATCGAACTAGTGCTTTAAACATGTTGGAGGGCTAAGTGATCAAGTCCAAAGGTTTGAAGGAAGTCAAGTAGTAGGACAAACGTCTTGTGAAGAAGTCGACTCCCAAGAGTAGCAGTCAGTGATCAAAGCCGACTTGGATCGATAACTACTTTGTAACCAAGTCAAGTTACTTAGTGCATTCCTCCGTGGGTTGGAGAAGAATGGATTAGAGGAATTACCTCATCCTCTAACATCTATAATTGCTTGTGTTCATTTACTTATAGCGCACTTAATTTCTTTCATTATATACATAATTGTTGATAAGTTAAATTGCTTAAGTCTCATTGATAATAACCCCGCTAAAACAAGTCAACTACTTATAAAAGTGTTAGCTTTAAAACGATAAGTTATACTATCAACAACTCAAAGTCCATTGAATGGGTAACTTTGTTGTGTAAGCTAACTTAGTTGTCCTCAAGGACTTAGTGACTTAAGTCAACTCGTAATTGTTTAAAAAGACTAAAATCTAAAAATTGGTAAAGTTGATTCAACCTCCCATCCCCTCTAAACTTTACTTATCGCCCCTTGGGACCTACAACCGCGCCAACTGTGTGATCAGTATGTATGTGCACATCTTGGGGTGAGTCGTATACTCACCCACGTAAGTTGAGGATAATCCTCTTAGCCCTCTCAACTAGGCTTATTTTCAAGTGAGAGCCTTGCCCGAGCATCCATCCCTTAGTGGGATGTGGCGAGGCCTCGACCACTACCTCGCTCATCCACTTATGGTCCTCTCGAGCAAAGTAGACTGCCAATTAGCCGGTTTTTTTATTAACCATTGAGATAATCAATTCGACTAATTCAAATGAGTAATCGAAATATTTTGCTCGGTAAATGGTTAAAGTTTTGAAAACATTGAGTATCGATTAATTCAATTTGCAAATTCAAAATTAATAGAATTAAACAAAATAATATATTAAACATATATTATATATAATTATATTTACATATAGTATTTATATAATTATATTTATTTATTTAATCATATATTATATATAACATATTTTCTTATTTTAAGAAATTTTGGTTAATTCATTAATCGACCGAATTAACCAAAATATTATTTGGATCGGTTAATTCGGCAAAGAGAATATTAGTTCTCATTAATGGTTTTATAATTAGTTAATTTGGTTTTTTATATTTCAATTAATGGTTAATTTAATTAATCGAATGAAAACCCTAAGTCAAGTCCCGAATTCTTTTAGGACTTCTCGTTTTTTATTTGTTTCGCCTCGGCATCTTTTCCGATCTTCCTGAAAAATTTCATAGTTTGGTTATAAATTAATTACGAGGAAGAGGTCTTTTGGGACGTGTTATCCCTAGTTATATTCAACCTACTTTTTTTCTCCACCAAAGTTATGTATATTTTCGCCCCCAATTTTGTGGAGTAGTATTCATAGAAAATTTCAGATTTTGTTGAGCTTTCTTCCGAGTCCAAAGAGTCTAGAGAGAGTGAATAATGTGAGGTTGAGGGTCAAAAGCAGACTGTTGTGGATGAATGTCCTTATGATTTGTCTAAGTCTAGAGATGAGTGTTGTTCAGTTGTTCTAAGTCTAGGAGTAAAACTATGATTTGAGACTATAGTTAGCAATATTACCGCTAAACACCTTTGTAAGCTGAGGAGTCGCTTATATTTACCTTCAGCCTCTCATTTATTTGCTCTTCCTCCAGATCAGAGGTTAGGCATCCTCAAGATGGTCATTTCACTATAAATCTTGCAAGCTTATCTAGTGGATTAACTATTCCTCTAGATCCTTTCTTAGTCAAGGTCCCGAAGTCCTTTGGGTTTGTTTATTGGGTAGGTGACTCCCAACTCTTGTATGTATCATGTAAGAAATGGAGATTATATGGAGAAAATTGTGCTTTCATCCTATTTGAAGAATGGTCTTTTTCATTTTTTCCTTCGCTTAAAGTGCACGTTTATTGATGGAGTCTCACATTTTTATGGGACTTATAAGAATGATTTATTTTTGTGAGGATAATAGTTGGGGTCACCCCATGAGTGGTGTGATGTCCATTTGACTACTTTCACTACTCATGGTTATGCAAGAGTTGTCAAGAGCATTATAGAAATCTTGGGTTATTCTACTAGATGTTTGATATTCGAAATATATTGGTATTCACCCTTTCATTTATTCTTATGACTTAGTCATATTTTATTGCTTATTGAATATTATATATTGTTTGTCCTGTTTAAGAAAGGAGAATTTCAAAAGTGTGAAGCTCATGGCTAACAAGTAGAAAAAGAAAGACTGAGAGTCTATTGATCGAGGTGGAGTTCTAGCAAAGCTAGAAGTTTGTGGAATGATGATGATTTGACTCGCTTGGAGCTATGTCCTTCGAGAACTTGGATATTACCCTCTGGGGGAATTTAGCACGAGCAAACCCCTTTTCATTTCTCAAGCTCTCTTAGTACTTGTATTATTTTGTTAAGCTTAGGTCCAGCATCCTTCTTGCAATGGGCTTTAAAAGAGGCGCAAGGCGCAGCCCGTGATTCGAACACGTGACCACTGGATTGCACAGTTAAAAAAAGCTTAAAGGATTAGATATGGACTACCCATACCAACAGATGCATCTTTCTTTCTGATGCTCATTACATATATACTCTATGGTTATGCGTGCTTGGCATAGAGTAGACATGGGATGAGTGACCCCCAGGGAAGTTTTTCTAGGAAGCGCATGAGTAAGGACAAAGCACGCTAAAAAAGACTCGTATCGAATTGTGTGTATTGTCATCAATCTGGTAAAGCGCTTGAGGTCTAACAACTTTGTTACTTGTTATTCATATAATTCATTTGGAGACCGTTAATTCTTTAGCATCAGCCAGTCGCAGGGGCAAGTCCTTAGAAGAAGTGCTTTGTAACTCTTGTTCTAAAGTTATGGATTGAGAGACCATCATCGATTAAGAAGAGAAGGCATGAGATGGTCAAGAGATATGAGAGGGTGAAGGCTCAACATGAACATGAGTCAAGGCTCGCGAGGATTCCTCAAGTCTCCGAGCGGGTTCGATGATTGTTGAGAGAGACTCGCATCTATGAAGGCTTATGAGGCCTCTACTATTTAGAAATGTGACTATTTTGGACGAGTTTGCGATCTACTTGATTAAGTTGTTTGCCATTGTCATTGAGTACTTAGAGAGTCCGGGCGAGTTTACGAGGAGATCATTGGTCTATTAAAGCCGAGTTTCGACATACAAATAATTATCATGGAACAAAGTAATTACAATATATTACTTTGCTTTCCAAGTAGCCCAAATTTATCAATGTATATGGCTCAATTTGATCACCAATGTGTGTACATTTATGAAAGCATAAATGCAAAAAAATATGGAGTCCATTATTATTATTATTATTATTATTATTATTATTATTATTATTATTATTATTATTATTATTATTATTATTATTTCAAAATGACTAGATTTATTGGTATAATTAGAACAACGTCCATTTGTTACATGAGATATATCAAAACATAAAATTTTGGTATCATAATTTTGTTTGTGATAGTTATAGAAGATGCAAAATACTAGTTATAATAGTAAAATATGAATTCATAATTTAGAAAGGTATCTTACAAATTGTTCCAAAATATCCAATAAAAATATTTTCTATTTCTTAAATTTCGGTATGATATAAATAGTTGAGCAAATGTAATCGTAAAATTTTCAATCGATTGCCTCATGATCATCTCTTCAATCCATTGTAGGATAAATACAAAAATATACATTTGTATCTATTTACGTATTTTTTTGAAGAAAACAAAGATGTTTATAAATTCAAACAGAGTATAAAATTTCTTCACAATTTGCATGTCATAAACCCATCACAAGCATGATATGTGTTTTGCATATTTTTGTGTGTGTTTTGTGTGATGATTTATACATATTTTTGGCATGTTTTATTTGCATTTGCATGTTTTAGTGTTACGTTGGGTTATTTTGTCCATTTTTTAGGATTTGTTGGAAAAAAACAAGTTTTGGAGCAAGAAACGTCAAAAAGTCATTTCGCGCAACTACGGAAGTCTTCATATTTGGAACATAACGTTTTCATACAAAGTTAGATTGACCTGATTCTTATGCCACTAGAAAGATATCAGAGAGTTCTACAATGTCTATTTCTGGTACAAAATGCAAATGAAGATGTTTGGATGGGTTAAAATCATGTGAAAATGGAATCACGTGATGAGATTTTGGAAATGACTGTCTTAGTATTTTGGCCATAACTCTTTCTAGTAAATTGATATTGCGGTCATTCAATGGGCTATGGAAAGCTAAGATATAGATAAATAATTCATAAGAAGACTTGGAGAGCTAATTCCGACGTTTCAAGGGTTCGCGGGTGCGCACAAAGTGCACAGACGCGCACGGTCACTTGCAGAAATTTTTGAGTTGTTTTGCGTTTTTTGGCTCTTCCACCTTGTATAGGACTCTAGGCTTATAAATAAGATTGGGGAGCCCATATTTTCGAACACCTTTACTTCTTAGCACTTTTAAACCCTAATTTTTATTATTTTCTGTTCCATTCAACATGGGGATTGCTTGAGTTCTTCCCATTGAAGTTATTTTTGCGTCTTAATCAAAGCGTAATATTTATTCATCTCTTTTGTCTGATTTCAATTATTGGGTGATTATTATTGTTGCATGATGATGTTTATGATTGTTTTCTTCCCTTCAATTGAGATTATGATCCCACCCCAAAGCATGAACTAAGTTTCTTGTTCCAGGATTAAGATGATTTGATTCAAATAAACAAGCATGAGTATTAAGTAATTGATTTACTTTCCTGAATAAATTTCTTTACTTGTTGATTAATTGTTTGGCCAACTCTTGATTGTTTTGAGGGAATAATTGAGACCAAGAGAAGATATATTATTCTTGGACTAAATTTATTTAGGAATTTAGATATGAATCAGAGATGTATTATCTAACTTGGCTAATGAAAATAGAAAATTATGTTGGGATAGCCAAATATGTGAATACGTGAGTTATCAGAGTTAGGCGTAATTTTTACATGTTTGTTATATTTGTTAACCACGTGATCAATTAGTTGATATTCTGCTTACAAGTTTTATGAGATGATTCTAAAACCCTACACTTTCATCTATATTGTTTTTCGTCGAGTTTAATTGTGTTCAATTTTAATTTATCATTTTACTCATTTTTTCTTTAGTTTATTATAATCAAAAAATCTGGTTAGAGTGTTTAGGATTTACTTTTTGTTTATTGTGATACATAATAATTATTTGTCGGCTAAGTCTTCCTTGAGAGACGACTTGTGGTTAACTTGCTATCCTACAATTGATCTCGTACTCTTGCGAGCGTCGCTAGATTAATTTAGGTATTTAGCAGTTCGAACAAAATTTCGTTGTCGGGGAAGCCTTTAGGCGTAATAATTATTGTGTTTATTTTTTCCATATTTCTAGATTAAGATTCTTTTGTTGGTTTCTAGTTTAGGTTTATTCGTTAGGTGCATTAGATCTATTTTTCTAGTGTTTTTTATATAAGCACCAGATATGACGACCAATCAAGAGCAACTACCACAACCCTCATTAGATCATTGAAGGCCTCTTTTAAGAGAATTGAGACTCAAGTCGGCCAATTAGCTAAGCAAGCTGGTGAGGTAGCTCGACATCTCGTCAAAAAGGACATATTACCTAGTCAACCAGCGCAAGGTCAAGCCATCACTAATCTTGAAATTGATGAGAATTATGAAAATAAAATTGAGTTTCCATTTTCTACTGTCTCGTCTAAACCCGCAGGTGTTGCTAAAGTGAAAAATAAATAAGATACAAGTGAAGAAAGCACGAATAAAGAGGCAAGTAAAGGATCATCCTTACACAAAATTGATAATCCCTACAAACGTTCTATTCCATCCTTGTAGGTCCCAAGGGGTGTGAGTAAGGTTTAGAAGGGGGGTTGAATAAACCTAACCAACTTTTCGATTTTAGTCCTTTTAAAACTATTACAGAGTTAACTCAAACAACTGTTTCCTTGAGGGACAACTAAGTTGGTTATTCAAATTTGAGTTAGCAACTCAACGCACTCGATAGAGTTTGTTGATAGAATCACTCGGTTGTTTAACCTATACTTTAACTTGGTCAGTATTGGTTTTATCAGCCAAGACTTAACACCCTTTGAATTGTTTTATGCTAGTTTTAACAATTGATTTTAGCACTTGGTTATTAATCGGTTGGATAGCAAATATGAGTTTATCAAATGAGATATGATGTAAGTATGCGAAAATGTAAATGTGCTAAAAAATAAATGACACGATAATTTTTATAGAGGTTCAAGATGGGGTAATTCTTCTAATCCTCTCTTATCCAACTCCCGGGAGGAATCGACTAAATGTAATCATCGGTTTACAAAGTGGTGAACTGCTGTCTAGAGACGACACTTGGTCACACAAAAGCCTTCTCTTCCGACTCGCTTCTTCACAGGGCATTGCTTGCTACTTTCAGACTCACTTTCTCAAGCTCTTGGATTTGATCACGAAGCCCTCCAATAACTTGATACTGGTTCGACCTTGAACCTTCCTACAATCCTCCTTGGAAAGTAGACCCCTTTTGATTCTTCAAAAGTTTCCTCTTCAACAGATTTGAAGTTATCTTTCCTTCACAGCTTGCATTGGATCGATTTCCATCGAGTTTCAGGCTTGAGGATTTGCTTGAATATACTTGAGAATATTTGTAGGTTAATAGCTTGAATAATGCTTGCTTGTTCGTGGTTCAGGTCACCTTTTCTCAATGAATTTCCTCAGCCTTTTATAGTGAACTTTTGAAATTTTGCCCGTTGAAGAGTTAGGCTGATTTCAAAAATCACTTGTGTTCGTTAGCTTGTCTTGTTGCAGTCCTTGATGTTGACATTTCCTCGTATTTAATGTCTTGCAGCATTGCAGCGTTTCTTACAATTGGTGCAGTGCTTCCGATTGGTTTGTTCCTTTTGCACACAACTGAACTAACACTTTATCTCGACAACTTTAATATGTTACCATTAAAGTAACATTCTTGACTTTCATCAACGGATCTCATTCAAAGTGTCTTGACTTGGTTGCGCCTTTTATTACCCAGGTGACTTGAGTTAGCTTCCAATCCTTGGATGACTCATCTGTCACTTCAACTTGAGATTTGGCTTCTTGAGTTGACTTGACTGACTTTTCACATAGCTGAGTCACAACTGATACATCTTCAGTTTGAGTTCTTGACCTTCCTTCTTAGCCATACTCAGTTTTCTTGCAGCGGAGTCTTGACTTTAGTCTTCAGTTGACTTCTTGTATTTACAATGTAAATTACAAGGAAAATGGGGTGCCAACTTGTTAGTTTATGTTTTACACGGTATCATCAAAATCTACAAGATAAATTTCCTAATAATTTCCCCCTTTTTGATGATGCCAAAACTTAAAACATTCAATGAAATGTAAATAGCAAAGATACATACAGACAATGCAGTAACAAAGAATGTATGCTTGAATAGATCGTTTTATTAATCATAGCATTCTTGTACTTTTGATAAGGGTCTTTTTATGCACGTTTTATGTGTATATTTGAGTAGAATTCGAGTTATTTTATTGTTAGTTTTGTAAATTTTTGATTGTACATAGTTCATATTACTCCGAGGTGCTTTTATTGATGTAGATTGACTATTCGGGCTAATTTTGGTGAATTTCGGACCATGGATTCATGTCAAAACATACCGGGGAGTTTAAGGATGCAAAAACACTCGAAATTCCAATCCAAACGCGTCATTTCGGGGCATTTTTGGTCCAACACGGGCGGGGGTGTCGGGCAACACGGCCGTGTTCACGGAGCTAAAAACTCGATTTTTTCGCACAAAACAGCCTCCGACACGGCCAGGCCGTGTTCCCCAACACTTGGCCGTGTCCGGAGAGATCCGGCCGCCGTGTTGGGAAGCACGGCCATGTCGAGCCGAGTCCCTGTGTGATAAAAACAAAGACGGCCCGGCCGTTCGGGCGACACGGGCGTGTCCGGGACCTCTTTTTGCAACTTTTCTTTGCGGAATTTGGGAAAACTCACCAACCAACCCATTTTGGCCACTTTTGTACACTTTTAACACCCTATTTTGCTGAAACATGTCTCCATGTCCCCTCCTCGTCACTTGAATACAAGAATTCACCAACCAACAAGGAAAATGGGGGTGATTGTTTAATAAAAGAGAGTACTATCAATGTATTGGTTGCCTATAAAAGCCAGGGTTGAAATTGGGAGAGGCATTCATTAGATACTCGGAAATATTCATTGTATTCATTTCATTAAGTAGAATTGGGATCAAGGGGTCTTGGAGGAGAAAGCTTGGGGCAATATTGGAGAAGAAGGCTTGAGCAACATCATCAACCAAGGATGAAGTCTTGTATTGGTCTTGAATAAGAGCTAAGTACACCATGTTCATTTTATTCAAATCATCTTGTGTAGTATACTCTTTTATTAAAGCCATGTGTAGCTAAACTCCTAGTGTTTGAATGTAATGAACTCTAGAATGGATTTGTGATTAAGGTGTGTATGTTTTTAATAAAATCTTCATATTTTGTGTGATTTACTTATATTATGCTTCGTTCATTCGAATTAATATATGCGCAATATTGATTTGAAGTTTATTTTTCATCCGGAAATCGAGAGACTCATGGTGAAATAGAACCTATATAAGTGAAAAGAGTTGCATGCAATCCTAGATATAGGACAACATAAATCTTCCGGATTAGGGTCAAACCTAATATGGGAATTCACAAATCGTTATAATGATGTCTTGGGGTTTTAACTAGAAAGAGATTTCAGTTAATCAACTTGAGATTAGAAGTTTTTCGCCTTGAGAAAGGGTTTAACTTAAATTGGGAATTTTTACGGTCCACAAGACATGAGATTTTATTAAAAGAGGTTGGTTTTTGCTAAGGGCTTACGGTTGTATTTTTAACTTGTCAAATCACAAAAACATTCTAGAGGGATTTACATTCAAACACATTTCTATCTCTTGATTTCTTATTTTACAAATCTTCCTTCATTTTTACAATTTATAATTTGTTTTCATTTTTCATCAAACAAAAACTCGAAAATTGTTAGATTAAATAACAAAAAGACGGTAATTATTAGTACTTACAATCCTCGTGGGAATGACACTCACTCGGTACTCAATAATCTATACTATAAAACGATAGGTGCACTTGCCTACGGTTTTAAAGGTAGCTTTTGAGCCATCAAGTTTTTGGCGCCGTTCTCGGGATTGTAATATTAAGAACGCTTTATTTTTGTTAATTTAATCATTTATTTTTATTTTTTTACCATTATCTTCCTTTTTATCTATCTTTGTAAGTTTTGGTTTATACTTATCCTCTTTGTTTACCGCAGTGTATGCCTACTGTCGTCGCCGAATTTGGAAGCGCGACACCGCCCGTAGCAACACGGAGGAAAGTACTAACACGTATCCACGAAGAGGATACTAACGAAAGTAAAGATTTCGTCATGGAGGATGAACAAAGAACTATGTATGACTATGCCAAACCATCCATGGACGGCACGTCATCTAGCATCGTAAGGCCCGCATTGTTGCCGCTAATAATTTTGAAATCAAACCGAATGTCATTCAAATGGTGCAACAATTGCTCAATTCGACGGCTACCAGCATTTAAGATCTCGATAATCATATCGCAAATTTCCTCGAAATTTGCGATACATTCAAAATCAATGGGGTCTCACGATGATGCCATCCGTTTACGCCTATTCCCATTTACTCTTCGGGACGGGCTAAACAATGGCTAAATACTTTGCCAAAGGGATTACGACATAACGTGGAACATCATGGCGAAAAAGTTCCTTTTGAAATATTTTCCACCGCCAAAATCGCACGATTGAGGAATGAAATCTCTTCATTCACTCAAGAAGATGACGAGACCTTGTACGACACTTGGGAGAGATTCAAAGAATTGTTGCGAAATGCCCACATCATGGTCTTCCTATTTGGATGCAAGTCCAAACATGTTACAATGGGCTACTACTCGTCAACAAGGCAAATGATTGATGCGCGGTCGGGGGAACTTTGAACAATAAAACACCGTGTTCGCCCAAGATCCGATAGAACGAATGGCCATGAATGGCTATCAATGGCAATCCATACGAGGTAAACCTAACAGAATAGTGGGTGTTTATAATGCGGATGCAAAGGTGGTTACACTAGCCGCAAAGTCGAAGCTTTGACCCAAAAGATCGACGATCTAGCGCTCCTAAACCACCACCACCGCACTTTTTATCTTGTGAAACTTGCGGCGGATTGCATAATCATCAAGACTGTCCACACACAATACCTCACGCTGAACATGCTAATTACGTTGGGAATCAAGGCGCAAATTACCCAAGTAATCCTTACAAAGAACACATATAATCCTGGGTGGCGACAACATCCTAATTTCGGTTGGGAAATCAAGGCCAACCACGACCTAATCCCAATCCCGATCTACACACGTCTCCTGGATTTCAAACAAATCAAGGTAAGCCTAACTTGGAAGATCTTATAACAAAGTTTGTGCAATCAATGATACCCGATTCCAGGCGGTGGAAACATCCTTGAGAAATCAAGAGGCATCTATCCATAATCTGGAAAACCAAATAGGCGATTGCGAAGATGATTTCCGAAAGGCCACAATGTAGTTTGCCGGGTAATACCGAGCCAAACCTGAGGAGCACGTAAAGGCAATCACCATCGCTTTTCCACATGAGCATGATTATGCCAATGCCGCCATGCGAAATACATGGAGGATGACATGCCCAAAGAAAATCTCATGAAAAAGGAGGTTGCGAGATACAAGCCCAATATCCCTTACCGAGTCTAACCGAAGAAGATAGAAGGGAGGACAAATTTGGTAAGTACATTGATTCTTTCAAACAATTACATGCCAATAATCCATTTGTTGACCCTCATTCAAAGCATGTTAGGGATCTTAATGGCATCATTCCTAGTGAAAATAAGCTTAATAAATTATCAAATGTGCGATTGAATGATAAATGTCCTTCCAATGAACTACCACAAAAATTTAATGATCCAGGAAGCTTTATTATCCCTTGCACAATTGATGGTTTACCTGTTGATAGGGCATTAGCCGACTTGGGAGCTAGTATCAACGTGATGTCTTATGAAACATTCAAGCATGCGGAATTAAATGAACTTAAACCTATTAGGATGGACATTCAATTAGCCGATAAATCGATTAAACATCCTAGAGGTATTGTTAAAGATGTGCTAGTTAAGATTGATAAATTCATATTCCCGATTGATTTTATTATTCTTGACATGCATGATGATATAGAAGTTCCCTTAATTCTAGGGCGTCCCTTTTGGCTACCGCTAAATCTCTCATTGATGTGCATGATGGAAAGCTTACTTTGAGAGTAGGGGGTGAACAAGTTATCTTTAAAATTCCTTTGAGAAATCCTATAAATGATACTTGTTTTCCTATAAACTTGATTGAGACAAGGATAAATAATTCTTTGCTTGATATGTCTTCTAATAAATCCTCGAAAGTATGTGATGTTCAAAGTGCAAAAGTTTTCACAGATAAATCCCATTTTGAGAATAACATGCGAAAAATAGGACCATGAAGGTCAATTGTTCGAAAATCGATACGGGTGGCGATGTTTTTCAAAGAGATAAAATTTTTCATAAGTTCAAGGCTCCGCCCGATTAAATCTTCACATTTAGGTGAAATGATCCAGCTATATGACGTTAAAGAAGCGCTACCCGGAGGCAACCCGATGTTTGTGTGCAATAGTTTTCATTCATTTTTTTTTTTATTTTCTTTCAAAATAATCACAAGTCCTTAGAGTCATTTTCAAATCATAAAAAAAAACTCTTGAGCTTCTTCTTGCTTGTCCTAATTGGGAATATTTGAGATTTCACGGTATTCGAGTTGTGTGTTGCTTAACTTTGATTAGGTATGAAGATGCCGTTGAAGGTCCCGTACACAAAACAACCCAATGGTCGCCAACACCGATTCCACTATTGTAGTAAGGTCGTATTTTTCTTTTTTTCCACCTCTTTTATATCATTCTAATTTCTTTGTTTTTTTTTTGAGTGTTTTGTGTGTGTTTGTCCATTTCTTTCTTTCACATAAGGTCTTTTTATGCACGTTTTATGTGTATATTTGAGTAGAATTTGAGTTATTTTATTGTTAGTTTTGTAAATTTTTGATTGTACATAGTTCATATTACTCGAGGTGCTTTTATTGATGTAGATTGACTATTCGGGCTAATTTTGGTGAATTTCGGACCATGGATTCATGTCAAAACATACCGGGAGTTTAAGGATGCAAAAACACTCGAAATTCCAATCAAAACGCGTCATTTCGGGGCATTTTTGGTCCAACACGGGCAGGGGGTGTCGGGCAACACGGCCGTGTTCACGGAGCTAAAAACTTGATTTTTTCGCACAAAACAGCCTCCTCCGACACGGCCAGGCCGTGTTCCCAACACGGTCGTGTCCGAGAGACCCGGCCGCCGTGTTGGGAAGCACGGCCATGTCAGCCGAGTCCCTGTGTGATAAAACAGCACGGCCCGGCCGTTCTGGGCGACACTGGCGTGTCCGGGACCTCTTTTTGCAACTTTTCTTTGCGGAATTTGGGGAAAACTCACCAACCAACCCATTTTGGCCACTTTTGTACACTTTTAACACCCTATTTTGCTGAAACATGTCTCCATGTCCCTCCTCGTCACTTGAATACAAGAATTCACCAACCAACAAGGAAAATGGGGGTGATTGTTTAATAAAAGAGAGTACTATCAATGTATTGGTTGCCTATAAAAGCCAAGGGTTGAAATTGGGAGAGGCATTCATTAGATACTCAGAAATATTCATTGTATTCATTTCATTAAGTAGAATTGGGATCAAGGGTCTTGGAGGAGAAAGCTTGGGGCAATATTGGAGAAGAAGGCTTGGAGCAACATCATCAACCAAGGATGAAGTCTTGTATTGGTCTTGAATAAGAGCTAAGTACACCATGTTCATTTTATTCAAATCATCTTGTGTAGTATACTCTTTTATTAAAGCCATGTGTAGCTAAACTCCTAGTGTTTGAATGTAATGAACTCTAGAATGGATTTGTGATTAAGGTGTGTATGTTTTTAATAAAATCTTCATATTTTGTGTGATTTACTTATATTATGCTTCGTTCATTCAATTAATATATGCGCAATATTGATTTGAAGTTTATTTTTCATCCGGGAAATCGAGAGATTCATGGTGAAATAGAACCTATATAAGTGAAAAGAGTTGCATGCAATCCTAGATATAGGACGACATAAATCTTTTGGATTAGGGTCAAACCTAATATGGGAATTCACAAATCGTTATAATGCTGTCTTGGGGGTTTTAACTAGAAAGAGATTTCGCTTAATCAACTTGAGATTAGAAGTTTTTCGCCTTGAGAAAGGGTTTAACTTAAATTGGGAATTTCTACGGTCCACAAGACATGAGATTTTATTAAAAGAGGTTGGTTTTTGCTTAAGGGCTTACGGTTGTATTTTTAACTTGTCAAATCACAAAAACATTCTAGAGGGATTTACATTCAAACACATTTCTATCTCTTGATTTCTTATTTTACAAATCTTCCTTCATTTTTACAATTTATAATTTGTTTTCATTTTTCATCAAACAAAAACTCTGAAAATTGTTAGATTAAATAACAAAAAGACGGTAATTATTAGTACTTACAATCCTCGTGGGAATGACACTTTACTCAATAATCTATACTATAAAACGATAGGTGCACTTGCCTCACGGTTTTAAAGGTAGCTTTTGAGCCATCACCTTTACATAGTGTTTTTACAAATGGTATCATCGCATTCTTGTCAAAAACAAAACACATATCTATGCTATGATACAAGAGTAAATACAAAGTGAAAATTTACAGAGAAAATCACTAAGTATTACAGATGACTTACAAAAATGTATTTACATAAGTAATATACATGAAGGTTCGCAGCAACACTTCAATGCCTTCGTTGCTTCCTTCTTTCTTCTTCAGCTCTGTCGAAGTCATCAGCTCTTTTTATTTTTCTTTCTTCTTCTACAGCTCTCTGCCTCTTTTCATAAGCTCTTTTAGAGGTATCATCCCTCCGCTTCCTCTCGAGCCATAGCTGAGTTTGCCTTTCGTTCTCTTCTCTTCTTGTCTTCTGACCTCTCTCGCATTCTTCCTTGCCACTTCCCACTGCCACTTTGTCATACCCAAATTTCAAGATCCTCCCTTCTTTTCTCGATATACATATTCAATATTCTTGGTCTTGACGAGGTCGAGAACCTCTTCTACCACCATTTCTTCCTCCTTTTATGGGTGTGTACTTTGCGGGAGTCTTCGCTTAATAGTTGAGTGGTCAGCTGCAGATCACAAGCGCCTTCTTCGCACAATGTAAGACCTTTCTCCCAAGATGCATTCCAGGCTTGGGCTAGTGACATCCATTGGAAATAGCTTTGATTCGAGCATCTTGAATTCTTCAATCGATCTCGGCTCGGATCCATTGTCAGTCGTATAGATCTTGATCCTTCCCTGCTAGAATGCCACCATATTGTTTTAGTACTTCTAGAACGCGGGCATCCTGCTTTTTAGAAAACTCCTCAATCCCTGCTTCAATGATTCTTCTTTTCTCCGACATTGGCACAACAGAGTGCTCAATGGGTAGGGTTACGGGGAGTTTGCTCAAGATGGAGGTCTGTAACATGACCCTACTGAGGGGTTTCAGCTATCATTAACGTAAGATCTTTCGAACATTCCCCCTCAGCTGTTTTCCCTTCTTCTCAACTGCAATCTTCTCAGCTGCAGATTCCTTCAACTTTTATTCTTTTAAGTTCCTTAGGGACTCCTCTTCCCCTTTTTGGCATCATCAAATGAGAGAGGGACCCCAGGGAACATGCCTGCGAGCATGAAGTCAAGTCTGCTTAGAGCTGAATTCTGTTTGGAGTCTACTGCTGCATAAGCTGTTCGAAATTCTAAGCGAGTTGCCTTGGACTCGGCTACCACCAACTTCATTTCATCCATGAGTAGGCCGAATTTAGCATTCATTGTTTACTCAAGGCGCATAATTTCTTTTCTCTGGAATTCTTGTAGCAGCTCCATTTCAGACTTGTGAGACTCGTGTAGCCTTTCGATATACGCTTGCATCTTTTTCTTGAGATCAGCGTTGTCAGCCATCCAGACGAGCATTCTTCCGTATAGTGATTTGAAATAACGAACTTGTTCGAGTCGCATGGCAGATTGCTATTTAGACCATTCTCCGATCTGCACCACTATCCCTCTCAAGTCGAGCGAGGGTAGCATCCCCGTTGTCCGATCCTTAAGTCGAGTGAGGCCTCGATGTCTTTCAATCTCTCCAATCTCTTCACAAATTTTCTTGAAGACCTCATGAATCTCAGCTGTCTCACTTGATTCAGCTGCAGGCCACTCTTCATTAAAGTTGAAATCGGCTAGAACAATGGTGTCAGTGGGAATGATTGGATCTTCTCTTACGGTGAATCTTTGTTGTTGAGCGGCGGTCTCTTATTCTAACTCTGGTAGGATCGGCGTGAAAGGAAACATCTTCTGAAAGGCATCATCGCGCACATATGGGATGGTTTGCGAGGTTTGTGCCTGCGATGATGGAGATTGTGTAGTCATTACTGCTACAGCTGTGGGAGCCTGCGCGGTTGACTCGAGTTCAGTTGGGGCTTTGGGATGGCTTTGCCCAGCTGACTGAGCCTCAGCTGTCTTAATAGCTTCTTCGGTCTCAATAGATTTTTCTAATTACGGGTTCCTCTCTCGCATCATCAAAGATCATCAGATGATGATGAGACTTGTGGGCTTGGCTCATCATCGACATTAAATTTTTGACGAGTCGCTTTGTCACTTAGTTGGTCATTAGTTTTGAGAACATCCTCACCGGGTCCTTAAGATTTACAATTGGAGTGGACTCGGCTTCATCTTCTCGACTCCGGAATGATACATCAAAGTTCTCCTAGAGTCATGAAGTGCACTTATTTCCTTTTATGTTTCAAATACTGTGAACTGGAGGAATGTTCTGTATCTCTTGACCCTTACCTAGGGAAGTCTCAACCTCCCTTAGGCCTTCAATACCTCCAGCAGACTCAATTGTTGCGAGGCCTTCAACGTTCCCTTCGACAGTCTCAACTATCTTAGGGTCTTCTATATTCCCTTTGCAGCCGTAGCTGTCTTAGGGTCTTCGACCATGGCATCCATAGGAGTCTCAACCCCTAGGATTGCACTTTCACTTCCCAGAGTGTTAACTCCCGGGACATCTCCATAATGTGCCTCGACTATAAGAACAGTGTCATTAGCCTTCAAAGCAGTAGACATTTCAGCTGGGACAGACTCAACTGTCCGACCTTCGTCAATGTCACTCTGCTGCGGTTCTTTTTCTGTTTCCACTTCGCCTTCTTGCTTCAAGTTGGAGTCTTCCACAGCATCCTCCAACCCTGTTGTGGTGGAGAGAGCTTCCCCCTCAGCTGGCGCACCACCGAGCGACTAACATTGGGGTCACTCTCCCGACTCACGGCTTTTTCCTTTGAGTGCTCAACACAAGGTGGTAAAACACATTCTTCGGGGTAGGCTCAACTTGGGTGCCCAAAATCCCGGTGTCATTACCAGTGCCCTTGATCCATCCTTCGATTGACAAATGGATGTGGCCGCAACGACGATCGAGGCAATGTGTTGTGCCACTCCCGGAGGATCGGTCTGGAGAGATTGAGATGACTCTCCCGGTCATTCGAACAATTGCTGCTCATGCATTAGCTTGATTCCCTCGAGCTGCTGCATGTCCGATCGCTCTGCTGCAGCAGCTGGGATCCTCGTCACTTTTCGAGTACACATCGAGATGTGTATGAGTGTTGTCGAGAGAGCCAAAACTCGCACATCTTGGCTTTCTCAAGTATTTATGCTTCATCGGCGCTTTTTCCTTTTTTTTTTATCCTCGATGATGTGAAGAATATCCATGCAATTTTCTTCATCAAGTGGTCTCAGAAAGACAACATGGTAATCTTGGAAATTGCACCAATTCCTCTTCTTCTTCGATGTACTCAAGGTGAGCAAATTGCACTCTTGAGTTATCAAGTTTCCATGGCCTCCACTCTTGTAGGAGCCTTTGGATGTCTGGATATAGTGGAGAGTACATGATTATGTCGTCATCATCATCTTCATCTTCTTGTCCTCCTTTTTCAGGAATTGAAGGCAAGAGATTCTGCTGCTCCTCACCGTCGAAGCATCGCAGAAGCGGTGGGAGACAACCTTTTCAATCGGTTCGATTGTCTCTGCCGCTTACTACCCTCGCTGTCTCTCGCATAACCGTGTCTTCCACTCGTATCCGTTGATCGCCCTCGCAGATTTCGCGATTCATCAATTACTTCAAGAGATCGCTTCTTCCGAGTGTCGCTAGCCTCGATGCTTTCTCCACTGAAAGCGAGATTCGGTTGTCTTTCCAATTCAGACTACCTAACCAGTCATCTCCTTTTGGGTAGCAGGGGAACCTCTTCATCAATGTTTTCTGGTTCCTGGAAGGAGATAACTTTCGCAATTGCCTTTCTTGTCATGGCAGTACGCTTCTTCTTTTTAACAGTAGGAGAAGGAGTATGGTGTTTCTCCTCTTCCTCGGCTCCAGGAGCATGTGATCTGGCTACAAGGGCAGAGTCTCGCCGCTCGGGCAGGGGACTCACCGCAGGGGCAGTGTGCTCTCTTGACTTTGTCAGCGGAGCCTTCTTTGTCTTAGTCATTGGGCAACTTTCTTCTTCAGGGGAAGGGGTAGCGATTGTGTCTTCGGGTCACCGATTCCCTCTCACTTGTGTCGCCTCTCTTCGCATGAGCTCTCTTCCGGGCACTGAGAGGTTTGCTCGAACATTCTCTTGTTCACGTGAAACGGTTTGCCATGGCGAAGGGCAACACCTTTCACTTCCATCATGATGTGAACCGCAACAACAACTGTGCATACGACCCAACAATAATATGTTGTTAACCCAAGATCTTCACTAGTTTGGTTAATTTGGTGGAAACCTCGACCCGTTGCTTAGTAAAGCAAGAAACCCGATATGCAAAGACACCACAATAAATTATGGATTATTGCTTGATAAGTCGATAATTGCAACAAGAAACGTAAATCTTCAAGCACTCGGAGAAACATTCAATGTAGAGAGTAAAAGATTAATTGTATTGATAATTGATTGAAAATAATAAGTGTTCACCCTTATAAAGGGTCCAAACCCTAACCTACCAAGAAAACAACTTAAAATGAAAAGGAAACAAAAACGGAAAAATTCGAAAATCCAGTAAAGAGCATGGTCGTGCTTGAGAACACGGCCAGGCTGTGTTTCGTACGTCGTCCCAGATTCCCATCCCACACGGCCGTGCCCAGGAAGCATGGCCAGGCCGTGTTCACGAGGAAATTTTCGAACACGGTCGTGGACCAAAGCACGGCCATGCCGTGTTTTCCATGAACCCACGATCACATCTTCCCACATGGCCGTGCCCCGAGGCCGTGTTCGCGGCAGCCAAACACGGCCGTGTAGTTTAAGACCCAGGCCGTGCTTTCCATGGCGTCCGCCTTCGACTTCTTCAAGATATTTATCCCCCGCTTGTCCTAAACTCGAAATAACAACTCAAGACGCGCCTTAAAGGTTTATTTGGCCTCCAAAACACTAACATGACTCAAAATAAGAACCAAACTACAACTAACTACGATAAACAAATAAAACACCATGGAGCACTTGATTACAAGGTCTTCAAGAAGCTAAGTGGCTTGTATTCTTGCATCCTTTACTTGCTCACCGAGGTGAACCCTGGGCCGTTGACGATGCTAATCAAATGGACCACCCGATCATCTTCCTCCTTTGGCAATGCACTCTCGACCTCGTCTTCAATGACTTGAATCAGCCCATTTAGTGCATCCTTGAACTTCCTTGCCCGTGCCCTCGCCATCGGATGAATTGGTATTCATTCTGGTCTTTCGTCCATGGATTCTCAACATTCCCCTACTCTTGAGAAGGATTTGTCCTCAAATCCGAATTGACGTCAAATGGATTAAGATCCGCAACATTGAAAGAAGCACTGACCCCATAGTTGCCCGGTAAATCAATTTTGTAAGCATTGTCATTGATCCGCTCGAGCACTTGGAGTGGACCATCTCCCCGCGGCTGCAGCTTTGGACTTTCGATGTGCCGGGAATCATTCGGGTCATATGTGTACCCAAACCCAGTCACCCGGTTCGAACACCATATTCTTGCGATGCTTGTTAGCTTGCGCCGTGTATTGCTCTATTCGCCGTTCGATGTTGAGTCTCGCCTTCTCATGTAATTATTTCACAAAATCAGCTTTCTTCTGCCCATCTAAGTTAACATGCTCAGAAACAGGTAAAGGTGATAAATCCAATGGGGTTAGTGGGTTAAAACCATAAACAAGTTCAAATGGTGAAAACTTTGATGCAGAATGCACATCACGATTATAAGCAAACTCAACATGCGGTAAACAATCTTCCCAAGTTTTTAATATTCTTTTTAATGATAGCCCTTAACAACATAGACAACGTTCTATTCACCACTTCAGTTTGACCGTCTGTTTGGGGATGACATGTAGTAGAAAATAACAATTTAGTTCCCAATTTCCCCCGCAAGGTCTTCCAAAAGTAACTTAAGAACTTAGAATCTCTATCTGACACAATGGTTCTAGGCATACCATGCAACCTCACAACCTCTTTAAAGTATAAATCGGCAATCAAAGACGCATTATCGGTTTTATGACATGGAATGAAATATGCCATCTTTCAAAAATGATCTACGACCACAAATATAGAATCAGACCTATTTTTAGTTCTTGGAAGTCCTAAGACAAAGTCCATAGAAATATCAACCCACGGTGTCGTCGGAATGGGTAGGGGCATGCAAAGTCCCTGGTTTTGAACCTGGGATTTAGCTTGCCTACAAGTAACACATGTACTACAAATGCGCTCAACATCTCGCTTCATATGTGGCCAATAGAAATGCTCTTGCAAGACGGCTAAAGTTTTGGCTACCCCAAAATGTCCCATAAGACCCCCACCATGCAATTCTCTCACTAGTAAGTCTCTCAAAGAACATTCAGGAATGCACAATATATCCTCCCGAAATAGAAACCTATCATGCCTATAAACTTACCCTCGGCCCCCTTAAAGGTTTATTTGGCCTCCAAAACACTAACATGACTCAAAATAAGAATCAAACTACAACTAACTACGATAAACAAATACAACACCATCGAGCACTTGATTACAAGGTCTTCAAGAAGCTATGTGGCTTGTATTCTTGGGATCCTTTACTTGCTCAGTTTGAGGTGGACTCTGGACCGTTGACGACGCTAATCAATTGGACCACCCAATCATCTTCTTCCTTTGGCAATGCACTCTCGGCCTCGTTCTGAATGACTTGAATCAGCCTATTTAGTGCATCCTTGAATTTTCTTGCCCGTGCCCTCGTCACCGGACCAATTGGTATCAAGCTACGGGTCTTTCGTCCATGGATTCTCATCACATCAAGTAGCCAATTACAAGACCATATCCAAGTGATCCTCCAAAGGATCCATCATCCTTAAAGGTCTTGTTCATCACATTCAGGCAGAGTCTGCTTTGTACACGAACTCAGCCTAGTTAACCTTTTTGCCCTGCATGATCGCAGCCATGACGATCAGCTTAGTCTTTGACAGTTGGTTGAAGATGCCAAACTTCTTATCTATACACTTGGATACGACATCCATCAGCTTATGATAGTCGTCCTTCAGCAGTTTCTTGCCAGCTGTGTAGACTATCTTAGCAGCACACTTAGGTTTGGCTACTTCTTTCCATGCAGCAGCCAAGTCTACATCAGCTTCATGTATCTCTTTTATGCCTTCTGATGGCAACAAGCAGTTCTCAGCAAGGTCCTTAGCACTTATTATGATGTCCTTGCGGTGGACAGAAGACTTGATTCCTTCGTCCTGCACTTCCGCGTTGACATAGAACATCGCTACCTCCTCAAGGTAGGTGTGGGAATACTCTATGGTTAGAAAAGCCTTGAGACCTGACTTTTCTAGCATCTCAGGGATTTTCAGAACGAGGGTTTCATCAGAACCCTGCTTCACCATTCCTTTGAAGTCAACTGATGATCCTGAGTGGATTTGCTTGGAGAGCTTGATATAGTCGATCTTTGGTGCCATTTTCAGATACTTTTATCGATTAAAAATTGTAGAACGTGCTTGAGAATACTTAGGGTTTTTGAGAGAAAAGAAAACTTGCTTGCCTTCTGTATATATAAGGGTTATGAAAGGACATGTCTTCGGATTTTGAATATTGATCGAGATTAACGACTCAGATTAGAACGTCAAAACCGTATTTAATTCCTCGCATTTAATGCGGTACCATTTATATCCAATCATATGCTTATTGTGCGATTTTTGTTGTACTGTCATTATTACACTAACGTCATCCTTAAAAACATTCCCGCTCATTTCAAGCGAACGACCGTTTTTGTCACTTAGTTCATAAATGACTCAAACTTATATCAAATATGACTTAACTCTTTGCTTTTCTCTTTTTATTAAGTGACTCAAATTTGTCGGCTAACTCGATACATGATTGACTTTCGACATGGTTGTTTCACTTGGTTGATATGTGAAACTTGCTCGTTTCTCATTTTCTCATCGACTATCTCTGCTGATTGAGTCTTCTGAGTGTTAACTCACTCAATTAACCCTAGCTCATTCTTAAGCTCTTCGAGATCTTGATTCACATAGGGCTTAGTGAATATGTCATTAACTAACTTTATCGCTTGAGATATATTACAAGGTGATGTCTTTCTTTTCAACATGATCTCTTATAAAGTGATATCGACATCAATGTGCTTTGTTCTTGAATGCAACATAGGATTTTGAGTGATTGCAATAGCACTAGTGTTTATCACACATAATTGGAATCTCTTTTTCTTCAATCTCATAATCTCTCACCGTTTGTCTCATCCGAAGACTTGGGCACAATAGCTGCCCCCAGCAGCTTATGTACTCTTTCACCAGGATGTGGCTATCGAATTTTGCTTCTTGCTAAACCAGGAAACCAATCTATTTCCAAGAATTTGACATGTACCTAAAGTACTCTTCCTGCCAACTCTACATCCAGCATAGTCTGAGTCTGAGTAACCAATAAACTTGAATCCACCTTCCTTTGGATACCATAAGCCAACTTCATGGCATCCCTTCAAATACCTTAGGATTCTCTTAGCTGCAGTCATGTGACTCTCCTTTAGTGCAGATTGAAATCTTGCACATACACCTACCGCAGGTGATGTCCGCCCGATGGTACATTAAGTAAAGCAATGATCCAATGAGTGCTCTATATCTGGTTTGATCTACAGCCTTGCCATCTGCATCTTTGTCCATCTTGACTGATGTGTTCATTGGTATTTTCACAGAAGACTTCTCTTCCATACCAAATTTCTTCATTAAATCTCTGGTGTATTTTGTTTGACTTATGAAGGTTCCATCCTTCAATTGCTTGACTTGAAGTCCTAGGAAGAAAGTCAGCTTTCCCATCATGCTCATCTCAAATTTACCTTGCATGAGGTTTGAGAACTTATCACACAGCTCTTTATTTGTGGATCCAAAAATGATGTCATCCACATATATTTGAACAAGCAGTATACTCTCTCCATCTTGAATTCTGAAGAGTGTTTTATCCAATTTGCCTTTGGTGAATCCATTGTCAGTTAGAAATTGAGACAATGTATCATACCATGCTCTTGGTGCCTGTTTCAATCCATATAATGCTTTCTTGAGCTTGTACACCTTATCTCCAATAGTCTTCTGCTCAAAACCTGGAGGTTGTTCAACATAGACTTCTTCCTCTAGCAGTCCATTTAGAAATGCACTCTTCACATCTATTTGATACACAGTGAAGTTCTTATGTGCAGCATAGGCAAGAAACATCCTTATTGCTTCCAATCTTGCAACATGAGTAAAGGTTTCATCAAAATCTATTCCATCTTCTTGGCAATACCCTTTGGCTACCAATCTTGCTTTGTTTCTCACCACAGATCCTTCCTCATTCATCTTGTTTCTGAAAACCCATTTTGTGCCAATAACATTTTGATGGGTTGGCCTTTGCACCAATTCCCATACCTTGTTTCTTTCAAATTGATTCAGCTCTTCTTACATGGCTTGAATCTAATGTGTGTCATCCAATGCTTGAGACACATCTTTTGGCTATTTGGGAAATAAAGCAAGTAAACATTGTTACATCTCCAATGACTAACTCTGGTGGATGGTCTCTCAACCATCTCACATCAGGTTGGAGCAAGTCAGTTGGATTCAGCCGTCTTGTAGCTAAGTTGTCTTGACCAGCTCTTTCATCGTCATTCAGTTGTAGACTTTCCAGCTGTCTTTGAGATTCAGCTATCTCATATTCATTTGTGTTGATTGCTCTTATTTTAGATTCAACATAAGGACTCTTCTGCATAGTTGGATGATTCAACTTGTCAGCTAACTCTTCAATATCTTCTCCATTTACATTAGGTTCATCAAAAACCACATGGATAGACTCTTCTGTGACCATAGTCTCCTTGTTCAACACTCTATAGGCTTTGCTCTCAGCTGAGTATCCCAAAAAGATACCTTCATCAGCTTTAGCATCAAAAGCCTTCAAATTATCCTTGCCATTGTTGTGGATGAAGCATTTACATCCAAATATCCCGAAGTACCCAACATTTGGCTTTCTCCCTGTCCAAATTTCATTGGGAGTCTTGGTTAATTGCCTGTTAATCATGCATCTATTTTGAGTATAGCATGTTGTGTTAATGGCTTCACCCCAAAATCTCTTAGGCAATCCAGCTTCAGCTAACATGGTCCTTGCAGCTTCCTTGAGAGTTATGTTCCTTCTTTCAGCTACTCCATTCTCATTGTGGAGTTTTTGTCCGAGATAACTCATGAGCAATACCATTTTCAACACAATCTCGAGTAATTATCCCATTGACAAACTTAGTTCCTCTATCGACCTTATTTTTATAATGGTTTGGCTCTTTTCATTTTGAACTCTTTTCATCAGCTGAGGTAACTTCTGCAAAGTTTTCTTCTTTTTGCACATGAAGATTGTCCATGTATATCTTGAATAATCATCTACCACCACTAAGGTGTATTTCGCTCCACTTATGCTAGCCGGTTCAATCGGACCAAATAGATCCATATGCAACAGATGTAATATCCTTGTTGAAGAAGGACTTGGCTTATCCTTGAATGAAGATTTTATTTGTTTTCCCATCGCGCATGCATCACATACACTTTCTTTCTTGTATAATCGAGTCCGCAATCCTTCCACAAGATGACTCCTTCCAAGCTTGTTGATTGTCTTGAAGTTCGGATGACTCGGCTTTTGTGCCCTGTGCCATAGCCAACTTGATTCGGCCGTGTTTTTTGCTAATAGACAAGTGCTTGGTGTAGCAAAGAGACCAATCTACCACATACAAATTTTTCTCGTCTTGATCCTTGCAAAGACTATTTCATTTGATTCAAAGATCTTTGATCGGCACACTCCCATATTGAATCCAACATTATAGCCCTTGTCACAGAGTTGGTTGATGCTTAGCAGGTTGAAATTGAGACCTTCAACGTAAGCAACATCTGTGATTTCCAATCCATTCTTCTTGATAGATCATGTGTCTTTGATTTTCCTTGGAGCTTCATTTACTCCAAATATGACTTTTGCACCTCTAATCTCCTTGAATCTTGACAAGTTTTTATTGTTTCCTGTCATATGTCTGGAACAGCCACTATCCATGTACCAGGTTCCTTGGCACTCAGTTGTTCCTTGAACCTACAATCAAAGAAATTAGTTTTTAGGTACCTATACTTGCCTGGGTCATGAGGGGTTAGTGTTGTAAGATGATCCAACCAACATATAGCCAAAGGACTTGACTCTAAGAGGTTGCCATCTATCAATGCCATAATCATAGTGCACATTAACAAATTGATTGGAGGTTTTAGGTTCATACAGCTGTCTCTTTTGTCTGTATTCTTGTGTGTGTGTTTTAGCAATTGCTTTCTTGTGATATTTGTGATATTTCTGAGTGTAGTGCCTGGGTGCATATGTGTGCTGATAATAGCTCTTTTCCCTTAGGAATGACCTTTGTTGAGGTTTAGGTCTTTGCCATTTAGGCTTGTATTCCATTGGTCTTTGCTGATATTTCACATTGTTCCACTCATCTTGGCTTGGATAGTTTCTACCATTCCCATCATATGCATTTCTCTGATGAAATTCTGGGATTTCTGGTAGTTCTGTTTTGCTTTTCTCAGAGTATTTTCTGTTTGGAGTTTGGCTTTGAGGAACTTGGTTGATTTCTTCTCAGTTGTCCTCTCAGCATACTCAATTGGCTGTTTTCCTTTCCTTTTATATCCAAGGCCGGTTTGTTTATGATTGTGCTTAGGAGTGAATGTGGGTGAAACATTTGGTGTTTTGGATTTTTGAGATGCTTCATTGCTTGAAGATCCTTTTTCCAAAATCACTCTTGGAGTTTGATTGTGTACAAAGGAATTGAATCCTATGCCTGTCTTATCTCCACATTCTTTTTGACTCATGATAAGATCATCCAATGATTTGGATGCCTTTGTAAATGAGGCAATCACATTCTTGAGGTCTTTTTCCCTCTTTTCTATAGCAGTTATTTCTGCTATCATTTTGGCAATCCCAGCCTTCAGCTTTGTGTTCTCATCAGCTATGTGACTTAGAGTGCTCAGCTCCTTAGTTAGCTGTGAGTTTTGGCTTTTGAGCTGGCTGTTTTCCTCATTTAGAAGTGTGTGTGAGGATTAAATGTGCTCAAAATCTTTCATCATTTTGCCTAATGAATCATAAAGATCAGTGGGTGATGAAGTGTGTGTATCACAATCACTATCACTTGAATCTGAATGAGATGAGTTAGAGTGTACCTCATTTTCTTGGTCTGGTTGATCTTATTCTTTAGCCATAAGATAGATCATGGCTTCTTCTTTAGAATCACTTGAGTAGTCAGCTTCACTACTCTTCGAAATCTCTTGCTTTTTAGACTTAGCTATCTCAAAGAGTCTCAAAGATCCAACATGGCTTTCTTCTTTTCATGTCTTCCTTCTTTGAAGACTTTTCTTTCTTCTTCATTCCTATATTTGTTGACTGGTGGATAGGAACAATCAACTGCAAAATGTCCTAATTGTCTGCAGTTCCAACACAGGTTCTCAGCTCTTTGATCAGCTTTTTCTTTTCTTGGGTTATCAGCTCTCTGATATTCTACCCTTTGATGCTCAGCTCTTTTGGGTGGTCTATCTTCCCTTGATTTAGAAGGAGTTGAATGTCTCCGGAGGTTTCACCTTTGTTTCTTTAATAGTTCTTATTGAAGAACTTGTTGAATCTTTTAACCATTAGGGCAATCTCCTCCTGGTTTATGGCTTCCTTTGGTTCAGCCCTCTTTCCATCCTTGGCTACCAGTGCAACTGTCTTGGGTACAGCTGTTTCCTCTTGCTCTTTTCTTCTCAGCTCAAACTCGTAGGCCTTGAGGTCTGAGAATAGCTCATGGTTAAAAGTTTTTGAGAGGTCCATGGAGTGTATCAGGGCCACAGTCTTCATTTCCCATTCAGCTGGAAGGCTCCACAAGATCTTCATACACATTTCCTTTTGTGTGTATTCCTTCCTAAAGTTGAAAGCTCATTTGTGATCTCGAACCGCATCTAGTCAAGGTCCATAGATTCACCTGCAAACATTTTAAAATTCTCAAATTTTTGAACAGCAACAGACAGTTTATTTTCTTTAATTTGCTCTGATCCTTCACAAATTAAAGTTAGCTTATTCAAGATTTCTTTTGTTGTTTTGCAGGATTTGACTTTATTGAACATTGTTTTGTCCAAAGTCTTGTAACGTATGTCCTTGGCCACATTGTCCAAGTTGTATCTCTTCCTATCATCATTAGTCCACTCAGTCCTTGGTTTTTCAACCATGCCTGGTCTTTCTTCAGCAGCAGCTTCCTCTCCTTCACGCACTGTAAATGCTTCTTCTTCTTCTGACCATTTTCACTTTTAATATTTGCAGCGGCCCATCCTCTATCACAAGCCACATTTCATCATGTAGAGCAGATAGATGAGCCTGCATACGAATTTTCCAATCATCAAATTCTTCTACAGTGAACATAGGAATGCGTGTCAAATTTGCTTCCATGATAATAACTTTGCTAAAAGTGAAAGATTTTGAAAATGCAACTGTTTAAAGACTTTTTTAAAAGATAAAGATCTAGTTCAGTAACCAGTGCGGAAGACTCAATGAACCAACCGCTCTGATGCCACTTGTAGGTCCCAAGGGGTGTGAGTAAGGTTTAGAATGGGGGGTTGAATAAACCTTACCAATTTTTCGATTTTAGTCCTTTTAAAATTATTACAGAGTTAACTCAAACAGCTGTGTCCTTGAGGGATAGCTAAGTTGGTTATTCAGCTGAGTTAGCCACTCAACAGACTCGATAGAGCTGTTGATAGAATAACTCGGTTGTTTAACATTTACTTTAACTTGGTTGTATTGGTTTTATCAGCAGAAGACTTAACACCCTTTGAATTGTTTTATCCTAGTTTTAACACTTGATTTTAGCACTTGGTTATTAATCAGTTGGATAGCAAATATGAGTTTATCAGCAGATATGATGTAAGTATGCAGAAATGTAAATGTGATATAAATAAATGACACAGATAATTTTTATAGAGGTTCAAAGATGGGGTAATTCTTCTAATCCTCTCTTCTCCAACTTCTGGAGGAATCCACTAAGTAACAGATCAGTTTACAAAGTAGTGAACAGTCTAGAGACACGACTTTGGTCACACAACCGCTTCTCTTACGAATCGCCTTCTTCATAGGCCAACGCTTGCTACTTCACTCACTTTCTCAAGCTCTTGGATTTGATCACAAAACCCTCCAATAACTTGATATTGGTTCTTTTGGTTCGACCTTGAACCTTCCTCCTTGACAATCCTCCTTGGAAAGTAGACCCTTTTGATTCTTCAAAAGTTTTCTCTTCAATGATTTGAAGTTGTCTTTCCTTTAGAGCTTGTGTTGGATCGATTTCAAAAGTCCTTGTTTTGTTGGCTTGTCTTGGATTGAGGATTTGCTTGAATATACTTGAGAATATTTGTAGGTTAATAACTTGAATAATTTTTGCTTGTTTATTGTGATTAGGGATGTCAAGTCACCTTTTCTCAATGAATTTTCTTTGCAAAAAAAATTTTATAGTGAACTTTAGAAATTTTGCCCGTTGAAGAGTTAATAAAACAATGATTTCAAAAGTCACTTTGTTTGTTGGCTTGTCTTGTTGTAATCCTTGATGTTGACATTTTCTCGTATTTAATATCTTGCAAAGATTGATCCCTGCCCCGCCTCCCCGATTTCCCCATCCCCGTGCGTGCAAATTCTTCCCGATTAGAATTTATTTTTTGTTTATTGTGATACATAATAATTATTTGCCGGCTAAGTCTTCCTAGAGAAACGACTTGTGGTTAACTTTCTATCCTACAATTGATCTCATGCTCTTGCGAGCATCGCTAGATTAATTTAGGTATTTAGCGGTCGAACAAAATTTTGGTGCTGTTGCCGGGAAGGCTTTAGGCGTAATAATTATTGTGTTTATATTTTTCGTGTTTCTATATTAGTATTCTTTTGTTGGTTTCTAGTTTAGGTATATTCGTTAGGTGTATTTGATCTATTTTTCTAGTGTTGTTTATACAAGCACCAAGTATGGCGACCAATCAAGAGCAACCACCACGACCCACATTAGAAGAGAGCTTGAATTCTTTTATGCGAGTTAGTCAGCAAATATAAGAGTGGAATAACAAACAATTTGAATCATTGGAGGCCTATTTTAAGAGAATTGAGACTCAAGTCGGCCAATTAGCTAAGCAAGTTGGTGAGATAGCTCGACATCTCGTCAAAAGGAGGCATTACCTAGTCAACCAATGAAGGTCAAGCCATCACTAATCTTGAAATTGATGAGAATTATGAAAATAAAATTGAGTTTCCATTATACTTCTTTGTCTCATCTAACCCCACAGTGTTGCTAAAGTGAAAAGGAAAGAAGATGCAAGTGAAAAAAACATGGAAAAAGAGACAAGTAAAGGATCATCCTTATACAAAATTGATAATTCCTACAAACCTTTTACTCCATCCTCAAGTCCACTCCTAAAGCAACAAGATCCTTGTAGTTTCTTCATTAAATATTATTTTTGGGAATGGTGAGAAAATCGAATGTATGCTTGTTCTCGTAGATGGAATTAACCTTATGCCTTACTCTATATTTAAACAACTAAATTTTGGGAAATTGAAGTCCACCAAATTGTGTTTGCAACTTGTTGATAGGTCACTTTGGTATCTAAAGATATTGTTTAAGATATTTTGGTCTAAGTAAGTGGTCTTAAAATTCTCATTGATTTTGTTGTCTTGGATATGATGAAAGATAAAGGTAATATTAAGGATCATACCATTTTGTTGGGTAAACCATTCATGGCAACCACCAACACCTTGATCGATGTCGAAAATTAGAAAATTAAGTATGAATGTCTTGAGAAAAACTGTAACATTTTCAATTTTTTATATAGCTTGTAGCCATACTTATGCATTGCCTGATAATTTTATTGTTGACTCTGTCGATTCTGTTATGAAAGATATCTTATGGCAGGAATATAATAAAATTCAGTCGGATAAAAATTCCAAGGTAGTAAAAAAGGTCTTGCTTGATGACCCGCCATGATTTTCTTAGTTGATATCGCCAAGCTAGTGACACTAAAAGAGCGCTTCTTGGGAGGTAACCCAATCGTTTTTTCGTTTGTGTGAGTTTACATGTGGTGTTTTTGTTCATGTTAGTTTGATTTTTTATTTTTTATTTTTTTTAGTAAAAAAAGTATTTTGTTTTCTCTTTACATGGCTTTTGCAGGATTGATGGTTCACATGATTGCTTTAACTGTTTGCCGATTATAGCACTTTCCAGGAACGTCTCTCTTTCCTTTAATTTTATTTTCTTTACACACTGAGGTTATTGTGTGATTTAAGTGTGGGAGAGGGGTTGTCATTGTACATGTGTTACGGTTGCATGTAGTTAGTTATTACTAGTCTTATAATTGTTACAAGCCTTATAATTGTGTTGGTGAACTGGCTAGAAATAGATGCCAAAATTTAATTTTTGATTATGAAATTATACCGCGAACTTGATACGTAGAATTTGGCTAAAATTGTGAATTGGCCTTTTTGGTAGACAAGTTCGGCGAGGCTTTAATGATAGCATAGGTTGTGGGACTTGAATTGTGCGGTTTCGTTGATGTGAATTAAGTTAAAACCCTGTTTTAATTATTGTTTACACAAGATTGCTAACTATGTAGGGAAAAAAAGAGAGAAAAAAAAAGCAAAAGAAAAAGAAAAAAATTGAGCAATTAAGATTATACTCCTCTGTTTATTACTATTTAGTAACTAGGAGCATTCATAAGCCACATGTTTGTCTTTTACGTAAAACGGCGACACGAACAACATGAGTATGAAACCACCATAGGTGCCTTTGGAGAAAATCCAAAGTTTACACCTAGTGGAAGACATCTCGAAAGTTTTTGCGGAAAAAAAAAAAAATAAAAAAAAGCAAGAAAAGAAAAGAAAAAAAGAAAAGAAAAAAAAAAAAAAAAAAATAAGTATTTCGTGTCTAGCGATTGTGTGGTTTGTTGTGTGTAATGGGGTTGCAACTTATAAAACAGATTCGAAACTTAGCAATAGTGGTCGAACACCTTTGTTAATTTAACCTTAGACGGGTGAATCTATTGTGGAGGTTGAAATCAATTAATGTTGGATCCGAGGTAGATAGAACTTGGTGTTATTGATTAATTGAACTTTAAGTTATACTTGATATTTTTGGTTGGGTCTAAAGGCACAATTATTTGCTTGAGGACAAGCAAAATGCTAAGTGTGGGGGAGTTATTTTGCATGTTTTGTGTGATGATTTATATATATTTTTGGCGTGTTTTATTTGAATTTGTATGTTTTAGTGTTACGTTGGGTTATTTTGTTGATGTTTTAGGATTTGGTGGGAAAAAATAAGTTTTGGAGTAAGAAACGTCAAAAAGTCATTTCGCACAACTACGGCAGTCTTCAAATTTGGAACATAACTTTTTCATTCGAAGTTAGATTGACATGATTCTTATGCCATTAGAAAGATAAGAGAGAGTTCTACAATGTCTATGCTGGTATTAAATGCTTATGAAGACGTTTGGATGGTTTAAAAGCATGTGAAAGTGGAAATCACATGATGAGATTCTGGAAATGACATGTCTTAGCCATAACTCTCTAGAAAATTGATATTGAGGTCATTCAAGTGGTAAGAAAGTTAAGATATAGAGTTATAATTAATAAGAAGACATCGAGAGCAAATTACGACGTTTTCGGGGTGCGCGACGCGCACGGTCGGGCGCAAAAGAAAGGGCCGCTGTGCGTGCACGGAGGTCGCGCAAAGACACATGCGGGGACACGACCGTCACTTACTAACACGAAATTTTCGATATTTTTTGTGTTTTTTGGCTCTTCCACCTTTTATAGGACTCTAGGTTTATAAATAAGACTTGGGGAGCCCATATTTCCGAACAACTTTACCTCTTAGCACTTTTAAACCCTAGTTTTTGTTATTTTCTCTTCCATTTAACATTGGGATTACTTGGGTTCTTCCTATTGAAGTTATTTTTGTGGCTTAATCAAAGTAATTTTTCTTTATCTCTTTTGTCTGAGTTCAATTGTTGGGTGATTATTATTGTTGCATGATGATGTTTATGATTGTTTTTTTCCTTCAATTGAGATTATGATACCACCCTCAATCATGAACTAATTTCGTTGTTCTAGGATTAGGATGATTTGATTCAAACAAACAAGCATGAATATTGACTAATTGATTTGCTTTCCTGAATAAATTGTTTTACTTGTTGGTTAATTGCTTGGCCAACTCTTGATTGTTTTGAGGGAATAATTGAGATCGAGAGAAGATATTATTCCTGGACTAAATTTATTCAGGGGGTTAGATATGAATCAGAGATGTATTATCTAACTTGTTTTAATGAAATAGCAAATTATGTTGGGATAGTCATAATGTGAATACATGAGTTATCGATCTAGCTAGTTTTTACATGTTTGTTATATTTGTTTCTTCGCATGATCAATTAGTTGATATTCGCTTGCAAGTTTGATGAGATGATTAAAAATCCTGAGTTTCATCCATATCGTTTTTAAATCGAGTTTAATTGTGTTCGGTTTTAATTTATCTTTTTACTCATTTTTCTTTAGTTTATTAAAATCAAACAAATCTGGTTGGAGTGTTTAGGATTTACTTTTTATTTATTGTGATACATAATAATTATTTGTTGACCAAGTCTTCCTTGAGAGACGACTTGTGGTTAACTTGCTACCCTACAATTGATCTTGTACTCTTGTGAGTGTCGCTATATTAATTTAGGTGTTTAGCGAAAATCGAAACAATACGCTCGCAAATGTGATGTCAATGCCGCCATTGGAAGTGCACAAAGTTTGTTTGCCGCCAATGAGAACCACCATAGCAGAAACTCCAACACTGCCTATTGGAAATCTTTTTCCCCGCCACAGTTGAAATTGCATAAAGTTTTCCTTTCCCCCACTAAGAACCACAAAGTCTCGAAAACTCCAAAGACCGCCTCTCATAGATCTTCTTCCCCGATGACCCACTTGATAGGTTCCTGGATCAACGACCGTTCTAAAATTGATTCTAGTCTTTTGTTTTTCTTCCCTGTTTTCTAGTGGACCCCTAATTATAGTTATACGTTGTCGAAATTTGGAATTTGTTTCTCAACTTAGTATTTGAAACGACCAAGATCCGTCTCATGGAAAAAGACCCGTGAGATATTCTGGCATAAGTTTTTGCCTTTTTGGATTAGTTTTTTTAATTTTATTAAATTTTTCTACATTAAATTTTAGACTATTATTTCCACACAAAAAAAAAAAAATCACACACAACCAATGTTTCTAAAAAGATTATCCATCACATCAACACAATCACTATTTTCTCTCTATATATCTAATTTTCACTTTTTAAAAAATTTCCATTACTATTAATTCAAAAAATGAAAACGAACGAAATGAATGTACAAACAATCAGGCTGCGATTGGATATGGATGAGATTTCATTTTCGTTCCGTTGGAGAATTTTCTTTGATCAAACATGCGATTGTTTATGAAAATTTTCAGAAAATATACTATTATCTCACTTTCACTTTTTCTCATTGTTTCTCTAATCAATCACATCTACACATTTTTTCACAAAAAACTAATCATTATTACATATTCTCCCACAAATTTTACTATTCACTCACTCACATATTTTTAACTACCAATCATATCCAATCATTATTTTACTATTTTTAAATCAAATCAACTTCAATCATTACTTTTTCATCTCACATTCAATCACACTATCGAAATTCATTTTTTTTCTTCCAATTTTTTATACCATTATTCTCTAACAAAATGAAAATTTTCAAAATGAAAGTATATCCAATCGCGCCCTCACATTCTGTATGCATTCTCACCTAACTCCCTCCCACTTGGGATTTTTCAAAAGGCAATAATTCATTAAAATATATTTATTAAAAGGTTATTGCTATCAGATTTAGTATTAAAATAATATTCTTATAATCACCCATTAAAAACAATATTTATTGATAATATAATCTAATCTTTATACCATAACTTGCTATATTTTTGTTATCATAATTTTATATTTCATTCAAAAGTAAATGGGGCCTAAAATTATTGTCTCTCATCTATTTCAAAGCAAAAAATAGTCAGCCGTAAAAGTAAATCAGCGCGTGCGTAACTGAGAATCCTCATACAAGATTCTCGCATGAACAGTCAGCATTTGTCTGTCTGCCTCTCTTAACAACCCACTTGCAAAAAAATTATATTACCACAATTTCCTTTATTTCTTTTTTCCTAATATAAACACATTAAATTCATTTGCTATTTCTCAGATTTTTTAATAGATAAACACGTATTTCGTAATAAACGCTTAATTCTTTTTTATGTCATCACCTCTCAAACACCCTCCTATAAAACCCACTCGCAGGGACCCAATACCAATACAAACATTTGTTTGATAGAGAGAAGAGATAGAAAGACTGTAGAGGAGAAAAGCGGTTGAAAAATCTTGCATTATGTCGCTACTTTCAGATCTCGTCAATCTAAACCTCTCAGACTCTACTGAGAAGATCATCGCCGAATATGTTTGGTGAGTGTTCTTTTTGCACCCGCGTTAATGGGGGTGCTCTGTTTGTACTTGCATGCTCTGTTTCTTGATATTACTTGAATCTTTTTTTTTTTTTTGCTTTTTAACATTTTGATTTTTCTGGGAGTTTGTTTCTGTTGATTTCATGATGGGTTTTGGATTTTGATCTGCCTTTTTTTTCATTTTTATTTCCTTTGGTTGTTTGTGGTTATACTGTAACGATTAATTGTTGGCTCACGGTGATTTCTTATTTCCTGCTTTTTATTTTCTTTAAGTTTTTTTTTGGGAAAATGGGTAGATGATCTAATTCTTTTTAAGGATGCAAAAGTTTCAAACTTTCTTCATGGGGTTCTGTATTCAAACTGTTTCTCTGTTTGACTATATTTTTTGTTTTTGGTGATATGTTTATTTTTAGATATTTTGTCTGATTTATTTATTTATTTATTTGGTTTGTTGCTCCCGTTTTACGTTTTCTCCTTTTAACATATGGTGACTGCGAACCTTTATGTAAATTGTTTTTTTCATTTTTTCATTTTTTTTTCAGTTCCACATATTCGGAGATGATATTTGAAGTTTCCTTTCCAATTTTAGTATTAATTTGTATATACTCATTGCTTGAGATGTGAAAGATAAGATCTTTCGTCTTCTCATTGTATTAATACCATAACCATTTTGTGCAGTTTGATTTCATGTTGTCACTGCTTTTTTCTCTCTTTAGTAAAATTATTGTTCTACATATGGTAAAAGTAGATAAACACAGTGTAGATTCTGATACTTGTATCGTATGCTTATATAATCTCAAATTTTGTTTTTGTCTACAATTTATATGCATGGAGTTGCTCTGATTACCCTGTTTCTCGGTTGTTTTTACACGTAATCAATCTAAATGATCATGTATTAATGTGGGAATCTGTAGCTCTTAAATATATGTGGTAATGTTACTTCTATTTTTTTATTTTTTTTTTGTTTTATCCAATCAAAACTTGATTTCTTATTCTCAAAGTAGTTCTTTCCCTTGTTTTATTTCCATTTTATCTTGGTAATTGGATTGATTACTAATAAACATTTGTGATTTAAAATGTTTACAGGATTGGTGGATCTGGTATGGACGTTAGGAGTAAAGCAAGGGTAATTTATCTATTTTACTGAAAGTTTACATTTTACAGTTTAATGTTTCTATTTGAGTAAATGTATCGATAAGATAAGTTATTTGGTTTGTTCAGACTCTTTCGGGACCCGTTTCTGATCCTTCGAAGCTTCCCAAGTGGAACTTTGATGGGTCTAGCACAGGCCAAGCTCCCGGAGAAGACAGTGAAGTGATCCTTTAGTAAGTTCGATAACTTATCTTTCATTTTTTTTCTTTGACATATTTCATGGAGGAAAAAATGAAGTATATTAATGTGTTATGATTCAATGAAAACAGCCCTCAAGCAATTTTCAGAGATCCATTCAGGAGGGGAAACAACATTCTGGTGAGAGCTTGAGTTGAATTTGTTTAATTACTTCTAATCTTTAATTTTGATTTTGACTTGAGTTGAATTTGTATAATTACTTTTGTTCGTCTCTCGTCTCCCTTTTGTAGGTCATATGTGATACGTACACTCCAGCTGGTGATCCGATTCCTACGAACAAGCGACACAATGCAGCGAAGATTTTCAGCCATCCCGACGTTGTTGCTGAAGTACCATGGTAATAATATATGATTTATTTTGTTCTGGTGCATAATTCATCCATTCATTTTGCTGCAAACTCTTATTTTATTTTTTTTTTTTGAAAATTTGTTCGTCATAGGTATGGTATTGAGCAAGAATACACTCTTTTGCAAAAGGATGTGAAGTGGCCTCTTGGATGGCCCAAAGGTGGTTATCCAGGACCTCAGGTGATCATCACCCCAAATCTGATCGTTTCCCGGTTATTTTTTCTCGTTTATTTTCGTTAAGGTTTATTGATAATTCCTTGTACTCGTAAAAATTTGGAAGTCGGTATGTTATTTTCCTTGTTATGGTCGAATCTTTTATCTTGACCTATGATTGCGATCGTTATGCCACCAAATTTTATTTTGTTTTTTTTGTTAAAAGGTTTGTCTAATTGTTATAACCAGCATAGAATTTTATTTCACTGACGATTATTTTAACCAACATGTCATTTATCCTTTTATTTCGGAAAACTTGCATAGTATGTATTGTATTCCTAAATGTATTTTTTTTCTTTTAGCAGCAACAGTTGATGCTTGAATGTTGAATATTATAATCAGGAGTCCCTTTCCTTATTTATATGAATTATAATATAGTTCAGTCTTCGGCTGCATGTAGGGTCCATATTACTGTGGAATCGGAGCAGACAAAGCTTTCGGACGTGATATCGTTGATGCACATTACAAGGCTTGCCTTTATGCTGGAGTCAACATAAGTGGCATCAACGGAGAAGTGATGCCTGGCCAGGTACAGTTGCTTCATTAAAAAAAATCGGCTATACCCTTTTTTTCCTTATTGTGCTGTCAAATATTTGAGATGATGATTATCTGCTGCATTGTACATTTTCAGTGGGAATTTCAAGTTGGGCCTTCTGTTGGCATCTCAGCAGGTGATGAGTTGTGGATTGCTCGTTACATATTGGAGGTACTATTGTTAAATTTTTTTTTTTTCATTTATAAGGCAAATATCCATAGAATCTCATTGATTGTGTTAAAACATTTTATTCAATCTTTACAGAGGATCACTGAAATTGCTGGAGTCGTGGTGTCATTTGATCCGAAGCCTATCGAGGTGAACATTTATCAGTGTCGTTTTTATCATAGTATGGGTGTGGTAATTATCCATTGATTGCGAAAAACAAAAGTGGTATTATATCTTGTATAAATTTGTACGTCTAGAAAATCATTTCTGTACTGGGATCGGGTAGTAAAATGAGGTATATTAGTCTTGATTATATCTTCTATAAATTGATGGATAATTAAAAAATTGCCCCTGAGGTTCGAGCTAATAAGAAAAATACCCCAAAAAATCCTCTCTGATGTTTGATTAGTATTATACTTTATCCCCTTCATAGGTAAAAACACTTCAACACATCCTATACATTTGTAAAAATATTAAAGTTACCCCTTACATTTAAGGCAGAATCAAACCTCATTTTTTTTTTTTTTTGGTAATTTTGAAACTTCTTTGGATTTTTTTGTAAACTTAGGGTAGTTTTAGTAATTGTCCCTTATTAATGCAATTTTTATGGATATTGGTCGGTTATATACTAGGTACCCCTTTTTTTCCCCTAGTAATTTTTTTCCCTTAACTTAATTTTTTTCATCTTTTTAAAAACGGACAAAAAAAAATTTAAGTCTTGTGAATAGGTTATATATACTTCCTATATTTTGTTCATATTTTTGGCTCATAGTTGTGATTCTTTGCTTTTTTACCACCAGGGTGACTGGAATGGGGCCGTGCTCACACCAATTACAGGTATTGTTTTTGAATTACTTAATAATGATGGAAATTTCGCTTTATTGGAATAGTTACTAAATTTTTATCTATCTTAACAAATACTCTTTTAGCACCAAGTCTATGAGGGAAGAGGGAGGCTATGAAATTATCAAAAAGGCTATCGAAAAGCTTGAAACAGGCATAAGGAACACATTGCTGCCTATGGCGAGGGCAATGAGCGCCGTCTCACTGGAAAACATGAAACTGCCGACATAAACACCTTCAAATGGGTAAAAGCATCTCTAGTCTCTTGTTAGCCTTTCTAATGGTATCTAGAAAACTGAAAACTCACCTTAAATATTGTAATTTTTTTTCCATATTATCTATGGCAATCCTTAAAAATTTACCAAATAAACAAGGGATAATTACAAAAAAAAAAAAAAAACCTAGGGTTTGGGCTGATTAAAAAAGATCCAGAGATATTTCTAAATTATAAAATACCCCCTCATGTTTGATTTTGTCTTAAATTTTTTAGGGGTTAACTATAATATTTCTATAAGTATCAGGGGATTTTGAAATACTTTTTTTGCTTATGAAGTGGGAAAATGCAAGATGGAAACCTCAAGGGTTTTTTTGCAAATTTGAAAAGCCTCTAGATTTTTTTGTAATTAGACCGAACCTCAGGGTTTTTTTTTTTTTTTTTTGTAATTTATCCCAATAAATAATGAGTCTCATTACTTGGCATTGAACTCAGCTTATAAAAAACAATGTGGTTTGTTTTATTCGCCTCAGGCCCTTGCACAACTATTACCTATGTAACTTCACTTGCGTTTCTAGCTCTAGCCTTCAATACTTTTTAGTAAGATCGGAGCCAAAATATTTCATTGAATTAACTAACTAAGGCATGCGTTTAAAGTTAAGGATTTCAAATCTATAATAACAAATTCATTAAGCTTTTTTGTGAGATCTTATATTATAGTGGATTTCAAATCCTTGATCTTGTATGTTGAGTAATTAAAAGGGATTTCAATTCTTCTTGTACAGGGTATTATGAAATATTTTTCCTAAATCCTCCCCCTTAAACCCAAATTCTTTCATCCAAATGCAAATTAAATGTTTTTGACATGCCTTTCTCAGGGGTTGCGAACCGTGGTGCATCGATCCGTGTTGGCCGAGACACAGAGAAAGAAGGCAAAGGGTACTTTGAGGACAGGAGGCCGGCTTCCAACATGGACCCCTATGTTGTCACCTCCATGATCGCCGAAACCACTATCCTCGGCAAGCAGTGACCGGATTGTTAGTTAACTACTACATGTCTTCTGGATTTGTGGGAGTGGTCGCCATTTATTACAACATTAAACATTTAATGTGGGAAATTTGTGCTATATCACAATGCCTTCGATGTATTTTCTATAGAGTAGATCTGCATAGTTGCTATTTGCTGTTTTTACTATCCTCGATTGCCTTTGCTGTGTATCAAGCTGTAAGGCTGAGTGTTGATCTCTGCCTTAGTGATCGAGTCGAGTCGAATAACATTGGTATTATTATTAATAATGTTGAAGGTTTGATTTTCCATGTTTTGGAAATTCAGGTTATGCATGATTTGTATTGTGATCCTTTCTTTTGAAAATTCAATATTGGTATGGAAAAAGGTTATTTTGAGTCTTTAAATTGTTTTGATCTTATAGCGTATTTTTCTGTAGCAATGGCATGAAATCTTCCAGGTTAAGCTAAACCTGCTTCCAATTTTTTTTTTTTTTTTTTTTTTTTATGAAAATGTGAAAAAATCATTAAAAAGATGTAAACAATATAAAAGGGGCATACCCCAGTGCCCACAAACCAGCTAATCGAAATGCTAGGAAAGGAAACTGAAGAACAGACTAAAAGAAGGTGACTAAAGAAACGGACAAGCTGAAACGGACCAAGGAACTGGTTTGATGAGAAAGTTTTAACAAGGAGATCAAGTGGTGCAAAACTCTAAGGTGGCAGGCCAGCAACAAGGTTCTCAACACAGTACTAAGAAATACAAGGAAAGAATCATCAACCAATTGAACAAGCAAACGAGGAGAGAGGGCGGTCCCGACGCTTCCGATGATTGCTTGAAAAGGGTGGTGAATGATCTACAAGTATTATTATTGTTATTATTTAATTTTTATTATTATTATTATTATTATTATTATTATTATTATTATTATTATTATTAGATAGGTAATGTCAAAATGGGCAAGCCCATCAGAGAGAGAGAGAATTAAATCATCAAGGGAAAACAAAAGTCATGTCCAAAGATTCTGAAAGAGGACCAAGAGGGAGGCCCCACAGAAACAGAGTCAATCAAAATGGGGTTGGGGTTTCAACTTTCGAATTGGGCCAGAGGCCCAACAGGAAAGAGGATCAAGCAGGCCACCTTAGTGATTGAACAAGAAACTTGGAGAGACCATGACTGGCAACCAAAAGGCCAATCAAAGCCTAGGTCGAAAACCAAGAGTTGGGACTCAGCCTTACAAGGAGGCCAATTCATATTTTAACCCCCAATCCGAAGCAGTTGAGGACCAAGATGGGGATTACGCCGAACAAGGAACAAGCCCAAGCCCAAATGAAACCAAACCAACAACCATCGAGGACAAGAACTACTAACAAAAGGAGAACCCAGGATTAAGAACTGAAGTTGGCAGTACCTGTTTCAGCAGATTTAGGTCAGCAAAGCATCAGAGAAAGCCAAGCAAAGAAAGAAAATAGAAAGTAAAGCACCCACCATCTAAAGAAAGGGAAGTCAAGAAGCGGGGAAGGAGGGGGGAGTTCCACTAATTTATGTGTTTTACAGATTACAGGTGGTAGAGAAAACAATCCCACAATCGGGAGAAAAACAAAAAAAACCACAAAAGAACCCCACAAGTCGGGGATTAAAAATCAACCAACTCAACTGGAAAGAGAGAGTACACCATTTTATAGACATTAATTTGACTTTTAGCAAAAATCGAGTCAACAGAGAAGGAAACATTAAAAGACAAGCGATTCCTAGCCTTTCCATATATGGTAGATGGTGCAAGAGACTCCAACCATTCTCGGCTTCCTTAAGAGTTGGCCCCACTCTTTTTTTCTTTGTCCACTTTAAGGCACCCGCAAGAGTGCTCATAGAGTATTGGTATATAAGCCATGATTTAACCCTGTTCTAAACAACTTTAGTAGCATTACAGGAGGAAAAAAAAGATGGGTAGCGATTAAAGGCAAGATCACACAATTTGCACAAACGATCAACAATAAGGCATTTAAGGTTATTTATAGTGGTCACCTTTTCTCTATGAGCAAGCCAAACACATAAAGAGAATTTAGGGGAATGTAATTCTTCCAAATGGCGAATGCCATAATGCCGACATTACTATGATTCCTAAAAATATCATACATTTTTGAAGAGAGTAAGACTTTGAAATTAGTGAGAGATGTCGGTTTGGTAATCACACTGGGAGTCACTATTTCCAAAATAAGTTCATTTCGGATATCACAAATCCTTTTATGGAGAGTAGAATCGATTTTTGGATTCCAATCCCAAATTGTTTGGTTTTTGAGATAGTTAGAGTGGACCAAATGACTAAAGGAAGTTAGTTTTAATGTGGATATTCCACAAGATTTTAGAAAAAGCTATTTATTCCAATAATACACAACCTTAACTTCCAACCCACCTTCTTCACTAGGGAGGCAAACTTCACTCCAAGCAATGGGGAGCTTTTCTTACATATTGGGAAGGGAAAAGATTTGGATCCGAAAACATTCAACCTCTTGAATTACATATTTGATCGGAGAAGCCCGCCTACATAGGATAGCCGTTTGTTGTCCACTTGTTGATGTAGGCGGAATCCCACATAGAATGGGGCATAATGTGTGCGCTTAAGTTTTTGTCTTTGCTAGAGGAACACCAAGGTATTTAACATGTAGAGTACCCAAGGGAAAGTTAAGCGGATCCAAGATATCATACAAATCTCTCCCCATAATTCCAAAGAAATCCAAGATTTGGGGAATGATTAGTTTCGAAATAAGGACAATAGATGTGTGGTTAATCTATCTCGAGTAATTTTGAATTAGAAAAGAACTCGAAATAGCATTAACCACATCATTACCAATAATATCCCAAGATATCAAAACTTGTTTGTTTAATATCAGAATGTAAGATATGAGCCTGAAGGGTAGCAAAGGCATCAGAAGGCACACAAGGGCTAGCTTGAATTACGTATTGGTTAATGGGCATTTGGCTGCCATCCTCAAGGAAGATGGAAGAGAGTTGTTTTTAAGGGAATTCCTTTTAATGATACTATGGAAAAATTTGGTGCTCATGTCACTTTGATTAAGTTATACTTAGCTTTTTGGGAAAGAAAGGATTTTTCAGCTTTGACTAAGAGTGATTCTTTGATTTTTTAATCTTTAACAGAGGACAAAAGAACAGAGTTGTTGGGATCTTGATGAAGCATGATTTGATTGCTCTTGAGAGCAGCTTTGACAAATTTAACTCTTGAAGAGATGTGACTAAAGTGATGATTGTTAAGATCTTGAAGGTAACACTTCAGTCTCTTAAGTTTTTTTGCAAAGAATAAATTAGGCAGTGCCCAAAGTTGGTAAGTTCCAAGAAAACAAAACAGTTACGAGAGAAAAGGTGTTGAAGAGTTCACATATTAAAAAATTTAAAAGGTCTATTCAAGTTAAGATTTTGTTCAAAGAAAGAAACAACAATAGGAGAATGGTCAGAGACATTCCCAGGAACATGGCTATCTGCAGAACATCTCCACTTAGAGCTTAGACCAAACAGTTAATGAGAGCTCTATCAAGTCTACACCAAAGTGTGGTTGGTCCAAGTGAAGAAACATCCAGAGAATTGAACTTCACACATGCCCAAGAAAAGTACAAGTATCTGAATTCTTCCACAAATATACTAGTGAAAGGTTTACCATTAAGTTTTTTCATCCTGAGAATTTGTACAATTAAAATCACCAAGAAGTAGCCAGTCAAGAAATATTTTACCCAAGGTTGAGCATTTTTCCAATACCCATAAATCCTTCTTTCATCAACAATATACAAACCATAGATAAAAGAAGCAAGAATGGAGTTTTGAGGCACTTTGCATTTAGAGAACAATGGGAATTCAATTGGAAAGAGATGTCCAAAACATTCAAATCAACAGTAATAGGATTTCAGATGATCAAAATTCTACCATATTTGATAAGGTAGAAAATGTCAATTGAGAGCCAGCCAGGAAATATAGATTTTACAATAAAATCACAAAGGTGAGAGTGTGGATAACTTCGAAACAATTTGGTTTCAAAAATACGAGAACATCAACATTCTTATTCTTAACAAAAGAGACAATATTTTTTTGTTTAATGGGATTTTTAAACCCCTAACAGTCCAAGATACTACAATCATTTTGAACCAATTTTCTTTTTATAGTTATTACCAAGGAAGGATTTAAAGGCAACAGATTTACCATTGCCATTAGTAGCAAGTTTACCAGAAACATTAGAAGAGGAAGAAGGATTATCGTGGCCTGACTGGTGCTTACCATCACCAACAGGAATGTTTTACCAGTAGCATTTGAAGATGACTCTTGATTGGGATCATCTTTTTGTTCTTCTTTTTGCTTTTCTTAGCACTCTTAGAGAGAGTGGGAGAAGGATCAAAGTCTTCGTCTTGAGGATCTTGATGGGAAATTTGAACAGGATCTGGCATGTCTTGAGGGAGGGTCTGGGGACACCAGAATCTCATTAACCTGCAAATTCTGAGAGTTTTTTAACAAATTTAAAGTGTTAGAAGTTGATATGGGGGAACAACCACCTGAGCTTCCTCAACTGAAATAATAGCAAGGTTATTAGCAAGATGGCAAACCTCTTGAGTTTCCTTAGAAGAAGTTTGCTTAACCTGAGATTCTAGAGTGAGAAGAAATAAGTGGGAGATCTATACCCTTAACTGATTGAGAGTTAGAGGGTGGGGGATCAGAACCTATTTTTTCAGACTCAGGGATTGGTTCAGCAGCAATATTGGATGGTAAAGAATCCACTACAACAGTTTCAATAATATTTTTTCTTTTCTTGTTAGAGGAAGTATTACCAGAGTTTGCTCCTTTTTTTGGAGGAGTAGATGGTTTTTTACCAGTGCAGTCAGAAACGAAATGTCCAAAGTTGGAGCAGGTTTTACAAAATATTGGAATAAAATATGTTCAACCTTTTTGTTTAAAAAGGTCACCATTTGGCAATTGGATTATAATTGTGTTTGAGAGCACCTAGAAAAGGTCAACATCAATTAAAACTCTTGCCAAAGCAGGTCTAGATTTATCAAAAATGGGACGATCACAGCAGATTGATTGCCCAATTTTTTGACAAAATTTACCAAAAGCAGCCAACAAGGGCCAGGCAAAAAGGGAAATTTTACCCAAATTGGCACAGTTGAAAATTTTGCAGAGCAAGGTAGATTATCAAAATCAATTTTTTTGTGCAAAATAGGACAACCAAAACAATGGAAGGGGCCTCATTGCAAAATAGTTTCCATATCAACAAGTTTATCAAAACGGAAAATAACACAAGCATTAACATAAGGAAGAACTTCACAGTTAACATTCCAAAAGTTAGCAAGGTTTTTAATGTTGACCATCCCAGGCCATTTTACCGGCAAAGCATCCAAGTAAACAATGACCCCATTTATTTTGATCATCACAGATTTCAGACTCCAAGAACAACATCCCCAGAACAGGGCAATGGTTTGATTTTAAGTTCATCCCTTTTTTGAATAGTAAAAAGGTTTGCAAAAGGTTTTGTTTTAAGCTTCCCAGGGATATTTGGATTTGGGAAAGGTTTAAGGGTGGTTTTACCTTTAGGGACATACCCGCCCATTTTGAGCATGCTCGGAGAGCCACCACCGAGTCGGGCAATTGATTATCCAAAGCAAAGATCATCGTGGGGTCTGGGAACTTGAAAAGGCAGAGAAAGATTGTTCATTAGTTTATTGAGGAAAAAGAGAAATCAGTTTTGCCCAACGAAACTAAATTGACAGGATCAAGAGATCTAAAGATTGATTCTAAGGATTTAGGGTTGGGAAATTTAAAGTAAATATGTTTATTTCTCTCTTCTTGAGCCACAAGGGTGGGTCAGGGGATGTTTCACCATGGTTGAAAGGCTTCGAGTGGGTATCAGTAGTAGAAACCCTAGATTCAGAAGTAAAGCTTCCAAAGAACCAGGTCGAAAAATCGTAATCCAAGCACTAGGGCTAAGGACAAAGGCGAAACTCACATAAATTTCACCGAACTCGAGAAAGATTTGGAAAGGAAAACCCGGGAGACTAGGGTTAGAATCTAACAAGGGAACCAGAACCCTTGAAGATTTCAACCATAGATTCGAGAGATCGAATAGACAAACAGGTTGTAAACTCAGAAATCGAATCAAGAACAAGAGAAACGCAAATTGTAAGCCACTAGCGAACACCTCCGACGATACTTGAAAGAACTTTATAAAACTTTCGGTGGATGTGTCGATTAAGAGGTAAAAGTGAAGAGCCTCAGGAATCGACAGTTATTCCGATGAGAAACCAATAATGCTGAGGGTAGAAACCCTAGCGGCACAAGAGAGAAAACTGGAACCCAAAACCCTAGTTTAGAGAGGGGCCAAAAGAAATGAAAAGAAACATGTGATTTTTCTCCTGAAAAGCAAAACAGTAAACAAAAACAACAAATAGATTAGTGAACAAGATTCGGCTAGAAAGAGAGATTGACGTGAGGCGTCTTTACAGATAAAACTCCTAGAGAGAGAAAAATCTCAAACCACCTTAACGTGCTTCCATTTAGGTTGATTGAAAGTGGATAAAATTTAGATAATTTTGTGCTACTCTTTTTCATCCTAACGAAGGTTCTTCATTTGGGCCTATTATTAATATATATATATATATATATATATATATTAAGACTTTGTAAAATAAAATTTTAAATGAAGCTATCTATTTATTTTGGGATAATTACAAATAGTACCCCTGAGGTTTGACCTAATTACAAAAAAACCGAGCTAACTTTAAAACTTACAAAAAGTACCCTCGAGGTTTGATTTAGTGTTAATATTAAGGGGTAATCTACAATGATTTTACAAATATAAAGGGAATTTTGAAATATATTTCAAACCTCAGGGTACTTTTTGTAAGTTTTAAAGTTAGTGGGTTTTTTTGTAATTAGGTCAAACCTCGGGGTACTTTTTGTAATTATCCCATTTATATTTTTCCAAACATAAAAGCATAAATTGTGTTATGCTTAATATTAGCTTGAATTATAATTAAAATTGTTGATGGGGAAAAGTTATAAAAAATAATATGTAACAATAATATTGATAAAATTAGTGATATATTAATTAATATTGGAATAGTAGGCTTTGGTTGACAATAAAAAAAATATTATGTATTAGTAAGAAGTATAATGTTGAGATAATCATTAATTTGGAAAATGATCGCGCTATTCACACTAGAGGAGCCGACAAAATTGGCTCGACTCGATGGCCGGACTTCATTTTTAATACCCCAAAAATGATCGGGCCTACTTTAGCCCGATCAATAATACACTTGTTGGGATGGGTTGGGTTGTAAGAAATGCGGCCCGATGATTTTTTGGCTCGGCCCATTGCCAGCTCTAATTTACACCATTTTTTCCTCTAAGGCTCTAACTACACCTATCTTTATAATTACAAAAATGCCATAAATTTAAAAGACTATAATGCCCTTGCTACCTAATGAAGTTCTAAGTTCACCCCAAACTAATACACAATCGTATTTCATAAAAGTTTATAATCTTCTTCCCCACCCCCACATTGTTCTTCTTCATGACAAAAATTGAGTTTTTTTCCCCTCTAAATCCTAAATTTTCGAACACACGTTCTTATAAATATTCGACACATGGCAAGATTGACAAGCATGAATTTCGCACAATACTATTTTAGGGTTCTAAATAGCACGATGGCTCAAATGGTAGATGACACGATGGCTCAAATGGTAGATGACACGATGGCACAATGACTCAAATGGTAGATGACACAATGGTACAATGGCTCAAATGGTCGATGGCACGATGACATGCATGATAGATATCACGATTAGGGACGTCAATTTGTGATACAATACGATTAACCGACACATGCCTAATACGAATTTAGCAGATATAGGTACAAACCTTTGTGAGTTCGGTTCGAACGCATTAACACGAGGAAAAATAGGCCATGACAGGTCGACCTGCATGTCAACACGAGTAACTTATTTAACCCATTTAGTTATATATTGGACATGTTATTTTAATATTTTGTGATGTTTTATTTGGTTATATGATGTTGGACAAATTACTGAATGCAATTTCTAGCAATTTAATGTATTTTATTTGTAATTTTAGTTTTTCTCTTTTTTTTTGAATTTTTGTTGTCAAACTTTAAATCTATAGTATTTTGTGTCGTATCCGGTTATCCATGTGATAAACTTGTCGTGTATCTTGACACGAATAATTAAATGTGTCGTATTCAGATTCGTGTAAAACATGTAATACTCGTGTCATAATACGACACGCGAATATGAAACATGACCTGATTGACACCCTTAGTCATGATGGATAAAATGGTAGATGGAACGATGACACGATCGTGCCGTCGTGCTATCTAGAACCCTAAAATAGCATTGTGCAAAATTGAAATACCTTCGTGCCAACAAAACAACAATTACATCACATAAAATACACAATATACTCGCAAAATTAACCAATCTTCGACTAGTTTCTCATCGAGAATCGAACCTCATTGCTTGTAGGTCCTCATTGTGTGAGAGTTGCATAAATTGCAAGAGAGGAGATTAATAAGAGTTGCACATGATGTACAAAATCGAAAGGGTATATGTTTTGGGACAAGAATTGGGGTTTAATAAGGGAATGGTAAATTGAGGAATATTGGGGATGTACTAAATAATGAGTTATTTTAAAAATTGGGGTGAGGTGTATTTAGAAAGTAGATGTACTTATAGAAAACCAGGGCTCCCATTATTTGACAAAAATAATTTATTCATTTTCGTCGCACATAATAGTGAACTTATATGAGTGATGATTGTTTACGCTGTGAATTCTATGAAGTGTGAGTTTTTGTCTTCGTGCAAAAGCAAGTTCTTCTACTTAGAGATGACAGCGGGCTAGGGAATCCCAGTGGGGATCCGCCCCAAATGGCGCAGGGATTCCCCGAAGTTTTTCCTATATGGACGGGGATGGTGAATTTTTCTCCCGGGACGAATCGAACGAGCGCGAGACGGAGATCATATTTCCCACCCCGTTTCCTACAGAACCGAGGTATTGCATATGCAATATAATATTATAAATTTATATAATTTATTATAAATATGTCCACGTTACATATAATAAAATAACAATATCTTTAATTTATTTTATTTATTTTGTATAATGAGTGTTTATTAGTTTTTATATAACTTATATTTTTTAAATATTTAAAGTGATTAAATTTTTAAAAATATTAGCTTTTTGTAAAAAAATGAAAAATAAAAATGGGGACGAAAAATCCTCATGGGCGGGATCCCAGGGATGGAGGTAGGGGAATATTTTCCCCATTTTTCTCATGGGGATGGGGATTTCCCACGACCGCAAGGAGGAGGATGGGTGGATTGCTCCACCGCCGTTGACATACCTACTTCTACTAGTTGAAGTATGTAACACTTACAATGTCATCCTCTTTGTTCTTGATTCTTATTTTCGCAACATATTTTCTACAATTTTCAACACCATTCCTTGACAATTGACATTAACATTGAGTGACATTGTGGGATTATCTCACCGATGTCTACTATATTCTTTTGTTATAGTCATTGCCTTTTGATTTATGGTTTTACCAATCAATATCGTGGCATTAAATATATTAAATATCTCTTATTTTGAGTTAAAAATTTACAAAACAAAATCGAGTTTATAAAATTTTATATCAAGGAGTTGTTCACATACCTCATTAATAAAAATAGAATGCAAGTGGCTAATGTCTTTTCATATGTCTCATTAAAAATGCAATCAATGTTGAATTTCATGCTTCTCATATTTGGATGAAATATTTTATTCTATAATGTATTTAATTCTCTATTCCACCTCACATTATTGTCACGTGTATCATAATTACCTTATTAACTTTTAATCATAAATTGTAGGTTCTTACAAGATAAGTGTAAACGTAAAAAAAACAAGTGTCAATCATCTGTATAGTGGAATATTTTGGGAGAAGAGAGTACGAAATGAGATACACTCCCCTGAATACACCCATTACAGAAGTATTGGTAGTAGCATAGAGATAGGGGATAATCGAACCTCCCCGTAAGATGAAAAATAACCCTCGGCGGACTAATTTTGATAAGTACCATTGACCACGACAAAGGCCATGCGACAAAAGATTACATCCAACATAGATCGAAAGTAGATACTTGAAAGACTATATAAGCCAGCAGAGACAAATGAAAGAGCATGGACATGCATCAGGAGAGCTAACATTACCCCCACACCACAAAAACCCCCGCCCGGACGAGAGGCGAGACCTTCACATTGATGGAGTTATCAACATCATTTCTGGAGCCCCAAAGGAAGATATGTAAGGAATTTAAAGAATACAAAAAAGTCAACCCACGAACAACTCCCAATAGGAGAGCACTAAACTTCATTAAGTCAAAGAATATGCCTATCACATTTGGATTACAAGACTATATTCCTGAGACAAAGATGCACCCTGACGCCATAGTAATTAATGTCCATCATGTTGGCCAGCTTTTTTTGTGGGAAGAGTCAGCATGGACACGAGAAGTGTTGTAGATGTTATCTTTATGGAGGCGTTCAAAAACCAGAAAATAGATCGATCTCGGAGTAGTTCTTGTTACATCTTCATTATTGGGCTTTAGTGGCGAAATGATTAGCATTATAAGATAGATAAGATTGCCCTTTATGTTGGGGTAGATTGCCAACATAAGGCAACCAAGTTGGTTTGCCTCTTGATATGACAATCCCTTAGCATATTATATGATCTTGGGGAGGCCCAACTTGAACTACTTTAGAGTCGTTGCTTCACCGATCCATCTCAAGTTGAAATTCCCAACAGAGACCGGAATGGGAGAAGCTCCGTGACATACATGTGGCTCGAGAGTGCTATGTAGCAACATTAAGGAAAACCCGAAGAATAGTTGTACTTTCCAAAGAAAGAGCTCCCGCAGACTCATATTCTCCTCTTCGTCACAAGTAGTTTATCCTTTTGGGGCATTTCTAATAAGTAGTTTGTTTTACTTCATATCATTGCTCTAGCTAGAGGTATTAAAATTATTTTCTTTTTTTTCTCCGATCTGTGAGCCAAGTATATTTATGTTGCATTCTTTCTGAATATTTGGTTTATGAAAGCTTCTTTTACTTTTCACTTACTTATTATGAATGTCTATTGATACAAAAATCACATATCAATGTTTACATAAGTAACCATCTTAGGTATAATGTGCCTTAATATGTGGGCCCTACTTTTTCCCTAAAAGGAGTAACAACAAAGTCCTATAGAGAAACTCTACGCTCTGATAAGCAAATAAAGTCCTATAGAGAAGCTTCTCACTCTGTTATGTAAACAAAGTCCTATAGAGAAGCTCCATGCTTCATTAGACTACCAAAGTCCTATAGAGAAGCTTCGCGTTCCATTAGGCAAACAAAGTCTTGTACAGAAGATTCACGTTCCATTAAACAAACAAAACCTTATAGAGAAGCTCCACGCTTCATTAGGCAAATATAGTCCTATAGAAAAATTCCAAGCTCTGTTAGGAAAACAAAGTCTAAAAAAGAAGCTATGCGCTCCGTTTGCACTAACTCTCAAGATAGTAACTATGCATTTGTAGGGACTAAATTAAGTTCCTTGGATGGAGACTTTGCGCTACTAAGCGAAAGAAAAATACAAGAAACTAGTCTGAGGGATTTGTTCACTAAGAATTTGTCTCAAGGAGACTCTGAATAGCTTCCCCGACACTTAAGGGGAACATAAAAGTACTAAGACCCACTGTTGAGGTCGATCTAATAAGAAAGGCATAAAAGCATGAAAAATACTAACACATATGGAAGAAATAGGATAACATACTACTAAACACACTAAAAAGATATAAACATCATCCAAGCCTAATAAACATCTCAAAGGAAGAAAGAAACATAGTAAATGTTTGAAATCAATGCCTAGGAGGTGGGAAAAAGAATAGTATAACAAAGCCTAACTAATTAAGCAAGAGACTCAGGCATGGGGGCTCCATCACCATCCTACTCGTGCTCTCTATCAACGGGATCATCCGGAATATCTTATAAGTCATCTATCTCACCCGTTTCATCGTAGGACACTCCCAAGTCCAATAAGTCCATGATATATTTAGGAATTTTCCAGTCTCCCTAATTATCTTACTAAGATCGATGGACAATCCTAGCCATGTAATCAAGTAAAAACCTTAAATGACTCTACAACTCGCAGACTCTCCTTAACATTCAACTTAACCCCTGGAAGAATTAAAGTACTCATTGACAATCCTCAATCCACAATCATATTGGACCTTCAATCACTCATTCTTCTTTGGCCATCTCAGTCATCTCGTGCTCAGGCTTGCTGACCATTTTATTACTGGGAAGCGTTGCTCTTTTCAGCACCTTTGTCTAACCTCAACTCCCATCATATGAAATGAGTTCAACGTCCAATTATGGAATCCTTGACAAAAGGGGAATGAATCGAAATATAGCTGCTACACCAAAACTAGGTGCAAAGAACCAACCAAACTACTTTAAGTCGAGGGCAGGAAACTCTACCTACAGAAGCCTCAATTGAGGAATTTAGAAGTTTATCAACTACCGCCCTTCAATAAAATGGGAGACCCTCAACTCCTTGATCTCCACCCTATACTGCCTTACTCCCCCCTCTAAAGCATTACCCTCATGATGAGCAAGAACAACAACATTCACAATATACAAGAGGATTGCACAAGTACTAGAAAATACAAGATATAAAAAAACTACTAAGTAAAAGGAGAAATGGAGAAGCTTACCCTAGCCACATCTCCGCAAAGGTGAACCTCTAGATATTCAAAGTGCGAGGGTTCCATACGAGCCTAATCATTAGCATAAAGTAAGCTCCTAGTCTTACTCAAACCCAAGGAAGACTTAGATTGATCCCAAAAGGACATAATACCCTCAAGGTGGTTTACACCACTAGAGAAGATAATGCATGGAGTGATAGTCCTAAAGGGAGCATCAGAAGGCTCCAATAAATGCCTTTTGCCCTTATTGGTATGCGAGGAGATTTAATAGCATGACTACCACCAACCCAATCTCCCGGGCAAGAACCAGATCGCCGCTCGCCCTTGAAGATGAAGAAAAATCCCATGCTCTTTATCTCTTTTATTAGGTGCCCTACTAAACCCCTCACCAAAAGAGTCTCTACCCATCTTCTTAGTATAGAAAGTAACTCGACAACGCTAGAGCCCTCATTTCCTAAAAGAAGAAAGAGTAAAGCATTAATATACAAAAGTATGAAAAAATGCCAAAATTAAAGTAAAGAGGTAAGAATATGAGATACAAATAACACTCTGAATGTTAATAAACTATGGAAACAACCAAGCTTTATGAGTCTCCTGGAAGTCCTTATGAGAGTTAGTAGAAGTAAAAGAAGACATAGAGGCAGAGCACAATAACTCTATGAATGTTAATCAACTACGGAAACAACCCAACTTTCTGAAAAGTCTCCTGAAAGTCCCTATGAGAGTTAGTAGAAGCAAAAGAAGACATAGGGGCAGAGCGCCATTCATGATGAATGTCACATCAATTATCCCGCAAAGAGTCAAAGTCTTCCTTCCAAGTCCCAAAGAATGAAAAATCTTACTAAGGAACTTGCAATTAGGGGTAGGAAATAAGCGGTAACATGGCTCCTTCCTAGTAATGACAATGAATGAATGGTGAAACCACTAGAAAATCGAGAGGTTAACCGAAAAGAGCAACTAATCGGAAGAGAAAATTATATACAAGCGCTTCCTAAATTTGCAGATATATCTGGTGATAACATAACTCTCCAAGACTCTAGTGACCATAAATTTATTACTAGGAAGAGGCCCACTACAAAGAAACTATTATTTAGCGACATAAATCTAGCGGCGGTTTTTAAAAACCGCCGCAAAATATGTATTAAGGCTTGTATAGCAGCGTTCCCCTAACACTGCTAATAAATTCAAGAAATTTAATTTATAGAATTATAAGGACGGTTATTTGCGGCAATTTTTACAAAATCGCCACAAATTAATTATTTTGCAAAAAAAGTGGCGGTTTGGCAAATGCCGAGATTACCTCTAATGTAATATTGATTAAAGTTAGAATTTCAAAATAGAAATTAATAAATAAAGAATGTAATTAACAAAAAAGAAGAAATAAAATACAAATAAAGAATCATTCTCTCTCACTGTTATCTCTGGCCGCTACAGTCTCTCACTCTCTCTGGTTTGCTCGAAATTCCCTGGTTTACCCTACCGTCGTCGTCGTTTACAGTCCACCGAAGACACATTCCGATGCTTAACGCTCACCACTTCACTCACTGGCTGCCTCCACAGACGATCTTCTTCAGAGGGATATTTTTCCTTTCAAAGCCCTACACCCTAGCCATCAAAAATAGATATCTATTAATTTTTGTCTCGTTTTTATGGTAAATTTCTGAGGATGTTAAGTTTTCATTTTCCTTTTCTTAGAATTGGTTCGGTTTTGTATTAAATTTTTTCCTAATGAATTGTACTTCTTGTTGTTTCAACGATTTAGTATTATTTTTGAAATGTTTTTGATATATTTCTGCTGACATGTTTCATTCATGAGGTAATTTTTCAACCAGTAATATGGTATTATGCTTCATAGAAATGCAATTCTAATAGTCATCTTTTTATAACTTTTAGGGGTCAATATTGTTGTGAATGACCTCGATAATTTGGATAGCCTGTGATAGTGTGAGCTATGGCATATGGAGTTACATTTTGCCTTAATTTGTATTTCTGATCAGCTATGTTTTGTTCTTATTCATCAAAGTTGCAGTCTACCTTGTTTATGCACTTGTCATTTAGTTTAGTTGAATAAAAAAGACATAATCTGAATGTTATTCCAGAATGTGTGTTAGACTCATGCAAATATCAAACAATATCCAAAGGGATGATGTATGACTACTCCATTTGTCATAAGCTATTCACTTAGCTTAGTTCACAAAACAAAAACATCATCTCTGCATTTTTGCCCACAATCTCTTATGGCGATGTCTGTAATTATATGAATAGCACTAATCTGCGTTCGATCGATGCAATTGAGGTTGAGTTTTTGAGCTCTTCAAGTGCCTTGGAGTTAAGTAGAAATGAGAATTTATGAGAACCTTTAAGCAAATAAATAGTAGCTTTGTCACTGTTTTATAGGTTTCTTTTTCTCGCTCCAATATCTGCAATCTCTTTGGTGAATGAAGTGCTGCAAGTTTAGACAAATTGCACACTTCCACCTCTGTGTTAGGTTCAATTGCAGACGGAGGTTTAGTTATTTGTGGATTATGGAGCATTATACTTAAATGATCTTAGAAAGTTAACTAGAAAGGTATAAGAATCTGATGCTTTGTTTGTTTGTCACCTGTAACAGAATTTTAATCCTCAGTTAATGTTTAGTGTAAATTTGGACTTGTATGAGTACAAGAAACTTACCATTATTCTGTCAATGCTCCATTTCCTATTATAGAGCAAAAACAGGCCTGGCAGATCCATGGATGGCAATATTTGAATCGTATTCTTTGTGTATTTATGTTCTTTTAAAGACATTTGGATGATGTCGGATTTATAAATAGTTAGGATTTTGTTTATAAAAGTTTGAGATGGTTGAAATGCTTATAGATTATGGTTACTACAAATTCAGGGTTATGGGTATTATATTTGTGGTTATTTTTCTTTGAATAATACATATTTTGTTTCGACCTAATGAACAAAGTTATTTGGATTATGAGCCAATCGTAGTATTGGCATGTGCTTTACTGATATATATGTATTATTAGATATTTTGTGATTCTCATGTTTGCTTAAGTAAAAAATTCAAAATTACCTATACACAAATTTGTAAATATCAACTTCTATAATTGAAACAGGCATACATGTATAATTTACTTTCGGGATTAGGTAAAGTGCTTTACTCTCTCTATTAATCTTTTATTTTATTTTTAATATTATTTCTTTTTGTTGTAGATAAACACTTGGATATACATGCATACATGTATAATTTACATCATTAAGATGTATATACATAATACACACATCACTAATTTGTAGAGCTTCTAATTTGTTACTTTGTAGTACTTTAAAAACTTAGTTCCTTTGTAGATTCTTCTTTGCTTATTGAATCTTACTATAAAAAAGCTTACATGTTGGTGTTCACTGGTTTAGAATTCATGATTAGATACTGAAGATATAGATCGTGCTATTGCATTATCTCTCACAAGAAGATCGAGAAAGGAAAAGTCATGATCGGTGAGTTGTTATGTTGATCCGCCTCGCATGATTTCTACGCTTGAAACTATATAAGCTTCAAAAATGAATGCATTTCACATAATCATATGTTATGAAAACTGAGCTGAGTATTATGCTTATTGGTCCTTTTAACTAATCTTCTCCAAAGACACTTATCCAATCGCCTCTTGTTGTTATGCATGTTTTCCTGTGGAATTTTTGGTTATGTTGGATTTGGTTTTCTAAAGAGTCTTGCAGTCTTGCTTGCTGGGTCCAGACAATGAGAGTGTTTCCAAACATTTAAAAAAAGTGATTGTTAGCTTTTGATTGAAACTTCTTGGTTTAGTGTTTTAAAATGTCAATTTCTTTATTCTTCTATGTAATTTAATCGAATCTAAAAGCATAAGGATAGGTGTTTTAGATATCCGATTTTGCTTTTGGTTTCGCTTTGAATATTGTAAAAGCACCCTTTCAACTTATTCTCTTTTCTTTGCTTTAGATGCTCTTTTCTTTGGATCTATATCTTTAGTAAAAACAATTTGCCTAAAGCAATTTTGAGTATTGTATTTGATATGTCAGTGCTTTCTTTTCTCTTAGTGGATTATCTTAATTTTGTATCTTTGCTCTAAATGCTCTGAAATCTAGCTGGACAAACCTGTGATACTCATACACTACATAAATTAATATTTTAGAAAATTTCAATTTCAAATGAGATGATATAATATTATTTTCAATACATTTTAACTAGTTATGATTTTGTTTGAGAAATGTTACATTTGTTTTACTGTCTATTTAAACACTTAAATGTAGGAACGAATTGTACATGAAATGAGGAAAAGCACACCTTCCCAATCTCAGTTTGTTTCACGTGACGATGCTATTGCTAAGGTTTTTGGAAAAGAGCACCCTGGACGTGATGGTTTAGGTTTTGGACCATGTCCATCCATGGAATTCGGAAGTGCTAATTCAAGAGTAAATGTGATGCAATCTGATGATAGTCAAATGAAGGACTACGTGGCTAGATTAGAGAAGGAGTTAGGTGAAACTAAATCTCAATTGCAAGCTCAAAATTTTCAAATAGAGGCTCAAAATCTTCAAATGGAAGATATGAAAAAGACTTTTGGTGGGCTCTAGTTACGATTTTGAAACGCAGAAAAGTCCCTGAACACTTTGCTAATTGGCTACACCGAACAGATGAAGTGGTATGTTCTTTTGCATATTAAATTTATTTTTCTATATTACACAAAAGATATATACTCTTTTCAACTATTAACATTTTGTCGCTTAATTTTATTTATGAACATTTCTAGAATTACAACTTTTGCATTGAGTATAAGTTATTAGGAATAATATCAATAATTTGGTTTCAATTGTAGGCACCAACAGATGAAGGAAGCGGACATGAACTTCACGAGGAACATAAGACAATATTCATCCTCTAGTCATGATGTAAATGAGGATTCGCATTTGTGATGTGGCATCTATTTCTATTGTATTAAGAACATATACTTTTGTAGATGGTTTTGATAACTGCATTTGAAGGTTTTTAATAACTATAACGAAATGCTCGACTCTTATGATGTTGAATAGTTTGACTTTTCTATAGTTGAATGATATTATGCCTCCGATATTAAAGTGTCATAAAAATACAAAAATTCATGAAAGAAATTTAGCTATTGTTAAAAAATCGTGCACAATTGTTATTAAAGCATATATTATTTTCAATTAACAAATGTTATAATCGCCACTAAAAAACAAAAAAAAAGAAACTTTTGCAAAAATAATTTTTTATATTTGCGGCGGTTTGAACCGCAACTAACAATTTTAAAATTATTTTATTTTAGTGGCGGTTTCAAAACCGTCGCGAAATTTAAATCGCGATGGCGGTTTTGAATCACGCCAAAAACCATCTAATATACACAATTTCCAGCGTTTCCCAAAAATCGCACAAATTCTATCGCGACACGTGTATGGACAAATGGTTTTGAAATCGCCGCAAAATGCTTCGTCGGCGGTTTTAAACCGCCGATATATTTAAAAGAAATCGCTTCTAATTAACTATTTTTTTGTAGTGGCCTTACGATGACCTTTCTCCTCAAGCCTTTATCACTATCCACACTACACCTATCAGACTTTGATGGAAATCGATAAAATTGGGAATTTTTAGAACCACCCCTAACATTGAAGATATAAAATGTTGAACTTTGGAGGAGAAAATGGATTCGGTTGAATGGAATTAAGAATAGCCCAATCAATTACCCATCTACCACAAAAAGAATTAATAGTAGCATCGGGATTGAAAAATCACATGAGGAATGGTATAAGTAGAAATCAAAGATAAAAAGTTGACCGGTCAAAACCCCGCCAACGCCCGCACTTGCGGTCGATTGAATTGGGGCGGTGCACGCGCCGCCTGCTCGAGTGCCAATCCGCACTTTTCGATTCGCGCGTCCCTCGTGCGGTCGAGCCTCCTCCTTGATATGGTGGTCACTCGATACTTTTCTCAATATGTTCTCTCATCCTTCTCCTACCCCCTCAAATCTGACTCCCACTTCTCAATCGAGAAAGTATATTCCCTAAGGTCGCTCTTCACCATCTAGAAAATTTCAAAGAAAATAGTGAAAGTAAAGACTAAGTTGAAAGAGAAACAATTTACCACTTCATCCCATGGTAAAAACCTCTTTCCAAGCTTGTCATTGTGACTCAGTGGGTAAGGCTTCTCAAGTCCGCTAAGTATAAAGGCGAGTCCAACACACTCGATTTTAAATCTTTCCGCCGCTCTAAACTATCGACCTATAAGTCTGGGGTACTTTTGATGTGTGGTAATTTATTTTAATATTCTTCAACTATTTAGTTATAGTATTTACAATTATTTAGTTCTTAATTATGAATTTATTAGGCTAAAACACCATTATTATTGAACTATTAACCTACGAGGCCCAAATCATTACTTCAAGCTTATGAGCCCCAAAAGTTCCAGGTATAAATAACCCACTCCATTCATTTGTAAGTTAATCAAATTTTTTACTGATTAAGTATTTTATTCTTTGGACTAATCTCATATCCCATTTTGACTTAAGAATGGGACGAGCTTCTGTAGGACAACACCATGATCCTTCTAAATGCTTGTACGTGTTTGCATGCCAGTTCCTCCCATGTCAAGTACCTTGACTATTGGAATTACACTAGTATTTGGACTAATTACCTTAGCAGAAGCCAACTACACTTTTTGGTGGCATAAATTTATATATTTATTTTGTAATACATGCAAATGCACTACTCTGATTAGCAGATTCGTGTGTTCCTAATATCTTATGTTATCCTTAGTAAATATTATGACAGAAAAAAAAGATCTATGTTAGAATAATAAAAGATGATGAATTAATATTAAACAACTAAATTAACATTTCTTTACTTGAGAGTTATAATGATATTGTGAAATATTACTAAATAAACGAATAAGTTAATCTACTAATGATCAACTGTACCTTACATCCCAACAAGAAATGAAGTCAAATAGGGATTCTGTTGCAGCATAAATTACCTAGATAGATGGCTCTAGGTAAACAAACATAAGATGTATTAAATTTAAAATAACATATATCTATTTGCAAAACTTTTTTATATACAAGTTCAATATTAGGCGAGATTGGAAAAATATGGCAAAAAGAAAAACATAATGTTGTGGTTGTCAAGAACAATTTTAAAACATAACATAAGAATTTTCCATTAAATATAAGTCACCTCAAAAGATTGTTGCTACTTGCATAAGCTTAAATGTACACTGGTAAATTTAAAGATATAGCAAATGGAATGCATATCGAAACCAATGGCCACATAATCGGAAAAAAATGTTAGCAAAGAAAGGCAACTAACAAAAAAATTGATTTATGAATGAAACAACGAAGGGCCAATTATTGATTTTTTGCAAGTTCTTTCACATCACACATCCCAAAATTGTGAGGCAAAAGATATTTGTTGTTTCCAAATGAGCTTCCAAAATTTATTTTCTTCTATTCATCAACGGGGTAAAGTTTCAGATAGAAACTTATTACCCTTAATTACACAACTTTCTCATTTATTTCTTTCATTAGTTGTCCACTTTCACTTATCCTTTTGTTTTATAACTTATTGAGAAATATACATCGGCAAATTTAAAGACATACTTGCGTTGAAGTTAGAGGACAAAAATTAATCTTGAGGAATTATAGAAAAAATATCCTAATGAATTAGTTTACTTGGGCGACAATTTTATTTTTATATTTTTAAGTTATGTTTCTATAATGAAAAAAATAAAAAATGAGTCAATCGAACTAGATCTTATAGAAAAATTATAGATTTGAAATGTTTAGTTGCAATTGGATGTCTTTGTTAAGGATATTTTCTTTTCACTAGAGAATAGTGGTAAAAGAAAATTGAAAGAAAAAAAAAAAAATGAATTTGGGGATTGTGATTGAATATGAGATGGAAATGTAATGATGAAAAGTTGATTTGATGTAGACATAGAGAAATAATGATTGAATATGATTGGTAGTTGAAAATATGTGAGTAGATGAATAGTAGAATTTGTGGAAAAATGTATAATATTGTTTGATGATTTGATGATTTTATTCAAAATAATAAATAGATGTGATTGATGGAAGAAAAAGTAAAAGTGAGTAAATGGTATTTCTTTCAAAAACTTTCATTCAATTCACATTTCTTAGCAAATAATTCTCACTAGTAAACAATTTCCTAAAAATTCTTATATCCAATCACAACCTTATTATTTCATTTCTAAAATACAAAGTTGGTATAACAAATAACATATGAAAATAAACATAAGCAATATTAATATGCCCTTCGATTGGTTAAAAATCCAAATATTGTATTAAAGAAAATTGTTAATTCAGAATTGGCAATTTTGGTAAAATTGTTCAACTTTAGTAAGTGTTACATGTTGTGTTGGACACCGGTATTACAACACCAGCGTGGCTGAATGTGAGCAGATTTTGAACCAGGTTGTTTACTTGTTTATATTGGCAGGTTTCCATAACACTAAGATGCTGAAAAATAATATTAGTTATTTTAATTGATTTGAATTGACTTTATCTTGATACTAATTAATCTTCTTGATTTGTTTTGATTAAGTAAGTATAAGATCTTATAATATCTTATCTAAAGAATCAAGAAAATCTTCATGATTGATTTGCGAAGAATTAAATACCTTTGATTAATCTAATTTGATTTATATGATTTGATCTTTTTGATTTAATTTTATTCTTTCGATATGGAAAGAATCAAGAAAGATCATTGTGATTGATATGCAGAAACAATGACCGATTTTAAAGGGGATTGACGTACAAGACAGGTTGCACATATATGTTAGTCTCTACCATTGAAGAAACTAAGTGGATGAACTACATAGTGTCACTCAAGTGATTCAAAGTGAGACAAGTTTGTCTACGCAATTTATTCTTTGGGAGAAGAACGTAAAGGTCTATGGTAGATCGATTCAGCTATCCAAAGGCGTTTGGAGTTGGAGAGCTTTAAATTCTGTAAAACTATAGATTGTATTTGTAATAACTGTTGCTTCTAATTGGTGGATTGTGTTTCTCTCTGGGTGTGGCCTCGTGCGTTAAGATTGGGGAATCTAAGCACGTTAAAAATCTTGTGTTATCTTGGTGTTTTTTTTGTTTCCGCTGTGTGTGTTTTAATTAGGTGTTATAACATGTTTAACGTAACTGGCGATAAAGTGTTACAACATTTAAAAAGTTGATGTTATAACACTGCTTTTGAACATCCATAATTGTTTTGAATTGAAATATTGAAAAATAGGGCAGCGGATTATTTCAAAAATATTTCTTAATTTTTTAGAAATAAATATAGATCTAAATTTTTATTGTTTATTTCTAAAATTGAAGTAGGTTTAAATAAATTAAAAAAAGCAGTACAAAGAAGCACTTCGATTTGTAACTGATACATATCTTATATAAAAAAACTATTTCTGAATTTGTTTTAGAAATTAAAGGAATATATATCTTGTACGAAAAAAAATATATCTTACATTTTTAACCGATCTTTTCTAAAAAAATCCGAGCAGGTATAAAATAAAATATAATTTTTTTTGTGTGCAATACCAAGAAGCCCTTCAATTAGTAAAAATCCAAATCTTATATAAAAAAATATGATTTTTTATTTCTTTTCATCAGATCCACAATACAGAAGCCATCGATCGAAAAAAAAGAAAAAAATAGTTACTAATTGAAATATACCCAAAGAATGAACAAACAAAAATAGTACTACGAAGATATCAATTGGGAAAAATCAAAAAATAATATTTAAAAATGAAGCTTAGGTCACAATAGTTTTCAAATAACCTAAAATGAAAAAATGAAAAAACAACTTTAACAATGAATCGATAGTTTTTAGATCGAAAAAGGAACTAATGGAAACATTTTTAGATTGAAAAACTTCTTACTACGACGCTAATGGAAAAATAGATGAATTCCGAGGGTGGAAATGCCGAAAACTTCGGTGGTGCCACTTCATTTGAACCTAAAGGACAATTTTTTAAATTGGATCATTATTTTTTTGATCGGGGAAGAAGGTATTATAAAAGTTGCGCTCGACGGAAGAAGAAGAGGAGATGAATTCCATAGACTTAGAGAAGCTTTTTGGGAAATGCCAAAAAACCAGTGGCGCTGCTATTGATATGATGTTTAGGGAACCCTAAAAATGAGTTGTGTTGGTTCTATATGTTGTTATTAGGGTTTATAATTTATGCAATTGTTCTTTATTATTTTATTTTACAAAGCAATACGAATAACCTTTAGGTTGCAAAAAGCGCAAATAGTGTTGGTATTGCCCTTTGGGCTAGAATCAGTCGAGCCCATATCCACCACATTTTCGTTTGAGAGCTTATAACCTATTTAAATTTATTTGGTAAATTTTTTTTAAAAAAAATCTTATAATCTCCTAAAGTAAGATGTTAGGAGCTTATAAGCTGTTTTTAAAAGTTGGGGAACCCCAACTTATTTTTAAAATAAGATCTTATTTCAACATTCTCCTTTAATTTTGATTATTTTACTTATAAAATTGTCACTAAATCTTAAAAGCTCCACCAACTTATTTTATCCAAACACTTCAACAACTTAATTTTAAAATAAGATCTAACATCTTATAAATTCTAAAAACATCTTATAAAATATATGAGCTTATAAGATCTTTTAAATAAGCTTAGCCAAACACCCTCTTAATACATTTATGGAGATCCATATGATATGAGGCCCATCTTATGGATCTGTCTTTTAATTGTTGAAATAATGTAAACCATTTATATTTCAATTAGGACAATTTTTTTAATGTATAATTGTATTATTAATTCACCATTTTATTTAAAACAAAATTTCTTTAACTCTGATATGTTTTTTTAGCATTCCCTTATTATTTATTGTTATTCACAATTGTTTATCTTTACATTTTAATTATGTATTATAATTTTAGATATTGTAATCTGTAAAACACTAAAATTAGTTTTCTTAATATACACTTTAAAACCCCCAACCCCAAGTTCAACAGTAGACTGATAGCACAAGTGCACAACTATCAGAACTCGCAACGGCGTCGTCTAGTGGGTTCTTAGGGTTTAGGGTTTTGGGGACAATTCATTCAATTCTGATTACTGATTTCGGAATTTAACTTTGAATAATTCACAAAAGAGATGTATTTTCGGCAAGCAGTTTCTAAAATTTGTAAGGAACTCCGAAATAATTTTCCGTTGCGGACCAAAACCTGCAATTCTCTTCCCAATGCAGGTATTTTTTCTGACCTCAAATTGTATTTTATGGCAATATCGTTGATTCGATCATGGGAGGAAAGTTATAACAGTCAGCGTTTTCAAATTGAGGTCTGCTGAAAAAGATTAAGAATTACTGGGTAGTAGATTTTGGTGCCATTTCCTTTTTTCCCCCTTGTTTGGATTATGGAGATAACCACTTTTCAATTCTTCATTGTATGACTTTCTTGCAAGGTTTGGGGAAGGGCTTGTCAGTGGTGGAAGTTGGGGCACGATTCGGTGATTGATGAGGGTTGGGGACTGGGAATGGAGGGGTGATGGATTGCAGGATGGTGATATAAATTTTAACAATAAACGCCTAATGTATGGTAAAATGAGAATTGATCTTTTAAGCATGATGAATTGGTAATGAATATTTAGGATGTTTCTTTTGCAATTTGATCCTATTTAAGTACTGGAATCTATTACGTCTTATCTTTCTGAATGGGCATGGAGCACTGAGACGACTTTGATAATTTTAATATTTGCTGGATATTAACATTATTGTTTGAAGTTAAAATGCTATTGTGGGGAAACTCATTATTATACATACTTATTTTGCCATCATCTCCCGTATTTTCAAGAATTGTAGTAGTCTTAGGGTAGTACTGATCAAAAGCCTAATGTAGGGTTTGGTGCTCTTTTTTGTTGCGATTTCTGATATGAACATGTACTCCCATTTGGATTGGCATCATGAAGTTTTTTGAAAGACTTTATGGGGCATTATCTTTGTTCATTTCCACTCTTAACTGATAGGATCTATTATTTTAGAGATCTACTTTAATCTTTATGTATGATTTTGTTCGGGTTGCTGTGAGCTGATATAATTTTATTTCCAGGAAAGTTGATAGTTTCCGTGAACATGATTTTGGAGGTCATAGATGGAGTAAGCACCGCTGGGAAGTACTTCAATGGATTTCTCTGTCTGGACAGGCTGGTATATACTTCACGCCCTAGGTTAATATGGCATAGTTTTTTCTTAATTTTCTATCACGTGGGTTTATTCTGCAGCAAATTTATTATTTATGGTTTTCAAAAGTTATCTGCTGGAGGTAACTTAGGAGGCTGGTAGATGCGAACCAGGTCGAGTGACTTGTTCTTACAGGGTTTAAGCTGCTTAAAACACCTTTCTGGCATGTTTTAGATTGATAAGAGCTGCAACCTTGTTTTGGGGTGGGGCACTTGACTGAACTTCAGTTTACAGATGTTATTCCAGATACTGAGCCTTTTATCTCTTTGCCATAGCTGGAATATCTAGTGCATGCCATGTACCTAAGACTGGGATTTATGGGAGATGATCTTGGAAAATTAGTTTTCTTAGTTATGTGAAAGCGTAATGTTTCAGAGTCTAATTACTGTTGAATAAAGATTTCAGAAATGTTTGTGATTTTGAATTTACAATTTTCAACATGTTAAATGAATGTATTTTTCGTTTGGCCATGTTGTCTTATTGCTGTATTTATTTTATGTTACATCCCTGACTTAGATTTCTATTCCAAAAGTCCATGTACGGGCCATTTACCTTTTTTTTGATGGGATGATGAATGGTTGTTGAAGAATGAGATGAGATGTGGGATTAAGATTAAAGTATCCAATGAATGTGATTTGTAATTCATATGATTAATTGAATGATATAATAGTTAAAATTATTATCAAATGTGTAGGTTGATTGATAATTATGTGCATTATTATGCTTTTAACTAATTTACCCTTAATAAAATTTCCAATAAATTAGTCTAGGTATAAATTGTATTATGTGGTTTAAAATAATGGGTTTTATGGTCAAAATACATTCTAGAAATTTTAATAGGAAGGTATGATTATTTCATTTCCCCAGTGAGGTGGGATGAATCATCCAACAAAATCATCTACTACATCGGACTTGAATTTTATCATGGGCCATCATTACCAAATGTAAATATTTGACTAAGTTGGACACTTTTGTATATCCAACCTGATCAATCGAGACAAGCCTGTAAATAGTCTCTGTTACTGGGAAGGATAACAGGATTACTTTGTTGAAATTGGTACTGGAGATAACATGATCAATATTTTGTGAGTAACCATTGTGCACTGGTGGGACTGGGTGATTGACTCAAACCAGAATTTTCAATGATATGGAAAACTTGGTACGAAGAGTGGCTGAGGAAGAAATTGTTTCTAAGTGGAGATTTTAGTGCACATGTGGAAGAGGTTCTAGAGTTTTTGATACGATATATGGTGTCTTGACTTTGGGGATTAAATGATGCTTGGGTATTTCTGTTAGAAATCGTTTTAGCTCCTTTCTCATAGATGTAATGAACACCTGATCAGTATCACATTAAAAGTCTAGTGGAAAACTATATATATTTTATGTTAACACAGTAGTAGGATTGTGTGGCTCATTGGAAGTGTTATCCATGGACAAAACCTTGACCTCACGACAAAGAACTCTGGTGTTAAGATGATGAGGTAATGACTGTCTGACGCTGGCAACTATGGAGGTCTTTGGAGAAAGTAACGGAGGAAGGAATTTTTTTAAAGAGATGCTGGTGGTGTGAAGATGTTCAAAGTGCTATAGAAACAGAAATTGTGTTTTGTCGTTTTGTTTTTATTGCTAAGGAACATTAATCATGTCTCACTGAGCAATAAGGAATGTATAACCTACTTTAGTACTGGTTAGGTAATGTAAGAGGATGGAACTTGGAAGAATAGAGGCCTCATGAGTGTCATCTGCATAAAGGATGAAAGCTTCATTGCCTCTGTGAGAGATGAAGATATTAATGGTGGGTGGAGAAGTTCTTTTATGACAATGTTGAATGAAAAATCACAGTTTTAATATCAGGGGAAGGAAGTCAGTAGAAGTAGATTTGGTTGTTTTTCCCATAGAATCAAAGTTATAATGGTTAAGGAAATTGTAAAGAAGATAAAGTCGGTAAAAGCATGCAGGCTAATTTGCACAGAAATCAAGGTATGGAATAAGATCCCGTTGCTTAATTTATGAAGTTTTTGACAAAATCATTTCAACCAATATTTGATAGATAAGGTGAGGTTTAGACTTGTGTAATTCTCAAGGTTTTAACCTAATGAGTCACTCTATGAAACTTTGAGGACGAGTGACTGAGAAGCTACTCAGGATTAAAAAGTGGTTTGAGAGTCCAATTTCTTCTTATGCTTGGGAGATTGTTGATGTGACCTATTTATCTGTTGATAAGATTTGTTGAGCAGTGTATAGAAGGAAATAAAGACCTCGGCATGGCTTCTACCGTGTTTTTGCCAAGCTATAAACTGGAACAGTTTCTTTTACGTAACTATTATTAAACTAGAGTTTATTAATATGATTATATTACAGGAGTCTACTGTATTGTCCTTAGTAGTTTTAACTGCTTATATGTTTAAGTAAACTCTCTGCGTAGCTTGTTTTTTCTAATGTTTGATGGTGCTCTATACTTTATCTAAGAAAGTTTACTAACAGTTCACTCGGAAGTCGGAACTCGTTTTTATACATTAACATATGTAAATGCAGAGTTTTGTCTAACATTCTTTACATACCCATCTTCAATCAGATTCTGAATTACAGCTGGAACTTTGATAGTTTCAGTTATCTTTCGCCTTATTTTTCTTTGGTGAAGCTAGGTTTTTGAGGCGCCCACTGTTAAATATTTTGTGTTTGCAGCAATTATTCTGGGGACATGTTCGATGCCTTCCTTGGCAGAAGATCTTTCAAACGTATCAAGTTCGAAAATGGTACAAGTATGGCTGATAATATTGGCTTTCAAAAAGTTGAGGATGGGTCAATGAAATCAAATGAGCATACATCTAAATGGAGAGTTTTTACAGATAATGGAAGGGACTACTTTTTGAAGGCAAGTGCTTCTGATTCCATTCCCAGTGATTCGTTTTGCATTCATTATTATATGGAACTTTCTATTGATAGTCTTTTCCTATATAGGGAAATATTGAGCAAGCTGAGAAATTTTTTTCTATCTGCATTGCAAGAAGCTAGAGAAGGTTTTGGAGAAAGGGATCCTCATGTTGCCTCTGCATGCAACAACTTGGTGGGTCTACTTTATGAGGCACTTATTATTGTAACTATGATGTTTAATATGGTTGTCTCATCTCATGGTGGTTTGTGTTCATGATAAGATGCTGAATAATGGGATATTGCATCTTACTTTGAGCTAGTGAATTGAGTAACTAGTTACCTTTTCTTTTATTATATTTGTGGTTTCTTTGCTCTGGTTAAAACTGTTGACTCCTTGTTAGGTCTGTATGTTTTTAAGCTGATTAGACAAAGCTAGATAAGCAATTTTTGTGTAAGTTAATGATATTTAGTGGAGACAGAAAGTTTTGTGTTTTGTTTCCGCTATTAATTGATTCTTTGCTGCACATGTCACTGCAAGTATCAATACACTTGAGGAATTTCCTCTGGAAGTTGCGTCTTTTGAAACGTCATAGTTGATTTTTTCTGCTATATAATTTCCAGACTTTGTTGCAACTGTGACCTCTATGACAGGCTGAGCTCTTTAGAATCAAAAGGACTTTGACAACGCAGAACCATTGTATGTGGAGGCCATTGATATACTGGAGAAACATTTTGGGACGGATGACATAAGGTAAAAATTGTTATTTGGATTTACATTTTGCTACTTGTATTATGATGAAGTGGTTTTTGGGTAAGAGATTAAGAAAGTTTCATCTGGAGATATTGCAAAAAGTAATGGAATATTTTTCAATAGAACATGGAAAGAGTAACACTTATGTGTAAGTGAACCTTTTACGCTAATTACTTGATCAACTAATCTTCACTAGTGTAGATTGTCTTTGCCCTATGCAGTTTAAATTTGGTGAAAGTTACCTAGGTAGATAACTGCAATAAAAATAGTGTGATGTATAGACTGACTGTCCATGGCTTGGAAGACAATCTTTTGTGCGTTGTCTATACTCTATAGTACTTCATCTATTTCAAATTTATGACTCATTTCTTTTTCCAATTTCCCTAAACCTAGAATGGATATTTTTGTGTATATAGAAAGTAGCCTTCCATTTAAAGTAAGTAATGAACAGCAACACTGACTCTCAAGCAATAGAGTAAAGTTACCCAACTTTCATTTTGTAGTTGTAAACTCTCAAGTCTCATCTAATGCTGTGACTTGAGTCAAATGGGAAGGTGTGATATTTGTATGGATGAAGTAAATTGTACGGTGTTTCTTCCCTCTATATTAAAATAACTTATATTAATTCCTTGAGTTGTCCTCTCCTAACTTCAATGAAGTTTAGACTTGAGTAAATTCATTATGATGACAGTTTTTGGAATTATCTCATTTTTCCTTCGCATGAAGGTTGCAACAGGAAGGGTATCCGGCATAAAACTTTGCTACTTTGTTTTATGCATGAATTTATAGTGTTAACTAATTTTAGACAATTAATTGACACTGTAAACTTCACGCTACCGACCCCAACATAGGAGATTAAGGTGCGGTTGATGATGATGTGACTTTCCTCAAGGCACAAGTCCTTGATGTATGATGTATTTTGGTATGAGTGTGTGCACGCCCACATCTACATATAGGTGCATGTTATTATGAATCTTTTACTTGTGCCTGTTTTTAATTAATGTACATGACCTGATGTGAGGATTTAGTTAGTAATTTACAGAGGCTTGATGAAATTCTACTCTAGTTTAACTCATCTCTTTATTTGGCATCTCTCATGAAGCTAGCATCACCGTGATTTATGAAGTTTTTTATTATTTCAAATTGTAGAGTTGGGGCTGCTCTTCATAATCTTGGCCAATTCTACTTTGTACAGCGAAAAATGGAGAAAGCTCGTGTATGCTATGAGGTAAGCAATTGCATTATGCAATATACACAAGTTTTCTGCTGCCATAAATTGGGTTAGTTGCAGTGGTGTCGTAGTTTGTATTATTACCTAGCTGGGTGAATTGCAAAAACTACCATTGAGGTTTGTGCTATTTACAAGAAAACCCATCTAAGTTTGTAAATGATAAACACCCCGTCCACATTTGTTTTCAGTTTATACATTACATCCACTGAGGGTCTATTTGTAAATAAAGACAAATATCAAGGGCTTTTGGTAATTTTGAAAGACAACTGAGTTTACTTTTCTTCTTTTTTTTTTTTTTTTTTGTGTGTGAAAAATTAGGCTAAACCTCAGGAGTAGTTTTTGTAATTTACTTGACCCAGTTTTTGGTATCTCAGTTGCTGTCTATTTGAATTGTTTCTCTTCCAAATCACTATATAGGGGATCATAAGAACCTTGGATAACTTTCCACCATATTATCTGTCGTTTTGTGTTTCAACGCCAGATTGTTTAGAATCTATTAAGCATCATGATTCATGAATGTGCCTTCTCAGTTAAACGGATATCTTTCAGGAATAGTTATTTATTAGTCAAAACCATTAGAGCTGTACTTTTGATAGCTTTTGGAAATTCGGATGTATATCCAACAGAGGTGTGATGCCCAATTTTTAGCAAATATAGACTGGTTTAGGCACTGAGCTAGCATTTGTTCATTCTTACTTGTTACTAACAATTGGGGAAAGTTTCATAAATGAAGATGCTATGTGCCAGGCTAAACAGAGAGGGGACATTCAAATACGTGTAAGCTTCTAAGTGGTTCCTTGGTTGACCTCTGTGCTTCCCTTTTGGGGGCGCTAATGCTGCAACAAAACTGACTTGCTCATGGATGGCTTAGTGCCATTAAAAGCTTATATGCTGTAGTGCATTTTGTTATGCAAGTAACAAAATGATTTCTCGATTTTTAAAAAACGAGTTCACGCATAATGGAATTTGTTCTAATAGTTATGCAGTGTCCGAAACAATGACTGTAGGTTCTAATACTTCAATTATCTTCATCACTATTATACCTAAAGCATGAAGAAGCTGAATATTTAAAAGTATTATTATTATTATTATTATTATTATTATTATATTGTTAGCTTAAATAGAGCTTTATGAAAATATGTAATATACAACCTGCCATCAGATGTGCAGGAGCTCAAATTTGCAAACATAATCTATGCATGAAATCGTTCGTTGAATAAATAAAAGAACATAACTAACCTACACTCTTCTTGTTGAGGCTCTTTACAGTGGAGAAGAGGTTTCAGAAAATATGACTTGGAGCTGCTTCAAGTTATCCATTTTAAACTTATTAAATGTAGACCTTGTAGGCTACTGCAAGGGGCTTCCTCGATTAGTTTTAGGTCCTAGTACAGATCCTTTCCCAGCTTTTTAAGGTACCTCATGTGCTACACCACACTACTGCCATATGAGGTGTGACTAGAATGAGCTTATGCACATATAGCGAACGTTGACATCACTAGGTGCACCTGCCATATGACATTCTGTTTTTTGTGTGCATTGTATCATGGGGGAAACTAGCGAACCTTGTTCAAAGCAGTAGGTTAATTCCTATGTACGTATTATGTGTTGATTTAAATCCATGAACTTTGGTTTTGGATCCGCCACCATGGATGCAGTAAAAGTGTTGACTTTCTACTCAATGCATTTGCTACAACATTAGCCTTGCGTGGATGATAGATTACAGCACAATCATAATCCTTCACCAATTCCAACCATCTCCGTTGTCTCATATTCTATTATTTTTGTTTGAAGAAATATTTTAAACTTTTGTGATCGGTAAAAATCTCACATCGTTAACCATATAAATAATATCTCCATATTTCAAGCACAAACACCACTACAGCTGCTTCTGAACCAGGCATAGGATAATTCTTCTCATATTCTTTGACTTGTGTGGATGCATATGCATAACCTGCAAAAATATTTTACTTTATATTCCTATAGCTGACAAGATAATTATTTTGCTAGATGCTATTTACCAGAATTGAAATGGGTCACGTGCAAACACTGAGATGGTTGACTTCCATTGGATTAGTGGTGAATTTACTAAGCTGTCAAAAATATTTAGGAAGGAGTTGATGTTTAATTACAAGTGTCTCATTCCCGCCTTAGTGAAGTGTTTACTAAGTGGAAACTTGGAGATTGTGGACACTAGACCGCATCTCACAACTTATCTGTTAGATGAGTGTGCTTTCATGTATGTATATGTATCTTGCCTGATTCCATACATATACAGACATCCAGGATATGTGTCTAGATGAAAATATGCATGTGTACATGTATTTTTCTTCTTATTCTTGTTCCGTGACCCGATCACATCTTGCTAATACAACTTGATGTTAGAAAAGTGATTTGTTCCAAATGAGAAGGTCTTGGTTTTATACTTAACATATATACTAGATGTCCAAAAGATTTGTGTTCAAATGTTAAGTGGTTTTAAAGATGGCTGTTTGTTTCCTTGAAAGAAGACGTTTTTCTCAAAGGGGCCCAAAAATTTATTGGTCACTCATTAATCTCTTATACATAATTAAATTGCATCCAAATATTCATATTCTAATTATCCATGTAATTAGGAATAAACACAATCAACTATGTACAAGATTACCATGGTGCCAATACATAATTAAATTGCATCCAAATATTCATATTCTAATTGTCCATGTAATTAGGAATAAACACAATCAACTGTGCACACCCCTAATAATGCCCCCATAGCTTTGTAGGGACTTTTATCTTAATTTGATCAAAATAACTAAAGATGTAGAAATGGCTAATTTGTTGATATTGATTTAATAAGATTGTTTTACTTCGGTCAATCTTAATTGACTCCCTATTTTTTTTTTTTCCTAAACGATAGATGTATTATAAACTCACAAAAGTTCCAAATTTACAATCCTTCCAGCCAACTGGCCACAAAAACTCCTGGCATTAACAAATCCAGGAAGGAAAGGAAGGAAACGGGGTAGCCAAACAAGTGAACTTTCCCCTCAATAGCTAAATAAGCTAGGCTAGAGCATGAAGCCTTACACAATGATTCAATGAAACAAAAAGAAACAGATGAAAACAGATTCTTAAGAATGTAGATGTCTTCAGCAATCATCATTACACTTGTCTCAAAAGCCATCTCTTGATCCAACATCTTGACAATTTCCTCCACATCTTATATTATAAGGATTTTCTTTCTCTGATTCGGATAAACCAAGGCCTGTCTCACAGCAAGTAATGTAGCTTCAACTGGATTCGAGCAATGATCCCTAAAAGAACACCATGCCATGACAGATACCCTCTTCTCATTCTTAAAAACACCACCCAAGCCAACCAAGCCACTCTTTGAAATAAGTGTACACTGTATACTGATTTCACATGATAGAAATCCTACATCATTCTCAAAGTTGCCCTTAATCTGCTTGCACACATTTTTTTTTTTCCTTGATTACTTTAGGTTTTTCAATTTTCCCCCTCACATCTCTAAATTCCATCCAATCATTCATTGCAAATTCAACAATCTGATATTCAGTAAGTTTACTTTCTTGGAACACCCACACATTTCTATCCTTCCACAACCACCATAAAATATATGTGGAAAGCTGGATTCTTTCCTCCGCACACTCCTGCTTAGCTATCACAGACAAATGGTTCCACCATTCTTTAAATGAATTTTGAAAGTCAATCAACCCATCCCAAGTCACATGAGACAATCTTCAAACAGTTTGTGCCCGAATGCAAAAGAAAAAGATATGTCCAATGTTTTCCTCCCCCCCTGCAAAATTTGCAAATAGGATCAGCCTCAATACCTTTTCGCCTGATTCGAAGCAATGTGTTGATGCCAACACCTCCATATGAAGTGTTTGATCTTCTCTTTGATATTGAGTTTCCAAGTATTCCTCCACATACAGGTCTCTTTTTCTCTGGTTGAGTTGGATTCAGGTACTTCCTCCATAAAAAGTCTTTTGCTTTGACCAACATCATAAGCATTGCACACTGAAAATAAGCCCTTGCTGTCAAAATGCCAAATGATTATGTCTTTTGCCCCACATTGGCTAATAAGAGTTTTAAGAATGAGATCTGCATCAAAAGCACAAAAAGTTTTTCAAGACCAGATTAGAATTCCAAGATCTGCCATTCTCACTCATAAGTTCTCTAACCCAGAAAAGACCATCATCTCCCCACCAATCCTACAAGGTTTAAAATCAGGAGCTTTGGAAGCCAAGGAGAGTCCCAAATTTGAATTGTTTTACCATCTCCCACTTGAAACCTAACCCCATTTTCAGATTATCTCTAGCAGATAACCAACACCTCCACATCCAATAATCATTACCATGGGGCACCACATCAAATAATTTTTTCCTAAACAAATACCTCCCCTAATGACCCTACTCATAAGAAGATTAGGCTGAGTTAAGACTCTCCAAAGCTGTTTTGCTTGAAGTGACTCATTAAACAACTGAATATCTTTAAACCCCAAAACCTCCCCTCTCTTTAGGTAATGCCATTTTTTTTCCAAGAAGCCCAATGTATTTTGTTATGTCCTTCCAAACTACTACCCCACCATAATTTTGATGCTAATTTACAGATATCTTGATAGATTGAGATAGATAATTTAAAACAAGACATCACAAAAGTAGGAAGCACACAAATCACAACTTTCAACAATACTTCTTTACCCGCAGGACTCAAGAATTTATTCTTCCAATTCAATATCCTATTGCACACAAATTCAGTAACATATTTAAAGGTATCTCTCTTAGACCTCCCAATTCCAAAAGGTAAACCCAAATATTTAGAGCACTAATGTTCTTTAATTCCATGTAGGCTTTGGCAAATATCAATTTTACATTGAGCAGAAGAATTTTGCTGAATAAAACAGAAGATTTTTCCAAATTAACCTTTTGCCCAGAAAACAATGCAATATTGCTGAAGAATATTTTTAATAAGCTGAGCATGAAAATGGTCAGCTTTACAGAAAATGACTGAATCATCGACAAAAAAATAAATGAGTAATGACCGGGAGTGATGACTGATTTTAATCCCTTGGAAAGACTTGTACAGTCTAGCTTGCTTAAATAGATTAGAAAAGGCTTCAGAAAGAATAATAAACAAGTAAGGGGAGAGGGGATCCCCTTGTCTAATACCTCTAGAAGTTTTCACATAACCAGAAACTTGCCCATTGATGTTAAAAGAAAAACCGGGGAACAAATGCAGGCTTTGATCCAAGAAATTAAAACATTCGAGAATCCCATTTTGCTCATAATGAAAGCAAGAGAAGACCATTCAACCCTATCGTAAGCCTTTGCCATATCAAGCTTAAGGGTCATGAAGGACTCCTTACTTTTTCTATGCCTATTAAGAAAATTCACACTCATTAGCAATAATCACATTATCAACAATTGTCTCCCAGGGATGAAAGCAGCTTGATTTTTGCTAATGCACAGATGGAGAACAAGTTTGATTCTATTTGCAATGATTTTAGAAATAATCTTGTAAGTTACATTGCACAAGCTGATTGGTCTATAATGGCCAATAGAGGTAGGATTCTTGATTTTAGGGATTAGAGTGATAAGTGTGTGGCTGGAACATTTAGGCAGATTAACATGACTAAAGAAATTCTTAATGGCATACACAAGTTCAGACTTAATATACGGCCAAAAGGATTGAAAGAAAAGCGAGTCATACCATCCATTTCAGGAGCTTTGTTGGGATGTTGTTCTTTAAGAGCCTCCAAAATCTCCTTTTCCTCAACAGGTCCGGTAAGAATATTATTCATTTCGGGGTGATTGAAATAGGAATTCCTCTCAGAATCTCAGGATCAAGAATTGGATTTGATGATTGGAACAAGTTGGAGTAATAATCAGAAACTTCTGTAATAATCTCTTCATTAGACTCACAGCAGGTACCATCCCCTCTAATCAGTCTTTCTATAGAGTTCATCTTCCTTCTCTGCATAGTACAAGCATGGAAATATTTAGAATTTTTATCCCCCTCTTGCAGTTGCTTTTTGTTTCCAAAATCCCTCTTCCTCAGAATAAGCCTCTTTCAGCTTCTTTTTTCCTTAATTGGCTCCCCTATACTATTGTAAAAAGTAACAACCCCATTCTTTTTTTTTTTTTTTTTATCGGTCCCCATTCTTGTTTTAATTACTATTGATGGAGAAGAGAAATAAATGTTCCCCGCTCTTAACAATTTAAAATTTTAGAGGAAATATTCAATTCAATATGATATAAAAGTTTGGCCAAGGGGAGCTCTTGAGCAAGTTTCGGTTATTAGTTGTCAGAATAGAATATCACCTGCTGCTTCAAAAAGAATATGATATGCACCTAAGTGGGTGTCTTCGCCAGTATTAAATGTCTCTCCTCTATTAACTACTGAATATTTAAGATAAGTTGGTCATTCAAACTAGAAATTATAGTAGGCATGCAATATTTGATCTTTAGTTGTTTAATGTTTATATGCCTCATATGTAATCTTATCCCTTAGTTCATCTAATACTGACAAGTCCATATTTTCCTTTTTGGCCGATTTTCTGACAGCGTGCGCTGAAGGTTTGTATCAATCATTATGTCACACTTTTATCTTCTTCAGTTATGGATTGAGAAACTGGCTTCTGGTACTTCCATTTTCTGATTGGTTAGATAAAGCGCCGGGCATTAGGAGAAGCACACACAGAGTATGCTGATACTATGTATCATCTCGGGACTGTAAGTCCAAGAAATTATTTACTATGCTTGTAAACTTGACATACTTTTACAACTTATTAATGCTCTTCTAGTTGTGTTTTGGGGTTTAGATACTGGAAATTTCTAATGATTTTGTCTGATGTGACAAAATGATTGTTTTTATGTCACTTGGTCATTATAAGTAACTTATTTGTTTGCAAGTTTTCTTCCACTAATCTTATTGATATTGATTAATTGCCCTCGGAATGAGCCAGTGAACATATTAAGTTAAAAACTCTGTCCAATACTAAATATTCCTTTGGATACTACGTGGAGTTTACATCTTATTTTCCGTCGAAAATAGCCAAGAATCCTTGTCAATTACATCTTAATTTTAGGAACGAAGCAGCACTGTTTCTAGACATTCGTGTAAGGAAATAGGAGGATTAAGTCATGGACCAGATATACTGTCTTTTCCAGATAATTTATCTGAACTAACTTATCAATAAATTATGACTTACAGGTTTTGTTTCTTCAAGGGGAAGAAAAGAATGCTGAGGACCTAATTGCGGATTCTATAAGAATACTAGAGGTCAATAAAAATCCTTTCAAAATGAATGCTGGTGGTTTTCTGTAATACTTGAATTCACACCTACTGCTTTGCATTTAACGTGTAGGCAGGCGGCAAAGGAGAATCTATCCTATGTGTCAGAAGAATGCAGTATCTGGCTCAGGTTGTATTTCCTTAATTTACAGCCATTTGAAGTTTGCCACAGTTCATGCTATAAAAGTTAGGGTAATTATGAAAACTACTCATGAGATTACTTATTTGGAAAAATAACCTAGTTGTCTTTCAAAATTACAAAATACCCCCTTGAGGTTTATGTTTGCTTTATCATACCTCATTCAATAGGTGCAATTTGTTATATAAAAATCAATGTCATGGGGATATTTGTAGGTTTGAAAGATAACTGTGTTTTTTGTAACTAGGCTAAATTTCAAGGGTAAGGTTTTGTAATTCACCCTAAAAATTATGCCTAATGCACACAGCCGTCCATATTTTACATGCCTACAACACAAGTCAAAATATATCTAAAGGGACCAAATAGACAACGAAATAAATAAGTAAACATAAAAATAAATAAAAGAACAAACAAGCTGGTCAGATATACTCAGGTCCACAAAGTTTTCAGTTGGGAAGCCATTTTTTTATTGTTTACGCACAAATGGCAGACTCAATGCATATATACATATTGCATCTCTCATGGATTAACTTCTACAAGATAATTGAGTTGCAAAATTGTGAAATAAGATGGTCTGGGACTGTTCTTCCGGGAACAGAAATGGAAGAAGGAGAAGAAACAAGTATAAATGAATAGAATTGCCATATATGTTCTTTTTCATTACCTCAGACTTCCATCAACTGCTACCTGCATACTATGTCAACTACAATACACACCATAATGTTTCTTTCAATGGAAAAGTTTCATTGCGGGAAAATTGAGGGATTAGGGAAGATAAGTAGTTTGAGTTGTTGTGAATGAGAGACAACATGACCAATACAAATCAGCCCTTTAGCTATTGTATTTTTGTTTTATCTGGTAATGCATGATTAATCTCAAAACCCTTAAACGTCTTATTCTGCTTATATTCAATATATGTTATGTTCTGGAGCGAAGCTTAGAAGAACCCAAATGTATTATCAAATTTATTTTCTTCTTGTTGGTTGTAGATGTACACCAAGTCCAATCGATTTGCTGAGGCTGAGATTTTATTCAGAAAGATTCTGCATATGATGGAATTATCAAAGGTTTATCATCTTATTTTATGCTGTCTTTGTTATCTATTTTACAAGGTCTTCAACTTTATTACAACTAGATGGCAGTTTTTATCTTGTACAGTCCTGAAAATATCAATATTAATTCAATCAGCCCCTTAGATGTTAGACGACACAGGCATAATAGTTCAGTGGATAATCTGCTAGGAAGGTTGCCAATTCTCTCATTCACTCTGAATATGGAATGGAGGCAAACATAAAATGCAGCAGCTTTCGTCAGCTTTTATGAATTACACTTACAAACAAAGCATGCTGTTGGATACTGGACTATTTTTGACTGAAGCAGTACACTAGCCTTATTATTTCGTTTTCTTTTGCAACATTCTTCTTTCTAAAATACATAAGTGCTGATGCAGGATGAATATAAACAAAAGAATGCTCTTTCCTTGTTGCTTGTGTGGAGATTGACGGGAATGAGAAGGAATTGGATTGAATCAACCGCTAGGAAATAGTTATATTATTATTTAGTTTCATTTTTTTGTCTTGCAGAGCCTATATAACTATGCTTTGAAATACCCTGCTTTGGTGAACAGATTACATTGGAAGTTTTCAGTAGTTCAGATGGATAGGAATAGATTAATTTAGCTTCGATATGTTGTTCTTGTCCCACATCAGTGCTGATAAAAAGATACTCAAATCATCTTTTCAATTTTCTTTCCTGTTTCTCTTGAGAAGGATGTGAATCTCATGCATGCTGCGGTAACAGAGATATATGGTTACCAGCATCTTTCCCTTGCTTTCTTTATCTCTTGGGGTATTTCTTTGTTGAATGAGCCTAGAACCTGCCTCGTAAAGCTTGATAAGAGAAAAAGCACATATCCCAATTTTCGTATTGTTGAATGCCCAACACATTTTCTTCTTCCTCTTGGTCCAGTCATGTTCGTGAAGTAACTATGAGTGAGCTTATTGAAGTAATCGGTATTTGTTAGGATACATCTCATCTTGCTGTGCACAACTTCTTGCTTGGCATTGCAAGTATAATTTTCCCATTTTTATTAGCATTGCGAGTATAGTTTTCCAATTTTGTCATTTCCCATAGTTTTAACTGTGCTAATAGATGAAATCCTTATTTTATGACATAGGGGTGGAAATCTTTGGACACTGTTCTTATAGCTGAACGACTTGCACTGGCCCTCGAAACAGCAGGGAGATTAAGGGAAGCAGAAGAACTGTTGGAGAGGTACATTAATATTTAAGCTCTAAATGAGGAAGAAATCCACATGGTTCCTACCAAGAATAACATGTTTGTTCCGTGGCAGATGTCTTAATGCTCGAAGAAACTTGCTTCCTGTTGAGCATATTCAGGTTTAATTGATTGGATTCCTGACCTTATTTAAGCATCTAGATAAATATTCCATCTTACTTGGATCTGTCTTTTATAGTATGCTTACATATGTGTATTACATTTTCCACCACGCCTGATTCAAAACTCATAAAATGCAGTATATCCATTTTGTCTCTTCAATGCTCACTTCTATAAGCAGATAATCCTATAAATATTGGATGGTGTATATCAACATAGGTGTACATAAATAATATAAGTGGCTTTCTTTTTAGCATGATTTGCATTGTTTAAAAGGTCTAGAATTTTTCTGCATTTTCTTACGTTACATTTAATTTCTTTAATCCCTTCTTTTCCTCTTTCTTTGAAATTTCTTACCTCTTATGAAGATATGCTAATAGTAATCATATTTCTTGTTAATAGAACGCTGCCAACATGCTTTACATTGCTAGAGTAAAAATGCTCATTGCCAACCAGCTGATAAAGACAGATGGTCCTCAAGCTATGGATGAACTTGTTATTGCTAGAAATCTTTTGCACGTTTCCATAAGGTTAGAGTGGGTGGATCTAATTTTCCACATTCCATCGTTCATATTTGTTTGTAAAAAATGTTTTGGTTTTCAAATCATTGATCATGCTGGTTAAGTTAACCTTACCTAAGTTCCAGCTTTGGACATAGTTTCTTTTTCCTTTTCCATATTATGATTCCTATGCATTAGTAAAAAAGGTGAGGGATTCCATTAGGAGTTAACATTAAACTCAAACAACATTTGCCATTCCAGTTTTCTCATGCAACAGAATTATGAATTTATCCTTTTAGCTCTCTTTCTGTCGCATAAGAAAAATAGTTTGATATTCGAAGAAATAAATGGAGGAGAACAAATACACTGTTCATTAAGGTTTATGCTCATGAGATCGACTTTCTGAGTTATTTAGTTGGTAGAACTTAGAAGAACTAAGGAGTGACTTAGTGGGAGATAAGGAAGACGTTCACAGTTCACGTGGCTTCCATAGATATAAAGAAGGAAAATGATTCCTTAAGATGTATATTGGTTGGTTTTCACTTTTCATGTGCGACTTTCTTTGAATTAGGATTCCGTGAGATGTCTTTTTGAGAGTTTTAAATAATAAATGATGTCAAATGACTGTTAGGAAAAAAAAATACTACGGATACCACTGTTGGTTAAGGGGCTGCATGACTATAATAAGGTTTGATACTCTTTATGAAGTTTCTATTACTTTCTGTAATTTAAAAGGCTGATTTCATGTTTTACCCATTTGGTATGGATGCTCTTAGTTCACTGAATGACATCAGAATAACTTCTGGAAATGGGTATTTTGGGAATTGGTTCTTAATCACAGTAATTACTCCTTAGGTTATATAATCTCTCTCTTTTACAACTTCTCTTACGTGCCTCTTAGATTTACTTTTGTCATGGTGCTACTTGACATAAGTACCAAGTTCAATCTTGTATGTAAAAGTCAATGCAGTAGATACCCTCATACAAATAGCGAGAAGCTTGGTTCGACCACTATTTTTTTAATAAAGATGTTAAGCCATGATCTTTTGTTAATTAATAGATGGTTCCTAGACAATTTATGATCTCTCAGTATGAAGCTTGATGCAATTGCTGTCCAAAAATTAATGGAGAGCTTTGCCTTTGTGTAGCAATCTGCTCAAGTTTGTATTGACTAGCAATTGTATCATCTCATCCTAACGTGTTATATTGTATGTGGGCACTCCAGTTTTATTTAGATTGTTTTAAAAAAAAAATGTTCAATTGACATGTGCAAACGTACATGATGTCCAACGGATTTTCAAGCAGCTCCCACTTCTTTCCGAGAAGGGTTCCTTTTCTTGTCTGCCACGACTTGAATAGGAATCATTCTATAGTGCCGCTCTTTGAGCAAGTTAAATCAACATTTGCTTCCAGTTACTTAAAGCCGTTGTTGCTGATAACAATGTATTGGAGAAACTTAAATGCTTACTTGTTCATTCACTTGATTTAACTTCCACTTAGCGAAGCTAAGAATCTTTTAAATTTGTATACATCAGCACAAAATCTTCAGCTTTGTCAGTTAGTAGGTAATGCGAGCATTATCACTTATTTCACAAATATCAGCCTTGAGGGCAGATAATGAAAGAAGTTCTAACCATTATCTGCTAGTTCTGTGGTTGCAACGTGCTTATTGGTTATTTCTACTTATTGTATATTTGTGTTTCTGTATTCATTATTTAAATTTAAATGCAAAGATTAGGCTTGAGTTGATTTCAGCTGTGCCTTTGCATTTTGGATGGGTATCTTCACAGGGTAGCTCGACAAGTTCTTGTTCGATTTGTGGAACGGAAAGGAAACAAAAAGCCCATTGGAGTACCCAGAAAAACTGGAAAAGATGCGGATGCAACAATCTTGATACTAGTTAGTTTGCCACGTTTGTCTAAAATCATATTTACGATGAAACAACCTGTTTTACGACATTTATTATATTCTATGACTAATTATTTGAAGGTAAATTTATACTAGATGTGGTCTACGTGTGGTATACTCACATATATTGTTTACTGTAATAGCTTCCATTCTTAGGGTTCATTTGGTTTAACTGGAGCATGCTTTGAACTTGTGGCTTGATTTCTAAAGAACAGTTTTTGGGTTTTCTTATCTGTCATTAAGAAGAAAAAAAGATCCCAAGATTCTTATCGCACTTTCTTCTTATCTGATAATCTGATGTAACTATTATCAAGTAAATTTTGTTATTTACGTGAAAGAGAAGTCCAATTTATGTACAAATTTAAAACCTCTCGTCCTTCTTTTTGGGTTTTTTCCTTGCCTATGTTTGTCTCCTTTCATTCAAATGTTATATTGTTAAAGTATTCCAGTTAGGTCCACGAGTGGATACATTGTACACTAATCCTTTAAGCCTTTGCAAGGAATTTAATAGGAGCAAAAATGTAGAACAATGGAAATAGTTCTATATATGAAATAGAAGATATCTTTTTGTAAAGGAAAAGAGAATACTCTGTAAATAAGTGATTTCAATTTACATTTTGTCTCTAAGTTCCTCTGTATTACTTAAATTGACATTCTGGTGTTGTTTCCCTGTCTCAACGACCATTAAGTCATGTGCTCAAACTAATTGAGTAAGGCAGCTCATCATAACTGAAACCACCATTTTCAATTATATTTCATCTAGCTGTAACCAACATTTTCAATTATATTCCATCTACAAGTGGAGCTGGTTAATATGCTACTGAGACAATTTAAGTTTTCAACTGAAAATACTCAATAGTATGAGATAGAAGACATCTTCCATTCTTTCTGTAGAGGAAAGATAAATTTTTATGAATGAGGGATTGATCCACATTTTTATTTCTAAGTTTGTTTCTCTTATCAAGAATTGGAAATTCTGATGTTGGTATCGATTATATGTTCGCCGAACTAATTGAGCGAGGCAGCTGATGATTGCATAAAAGTAACCATTTTAAACTATTTTCAGGATACATGTGTGTGTTTGTTAACATTCCCATTGAAATATTGCAATTTTTGGGTTAATAAACATGGATCTGTCCTGGTAGTTATTTATGCTTAATTACACGTGTAGGTGTTTGTACTAGTTCACATTATCAACCCTACTGATATTTGATGGCTTATACCTTTAACTTGTGTAGCTTACAAGTTGCCTTATCTAATTTGTTGTGTCCTTGTGTGCTTGTAGCTACAATCACTCAATGCTCTCGGGTTACTGGAGATCATGAAGCTGGGATTTCTGGGATCAAGTGTAAGTATTTATTATTTTCATCGTTCATGTTAAGCATTGCGTTCATTGGGTGATAACTATGGACTATATTCATTCAACTGTTGGTAATCTTGCAACTTTGATGTGAGGTTTTCCCCTTTTGTTTTTCCCTGGGAGCTCTGGTGATAAATGTGAACTTAGAGTTGTTTAGAGTCTTTTCATATTACAAAAGCCTCCCTGAGGTTCGGGCTAACTACAAAAACCCAAATATTTTTGAAAATTGCAAAAAGCCCCTGAGGGTTTCGTTTCGTCTAAAATTTTCCCCTTCATAAGCGAAAATAGATTTCAAAAAACCCTAATATTTATAAAAAAACATACAGTTACCCCCTTAAATTTAAGATAGAATCAAAACCTGAGGTCTTTTTTTTCTCGTAATTTTGAAACATCTCCGGACGTTTTTGTAATTACCCAAATCTCATAGGTGTTTTTGTAATTATCCCTATTATTTATGTAAATATTCTTTTTCGACATGGAAATGCTGAAGTGAAAAAAACTTGCAAAGTTCTGACCAAAATTAGTGGAGTGTCGTAATTTTGATTTTCACTGTTGGAAGCGATATGAAAGGAGCAGAGCCCTTTCCCCTTTTCTTTTTCGGCTTGAGGCAGTTCTTTTCCGTTGATGCTGTCGACACTTGATGGCACAGAATTCAGTGAAAACTGGGGTCATACAATGTAAACTTGTGTGGTAAGCTAATGTATCAAAGTAACTACTTTGTTCTGGCTACTTCCATCCCCAGGAAGTATCTCAAATTCTTTTTCGAGGACTTGTTTCGACCAGATAACTCCTCTATGTAATCTCCTACTGCATGGTTTGACAGGTTTACAAGACAAAAACTCGTATAAGGCGGTCTTACGGTTCATTTTCCGTAAGACGGATCGTCCCAACCCGCCCAACTCGTCTGACCTGCTTTTTTGGGTTTTTAGGGTTTCAGCTTATTTTTCTTCTCTTTCTTTCCTTTTGCTTCCTTTTTTTCTTCCTGTTTTTCTGTGCCTCTCTCCCTCTCCGTCTCTGTCTTCCTCTCATTTTTTTCTTCCCACTTTTTCTCTACATCTCTCCCTCTCCGTCTCTGTCTCTCTCTCGTTTTTTTTTTTCTTCCTGTTCTTTCTCTGCATCTCTCTCGTTTCCGTCTCTGCCTCTCCATCTCTACCTCTCTTCAGTTTTCTCTTCCGTTTTTTACAAATGCTGACATGATTTGAAGTTCTGGAAACTTTCATTTTGGGTATCAAATGTTTGGTGAAACTACTCATGTGTTGTTCAAATACTGGAAGTGAAATAAGTATTTTCGTGGTGTTTGTTGAGAAAGTCATCTGTATAGACAAATAAATTTCAGTTTAAAATTCTGGTCGGTAAAAGAAGATTTTAGTTCTACCCAAATTGCCAAAAGATGTTCAAACAATTAATTTTTCTCTATCCAGTGGAAGCCTTTCTTGTTGAAGTAGAATGCTCTTCATATGTGTTTGGTAAAATTTATTACACGTTTAAGTAATAAGTATTACATGCCAAACTAAAAATTATTACACGTTTAAGTAAAAAGTATTACATGCTGAACGAGAAGTATTACATATTGAACTGAAAGTATTACCGTTTTATGTGAAAACTATTACACGTTTAAGTAAAAAGTATTACATGTTGAACTGAAAAAATATTACAATTTTAAGTGAAAAGTGTTGCAGTTTTATGTGAAAAGGAACTGTTTCATACCTCTTCTTCTAAGTCAAAACTTGGTTGAGTAGGACTCTCTTGCAGCATCACAAATCTTCTTAGTGGATTCATAATAATTGAAACAAGGACCTGTTTCATTGGTCATAGAGTTGATAAGTACGTCATTAATCTTGTTTTCCGCCTTCCAGAACTTGTACTAGGGATCGGTTGTTGTTTGGTGAGTAGCTGCTCTGGTTATATAATCATCATTTTTTTCCTGCATATAAACTTCAATAGTGACTTTGATTTCTCCATTAAGTTTTGACCATTCAGTTTGCGTTGGCTGGACAGAAGTTTCTGGCACGGAAATCTAAGAAGATGTGGCACTAGTTTCTGGAAACTTCTTCTCAGTCTCCATTCTGTATTTTACCATGACTAAAGCCGATTAGGCTCTGATGCCATGAAGTTTTAAGAGGAAAAAAACTTATTTTGATTCTAACAGAGAAAAACCTAGGACCATAGCTAAATAGTGGAAATCTGGAATAAATATATCCCACAAATCCTGGGATCTCGCAGCTAGGCTCACAGATAATACAATCATTGAATAAGACAACAAATTAAGCCCAAATAAACCAATCTTCCTAAACAAGAATAAATAGCATTAAATAACATTAGTCATTGCTAAGTGCTGGCTAATATTTGTGGAGTATCATCGTTTTGATTTTCAATGTTGGCAGCGATATGAACAGAGCGGGCCCACTTTAAATGATACTTACTGCTAAATTAACTGTTTAGAGTTTATTAATTTCACTATGAAAGGCGGTCCATCTGTATTTCTTTTAATAGTTGAGGTTGAATTGCTGTATCTGGTTTTGAAACTGCTCTGATGCTGGAAGATATGCTTTTACTTTTCTGAAACAGGGGTATGATCATGCTGAGGCTGATGCTGCTCTTCATCAATGCGTTACTACTTTTCAGGAGGTACATGCAACTTGATATATACGAAAAGATAAGTAGTAGCCTTGAGTTCTTTTTTTCATGAAACTCTTAGAAGCTCTATCTCTGCCTAACATATAAGTTAGTATAGTGTGAAGTTGGGTATAGGTCTATTATGTGTTAGTTTCAGGTTGATCAGGAGAACACCAAGGGGTGATTGTGTTGTTGCTTTTAACAGTGTTATTAGTAGTTCGTTTTTTTCCTTGATAAATATGCATTTGCGAAGAAGGTGGCTGTCTTCAGTTTTGTCATGGTCGTCAAACAATTATTTGTGGTGCAAGCACAGTGACAAGGTTTTAGATCATACGACTGTGAGGAGCGGAGTAGTTAAGAAAATCTTCTAGGCATGAAAGGAGCGTCTGCCTTAAATTTACTGTTATTTCTTCTTTCACAATTGACATTATTGAACATTTTTTTAGACGGAAATTTAGAATAATTATCTTTCTGTGATATAGATTACAGGGGGATATATGTGCATATTGAATGATTGTTTCCAAATTTATTCTCAGTCTCTAGTAAATATCTATTTCACTTTTCTTGGTTCAGAATGAAGAATTAATATCAAGTATGCTGCACTTTCATCCTGGGGCATGCTTTTGATTAAATGAAATTAAATGCTTGAGCTGTGTGATTTATTGATTGTCACCTTGAAATAACACGTACGTGGCTTTACTTAGTGTAAAAATATACAAGCATGCTTATGCTCAAATAAGGATATTGTAAAAGTGTTGAAGCATGCAATGTGTTGCTGCCGCAATTTCAAGAATCTGTTTCTCCTTTCTTTTTCTTTTTTTTTTTTTTTTTTTCGTTCTTTCGTGTTTTCTTCTGTATGTGTCTATCAGTCGATGTATTTCTGGTTACCGATCTAAGGATGGATGGACATATCATCCCCATCTCAAATACCATCCCGTACTATTTCCCGATTTAGGTATGTGGGACGGGGATGGGGAATCATCGATCGGGAACGGGGGTCCCTGCGGAAATCGTGTTTCCCATTTCGTATTTATTATTAAAACAATTTGTTAAATAAATTACTTAAAATAAATAAAAATAACATAAATCCCTAATTTGTAAAAGAAAGAATGAGAATTAGTAAAACTATAAAGACTTTAGGATTTAGTTTTTAAAATTAATAAAATAGAACATTATAAATAGAATTAATATTAATAATATATATATTTGGGGAATGGGGATGGGACAGCAAGGGGGATAAAAATACCATCCTCTTCCCACATCTGTTCTAGAGAGGCAGAGAATCCCTATTCCCATACGGATCGTCTACCTAACTTCCTATTAGGTATCAGTATTCTTTCATGTCTTTGCATTATTCTTTATAGTTCCTTTCCCCTTCTTTTTCTAACTTCTGTGTCAGTCGTGGATTATCGTCGTTGCCATTAGATGCATCCTATATATATAAATAGCGATATTACCAAAAAACCCCTTAGGTTTGGGCGAATTACAAAAGAAATCCATAGATGTTTCAAAATTACAAAAGCCCATCAGGTTTGATTATGTCTTAAATTTAAATGGCTAACTATAATATTTCTATAAATATGAGGGCATTTTTGAAAAGTTTTTTGCTTATTTTAAGGGAAAAATGTAAAACGGAACCAAACTTCAAGGATATTTTTGTAATATTCAAAAATCGCTGTAGTTTTTTTGTAATTAGCCCGAACCTTGGGGTTTTCCGTAATTATCCCTATAAAAATATATGAAGTGCTTAGGGACCTAAAAACTTTATATCAAAAGCAAGATGAAACGGAATAGGATAAGGCTCTTCATTCCGTGTGTCTGCTTTTCTTTAGCGATTAGTCGATAATGTTTAATATGATCATTGAAATGTTATGTTAGATTGTTTGCATCCACCCACATACAAGACTTTTTGGTATCCAATCGAATCTGTGTCATGTTTTCCACAACAAAGTTTGGATATTCCTCATTTGAGTTGAATAATGCTTTCCTATTTTGTGCAGTTTGGACCTGAACTGTCAATATCTGATTCTCCCCAAGTGAAAGCTGAGTATCTGTCGTGTTTAAAGCGCCTGGATCACTTGATAAGCAATGGCATGACGAGCGAGATAGGTATGGCGAAAGAAATAAAAGACGAGATTCAGCGCATCGAAGGTGAAGTATCAAAGGCTGGAAAGTTCTGAAGTTAAATCGACTTCTTGAAAAGCCACCTTGCTTTAGTATAAATACATTTTGAAAGCAATAATCCCATAAAATCTTGATATCTCTCGAGTTTATTTGAACAAACTATATTAATGACTTTCAGTGAATCTGGGAAATTAGATAACTCCATATTTGCTAATTCTATTTGATAAAACTGTAATTTGAACAGTGGGTCTGGTTGTTCTGTGCTCTTCTGAAAATGAAAGTGTTTCCTGTACAAGATGATAATGTAAAGATGTCGATATTTTGTTAATGGATATTATTTTATGATCCTTATTATAGAAGTGAGTAGCATTTCATATATCCCATAAACAACAAGCAATTACAGGAAAGGGCCTCACATGTAAAACGACTGGAATAACATTTCAGTATTTTATAGAGCAAGTGATATAAGTGATATTGCTCACCTTTTATAAGAGTATTGATCAAGTTCAAATCACGAAGCTTTCAGTTTTAATAAAAAAATAATCAATATTTATATTATTCATAAATTTGTAGGAAACTAGTAAGGTGCATTTTAGAGTTAATTAGATATAATTCTTGTTTTACGATAGCTTTGATAAAATTGGAGTGCTACAATTACCATACTTTGTGTGTTTGAAATCAATCCATGTGAAATACGATATTGTTTGTCACCGTCTATTAACTCACCGTACACTTGCGGTTTAGCGAAAAAATTTTAGCGGTCAGCATTCATCATCATTTGAAATGTGGTTAGTATTCATCATCATTTGAAATGTGGATCTCACTATTATCTTCCTCATGTTTCTTGGGTAAATTACATAAAATACCCTTTTTTGGTAAACATATCATAAAATACGCTCATATCACTTTTGTACCTATTTTTTTCTTTTTTGTACCTACTTTTTCTTTTTTTTTACGCTCCTACATATTTTTTGATTATTTTTATTTTCTTTCATTTTTTTGTTCTGTATTGCTTTATATGTTATATATGTTGTTTCGATGTTGTTTAAATTTGTTTCTTTGTTGTTTCGATGTTTCAAAATAATTTTTACCTATTTTTATGTTGTTTTTATTCATGTATTATTTTGTACATTGTTTCTATTGTTTCGGTGTTGTTTTATAATATTTGTAATGTTGTTCTAATAATGTTTTTTTGTTGTTTCTATGTGGTGTTCAATGTGTAAATATAATTTTTATCTATTTTAAACTCTTTTTATTCATGTGGTGTTTTAATATTTTTTTACGTTGTTTAAATCGTTTTTATGTTGTTCGATGTTTCTTTGTTGTTTCCATGTAGTTTTCGATGTTTACAACAATTTTTGCCTATTTTTAACTCTTTTGGCTCATATGGTGTTTTCTATATTATTTACGGTTTGTTTTCTATAATGCTTCTTGGTTGTTTCCATGTTTTTTATGTTTTCATGAATTGGATCAAAAATTGATGTGTTTTTTTTATTCATGTCTTTGTTCTATAATATTTTTAATTTGTTTGGTTTTAATATATGTACATTTCTTGATTTTTTATAAGACTTGAATATAAAATGGATTATTTAACGAGGGCAAAATTTATTTTTTCACTGAAATTTTATTAAAAGAAGCATGTTTGAAACATGTTAGAAACAATCCTAAAACAAAGCGTAAAAAGTCCCGAAAATTTTGACGGAGTGTAAAGTTGTGTAAAAAAGGGCCGGAGCGTAAATTTAGGTAAAATAAGTACTCGAAAAGCATAAAAAGCGACATTGTCTCCAAAAATGGGGCATTTTATGTCAATTGCCCATGTTTCTTTTTGTTGGGCTTTATTTATTTCCTTATCATCTTCTTTTCTCATTTCGAATGCATTCTCCGCTCGAGCACGACGGACTAATGTCTTCGGATGTCTTTTTAAATTTTTTATTTTAATCCTTCAATTAAAATGGGTTATATCTTTTCAATTGATTTGGCTATTACATTCATTTTTCATCGGACCTATCATACATTTTTGTTCAAAGTAATATGAAATCGAAATTTTATTGGTACTTGCAAGTTCAACCCTCTGTAATATTACTCGTGTTCTCCCTGATTAAATTAAACACTTCTAATTCGAAAATTAATATATAAATAACTAATCATTTGAAATTACTAAAAGAAAATGCGCGCAAACAGAAAAATAAATAATCCATAATATTATAATATTGCATGTTCAATTGATGCTGAATGATTTCAATGAGATGTCAATTGTTTTGCAAATTTCTTTCTGTATAATTCACGGGGTTTTACTTGATCAGCAATTGTATGCAACCTATATAAAACAACAAATATGTTATTATTAAAGTCGATCGATAAGGTTGTATATTTAAATTTGTTGGATTCCGTTTTACTACTCGCTTATGTAACAAATAATTGCATCGACAAATATTTAAGTTCGTCAATGATGTTACTGAATCCATCAATATATATTTAAATTCGATCGATGTTTTGGTTCCTCATCAGTCATTATCATATTTTTTAGCTTGGAATTTTTTACCGCAATATGTGAATTTGCAAGTGTTAGTTTTATTTAAGCATGATCTACTATGTATTCAAATTGATAATAATACATAAGATTATAATGCGAAAATTAATTGGATAGATATTACCTTCACCATTGATATAGTTGAATCGAAAATCTAGAGATTGAGCTACTTCTTGAAGCTCTTCTTCAGGGAACTTCTAAAATCTCCTCTATCTCTGTATTGGTGTATCGCATTATGAGAAAGATGATTTTAGGGATCTAACTTAATGCTCTTTATATAGGATCATCCCATCATGGAGCCTGTGATTTTTAATCCTCGAGAGGATGGCCAACTTGGTTTTCACATGGTTTAGAGTTGTTCATTCAAGCTTTACAGTCTTTTATGACTTTACAACTTACAACCATGTGGCAAAAAGATGATAGAATAACTTTATCACATGGGCCACTTCTGAAAATAATTAACATTCTCCCACTTGGCCCATATGTTCTATCATAAATCGAAGATAAGAAATAAAATACATGAATCATAGTGATAGGTTCTCTAAAATTTGAGTATTATCTTCTATGTATCACAATGTATTTTGTTTCTTAACACGAGCGAATAAAACTTAATGAACAAACTAGCTTGTGTTCATTCTAGGTCCTTTCTTGACGATATTCTCAAATGAATGTGTACACAACCTAAATATGAGAATTATCATTACTAAAATAGAGTTTTACAATAATGATTCTTACAAAATCATAATGAGAACCAAGTCCCATCGTTCTACATGATCCTTGAACTTGTATGGTGGCATGCCTTTGTCAAAGGATCAACAATCATCAATTCGATTAACGTGTTCAATAACCATCTTTGTTTTATCTTTAACACGTTCTCTTATGGCTAAATACTTTATGTCGATATGTTAAGCCCATTTTCGATCGCCGCTTTTTTGTTATTTTTAGCCATGAATACAACAACCGAATTGTCACAATATATTATTAATGGCCTGAAATGGAATCAACAATTATAAGCCCGAAAATAAAATTCTTTAGCCATAAACCGTGCGAAGTTGCCTCAAAACAAGATACGAACTCGGCTTCCATTGTGGAAGTAGCAATTAAAGTTTGCTTTGTGCTTCTCCAAGATACGGCTCCACCGCAAATATAAAAATATACCCAGGATGTTGATTTTCTTGAATCAACGCAACCAACAAAGTCCGAATCGAGTAGCCAATGACTTCCAAATTATCGGTTCGTCGATACATAACCATGTAATCTTTTGTCCTCAAGGTATCTCATTACCTTCTTTGCGACTTTCCGATGGTCAATTCCTGGATTACTCGATATCTTCCTAATATTCCAACAAAGAAATCTATGTCGGGTCTTGTCTGAGACTTGAGCATACATTAGACTTCCAACAATGACATATGGAATATTCTTCATTGGTTCCTTTTCAAGATCATTTTTGGGACATTGGGCTAAGTTGAATTTATCACCTTTCACAATAGGAGCTATACTTGGTGAACAATCTTTCATCCGAAATCTCTCTAAAACTTTGTTAATATAGGTTTCTTGTGACATGCCTAAAATGCGTCTAAGTCTGTCTATTGATTTTTATGCCAATGACATAAGATGCTTCACCCATATCTTTCATATCAAAATTTTTAGAGAGGAATTGTTTCACCTCATATAGCATTCCCTTATCATTTCTTTGCAAGTAAAATATCATCTACATATAGAATAAGAAAATAAATTTTACTCCCACTAACCTTCCTCGTATATACATTGATCCATGATATTCTCTACAAACCCGAATGAAGAGATAATATCATGAAATTTGAAATACAATTGTTGGGAGGCTTGTTTCAATCCATATATAGATTTCTTAAGCTTGCATACCAATTGCTCACCTTTACAAGAGGAGAAACCTTACGGTTGTTTCATATATACCTCTTCCTCTCGGATCACCATTGAGAAATGCCACTTTCACATCCATTTGTTGCAATTCTAAGTCAAAATGTGCAACTAATGCCATAAACGAAAGAATCCCTTTTAGATACGGGAAAAAGGTTTCTTTGTAATCGATTCCCTCCTTTTGAGTAAATCCTTTAGTAACGAAGTCTTGCTTTATATCCTGTCGATGTTACCCAATGAATCTTTCTTTGTTTTAAAGACCCATTTACACCCTATGGCCTTTGCACCATTGGGTAACTCAACAAAATCCCGGACTCCATTAGATGCCATAGAATTTATCTCATCTTTCATAGCATTGTACCATAAATTTGATTCTTTACAATTCATAGCTTGTGAAAACGTTTCAAGATCATTTTTAGCTCGATGTTATAGTCGATTCTTGCGATACACAATATAATCATCATAGATTCTTGATTTTATTACTCTAGTATATCTTCTCAATGTTGGTTCAACATTATGTTGTTCAACTGGTTGTTCAATATTATCTCGGTATTTGAACAACTTGTTCTATTGGAGTTATCAACAATTTGTGGAATTTCAATAATTGGTTGTACAACACTCGGTTGAACTTGAGGAGTGTAATAAATGACACCCAATTTCTCACTTGATGTGGAAGGTGTTAGATAAATGTTTTTATCAAGATTTTGATGATTTTGTTTTTATACCAAAACAATGTTTTTATATGTTGTCCAAATACTCCTAAATGATTTAAAATATTTTTACTAATTTTTGGAGTATTTCTTAGAGTTTTTAATTTGATAAAAATTGGACAACACTTTTGATGGTTTTGTTTAAATTGGTTTTTACACCAAAACTATGTTTATAAATGTTGTCTAAATACTCCCAAATGATTTAAAATGTTTTTACTAATTTTTGGAGTATTTCTTGAAGTTTATTTTTGAAAAAAATCGGACAACATTTCAAAAGGCGATCGACCGGTCGCCCAAAGTGGTCGACCGGCACTGAAGATAAGAAAATCGAAATGAACTTACAGTCTTGAAAAAAGAGGGAGGGGGACCGGTCAAGGGTGAGGTCGACCGGTTGCACCCTAGGGCGACCGGTCGCACCCCACCTCGGCCGTCGCACCCTCGCAACCCCTACCTGGATCGCACTATTTTTTCAAAACGGTCGAAATCTTCAACAGGGCAACCGGTCGCCCTATGTTAATTTTTGACAAAAAATTCCAACCGTTTGCAATCTGTGACAAGATTTGCTTTTCATTTTTGTACAATATTTCTACATCTTGTGATCTTCTTTTTGTAGACAAAAGTGAAGATAGAGAGGAGCCTATGTTGGTGAAGCTTCCCTATAAATAGAGGATGAATTGAAGACACAAGACACAACACACATACAAGCAAAATACACAACAAGAAATCTGCAAATTGTTCAAGCTTTCATTTTTACACTCTTGTTGTAATAGCCAAGTACTTTCACTTGCACATCTTTGAGGTCTAGGCTTTTTGATTCTTGATTACACTTGCACTCAATCTTTGTATTGGTTTCATAGAGTTGTAATCTTGAATTTTGTCTATCATTCAACACAAGACATCCTTGTGAGTATTCTTGTGGTAAGAATACACTTGGGTGATTTAGGTGATAGGTGTTTGAAGAGTGTGGTACTCTTCAAAGGTGGTGAAGGAAGATTGTGGTAATCTCCTTGAAGGTGTTGTAAGAGGATTGTGGTGATCCTCAAGGTGTTGTATTAATTGTGGTAATTAATAAAATCTTTTTCTTTTTGAAATCCATCCCTAGAATCTTTGGGGTGGTAGAGGATTAGGCCACTAGGTGGGTTGAACCTCTTTAAATCAACGAGTGTTGTTTAATTTCCGCATTTACATTCTTGTCATTTACTTGTTGATTCGAAAAAGAGGTGATTTGCGAAAAATCGGGATAATCTATTCACCTCCCTCTAGATTATCGTAGCCACTTGGACTAACAAGTGGTATCAAAGCCAAACTCTTTGGCTAAGCTCGTTCGAGTAAAGAGGAAAGATCCATGGCTACGAATGAAGCTTATCTCACCACCGGCGCCTCCACCAACAAGCCACCACTATTCGACGCCAACAACTACGCATTTTGGAAAGACCGCATGGAGTGCTTTCTACAATGATGCGGTTTGATATTTGGAATGTGGTCATTGAAGGAGTTGCTCAACCAACAACAAAATTGGAGGATGGTACCACTACTCCCAAGCCATTCAAGGAGTATGATGAAAATGACAAGAAGGCTTTCTCTCTAAATGGTAAGGCCTTAAATATTTTACATTGCTCTCTTACCGCCACCGAATATAATCGCATAAGAGGCATACGGTCGGCACATGAAGTTTGGGAAAAATTAGAAACCATTTATGAGGGCACAAAGAAAGTAAAGCAAGCAAGAAAAACAATGCTTGTGAAAGACTTTGAAAATTTCAATATGCATGATGGTGAAAGCATATCAAAAATGGTGGAAAGGCTTGACAACATTGTCAATCCTCTTGTGGCTCTTGGAAAGGTCATCTCAGAAGAAGACAAGGTGACCAAGGTATTAAACGCCCTTCCCGCTCATGGTCCAAAAAGGTGACGGCAATCACGGAAGCTCAAAATCTTGAGGCACTCAAGTTTGATGAGCTCATTGGGAATCTCCTCATTTATGAAGTATATCTCAAGGAGAGGAAAAATTCTCAACCATCCACCTCTAAATCGGGTACGCAAAAATATTATTAAAGGCTTAGCATCTTCTTCTAATAATGTTTATTATGCTAGTGATGAGGATGATGAAGAAAGCAGACTCTTGTTAGAAAATTTGCAAAATTTGTAAACAAAAATAAAGCAAGAAATCCAGAGACAATTCTTGCTTCAAATGCGGAAAAATCAGGCACTACATAGCCGATTGCCCAAAATTAGCGGAAGAGAAACAAAAAGAAGAAAAAGCCTTTTCCGAAAAAGAAGGCGTTAAATGCGGACGTCAAAACTTGGGATGAATTACTTGAAACAACCGACGAGGAAGGAGAATCCAAACATGGTCTTATGGCCATAGATGATGAAAATACCGAGGAGTGCGCTCTAATGCTTCATCGTCTTCCCTAGTTGATGAATTACAATGTGATTTTGATGAATTGCAAAATGAGTTTCAAAATTTGATTGTTAAATACAAGAATTTGAAAAAGGAGCATAAAGAGCTTAAACTAGAAAAGGATAAATTATTTACTTCTTATGACTCTCTTGATAAATCTCATGCTATTACTCTTACTATGGTCCGTACTCTTGAAACCGAAAAACAAACGCTCACAAATGATATTGAAAATTTGAAAAAGGATATGCATCGATTCAATTTAAGTACGTATAAAGTCACAAAAATTTTAGATGCACAAAGAGGTGAGCATTCTAAATTAGGACTTGTTATAAACCTTTTCAAAATGCTTTTAAGAAAAAGACCAATGTCCAACCTTTGTACGTGCTAGTAGTCCTCGTATTATTACTTGTTTTTATTGTGGTAAGAATGGACACTATGCTAGCAATTGTAAATTGAAGAATAATTTTAGCTATTATTGGAGACCTAAAGGTCTCAAGGCTAACCCCATGGACCCCAAAATTATAGGGTACCTAAAAATAATTTCTTTGTAGGTTATAGGGGCTATAACAACAATGGAAGATTCAAAATGGCTCGTGGACGGTGGATGTTCACGCCATATGACCGGAAAGAGAGAACTTTTACCAACATCAAGCTCCAAGAAGAGGGTATGGTCATGTTCGAAATAATGACAAAGGAAAAATTCTTGGAAATGGAGAAATTGGTAACTCTTCTTTCTCTCTTAGTAATGTTCTTTTAGTAGAAGGGCTTAAGTTCAATTTGATAAGTGTTAGCCAACTTTGTGACTCAAATTATAATGTTGTTTTTAATAAAGAAAAATGCCTTATTTCCAAAAATGATAAAATTATTTGTGAAGCAATTAGAAAAGGCAATCTTTACAAAATTTGTACAAGTGATTTGGTTAGTCAAAATGTTTCTTGTCTTGTCGCCAATAATGATTTAACTAGCTTATGGCATAGGCGACTTGGACATGTTGGATACAAAAATTTGCAAATTATTTACAAAAACCAACATGTAAAAGGACTACCCAAATTGAATTTTGAAAATCTTGGCTTATGTGACACTTGTCAAAAGAACAAATTAGTTAAGAGTAGTTTTAAGCCCAAAAATGAAATTTCCACTACCAAACCCCTACAAATGCTTCATCTTGATTTGTATGGGGATATTGGTCTGACAAGTCTAAGTGGAAAACATTACACTTTTGTTATAGTTGATGATTTTTCTAGATATACTTGGGCTCTGTTTCTTAGATAAATGTTTTTATCAAGATTTTGATGATTTTGTTTTTATACCAAAACAATGTTTTTATATGTTGTCCAAATACTCCTAAATGATTTAAAATGTTTTTACTAATTTTTGGAGTATTTCTTAGAGTTTTTAATTTGATAAAAATTGGACAACACTTTTGATGGTTTTGTTTAAATTGGTTTTACACCAAAACTATGTTTATAAATGTTGTCTAAATACTCCCAAATGATTTAAAATGTTTTTACTAATTTTTGGAGTATTTCTTGAAGTTATTTTTGAAAAAATCGGACAACATTTCAAAAGGGGCGATCGACCGATGCATCCCAAAGTGGTCGACCAGTACACGAAGATAAGAAAATCGAAAGCAGGAACTTACAGGTCTTGAAAAAAGAGGGAGGGGACCGGACGGTCAAGGGTGAGGTCGGCCGGTTGCACCCTAGGCGACGGTCGCCGCCCCACCTCGGCCGTCACCCCCGCAACCCCCCTACCTGGATCGCACTATTTTTCAAAACGGTGAAATCTTCAACAGGGCAACCGGTCGCCCTATGTTAATTTTTGTGACAAAATTCCAACGTTGCAATGTGTGACAAGAAGATTTGCTTTTCATTTTTGTACAATATTTCTACATCTTGTGATCTTCTTTTTGTAGACAAAAGTGAAGATACAGAGAGCTATGTTGGTGAAGCTTCCTATAAATAGAGGATGAATTGAAGACACAAGACACAACACATACAAGCAAAATACACAACAAGAAATCGCAAATTGTTCAAGCTTTCATTTTTACACTCTTGTTGTAATAGCCTAAGTACTTTCACTTGCACATCTTTGAGGTCTAGGCTTTTTGATTCTTGATTACACTTGCACTCAATCTTTGTATTGGTTTCATAGAGTTGTAATCTTGAATTTTGTCCATCATTCAACACAAGACATCCTTGTGAGTATTCTTGTGGTAAGAATACACTTGGTGATTTAGGTGATAGGTGTTTGAAGAGTGTGGTACTCTTCAAAGGTGGTGAAGGAAGATTGTGGTAATCTCCTTGAAGGTGTTGTAAGAGGATTGTGGTGATCCTCAAGGTGTTGTATTAATTGTGGTAATTAATAAAATCTTTTTCTTTTTGAAATCCATCCCTGGAATCTTTGGGGTGGTAGAGGATTAGGCCCTAGGTGGGTTGAACCTCTATAAATCAACGAGTGTTGTTTAATTTCCGCATTTACATTCTTGTCATTTACTTGTTGATTCGAAAAAGAGGGTGATTTGCGAAAAATCGAGATAATCTATTCACCCCCTCTACATTATCGTAGCCACTTGGACTAACGAAGGTTGATCATTTTTAAAGTTTGATCTTTGTAATTGATCACTCCCACTAATCAAGTCATTTTCAAGAAATTTTGCATTTCTTGATTCCACAAATCTAATGTTATGAGATGGACGATAAAATCTATATCCTTTAGACCTTTCGGCATATCCAATGAAATACCCACTAATGGTCTTTGGATCTAGTTTTTCTTTTGTGGATTGTAAACTCTTACTTGAGACGGACAACCCCAAACACGTATATATGTCGCAAACTCGGTTTTCAACCTTTCCATAATTCAAAAGGTGTTTTGGAACGACCTTAGTTGGAACCCAATTTAATATATACCACGATCGTTTTAAGAGATTCATCCATAAGGATTTAGGTAGCCTTGAGCTACTTAACATACTACGCACCATGTCCAATAATGTTCGGTTTCTTCTTTCGGCTACACCATTTTGGTTTGGAGAACCAGGCATAGTGTATTGGGAACAATCCCATGCTCTTAAAGAAACTTTGCAAACGGACCGGTGCTTGTCCATTCTCGGTGTGTCTACCATAATATTCTCCACCTCTATCGGTTCTCACGATTTTTATTTGCTTACACATTGTTTCTCTACTTACTTTTTAAATATCTTAAAGGCATCTAATGCTTCGTCTTTGTTGTGAAGCAAGTAGAGATACATGTATCGTGAATAATCATCAATGAAAGAGATAAAATATTTTGGACCATATGAGTCCATATCCGGATTTTATATATCCGAATGTATGATTTCTAATATGTGTGAACTTCTCTTGGCACCTTTCTTTGACTTGTTGGTCTTTTTCCTTTAATACATCCACACAAGTATCGAGAATCGATAAAGTTCAAACTATTAAGTACTCTGTCATTTACTAATCTTTTAATTCTATCTATGGAGATATGATATAACCTCACGATCCCACAAACTAGAAGAATCTTCATTCATAATACATCTTTTAACACCGGTGTGAACATGCATAACATTATGATCATTATATTGTAGATTAATGGAGAAAAGACCATCGATAATGTACCATTTCCAACAAGTTAAGAATAATAAAACAAACTGAAATTAATTTACGAAAAGTTAAAGGAATATCCCAATGGTACAAGTCTTGAAATCAAATCAAATTTCTAGAAAAATTTGGAACATAAAAGGTCTTTTCCAAATCTAAAACATAACCATTACTTAAAATTAAAGTGCATGTCCCAATAGCCTCCACGTGTAAACTCATCTTGTTTCCGGATAAGATGCTTTATTCACTTCCACCGGTTTCCTTAGGTTTCGCATACCTGTAAGGTATTTGAAACATGGATTATAGAACCAGAATCAATCCACCATGTATTATAGTTAACATTAACCATATTAGATTCATAATGACTAATGAGATAAAATTACCTTTCTTTTCAAGCCATTTCTTGAATTGATTAATCTTTCTTCATGTGTCCCTTTTTTTTTTATAGAAGAAGCATTTTTGTTCCTTTTTGATTTCACCCTAGGTGGTATTTTTCCTTTCCCCTTCATATTGGCTTGATTACGATTCTTTCCTTTGTTCATGTCATTTGTCACCAACAATGCACTCTTTCCTTTTTCCATAGCCAACCTACCTTCTTCTTGAACACACAAGGTCATAAGTTCATTAATTGACTATTTATCTTTATGTGTATTGTAAGAAATTTTAAGGGTCCATATTGTTGTGGAAGAATGTTAAGTATATAGTGTACAAGGAAAGATCGGACATTTCAACCTCAAGAGTCTTTAGTTGGTATAATATCCCTCATTTGCATGATGTGCTCACGCACACCTCTCATACTAGTGAGTCTTAAGGATGAGAATTTCATTATTAGAGTACTAGCAAGTGCCTTGCGAAGTGGTAAATTGTTCATCAATAGCCTTGACAATGCATTGACATTATCATCTTGATCAATAGAACCGTGAATACCAGCAAATATTTTGATTTTTATGAACATCACACTGAGTCGATTAGACCACTCCCATCGTTCATAAAAAGCCCTTTCATCTGAATTCTGGTCTCATTTATAGTTGGTTCGTCTTTTCTTATAGCATAATCAATGTCCATCCACCCTAATTGAAGAAGAATTCTCTCCTCCAAATTTTATAATTATCTCGCTCTTAATTCAGGGAATGTCACATTTAATATCAGAGAAATTTACAGGTGGGCTAGCTGCATTTAATCATACACATTTATATCAGTTTGAGGCGTATAAAACATGAATCAATTGACATAAAACTTGAATGTGAGCTAAAGTTCTAATTCTATTAGATTCATTATCTTTATGATAGAACTATCAAATTATGTTCCTTTTTCTTAATCCCCCTGTGAGTAAATTAAAAAGTATAATTTGATATTATATCTAATTAATCACACAAATATAATAAAATTTCCGTGGGATAAAATATATTATATTAAATGTGATTAATTACAATTAATGTCATTTTCCATATGCGATCTTGAATACTTGATATATAATTTTTCATAAATAAAGATGTTGTGGGCAAATCTCTAATTATTCAAAATTACATAGATCACTTGACATTTTATTTGATTATAAAGTTTGTTCACAAAAATATTGCACATAACCATAAGCAATATTAAACATGCATATGAACAATAATTATAAATTTATGTGCCAATTCAAATTTACGTATGCTCATTAATAAAACATGTATAAAATGAATAATCTTAGCACCTAAAATTTCGATTTGAGATATTAGTAAGAATAAATGTGTTATACCACAATAATTAAATCAACTATAATTGGTCCATATTTGAAGAAATTTTAGACTCAATGAGTAATCAAGAATACAATTAATAAGATTTTGTCTAAATTTCTCATAAACAGAATATAGAAGAAAAAATACTCATGTAAGATTGAAGACTCAATAAAATTTTAAAAAATAAAATTGTAAGCCCCACATTAATGCTTTTGTAGTCATTTGTAAGAAATTATCAAAGCTTACAATTTAATTAAACATTAGTTAACTTAATTAATCAATCAAGATTTTGAAATCTAATTCAATTCCTAGCTTCCAGACAAGAATATCATGCGTAAATGAAAAGAATTTCATTTCTAATAATTTATTCATGTAAAGCCACAAACTTTATTGGGAGTTGAATGAAAATTATGTTCTCTGCCAACTTGTTCTGGATTTTTGCAATTGATGCAATTGGCCTTAATAAAATAGTTATATCACTAAACTTTCAAACATGTCGATTAAAAAGAATACATATAGCCATGATCTTTTATTTGTGAGAAAAGAAAGAAACATAAATACAACTCAAATTAAAGCTATGATTGGGTATTCTTGAGAATTAGAAGGCCCATTTCATTTCAATAACCAATATTTTCACAAATCGGCACCAATGCAAAATGAATTTATTGTGGTTGCCTTTGTTCGTCATCAGTACTCATTTTTGGTGGTTTCATGATGAAATATTATATTAAATTCTGATTTCAAAACGTATATATATGTACACTATGAAATTGATTATTCTATTTTGGTTGCTATATCAATCTTCAAGTTTTACGATTACATAATTACCAAGGACAGGAAATGCGTGCGCTCGATACCAATGTTAGTTTTATTTAGGCATGATCTACTATGTATTCAAATCGATGATAATACATAAGATCAAAATGCGGAAATTAATTTGATAGATATTACCTCCAGCCCGTTGATATAGTTGAATCGAAAATCTAGAGATTGAGCTACTTCTTGAAGCTCTTCTTCATTAGGAACTTCTAAAATCTCCTCTATCTTTGTATTGATGGTGTATCAATATGAGAAATATGATTCTAGGGACATAACTTAATGCTCTTTATATAGGCTCTCCCCATCATGGAGCTCTGTGATTTTTAATCCTCAAGGTAAAGGATGGCCAGTTTGGTTTTCACATGGTTTAGAATTGTTCATTCAAGCTTTCTGATCTTTTATGATTTTACAACTTACAACCATGTGGCAAAAAGGTGATAGAATAACTTTATCACATGGGCCACTTTTGAAAATAATTAACGACAAGTTGATAATTGTTGTGCATATTTCATTCAAATTAAATTCAAAATTTTCTCACATTGTTTTTGAGTGGAGACTCATTTAGCATCCGGAATTCTTTAATTTCATCAAAAGAAAATCATTGTTATTTGGATGGTATGATTTGTCATTCTATCATGTCCCTTATAGATATATTTGTATAAATACTTCATTGTTGTCATTCATGAACATATATCTCAACATTGATACGACAATTATAGTTTAATAAGAGATATCGGCTATAAGGTAACTATTTATTGATTATTTAATTGTGCATTGTAAAGTTGAATTGTCAATCAATTTTTTCAACTTATAGACTAGATATCCATCTTTACTTTGTGTTTTTAACATACGTATGTATATTGAACATGTGGTAATCACTTTTTCAAATTACGGGAACATGTGTAGCTACATTAACAAATATTTTCTTATGAAGCAATTAAGTTTACAAATCTTGTAATTTGCTCAAAAACTATGCAAAACAAATTTGGTTGATCTTGAGCTCGTTTGCCTCGTGTATTGTTTCTCCCATATCTCCTTTTACTCGGATTGTAAGTCATTATAATAAATAAATTTGATTGTCCAAATCTTTGTACCAATGGTAATGATTTAAAATATAATCACAAAGGTTTATAGGAATTTAATTTAAAATATATTTAATATAATAATAATAATGACTAAATAAATAAATGCATACCAAATAAAATCTAAAACCATAAACAAAAAATAATTCTAATTATATTGTAAAGGCATATAAGTTTAACAAATTGGTAATTCACAATTGATGCAAACATGAATAATATTTTAAATTTATTAGTATACTTCATCATAATTAGAATGAGCAAAAATCGAAAAAATTAGAGATTCATAGGAAATCAAATCTTTGTACAATTATCACACGAGAAAACTACGTAATATAGTTGATAATTTTTTAAAAGAAAGTGTACATAATTAGAGTGGCAAAATGCGGCCCATCACCAACTTATCCGATAATAAGATGGGTTGGGCCTTATTTTTAGGCCAAAAAAGAGGCCGAAATGGCCCGATCCAATAGACCGATCGGGCCCAATTGGTTTGGGCCAAAATAGCCAGTGTGTTTTAGGCGGCCAGCCCAACATTGTTTTTAATTTAAACAATGGGAAAATGACAAAAATGCCCACCTATTTAGTACAAAACCCTGCCAAAATACTTACTTTTAATAAACATTACCTAACAATACGCTACCGGTCTCATATTCCACCAAATACGCTCCAAGTTCTATCATTCCCACAATCGTTGCATAAAACAACCACCAAAAAAAGAATACCAATTAGAGATTCAAACGCAGAACCAAAACAAGTGCGCAAACAACTGTGCGAGGAGAAGAACAAGGAGAATACATATTTTTGAGCACAAAAGAAGAAGAATCGGATTTGCGAGATCGAGAAAAAGAAGAACATACAAGAACAAAAAAACAAAAAATAGAAGAAGAAAAACAGGACAAAAAAATAAGTTACCAAGCAACCCAATCAAAAAAGCAATGCCTATTTTATTACGAAAAAAATTATTTACATCATTGCACATCGATTTACGGATGCAAAATCATAATTGTGTGTGTATATATATATATATATATATATCGGATGACTCTAAAAAACTTTGTATGCAATCTTTTAGATAATTGTTTCAAAGTTGTTTCATTTTTGTTGAAAAAGTGTTTCTATTCTATATGCTTCCCAAATACGACACATTGCTTCCCATTTGTCAGAAATACTATTTCATATTTGTTTCAATTATGTTTCTTTCATGTTTCAAATAGAACAACAAAGAAACAACAACGAAACAAAAAATAAACATACATCTTGTACGAGAAAAATAATTAAATCAACTATAATTGGTCCATATTATGAAGAAATTTTAGACTCAATGAGTAATCAAGAATACAATTAATAAGATTTTGTCTAAATTTCTCATAAACGAAATATAGAAGAAAAATACTCATGTAAGATTGAATACTCCAATAAAATTTAAAAAAATAAAATTGTAAGCCCCACATTAATGCTTTTGTAGTCATTTGTAAGAAATTATCAAAGCTTACAATTTAATTAAACATTAGTTAACTTAATTAATCAATCAAGATTTTGAAATCTAATTCAATTCCTAGCTTCCAGACAAAGAATATCATGCGTAAATGAAAAGAGTTTCATTTCTAATAATGTATTCATGTAAAGCCACAAACTTTATTGGGAGTTGAATGAAAATTATGTTCTCTGCCAACTTGTTCCTGGATTTTTGCAATTGATGCAATTGGCCTTAATAAAATAGTTATATCACTAAACTTTCAAACATGTCGATTAAAAGAATACATATAGCCATACCTAATCTTTTATTTGTGAAAAGAAAGAAACATAAATACAACTCAAATTAAAGCCTATGATTGGGTATTCTTGAGAATCGAGAGAAGGCTTCACATCCGAATAATATTTTGGCCTTCACGGTTTTTGTTTTTGAATTTTTTTATTTTTATTTTTCTAAATATTTTGTTTGTGCTAATTTGGGCGATAGTCCATGGTCCATGATAAGGCTGGTCAATTTGGACCAGAAAATTGAGGCCCAATGCAAAATGGGCGGCTGACCCGTCCCCGAGCAACCCATTTCCTATTTGGCCCATTGGGCTCGTGTAGGGTTGGCTCGGCCAGACCCATTGCCATCTCTAACATGAATTTGACATTAAAACCTTCAACTATGCTTTACCACCTTCGATTGCGTGTCTAATGTATCTATTGTCCACCTAATTGGTTATAGGCGTTGCATGAACTTCTAGTTTAAACTTGACGCCAAACAAAACAAATCAATACCAACCATGAAAGAGGGTTTCTAAAGGGAAATACGAAAGACGCAAATAATAAACGCAAGACAAAACCAATATACATTTAATTCGGAAAAAATTCATATCAAGGAAATTTTAGCACAACAAAAACCCGAGACAAACAATCTTGTGTGTATGTTCTTAGTTGTCTGTAAACTTTAATCGAGAATCTTCATATATTTCCCCTCGACGGACACCCCATCTAGTGGTCTTGAGTCCGGAGCAATTTTCTAAGCGATCGGGTGGTCCTTCACCCCATTGCCCTTCATCACGAGAACATTTTTTTAGAATATCACGAGTAACTTCAAACTAAAACAAATTAAATGTTTAATTACGATTTCATATGTATATTGACCTACCGAATTGACAAAAGTAAGATAAATACTTTCTTAAGAACGTCTTTCATTTGTTTCCACCTTGAATCTACCTAAAGATGAATCATATGAATTATAATATCAACATATATCCATTCAACGAAGATATTAAAAGATGAATTACGATAATTCAAAGATGTATTACAGTAAGTTTGTATGCAATATCGCCATACATGCTTTTTAATTACCAAATATTATTTATGTTCTAGGTTTAAGTTCAGGCTTGTTATTCGACTCATGTCCAATCCTTTTCACATCCAACTACTATGACAAATGAAGTTCCTAAGACCGATTTAAAGGAACTAATTTCTAAGAAATCATACAACGTTCTATCCGAAAATTTCATGATTAGAATGACACTTCTAAAGATTCAATTACATATCAAAATTAGCTCGATTATGATATGCATGAGAGTATGAATATGATAATATATGGAGTACAAAAATTGTATACCAAATAATCAACATATTCGATAAATGTATGAACTCCTTATACGCAATCACCAGTGAGGCCAACTTTCCCTCCATGTGGCCTCATATGTTTCAGTTGTCATCATTAATAACCAAGAAACGTTGTTGTCACAAAGGTTTGGGTGCGAAACATGGTAAAAAAAGGCCGGAAACTTCAAGCACTTCACCTTCAACTAGATAAATTACAAGGTGAAGTGCTTGAAGTTTCGACTCTTTCTTTACCATGTTTGCACTCCAAACCCTTTACGACAACAACGCGTTTCTTGTTTATTAATGATGACATTGCCACAAATTCAATCAATTCAAAGCTTAGATTCTGATTTGAGAGTTTTGTTTTACATATTAATTCCATGAATTATTAGTATAGTTGTACTTTCATATTGAAGCAATTCATTTAAAAACATAAAATCTTACCCTTTCTTTAGCAATCGAATATATGAGTCCTGTGTGTAAGAAATATGAGTCCTATGTGTAAGAAATCTTACCCTTTATTTAGCAAATCGATCAGAAAAAATATAAAGTTAAGAGACATAATGAAGGCGTTTTGAAATCGAGCATTTCCATTGATTGATGATTAATGTTCAATGCATAGTGCTCATTATATACATATTCTTAGCTACGATATATGCTTATAAATTAGATTATCTATAAACCTAGAATACATATTCTTAGTTGTATAATGGTGGATGTGTCGGAGAATATCCTACCATTATGTGCTAGACATTAATTGTTGTATAATGGTATATAGGAGCTGGATGTGTCGGGAATATTCCTCATCATTTGTGCCAAATATTGTATATATATTATCCAGGTTCATGAGGGTGTTTGCACCATCTCCTCTATCATTCCCCTCAATTAGAGCGAGGTGAGAGGCCAAATTTGTAATCTTTGCACGCAATCGAGTGAAAAATTGGCAACTTAGAGGCTTGGTGAGAATATCGGTGACTTGATCGTGGAGGGAACAAATTGGACATGTAAACAATTTTTAGCCACCAATTCTCGAACGAAATGAACTTCGAGTTCAACGTGTTTGGTGCTTGCATGTAAAATAGGATTTGAGGCAATTGCAATGGTACTTTGATTGTCAACCCAAACAATAGGAATGGAAGGAGGGTGCATGTTTAACTCACCAAGTAAGCTTTGAATCCATCGTATTTCAACGTAGCATTAGCCAGGCTTCGATACTCGGCTTCAGTACTTGATCGGGAGACTGAAGTTTGTTTCTTGGAGCACCAAGAAACTATGTTATTTCCTAAGAAGATGCAGAACCCCGTAACAGATTTTCGGTCATCAACATCGGCACCCCAATCGAATCGAATATCCCCGTAAGTTTAAAAGAAGAGCATTTGGTAAAATGAATACCATAGTTTGAGGATCCGTGAAGATATCGAAGGATACGCTTTCTGACTTTCAATGGGAATCAAGAGGACAATGCATAAATTGACAAACCTTATTAACACTATAAGCAAGCTCAGGACGTGTGAGTGTAACATACTGAAGGGCACCTACGATACTTCTGTAAAAAGAAGGATCAATAGTGGGCATGCCATCAGATTTTGATAGATGATGAGATGTAACCATAGGAGTGGGAAGCCCTTTTGCATTTTCCATAGATGCTCGAGCAAGAATATCTTTGATATACTTATCTTGACATAGATGGAGACCAAATTCTGTGAGTGTGACCTGAATTCCCAAGAATTGATGAATGGTCCTAAGTCTTTTTAAGGAAAAGACTTGATTTAAATATTTGATAAGCAATTGAATTCTGTAGTGTCACTCCTGTCGGAAGAATGTCATCGACATAAACTAATAACCATATACATCCTTTGGAAGTAGTTTTAAAGAAGAGATAATTATCATTATTTACAAAAACCAATGCCAAGAAGAGTTTGCTTAAGTTTACCCGACCAAGCACGAGGAGCACATTTCAAGCCATAAATGGCTTTAGTAAGCTTACAAACAAGAAGTTGAGATGATGTTTCATAACCTCGTTCAAATCCCGGAGGTTGTGCAATATAAATATCCATGTCTAAATCACCATTGAGAAACGCATTATTCACGTCAAGTTGTCTAAAGTGACCAAGAAAAATTCACAAAATGGAAAGAACAATTCGAATTGTGGTGGCCTTTACTCTTTGGATCAATGTTTCAAAGAAATCAAAACCATGTTCTTGATCATACCCTTTCGCAACAAGACGAGCCTTGTATCTAGCGATGGACCCATCAACATGCTTTTTCAACTCAGTAAACCCACTTACATCCAATGAGTTTCTTCTCGGAGGTAATGGCATAATGATCCAAGTTTTGTTATTTAAGAGGGCTTGATATTCGACTTCCATAGCCGCTTTCCACTTAGAGTGTTGAAGAGCTTCAATATGGTTCACGGGTTCTATGGTATCCATAAATTGAGAGAGAAAATGTTTGGCTTGAAAACTCCAACTTTTGATCTCGGTAACCATGGAGTGGGTACTGTAACCTAACAAGGAACATCAACTGGCGCTCATCATTAGTAGTATTTTCGAATAAGGTTGAACATTTTGCACACATGGTAATTCTACTACCAAGGCACGATTGAGTGGCTAGAATCGGATGAGTGTATAAGGATAGGAAGGTGATTACTTTGAGAGCTGAATTGAGCATGGAAAGGAGACTCAAATTATCACTAAAATGAGGTTGAGGACTAGGAGGAGAATCATGTAAGGGAGGTGGAGAAAACAAGAGTAGAGGTGGACCAAGGATAGATGTGGAAAAAGGGAAAGTTTGTGGTGTTTGAGAGGTGATTTTTCACATGTAGAGAATGAGAATTGATTTTCATCAAAAGCAACATGCCTTGTGATGATAACCTGGCAACAAAACTTTGTAACCTTTGTCTTTGCCCACTATAACCAACAAAAGTGCTTGGTAAGGATCTCGAATTCGAGTTTGTGCTTATTATAGGATCTAAGATGAGGATAGCACAAGCATTCAAAGGATTTTAGATTTGTAATCGAGGCTTTTGTTTGTACAAAAGTTCAATAGGGGATTTGAAATGAATAGATTTAGTGGGTAGTCTGTTGATGATATGCACGATGTACAAAAGGCATCATCCCAAAATTTTAGAGGTATGCTTGAATGAGAGTACTAATCCCATTTCTACTACATGTCATGTTTTCTTTTCTCGCTAATCCATTTTGTTCCTAGTATAGGGACATGAAATTCTATGATGGATTCTAGAATCATTAAATAGTGTTGTTAAGGCCCTAAACTCACCCCCACCATCACTTTGAACATATTTTATTTTTGAATTGAATTGGGTGGATACAAGGTTACTCAAATGAGTGAAAGCGGTGAACTTGATTTAGCTTTGAGAAGGTATATCCATGTATGCTTCTTTGTAATGATCAATAAAGGTTACATAGTATAAATAACCATTTGTTGATTTAATGGGAGAAGGACCCCAAACATCTCGTGTGATTGAGATCAAAAGGATTTTTAAATTGAAACTAGAGATAGAAAATGGTTGCTTGTGACTTTTTGCTTTCAAACAAGAATCATAGAGTGGAGAGCTTTTATTTATCACAACATAAATATTACAAGACTTTAGAGCTTTCTCAATAACATTGTCATGTGCATGCCCCAATCTATAGTGCCAAAGATGTGCACTTTTATTTGCATTGCTTTCCACCAAATTTCTTTGAAAGATTACAAGGAACACTTAATAGAATCGGATGAGTGATTTGGAGACTTGTCAAGTTGAGCATCAAACTTGTATAAACCATCCTTAAGGTAGCCTTTGAGAAGAATTTGATGTGTTGCTCAATCCTTAACATAACAAAGAGTAGGGTGAAATTCAACAAAAACGAGTTATCTTTTGCAAATTTAGATACACTAATTAGATTCTTTGTTATTTCAGGAACATGCAAGAGATTTTTAAGAATGAGAGGCTTGGAATTTAAAGATGAGTGCCTGAGGTGTGAATTACCAATGTGTGAGATGTACAAACCTGCTCCATTGACAACTTGAACTTTGTTGTTGCCTTGAAACTCGAGGCTATGTTAAGGTTGGCCAACTCATTTGTCACATGGTTGGTTGCACCAGAATCTGCATACCATCCTCCATCATTTCCAGTTTCTTGAGAAAGAACCATAACATCAACATTGGATTGTGGATTTTGATAGTTGCTGAAATTGGTGTTTGCACTGCCTTGAAGAGAGTATGGTCCAGTAAAATTTTGATCAAACCTGTAATAACATTTTTCTGCAGTGTGATTGGTATAACCACAGAGTTGACATGCTGATTTTCCTCCACCAAAAGAATTTATGAAACCTCTACCTCCCTTCCTCTATAGTTGTTTCTTCCTCTACCACACATTAAACTGATTGTTACTTTGATGATTTCTACCACAATTTCCTTCACCATAGTTCATGAATCTCCTTGGATGGTTAGTTTGAGTAATAGCATTGTGAGAGGAATAGAGCCATCACTATTAATAATGGAATTTGTAGTGGCTTCAAGCTAGCTTCAAAACTCAACAAAGTAGAATAAACTTCCCTTAGCTTTGACAATCAATTAAGTAATGTATACAACTACGAGGTCATACTCTTGCCAAGACCCATAATAATATGAAGGATATGATTAGCTTCAAAATTGGTTGGCACGTGGCACCCAAAACATCACAACAACGTTTTATTTTATTTAGAAATCTCTCATAGGTGTAGATCCTTTCTTAATAGTCCTGCAGATTTGTTTGGCAAGAGTTTGACTAGAAAAACTTACTTGAATAGACTCCCATATTTCTTGAAAGTTGGTTAATCCAACCATCATTACCAATATATTTTTGAAAGCGAAGAGAACTTGGATACAAAGCTTTCAAGTCCATATCCTCTAATAGCCGTGAGAACTTGTTGCTTCCATAATATGAAGTTGGAATCATTGAGTTTGATAGATATTAATTGATTTTGAGGTTGGACAATATGTTCATTAGTAATGAAGAGTCTGGAGTTAATGGAATCCCATTGAACCGAGTTTTCAATTCTTTCAAGACTCATTTTGAGATTAAAAAAATTTAATAGAAAGAGGGAAGAGGAGATATCGTCAGTCGAGAATACACCAGCTCGATGATACCATGTAAAAATTAAATCAAAGATCTGAAAATATAAAGTTAAGAGATATAATGAAGACGTTTTGAAATCGAGCATTTCCATTGATTGATAATTAATGTTCAATACATAGTGCTCATTATATACATATTCTTAGCTACAAATAATGCTTATAAATTAGATTATCTATAAACCTAGAATACATATTCTTAGTTGTACAATGGTGGATGTGTCGAGAGAATATTCCTACCATTATGTGATAGACATTAATTGTTGTATAATGGTATATAGGAGTTGGATGTGTCAGGAATATTCCTTATCATTTGTACCAAATATTGCGATATATTATCCAGGTTCATGAGGGGTGTTTGCACCATCTACTCTGTCATTTGTGGAACCGGACTTGATGATCCAACCTCCATAAACCCAAAACCTAAATAGTGTAACATAGTTGTACTATGATAATATCCCATTGGATTTTCTTAGCCTCGACTGATTAAATTTCGAAAAAAGAAGGAAAAATTAAGGAAACCAAGAATCTAAAAACAAAAAAGAAAAAGATGCCTACTTTGGATTTTCTTATGCCTTCGACATATCTCTCGTCTTATTTCTTCAATATCACTAGTTTATGGCGACTTGATTCTAACATTGTTTGACTACCCATAGAATTGGATTACCCGAACAATTGGACTCTTGGCGCTTTAGGATTATGCGTTATATCAAAATCTTAATTAAAGTGTTACGAAATGAAGTTAAATTTTTATATTCATCTAGAGGGCATTTTAGTCGATTCAAAATTTACGAAATATTCAGACTTTTATAGAAGTAGGTATAGGTATAGGTATAGATATAGGTATATGTGTTATTATTTAAAGTTCCAACATTCTAGTGCATGGTGTTTACTAGGTACTCTTTGTTGATGTGTAATCTTGATTATGTGTTAGTTAGTTTAGTTGATTAGTTGATTATGAGGAGGTCTTACGTGAGACCGTCTCATGGACCTAAGTCATGAGATGGATCGTAAACACATAAAAAAATATGGATCTTTTTATGGGTATGTGCTTGGGTCGAAATTCTATTTAAATCTAGGACCGTCTCATGGATTATATCCATGAGACCGTCTTACACAAGTTTTGTGTTAATCTTTTTGTTTAATTTTTCAGATTACTTTAGTTAGAATCACCAAATTGGTAAGTCTTAGTCTTAAGCTATTTAGTTAGTAATGGCATGAAAGTAGGCGACCTTGTTTATTATTTATAAAGGGATAGTTACAAATACTACCCTTAAAGTTTAACCTAATTAAAAAAGATAACCGAGTTATCTTTCAAAATTATAAATATCCCCTGAGGGCATCTCCAATGGTATAAACTTCAAACCTTCTTATTTGTAGATCCCACACCGCGACACTAGTGCCACATCAAAAGTAGAACAAGTGTAAAAAAATTAACTAAGTAATTTCCAGACTGTTGTTGGACTTAAAAGCAGTTGACTAACCGTTGTTTTCCTCGAATGAGTTAGCCTTTTTCATGGTGTCGATGTGACCTTATCGGGTTTGCTGGATATGATTTCCATGTGAAGCTTACTTCTGGTTTAGTAGCCTCCTCAATCATTATATGCTTCGCTGCACGCCGAACAGTCTCCTAATAAGGAACTAGGGGATTTTCCAGCAATTGATTCTTTCAGACTCCCTTGGCGTATGTTTTGTTATAGAACTCTTGCCAATATTTCATGTTGCACATGGGAGACTTTGTCGATTGCTTCTATAAAGGCATTTACTGGATCAAAAATTCTCCGTCCTTTTGCTTGATGGAGAACAAATAGGAGATAATCTTTGGGCACTTCCTGTTAATAGAGAAGTTATTCATAAAGCTCTATGTAAGCCTTTGTATAGAACTTTTCCAAGTGTTCTTACGCACCAGTTCCATCGCACTCCGAAAGATTCAAGTCTTAATTAGTGCAGGGATTTGGTCTGATAGTAGCTGGACTAAATGGGCTTCTCTTTTGGAGCTCTAGGGCTTTAAGTTGCATCTGGCTCTCCTGGTTAGCCTTAGATTATTTGACTGGGATAAAATTGAGAGCCTTTGATTACCTTGGTTGAGCTCTTCTACCAATCTCTTCCACGTTTCGTGTTTTAGCTCAGTTGCTAGAGATTCACTCTTTTCTCTTCCACCGGCTGGGGTTTCTCCTGGTGTGCCATAGTCTAATGGGGTACTCCAGTAGGCTAGACAATCGTATAATGTCTAACAACACTTGCAACTTTATCCAGCAAGGCTTCCAAAGCATCTTGAGACATATGCATCCCATATCTCTGAGGTGCTCCTCAAGATGGAAAAGGATCGGTCACATGGTTTGCCTCCTTGTCTTTGATTGTTAATTCCAAAGTTTCCATTTGAGAATTAGTTCCTCTTGCTCTATATTTAATCTGCATGCTTAGTGTACATGTCTATTTTCCCATTGACGATGTCACAATGATGTGGCCCAAATTTGTAGATCACTCTAAAACTCCACAAAGCACCAAAAGCAATAAATTATTCAAGTCGTGAGTTGGACTGCAACACGAACTGACAGTGAGAAAGGACCTGAGGAAGCCCTTTTAATGTTTAAGTTAGCAAGGGTATTAACGAATAATTAAAAGACTAGAGCGTAGAATAAATGCTTGTACATATTCGCATACAATAAATGACTTACCTTGTAAATGATTGGAGACGGGTACAATCGGACTTTGGCCTCATGGGCCTTGTATAATAGATTGTATCTCGACCCAATAATTCAAGGAATAATATAATTTTGAGCCCAAATTATTAATTAAGCGCAAACTGGATAGTTAAATACTTTAATATATTGAAAATTAATTCAATTCACCCACATCATATGTATTAACAAGTAATTGATTATGAATTAAGAAGGTATATCTTTAAGTTTACAAGCTTCTTAAAAAATTTTGCAAAATGTTTCGAAGTTTATAAGATGTCCTAGCTAAAACATAATAGTTTTTTTTGGAAAATAAGCTTATAAGCTTCAAAAATAAGATATTATAATTTTATAATACTATTTAGTAAAAGTAAAAAGTTCTTATCTTGATTTATTTTTTTATATTATAACTAATTTTAATTATATATTTTATAAGATATTATAATCTTATTTTATCTAAAATTTAGAAGTTATTGTATAATAAAAATTAATATCATACAATAGTAAGAGAAAAAAATCTTTTGAATAAGTGTGATTGGAAAGAGTTGGGATGGAAAAAGACAATTTGAACTTTCATGGAAGTTGATCATGTTCACAATAAAACTGCAAAGTTAAAGGGACCCCCACTTATTGGGCGGCTTACAACTTATCACTCAAGCTAGCAATAATGAATGATGATGCAAAAAGTTGTGGCACAATTCAAAAAAAAAAAAAGGCCAAAGTTATATATATGATTTTCTGTTACAGCGAATGTATTCGTTAAGAGTCCAGTTCTTAGTGATTGCTACACTTTTTCAAAGCTGGCGTCTAAGCAGATTAAAGCAGCCGACTTCATATATATGATAAAAGAAGATTATTGGACAAAACTTTCACGCGATAAGCCAATATTTATTGCCTTCCAGCAATGCCAATGGCGTTCTCTTTTGCTTTGACCTTTTTGTTATATAATAGGGATAATTACAAAAAGTACCCGAGGGTTTGACTAAATTAAAAAACTCCTAACTTTAAAACTTACAAAAAGAAATCGCGAGGTTTGATTTAGTGTTAAACTTAAGGAGTAATCTGCAATGATTTTACAAATATGAAGGAGATTTTGAAATATATTTCAAACCTCGGGGGTGTTTTTGTAAGTTTTAAAGTTAGATGGGTTTTTTTGTAATTAGGTCGAACCTCGGGGGTAATTTTTGTAATTATCCCTATATAATATTACAAATAGAGTTGGCAATAGGTTGGACCGAGGACCGGAGTGCCACCGATTTCAAAGGGCTAAGTCATAAAATTGGCACAACCCAAAATTTTGTGGGCTACATTTCTTTTGGCCCAATCCACCAACGCGTTTAATTTTGGTTGAATTGTTTGGGCTTATCGGGTTTTGGACCGTTTAGTCGGCAAAAGTAGTCCGATCTTTTATGGGCCTCTGAAATGGAGCTCAAACAACACTATACACGGCCATTAGGTTGGGTCAATTTTACCTTGTAGGTCCCAAGGGGTGTAAGTGTAAGGTTTAGAAGGGGGTTGAATAAACCTTACCAAATTTTCGATTTAGTCCTTTTAAATCTACGAGTTGATTCTACACGTTGTGTCCTTGATGGACAATCGAATTAGTCACTCGGTAGAGTTAATCTCTCAAATGACTTCAAATTGAGTTGTTGATGGAGTAACTCACTTGTTGGCTATAATTTGACTCAACCGTGGTTTTATTTTCAAATGGAAGACTTAACACCCTTAAGTTTGATTAAGCAAGATTTTAGAGCTTGATTTAGTACTTATAAATTATCAAATGGATAGCAAATTTATCGTGAGATATAGGCGATTAAAAGTGCGAGAATTTAAATCTTTGAAATGTAAATGACACAAAGAAAGTTTTTATAGAGGTTCGAAGATGGGGTAATTCTTCTACTCCTCTCTTCTCCAACTCCCGGAGGAATCCACTAAGTGATCGATTTACAAAGTGGTAATGATCCGGATACAAGTCTTGATCACAACAAATGACTTGATCCTTGGGACTCGATCTGAGACGCCTTGATCACTCACCGGCTTCTCGTGCGACTCGGCTTCTTCACAGGCAGTGCGCTTTGTTACTTCACTTCACTTGCTCTTTGGATTTGATCACGAAGCCCTCCAAAAGCTTAAGACTTGGTTCAACTCTTGAACCTTTCTACAATCCTTCCGGAATGTAGACCCCTTGTTTTCAAAAGTTTCCTCTTCAACTGATAGAAGTTCTCTTTCCTTCACAGGTGAGTGTTGGATTGATGTATTTCGTAATGTAGGCTTGAGGATTGAGAATGTTTCGATTTTTCCGATGTGCTTGTATATCTCACGTGTGTGTCATCCTTCTTTCTCAAACAAACTCCTCGGCCTTTTATAGTGAACTTTCAAAAATTTGCCCGTTGAAGAGATAGGCTTATTTTTGAAAGTCACTTTGCGATCGTTGGCTTGCGCTTCTTGGAATTGCCGTTTCCTCGTATGAATTGTTCTTTCATCTTTTCGTAGTTCCTCGACACGGTGTAGTGCTTCCCATCGTTCATTCCTTTTGCACGCTTAAGGATCGAGCACTCCAAGAAAGGTGGTATGGAGATATTACTTGTTTAAGTAAATCTCTTGATTTAAATCTGCAACGGTTCTTTTACGCTTATCTCGACTTGACCGCATTTCCTTGCTTTCCCGGGTGACTTAGAGTCGCTTCCAATCATGGATGACTCTTCCGCACTTCAACTCGAGACTTGCTTTTCTTGAGTTGACTTGATGATGCTCCACTCACCGCATCTCACCGCTTCTTCAAGAGAGTTCCCGTCTACTCTTCTTTGTCATACTCACTTGTCTCTAAGCGAGTTTTCCTTCCGATCTTGATTGTCTTCTTGCATGTTAGGGGCGTAGGCCGACTTAACTCACTCGGCCACTCTATTTATTACAATGCATTTTACAACAATAATTGGGGTGCCAACTTTCTATTCTAAGTTTTACATGGCATTCATCAAAATCTAAACAATAAAATTTCTAACAATTTCCCCTTTTTGATGATGCCAAAACTTAAACCATACAAAGATGCAAATAACAAAGATACATACTGATAGTGTATTGACATAGAATGTATCGCGAGAATCAATCTTTTTATTGATCATATCATTCTTGTACTTAACACAATCAAGTTTACAAGGTGTATCGAGTATATAATTGTCTTCAAAAAAATTTTAGTTTTATTATTACGACTTACATTGTATGTATTTACATAATAAAATACACGAAGGGTTGGACAACAACACTTCATCTCCTTCGCCGTTTGTCTCTTCTTTCATCTTGATCGGCTTCTTCTTCTTTCTTCTCTTTTTTTCTCGTAAATCACCGCCTTCTTTTTCTTCTCATATGCTTTCCTGGCACTTCATCTCTTCTTATTCTTTCCTGTCTCTCCCGCCATAGCCGAGTTTGTCTCTTGTTTTCTTCTTCTAATCTCTTTGCATACTCAAATTAGTTTTAGCCACTTTTAAATTTGCCACTTGGTCAAGTTTCCCGGCCAATAGATCCCTCCTTTCTTTCCGGATCTACGTATTCAATATTCTTGGGCGAGGCCTGTCCTGCAAGCTTCTTCCTCCACTATCGCTTCTTCTTCTACCTCTTGGCGTATCTTTGTCTTGGGGTCTTCTTCTTTCCAAACCGAGTGACCAATGGAGTGACCAGTGAGAGCGATCGCTTTAAGTCTGTTGCTGTCGACCTTCTTCACATAACGCGAGACCCTTTTCCCCGAGATACAAGTCCCAAGCTTGAGCCATGGACATATTTGCAAAATATCCTTGATTCGAGCGTTTTGAATTCGTCAACCGATCGTGGCTCTGTCCCGACATCCGAAATGGCATACGTGTCTCTCGCCAACCGGAATGCCTCCATGTTCTTTCAAGATGTTCATCACCCTGGCATCCATTCTTCCTTCCACTTCCTTCATCCCTGCTTCAATTGCTTTTCTCTTCTCGGCCATAGATACAAAGCAGAGTGTTGGAGTGGTAGAGTCACGAGGAGTTTGTCGCTTATAATGTCACCGTGACAGACCTTGTTGGGGGTTTGTGCAATCATTAATGTCACATCTGCGATCCTTCCCCCTCAACAAGCTTTCCTTTCTTCCTTTTCAAGACTTCCTCACCGATTTTCCTTTCTCACCGCTTCCTTTCTTTTCAAATTCTTGATTTTGTTTGCTTTAAGGTATTCCTCTTCCCCCTTTTTGGCATCATCAAAGGATAGAGGAACCCCGGGAACATCTTTGGCAAGCATGAAGTCGAAGTCTTCGATGGTTGAGTTCTGCTTCAAGTCCGCTGCTGCGTTGTAAGCGACGGAATTGGTCGAGTAGCATTGGACTCTGCTTTGAAATCGCTTCATCTCACCGTGATGAGAAGGCTGAATTTTCTAGTCATGTGTTCTTCCGCACGATATCATTTGTATTTTGCTCACGCAGCGACCTTGATTTCGCGGTGTGAGCTTCATGCTTATGCTCAATGTGTTCTCTCAAACTTCGTTTTTGCATCGATTTTCACTCTCCACACCAAAGAACTTGTTGAACAAAGTTCAAGTATCTCACTGTTCCACACGCATTGATTCTTTGTTGTTGCCACCACTCCCTTATCCCGACTGTGATGCCTCTCAAGTCACCGTACAGGATTGGCATCTCTGTTGTCCGGTCCGCATGTCCAAAGAGGCTCGATGCCTCTCCATCCGTTCAACCTCGGCAAAGAGTGCCTTGAACACTTCTCGAACTTCACCGATTCTTCTCATTGCGGTGATGGCCATACAACGTCAAAATCAAAATCGGAATAATGGTGCCCGAGTGAAAAATAGGAGGTGGTTTGTGATAGCGTGCTTGTTCGTTTCGACTCTTCGTGGAGCTCCTATTTCCGGTGAAAAGGAAAAGACTCTACGAAGGATTCATCACCGCCAATCGGAATCTGTTTGATGATGAGTGGTGCGTGGGCGGTTCTCTTGGGAATCAATCCTCGCTGCGGCTGAGGAGCTCTGCGCGGGGTCTCTTGTTGAGCTGGGTCTTGTTGTGAAGTGGACCCGGCTTGCCGAGCCTCATTTCTGTCTTAAACCTTTTGGTCTCACCGGTGATTTTTCCATTTCGATGATCGGTCCTCGGCCTTATCGGTAAGCGTCATTGGGCGATGATGAGATTTCCAGTGGTGGCTCATCGTCAAAGTTAAAAGTTTGACGAGTAGTCTTGGGATCGAGACTTGCTCGTGCTTGGAACACCCGCAATGAGTCTTTTGGATTTGTCATGGGGGGATGACTCGAACTTCTTCTTCGCCTTCCGATCCCGAGAAAAGTGACATCGTGGGTTGTCCTGGGAATCATGAAGTGCGCGCCGATCTCCTTCTCGGATGGGTCGATGATGGCGGGAGGGGCGTTCTCTCTTGACTTCTTTACCCCTGAAGTCTCAACCTCCCGTGGCCTTCATTTCCTCCAAAGCTCTCTCTGCTGCGGCAGGTCCTCCCTTTCGACAAATGTCACTGTCTTAGGGTCTTCTACGATGGCATCCATTGGAGTCTCAACCCCATGGATTGCACTTTCATCGCCCCAGTGTTAACTCCCGTACATTCCTTCCTCGTGCCTCGATCGCATCGCCAGCGGCGTTATTGGCCTTCGTAGCGGTTGGCACCTCACCGAGACAGTCTCTCAATCGTCTCGAGCTTCGTTGATGGCAACTTGATGTTCTTCTTGTGATTGTAATTTCTCTTCTTCGCCTCCTTGATTCGTTGTGGAGTCATCTGCAGCACCCTCCGACCTTCTGCGGTGGAGGAGTTTCCCCTCGGTGGCGCACCACCGAGTGACTTGGAATGGGGTCACTCGTCTCCAAACTCCCGGGTGTTTCGATTGATTGTTCAGTTGGGGGGTGGTAGCACACCTTCAATAGGGGTTGGCTCATTGGGGTCCCCACTAGCTCAGCTTTCATCGCCACTCCTTTATCGCTTTCTTCGAGTGGTGAGAAGTGGTAGCAGCAACAACATTGGCTATTTGTCAAACCACTCCCATTGGATCGATTTCGGTGTGTTCGGAGGACTCTCCTGGTCCCTCCATTAGTCTTTGCTCGTGAAGGATTCTTGACTCGTCAATGCTTGCCGATTTGCAACTCTTCTCTGGGCACATTCTTCTCCTTCCTCGTCACATCGTCGGAGAAGACATCAAGGAGAGGATGTGTGTGTTCTGTGGTGCCGAGATAGGGCGGATGCTTGCCTTCTCACGTGCTTTCGGCTTCTTCACTTGCTTTTCTCTCTCCCTGTCCTTGTAGATCTGCGAGAATGTCCGTGCGATTGTCTTCATCAAGTCTTTGGGAGCACGATGAGTTAGTCCAAGGAAATTTAGTAGTTCCTCTTCTTCTTCTATGAACTCAGGCCGTTGGAACTGTTCCTTGACTTGCTCAACTTCCATTTCCTCCACTCACGCAGACGATTTTGGATGTCCGGGTAAGGTGGAGATAGGATCATTACATCACTATCTCTTTCGCAGGTTCTTTTTTTAACCCCATGTGTGTGAGCTACAACAGTGTCTTGAGTTGCCTCTGGCGACGCCTTCAGAGACTTGGTCAAGTTTATCAACTACATCCGAGACTCTACTTCTCCGGTAGTCTCCGTATTTGTGCTAGGTGAGTAACTAACTCACCGGTTTTCACCGATTCGATTGCTTGACTATTCTTCTTCGTCTCCTGGTTTGTACCAGGGAATTTCTGTTCGAGATGTTGTCCTCTCGAGTCTTGTGCGGATGGGGCCGGTCTTTGGTGTCTTTTTCCGAGGAGCGGGCCGTCGTGGCTTCTCGCTCCTCTTCTTGACGATCGGAGAAGGTATTTGTGAGTCCTTCTCGACCACGGCTGCATGGGCGGGAGACATGGCCTTTGGGCGGTGACTCTTCTGCGGGCGGGGAGCATGTTTGGTTTTCTTTCCGCAGGGGCAGTCTTCTTGGCAGCAGGGGCGACTTTCTTCTTGGGCCGGAGAGGAAACAATCGTGTCTTGGGTCACCGATTCCCCTCACCGTGTCGCTCTCTTGGCGTAAGCTCTCTTACATGCGCGCTGAGGTTTGCTCAACATCCTCTTGTTAACATGGAATGCCTTCCCATGTCTAAGAGGACTCCTTTCACCTCCAATAGCCGGCCAAGCACTGGCCATATCCCGGGATCCTCCAAATGAACCATCTTCTTTGAAGGACTTGTTCCCCACGCGTTACTCGCGAGTCTGCTGTAGACAAACTCAGCCCAATTTATCTTCTTTTCTTCGATGATTGCAGCCATTACAATCAGCTTTGCCTTTGGATTGGTCAAAGCCGCCAAATTTGATGTCGATACATTTGGCAACTATGTCCAACAACTTGTGATAGTCCTCCTTCTTGATCTCTTGTTTGTTTGTGTATATTATTTTATCAACAAAGTCGGACTTGGCTATTTCTTTCCATGCGTCACCCAAGTTTACATCAGCTTCTTTAATCTCGAGATGCTCCTTCCTGGGTAGTGAGCAATGTTCACCAAATCCTTGGCGAGATAGTCACCGCTTTCCGTGAATGATGACTTGATTCCTTCATCGTGAATCTCGGATTCACGTAGAATTATCGACCTCCTCCACATAGGTCATCGGATATTCTAACGTTAAAACGGTTTTAGTCCGTGACGTTTCCAACTTCTCGGCGATTTTCTTCACCAGGGTGTCGTCGGACCGCTTCACCATTCCACAAAATCCACCGTCGAACCGGTGTGGATTTTCTTTCCTAACTTGGTAAAGTCATAAGTTGGTGCCATTTCTCGGGGATTGTATCAAGGAAAACTCAAAAATTGATTTGAAAGTTGATAGGGTTTCGAGAGTATTTTTGCCTTTGCTTTTGAGAGAAAGAGATGAACAGTTTTAGAAGTGTGAGAGAGAAACGGACGAAAATGGTTTAAATATGGTTTATGAAAGGGCGTGCATGCGGTTTTGAATTGTGATCGAAATCAACGGCTTGGATTTCACACGCCTATTGAGCATTTCACGCCTCGTATTTAATGCGGCAAAGCATTTATATCCAATCATAAGCTTGGTGTGCGGCTTTATGTCCGTACACATCATCATTATCTTTGACGTGTTCCTTAAAACATTCCCGCTAAGTCAAAACGATTGCGTTTTTGTCACTTTGCTCATAAGTTGTTCAAACTTATCTCTTAGCCGATTTAACTCTACTCCTCACGCTTCTCTTAGCGACTCAAATATATCACCGACTTGGTGTAGTTTTCTTTCCGATATAAATTGATTTCTCGAGTGATTTACATTTTTCACTCTTTTTCACCCCTTTTCTGTCCATTTCTCTTCTTTAATACGTTTGAGTGTCACCACCAATTAACCCCAACTCATGTTTGAGTTCTTCAAATCTTGACTCACATAATGGTTTTGTGAAGATGTCGACTAGTTGTTTATCGCTTGAGATATATTCCAAGATAATGTCCTTCTTTTCAACATGATCTCTTATGAAGTGATATCTCGACATCAATATGTTTTGTTCTTGAGTGCAACACGATTTTGAGTGATTGCAATGGCACTTGTGTTATCACACATGATTGGAATTTCTTTTTCTTCAATTTCATAGTCTCTCCTTTGTCTCATCCATAGGACTTGGGCTAACAAATTTGCCCGCCTATGTATTCTCCGCCACCAGAGGTGGCTATTGAGTTTTGCTTTTTGCTAAACCAGAAATTAGTTTTCCTAGCATTTGACATGTGCCTGAAGTGCTCTTCCGTCCACTCTGCATCCAAGATAGTCGAATCAATAGCCAATTAGCTTGAATCCACCTTCCTTTGGATACCATAGGCCTACTTCTTGCTTCCTTTCAAGTATCTCAATATTCTCTTAGTTAAATCATGTGGCTCTCTTTTGGAGCAGATCAAATCTTGCACATACACCTACAAAGAAAGGTGATGTCTAGCCCGCTAGCCGTGAGATAGAGCAATGATCCAATAAGTGCTCAGATCTTGTTTGATCTACTGGGCTTGCCATCCGCATCCATGTCCATTTTGACCGATGTGTTCATTGGTATTTTTACGTAAGACTTCTCCTCCATACCAAACTTCTTCATTAAGTCTCTCGTGTATTTTGTTTGACTTATGAAGGTTCCATCCTTCACTTTGTTTCACTTGGAGTCCAAGGAAGAATGTCGACTCTCCCATCATGCTCATTTCAAATTTACTTTGCATGAGGTTTGAAAATTTTTCACACACTCTTTGTTAGTGGATCCAAAAATGATGTCATCCACATATATTTGAACAAGCAAAGATACTCTTCTTGTCTTGAATTAGAAAAGTGTTCTATCTACTTTTCCTTTTGTGAATCCATTTTCGATTAGGAATTGTGACAGGTATCATACCATGCTCGGGTGCCCGTTTCAATCCATACGGGGGCTTTCTTGAGTTTGTATACCTTATCTCCAAGAGTCTTCTCAAATCCTGGAGGTTGTTCAACATATACTTCTTCTTCCAATAAACCATTTAGGAATGCACTTTTTACATCCATCCGATATACAATGAAATTCTTGTGAGCGCATAGGCAAGAAACATCCTTATAGCTTCCAATCTTGCTACGGAGCAAATGTTTCATCAAAATCTATCCCTTCTTCTTGGCAATATCCTTTGGCTACTAGTCTTGCTTTGTTTCTTACCACAGAGCCTTCCTCGTTCATTTTGTTTCGAATACCCATTTGGTTCCATAACATTTTGATGTATGGGTCTTTGCACTAATTCCCATACTTTATTTCTCTCAAACTCGATTCAGACTCTTCTTGCATAGCTTGAATCCAATGTGTGTCATCCAATGCTTGTGACACATCTTTGGGCTCTATTTGAGATGAAGCATGTGAACATGGCTTCTTCTTTGAGTTCGATCTTGTTTTGACACCTTCTCTTATATCTCCAATGACAAGTTCTCGTGGATGGTCTCTCAGCCATCTTACATCGAGGTTGGAGTAGGTTAGCTGGATTCATCGACTTGCAGCTGTGTTGGCGTGGTCGCTCTCTCGTTATCACTTAGCCGCAAATTTTCCAAATTGCTTTTGAGATTCACTATCTCATCTTCTTCGAATTGATAATTCCACTTGCTTGATAGGGACTCTTCTCGTATGATTGGATGTTTCACTATGTTATAAGCTGACTCTTCAATGTCTTCTCCATTTACATTTGGCTCATCGAATACTACATGAATGGATTCCTCTCAGTAACCATAGTTCTTTTGTTGAGTATCCTGTAGGCTTTGCTTTCACCGTGAGTATCCTAAGAAGATACCTTCATCAGCCTTTAGCATCAAAAGCCTTTAGGTTGTCTTTGCCATTGTTGTGGATGAAGCATTTACATCCAAATATTCTCAAATATGCAACACTTGGTTTTCTTCCATCCATATCTCATAGGAGTCCTTGTCACCGCTATTTATCATACATCTGTTTTGGGTGTAGCAAGCTGTGTTGATTGCTTCACCCAAAATCGTTTTGGTAACCCCGTCACTAACATGGTCCTTTGCCGCTTCTTTGAGGTTCTTTCCTTCTTTCTTTCGCAACTCCATTCTCACGTGGAGTCCTTGCTGCTGATAGTTCATGACCAATACCATTCTCAATACAATACTGAGTTATTATTCCATTGACAAACTCGGTTCCTCTATCCGATCTTATTTTGATAATGGTTTGACTCTTCTCATTTTGAATCCTCTTCATCACCGTGGCGCTTTTTGTAGAGTTTCTTTCTTCTTGCACATGAATATTGTCCATGTATATCTTGAGTAGTCATCTACTACCACCAAGGTGTATTTCTTTCCACTTATGCTTGGCTGGTTCCACTGGGCCAAATAGATCCATATGCATGCAGATGCAATATTCTTGTTGAGGATGGACATGTCTTTTCTTTGAATGACGACTTGATTTGTTTTCCCTTCCGACATGCATCACATATACTCTCCTTCTTGATAATATCGAGTCCGAAGTCCTTCTACAAGATGACTTCTTGCCGACTTGTTAATTGTTTTGAAATTCAGGTGACTCGGCGTTTTGTGCCACGGCAACTTGATTCAATTTGTGCTCTTTTTGCTAGTAGACAAGTCTTTGGGTGTTGCGGTTGACCAATCCACTACATACATATTTTTCTCGTCTACATCCTTTGCAAAGACCACTTCATTTGATTCAATTTCTTTGATTTGGCATATACCCATGTTGAATCCAACATTGTAGCCCTTGTCACGAGTCGATGATACTCGATGTAAGTTGAAGTTGAGTCCTTCAACATATGCAACATCTCGTGATTTCTAATCCATTCCTCTTGATGGATCCAATGCCTCTTATTTCACCAGAGCTTCATTTCCCCCAGGATATGACTTTTGCTCCTTTGACTTCCTTGAATTTTGACATTTCTCTTATTTCTGTCATATGTCCGGAATGTAACACTATCCATGTACCAGGTTCCTTGGCACTCACTGTTCAACCCGCAATCAAGGAAATTAAGTTTTAGGTACCCATGCTTGTCCGGGTCCCGAGGGGTTAGAATTGTAAGATGATCCAACCAACCTATAGCCAACTTTTTGACTCTAAGGGGTTGCTATCTATCGATCCGTAATCATAATTAATCCCGGCAAATTGCTTGGGGATTCTAAGGTTCATACATTGTCTCTTTTGTCGTATGCCTGCATATGTGTTTTAGCAATTGCCTTCCTTGGGTAATTGTGGTGTCTTTGAGTGTAGTGCTTAGGTGCATATGTGTGTCGATGAAAGCTCTTATGCTTTTGGAATAGCCTTTCTTTGAGTTCTAGGCCTTTGCCATTTGGGCTTATATTCCATAAGTCCATGATAGTTCACATTATTCCAATCGCTTGGCTTGGATATTTTCTACCATCCCCATCATATGTATTTCTTTTATGGGTTTTAAGGGATTTTTGGTAGCTCTGCTTCTTCTTTACGAATATTTTCTTTGGAGTTTCTTTGAGGACTCTACAACCTCTTCTCACTATCCTTTTTCAAAGACACTCAACTGGATGTTTTCCTTTTCCTTTGTAACCAAGGCCGCTTTGCTTAGTATTGTGCTTTGGAGTGAATGTGTGTGCACCATTTAGAGTTTTGGATTTTTCGGACTCTTCATGACTTGAAGATCCTTTTTCCAAAATTACTCTTGAGGTTTGACATGGCACGGAGGAATTAAATCTAAGCCTGTCTTGTCTCCACATTCTCTTTGACTCATGATAAGATCATCCAATGATTTAGATGCCTTAGTGAATGAAGCAATAACATTCTTGAGGTCATTCTCCTCTTTTCTATAGCAAAGAATTTCTGCTATTAATTTAACATTTTCAAATTTTTAACCTTTCATTCTCAACAAATTTATTTGACTTAGAGTACTCGGCTCCTTAGTCACTTTGAGTTTTGACTTTTAGTGGTTGTTTTCCTCATTCAATAGTGTGTGTGAGGATTTAATGTGTTCAAAATCTTTCATCATTTTGCTTAATGAATCATAAAGATCAGAGGTGATGAAGTGAGTGTGTCACGCTCACTATCACTAGTGTCCGAGTTTGTTGAGTTAGATTGTACCTCATCTTCTTGATCTTGTTCTTTGGCCATCAAGCGGTCGGGCTTCTTCTTCAAAGTCACTTGAGTAGTCGCCTTCATCGCTCTCACGAATCGATTGTCTCCCTTGACTTGGCCATTTTCAAAGAGTCTGCCGCCATCATTGCCTTTTTCCTTTCTTGTCTTTCTTTCTCTCAAGATCTTTCTTTCTTCTTCATCCCCTCGTATTTGTTGACTACATGATATGAGCAATCAATGGCGTAGTGACCTGGTTGTCTACGGTTCCAACATAAATATTCAGACTTTTGATCACTCTTTCTATTCTTGAGTTGTCGCCTTTGATACTCAACTTTTTGATGATCTGTTCTCTTGGTTGGCCTGTCTTCCCTTGATTTGGAGGAGCCGAGTGTCTTCCGGAAGATTCACCCTTTCCTCTCTTGTAGTTCTTGTTAAAGAACTTGTTAAATCTTTTAACCATCAGGGCTATTTCTTCCGGGTCAATTGCCTCTTTGATCTCACTCTCTTCCCATCTTTGACAATTAGAGCAAATTGTTTTGGGGTACAAATTGTCTCTTCCTGGTCTTTTCTTCTTAGCTCAAACTCGTAGGCTTTGAGGTCCGAGAATAACTCATGATTGGATGTCTTTGATAGGTCCATGGAGTGTCTCGGTGCCATGACCTTCATTTCCCATTCACCTGGAAGACTTTTTAGGATCTTCATACACATTTCTTTCTCGTGTATATTCCTTTCCAAGTGTAGACGGCTCATTTGTGATTTCAGAACCGAGCGTCTAGTTGATCCAGGTTCTCTCCTGAGATCATTTTGAAGTTTTCAAATTTTTGTACCGCCACCGATAATTTGTTTTCTTTGATTTGCTCGAGCCTTCACAAATCAATGTCGACTTGTCCCATTTCTTTAGCCGTTTTGCATGATTTGACTTTATTGAACATGGCTTTGTCGAAGGTTTTGTAAAGGATGTCCTTGGCTACATTATCCAGGTTGTATCTTTTTCTGTCATCATTTGTCCACTCGGTTCTTGGTTTTTCAACCATGACTGTCCGGGAGCAAAGATCTTCTTTCTCCTTCACCGCAACTCTTCGTGACAAATTGTGTTCACCTTTAATATTTGCAGAGGCCCATCTTCTATCACTATCCACATCTCATCATGTAATCTTGATAGATGAGCCCGCATACGAATTTTCCAATCATCAAATTCTTCGATAGTGAACATAGGGATGCGTGTCAAATTTGCTTCCATGATAATGACTTTTAAAAAAGAGATTTGAAGGTTTAAGTACTAAAATGGACTTTGAAAAGTTTGGAGATCTAGTTCAAGAACTGGTGGGAGGGTTCATCGAACCAACCGCTCGATACCACTTGTAGGTCCCAAGGGGTGTAAGTGTAAGGTTTAGAAGGGGGGAGTTGAATAAACCTTACCAAATTTTCGATTTAGTCCTTTTAAATCTCTGAGTTGATTCTACACAATTTTGTCCTTGATGGACAAATAATTAGTCACTCAAGAGAGTTAATCTCTCAATGAGACTCAATTTGAGCCGTTGATGGAGTAACTTTCATTGGTTGGCTATAATTTGACTCAACTGTGGTTTTATTTTCAAATGAAGACTTAACACCCTTAAGTTTGATTAAGCAAGATTTTAGAGCTTGATTTAATACTTATAAATTATCAAATGGATAGCAAATTTATCGTGAGATATAAGCGATTAAAAGTGCGGAATTTAAATGCTTTGAAATGTAAATGACACAAGAAAGTTTTTATAGAGGTTCAAGATGGGTAATTCTTCTACTCCTCTCTTCTCCAACTCCCGGAGGAATCCACTAAGTAATGATCGAGTTTACAAAGTGGTAACAGATCCGGATACAAGTCTTGATCACAACAAAATGACTTGATCCTTAGGGACTCCGGTCCGAGACGCCTTGATCACTCACCGCTTCTCGTGCGACTCACCAAGCTTCTCGTGCGACTCGGCTTCTTCACAGGCGATTTGCCTTGTTACTACACTCACTTGCTCAAGCTCTTTGGATTTGATCACGAAGCCCTCCAAAAGCTTAAGACTTGGTTCAACCTTGAACCTTTCTACAATCCTTCCTGGAATGTAGACCCCTTGTTTTCAAAAGTTTCCTCTTCAACTCGATAGAAGTTCTCTTTCCTTCACAGGTGAGTGTTGGATTGATGTACTTCGTAATGTAGGCTTGAGGATTGAGAATGTTTCGATTTTTACGATGTGCTTGTATATCTCTCGTGTGTGTCATCCTTCTTTCTCAAACAAACTCCTCGGCCTTTTATAGTGAACTTTCAAAAATTTGCCCGTTGAAGAGATAGGCTTATTTTTGAAAGTCACTTTGCGGTCGTTGGCTTGCGCTTCTTGGAATTGCCGTTTCCTCGTATGAATTGTTCTTTCACCTTTTCGAGTTCGACACGGTGTAGTGCTTCCCATTGTTCATTCCTTTTGCACGCTTCGGGACCGAGCACTCCAAGAAAGGTGGTATGGAGATATTACTTGTTTAAGTAAATCTCTTGATTTACTCAGCAACGGTTCTTTTTACGCTTATCTCGACTGATTTGCATTTCCTTGCTTTCCCCAGGTGACTTAGAGTCGACTTCCAATCATCGATGACTCTTCATCACTTCAACTTGAGACTTGCTTTTCTTGAGTTGACTTGACCGATGCTCCACTCAAACCGCATCTCACCGCTTCTTCAAGAGTTCCGTCTACTCTTCTTTGTCATACTCACTGTCTCTCTAGCGAGTTTTCCTTCCGTCTTGATTGTCTTCTTGCATGTTAGGGCGTGGTGACTTAACTCGGCTTTGGCCAACTCTATTTATTACAATGCATTTTACAACAAGAATTGGGGTGCCAACTTTCTATTCTAAGTTTTACATGGCATTCATCAAAATCTAAACAATAAAATTCCTAACATACCTACTCTAACTATACGTACAACATCTTAGGTTTGAAATTTGGATCCGAATATAGTGGTTCGATCATTCGACCACTAATCGATTCAAGTCCAATTTGATCATTCTTTAAAAGTTAATTTTATGGACAAAAAAGTTAAAAATCAGTCAACTTGTCAAACTCGGTCGAATTGGTCCTTTTTATTTTAATTTTCATTACCTTTTAAGTTTTTCCCCCTCAAATTACAAATCTCTTGAGGAAGATTAAAGCCTTAACCTTGGTAATTTGTTAAACCATTGGAGTTAGTCCAATTGCCACGGGTATTACTTTTCAATGAAGGGTCCGTGTTCGAGTCTCTGCAGTGACAGGACCGAATTTAAAAATTAAAAAAACTTGGTAAGTTGTTATATACATATATAATAGATTGTTTGAAATTTGGGCTTTTATACACTTTTTTACTTGTTTATTTATTTTGTTACCCTTTAAAATGTATTACATAACAATTGACTTGTTATCATTTTACATAATTTAATAAAAAAATATAATTTTAGTAGATTGGTTGCACTTTGGTCTGATCGATTGAATTGGCGGTTGAATCGGATCGACCGACTTAACATGTTTGAACTAATCCGACCAGTTCAACTGTTGATCGGTGAAAATACCGATTAAATTGTCGATCCGATTTTTGAAAACACCGACTACATCGTCGAAATAATTATTATTTATTAAATGTTCGTCAGTTAATTTTATTATTTTTAATGAGTGAAAGTAAAGTTTTTTATTTTATTTTTTATTACCCAATTGGCTGGATTAATCATTTAAATGGGTCTGCTCAATTGGTCCACGTACCATCCAGAAAATAATCTTACTCAAGGCATTATAAATACCCATTGTGATCACCTTTTCAAGTTACGCAATTCATTTATATCCTTATAGTTATAACTGAAAATATTTGATATCTAGTCTTTATTTTTCTCATTAGTTCTAACTTGAGCGTCAAATAATTTTTTTCCGGAACAACTTGAGCGTCAGATGATTTCTTTCCCCCTACCAGTACAATTACCTGATGCTCCCAACATCTTGTTGTGACGTAAACAGTGACCATCACAATGATATTCAGCCCAGTGATTGAAAAATTGAAGTGATACCACAACAATTCTTGTCATAAGACATTTTAATAATTATAGATAAAATGATAATCATTAAAATTTGAAATTTTTTATAACATCGCAATTTTAAAATAGTTATAAATGCATCAACTAACATGTTTTGGTTCACTTTAGGTGACCCATATTGGATTATAAGATGACTTGAGGTTTTTTTAGTTCTGAATTCCTATGTGCACGCATGTTTTAGAAAAAGGTTAATTTTGTATTATGAAAAATAGAAAACGACTTGGTCTTTAAGGAATGTATCAATGACTTGTTAAAATGTTAAGAGTTATTGTTTAACTTGTATTCTATTCATTTCCTTTTCATAAAGTTTATTATAATTACAAAATTATATTGAGTGTTAATGTAAAAGATAAAAAGTCAAGTATGGTTGGTGAACTCGGGAAAGAATAAAACGAGTGAGCTTAATTCCAGATCAATATCAAAAAATCTAAGGCTGTGTGTTTAACTCCTCTCAATTACATTTGCTTCTCAACTTCTTTCCTACCATCATCTAAACATACATTACGCTTTCTATCAAGATATATTAAATTCAAAAGTTAGTTAAAACAGTTAGTTAGGTACAAAAGGTAGTTGATAAAAAGTATTCTCTTTTCATTGTACTACATGGCTATATAAAGGGATGTAAACTCGATTATTCATTCAAGTTAGACATTCTCTGATTAATAGTTCAATACAAAAACTATTCCTTTCTTCTCCATCTATTTCTCTGTTCTTGTTCTCAATGTGATTCACTTGTTTCTCTATTCTTGAATATCAACATGGTATCGCTTTGAAATTTTTCTTTCCTCTGTCATTTTCTCTTGTTAATTGAGACTAACAAGCATCTTCTTCATCAATTCGATTGTATCATGTTCTTGTTATTGAGAATAACAAGCATCTTCATCCTAAGTCATCTGTTTCTTGGATATCTTTATCAAAAGTAGAGTTCCTTATTGTTTGTATCGATTCTTTCAAGATTTGAATGGCTACTCTTCCTGTCCATTCACCGACGATCATAACTCTCCATATTTTCTATATCCTAGCGATAATCCGGGCGCGACCATTGTTTATGAATCATTTAATGGGATAATTACGCTTCTTGGAGTAGGGCGTTCTCATGGCACTAAATGTTAAAAATAAGAACAGTTTTGTTGGTGGTTTTATCACTATGCCTTATTCTAATAATAATACTCCCCTCTTCATTTGTTGGCAAAGAGCCATAATTTAGTCCTTTCTTGGATCTTGAATTCCATTTCTAAAGAAATAAGGCAAAGTTTGCTTTTCTTTAATTATGCACAAGAAGTATCGAAAGAGCCGAAAATCGGATATGTAAAGAGTGATACCAAGAGTTTTTCATTTAGAAAAATCTCGAAGCTTCATTGCTCAAGGCACCACTCTGTCACCTCCTAGAACAATGAGTTTAAAGCTTGTGGGATGAATATCTAAGTTTTAGGCTAGCTCCCAAATGTTTATGTGGCCAATGTTCATGCAATATTGCATCTATCACGATCGCAACCCAACAATCGATGCGCTTATTAAGTTCCCTTAGGGTTGCATGAGTCTTATGCCCAAATTAGAAACCAACTTCTTTTATCTTCTCCACTTGTTCCCTTGAAAAAGTTTATTCTATTCTTCTCCAAGAAGAGTCACAAAGAAGGCTACATAACTCATCATCCGAGTTACGGATATGAATCTATGGCAATGCTTGCCAAACAATCCAATATCCCAAGATATCGGTTTACAAAAGGGCAAGAAAAAGCCAAAATGCACTCATTGTGGCTTCAAAGGTCATACTATTTATAAGTGTTTTCAGATCATTGGCTATCCTCCAGGTTGGAAAGGTTCAAAGTGGTCAAGAACTAGGCAAGGTCATTCTCGCTAATGTTGTGGTAATGTCTCCATAATCTCCTAAAAGGCTAACAATCCTTGTTTTCACAAGAGTTGTTTCAACTCAGTATTTAGCCTATGCCAAAGATCAACAAAATCAGGTTCATGCTCCTCTTTCTACTGAAATATCACTCATACAATCAAGCTACTTCTATTTTAGGTATATTTTATGTTTCATCTATATATTCAAAATTTAAATAAATAGATACTAGATGCATGTGCTATATAGACCACATTATATGTGATCCGTCACTTTGTTTACTCATATAGTCGCTTGCAGCTTTCTATTCCAATTCACCTTCCTAATGTACAAACCATAATTGCCACAAATATTGGAGAAGTTAAGATGATTGGTAGTTTGACATTAACTAATACTCTATATGTTCCCTCATTCTCTTCTAATCTTATTTCGAATCGCACAATTAGTTAAGACTTCATATTATACTTTGCATTTTTGTTCCTCATAATGTTTTTTGCAGGATATAAGAAACAAGAACATGATTGGTTTTGTTAAAGAAAAAGGAGGATTATATCACTCTCAAATAAAATCAGAGTTTTAAATATCATTGCAAGTTACTCAGATCACTATGGCATCCGGCGTTGGGCCATGCTTCCAAAAGCATTAAGTCTCTTACCACATATTGATTTCAATTATAATAAGAATTTGATTCTTATGATATTTGTCATTTTACTAAAAAAAAAAAAAAAAGAGACTTCATTTTAATCATAAAACATCTGTTTCTCGTAACATTTTTTATTTAGTGCATTGTAATATTTGGGGTCCATTTGGTAATATTTCTCATAATTGTTTTAAGTATTTTCTTGCTATTGTTAATGACTTCTCAAGGTGCACTTGGATATGTTAAGACAAAAATCGAGACTAAAGTTCACTTACATACTTTTTATAATATGGTTAGTACTCGGTTTCATAAGAAAATCAAAATCTTAAGGATCGATAAAGGTAGTGAGTTTAACTATTCGCTAGGGTTTGGAAATTTCTCTCCCTAAAAATATGCTCTCTTCTCTCTCCTACCCCCCTTGCCGTCGACTTGATGATGAGGATTGGTTTTTGATCGGCTTCTTCGCCGTTCACATGACAACGATCTCTTCCCGAAAATATCTTCAACCCCATCACATGGTACTGGCTTCTATGGGGGAGGGGCGTCCTCCCTTGTGTTTCCATCACCCAAGGAGTTGCAACCCTCTCCTTTGGTGGTTAACATGCCCATGGTCCCCCAAAAGTTGTTACAACTTCTCCATAGGTGGTCCCCTCCCCAGCCCCCCTCTTAATGTCCCTCCTTTCCATGGTGGTCCTCTCTCAATGACCAACACCACCATGGGGAATGCACCAATGGTTCCCCCCACATGGTGACATCGGTGGTCCCCCTTTGGAGGCCAATCCTCAAGCAACGGTGGTTCCCCTCTCAAACTATCCCGCTATATCCTTGGATTCTTCTCAGTCACAAGGATTGTATGCCCCACTTAACAATCCTGGTTTGGATTACACTTCAAAACATGTGAATTCTTTGGCCAACCCCGTACTTTCTTGGATTATCGGGTAACCCATGAAAAACCTACTTTTATTGGTTCAAGATCTCAGATTCAGCGTATGTGTCCAAGATTCCAAATTTTGCGAAACACTTAAGTCTAGAATTGATTCACATGCGGATAAGAATGGAGATTTCTTTTCCATTACGATGGATGAGGACGTTTATCATAAACGTAAAATGAACTATATAACTCTTTAATAGGGCGATTGGTGCAACCAAATGGTGCTAAAACATTTTTATTGGATACTCTCAAGTCCAAGTTAATTGAGGTTTGGAAAATTCGAATAGTTGGCGTTTGAATCCTCTTGAGAGAGGATATTTCAACTTACAGTTCACGAATTTGGATTAACGTAATCGTGTTTTTGCTAAAGCTTCATGGAACTTGAATCCAGGTACCATTCTTATTACTAACTCGGATTCCTGGATTTCAATATATATCATATTAATATTTTGGTATCACAAGTTTGAGTACGTATTTATGAATTAAGTATTGAATATTTGCATCATTCTTTGATCACGAAGATTGCTAGCGCGATTGGTACTCCTATCCAAATTGATGGACGTCCGTTGTTTGGTGAGGTGGGGCATTTTGTTCGCATTTTAGTCGAACTTGATTTAAATAATCCTTTTCGGAGTTTGTTATGGTTTAACGGGTAGGACAATATTCTTTTATTTCTCTTAGTTATGAAAATTTGCTTTGAATATTGTGTCAATTGTCGCTTAGTTGGGCACCATATCAAAAACTATCATCGAAATCAACTCTAAGTAGGTATAACGAATGATGACGTTGGGCGCAAAGAAAAAGTTCGTTTGTGGATGTTCCACCATTCGTGATTGTGTTCCAGCTACTAAGGGCAAGGCGTTGAATGTGAAAGTTGGGTGCACGTAACGGGAAGACAATGTCGTGTTAAATAGGGTGAACCTTCTTCTTCATGTATTCATACTAAAAATTCTTTTGATGTTCGGGTCGATTCGGATGATGTGGCATGTGATAATATGAATTTGGAGCACAAATCGATAATGAGAATAAGATTATGGTTTTAGAAGATAATACTAGCAACACGCATACGGTCATGGTTCCTTATCAATTACAACAATCAACAACATGTTTCCACAATGGTTATTGGGATTTCAGATGATTGCAATAAATTTGGATGAACGGACAAAGCTAATTTATAACGTGCAATGGAAAGGTTTTCTAATAGCCTTTCTCTCGAATGATTATGTATTTAGCTCCAATAATCCTTCCGCGGGGTTCAAGGCTATGGCGCTGCTGCCTAAAACATTAGTCGATATAGCAGATGAAGACGATCAAGTTGATGCCGACATATTGGAAGCTTTGAAGACTAAGATAGGCGACTCCTTAATTACTCCGATTATCTTTCACTCACGTGATTCGCCGGAAGCTATGAAGGCTCGCAATTGTGGTTCAAGGGTCATGAGCCGACATCCCACAGATACATCGGACCATCGGGATGATACTCAAGCACGTGCGAAAAAAACACATGACAATATTATTCAAAATCCTCTAGAAATAGACGTCCATCATTTAGATTGTGATTTTAAGTTATTTTTGTTGTTTATTTTGTGCGGTACTCTTTTTTTCCTATCAAAGGTTTTTCCCAATCGGGTATTACTTTGATAGGTTTTAACGAGACCCTATTTTAAAGCTAGCTTCTTGGCTTGTAAGTCATGTGCACTATATTTTTTTTTTTAATAATATTTTGCATTTATTCAAAAATAATGGTAGTGAGTTTATGTTACCTCCTTTTATGCTTCTACTGGTATATTACATCAAACTTCCTGTTTAGAGACACCTCAATAGAATGGTTTAGGTGGAAAAAACACCAACACTTGTTACAAGTAGCAAGAGCTTTGATGTTTCAAAAGTGTTTGTCAATTTTTGGGATGAGTGTCTTTTAATTGCACCACATATTATTAACATGGTGCCTACTCCTACTCTTTCTAATAAAACTCCTTTTGAAATGCTTTTACAAGTACCTCCCGATTATTCCCACATTAAAAAATTTTATTGTCTTGCTTTTGCTATCTCTTTGACAAAACAAAGAGATAAATTTCAATTTATAGCTTTCAAGTCGGTTTTCATTGGTTATCCTTTGGGTATGAAAGGATACAAAATATTTGGTCTATAAAGTCAAAAGATTTTTATTTCCGAAAATGTTTAGTTTTGTGAAAATATTTTTCTTTTCTCCAACATTGAGGCACTTCCTTTGATCTTTTATTTCCGTTACTAATAATAATATAATTGAGGATATTCCTGTTTCTCAAAATGAGTGACTCAAAATCGCTTAACTCAAAATCGTTGCTCAAGAGCGGTGACTCAAAATCTGCAGATTCAAAATTAGCAGACTCAAATTGTTCAAAATTTTGGTCCTCTTTCACTAAACTTATATCACCGATAATAATCTCGAGAAGGTCTCATAGAACAAGAGCTATTCCACATTATCTTGATGTTATAAATGTGCTTTACCTCTTTCTATTCAAGGTAATTCTTCCGCTCGCCTTGCTATACTCGGGTAAAAAAATATAATATTTCGATTCTCACTCAATTAGCCAACTATCTAGCACACACAAAGCTTTCACAAAACAGCATTACTCAAATTATCAACCAAAGATTTATGCTCAATCAAGTAAAGTCGGTGAATGGAGAAGTGCAATGCAAGTCTGAAATACAATCCTTAAAAAAGAACAACACATGGACTTTGACTCCATTACCTCCCAATTATTAATGTCTTGGTTGTAAATGGGTGTACAAGGTCAAATACAAAGTGATGGCTCCACAGAGAGATACAAAGCTAGGCTTGTTGCAAAGGATTACACTCGAAGAAGGACTTGATTATTTTGACACATTTTCTCCAGCCCATGGAATCACTACTTTGTAAGACTAGTTCTAGATGTAGCAACAACAAAAAGGTGGCATTTGTATCAATTATATGTTAATAATGTCTTTCTTCATGGTGATCTCAATGAGGAGGTGTGTATGGAACCTCATCTTGGATATTGCAATACCACGTACACAAGGGTTTGCAAACTAAATAAGAGTGTTTATGGTTTAAAACAGGCTTTAAGACAATGGTTTCACAAAATTACTTTTTGTCTCCTTACTTATGGCTTTGTTCAATCAAAATCGATCATTCTTTTTGCTAAGTCCAAAACTCGATAATTGATTTATGTGTATATGTGGATGACATAATATTAGCAGGAATATTATTCAAGAGATTGAACAACTTAAAGCTCATTTGGATGCCACTTTTACTATAAAGGATCTTGGAATTTTAAAGTATATTCTCGGGATTGAAATAGCAAGATCTCCTAAATGTATTGGTTTTTGTCCGAGGAAGTATGCACTTGATGTTCTCACCGGCGGGTTGTCTTGGTGCAAAACCTTGTTCTACTTCTATGGATGGCAAAAACATGACATTAGCAAAGAGCAACTCACACAAATCTTAAGATACATTAAGACTAATCCGTAAAGGAATTTTCTACCCTTCCAATTCCTCTTTAAACTTAAGAGCTTTTAGTGATGCGATTGGGCCAAGTGTCCCGACATAAGAATAAGTGTTAGTGGATATGCTATCTACTTGGGAGACTTTTTAATATCTTGAAATCAATGAAACGGCCTACCATAAGCAGATCATTAGCTCAATCCGATTATAGAGTCGTATTAAACATGTGTAATCCAATGGATTACATATCTAATAAAGGATCTACTGATTTTCTCAACTACACTTGCAACTATATAGACTAATAGCAAGTCCGCATATATTGTATATCTCAAAATTCTTGTCATCATGAGAGAACAAAAACATATACGATTAGATTGCCACTTTGTACGCGAGAAGATACAGGATGGTTAAGTGATTCACATTCCCTCTTCTCAACATGCATCGATCTTTTGACCAAGCCTTTACCACCATCTTTGTTTCATTATTTCACTTCCAAGTTGAGCATAAATGATATACATACTCCACTTGCAGGGGTTGTCAAGATATATCGATTCAAAAGTTAGTTAAAACAGTTTGTTAGGTACAAAAGTTAGTTGATAGAAATTATTCTCTTTTCGGTTGTACTACATGGCTATATAAAGAGATGTAAACTCGATTATTCATTAAAGCTAGGCATTCTACGAGTTAATAATCCAATACAAAATTTCTTCCTTTTTTCTCCATCTATTTCTCTGTTCTTGTTCTCATTGTATTTCACTATTTTTCTATTCTTGAATATCAACACTTTCCAATGCATTTTATACTAATACACACATTTCCTAATACATCACATCAAACTCCCCTTGTCCCAAACTTTCTCCTATCATCTCCAATCACTAAACATACATACCCTTAATTTTAGTACTAAAATATTAAATAACAATATTAGATAATACTAACAATATACATTAAGTGATAAGATATCATGAAACGATAACGTTAGTGACAAAATAATATGATAATTTTCTCTCTAACATTATCCGCAAGAAGCATAAAATTGAGAGTATAATCATTTAAAAGTTGTGAGTAGATCGTAATTAAATTTGACTATTCCCGTCAAGTTCAATAAATTTTAGTTATCATGTTTTTTGGAAACAAAAGAAACATAAAAGGAAAAAGGCAAACTGTTAGGTGTACGCACGCCTACGCATTTTCCTAAAATATGAAATTGTGTTTTAACCGATCTTGCCTTTCTAGACTTATGGAAAGCTTGTATTCTAATTGGATAAGGAAAAATTTGATTGTATATATTACCTAGTTAATATGACATGATATTGATATGGTATGATAAATTAAGACTCTTAGATTACCATGTTTCCAAACATCAATGATATACTTATCATATTGTTTGTATATATCTTGTTTCCATGTTTTATAGGATTATTAGGCTCTTGGATGCCTATATAAAGAGGGATGAATGTTCTCACTTTAGATACTAGAGATATACACAGGAGATACTAGAGAGTTGATAAAGTTTTAGAGTCATTTAAGCATAAGGAAGTTTACTAAATGAATGTGATCCCGAATGTAATCGTATCTAGTGATTACATTCATCTGTTGTTGTGTTGTTGTGTATGTAGCTTGTTCATCCATATAATTTTTGTATTGTGATGAACGAAGTCCATACATATGTTTGTTAGCATGAATATTCCTAGTGTCTCCATTTTTCGTCCCCCAACCCTTGAAAAATACATTAATGGAAAAATATCTCCCATATCAATTTAGAAAAAATCCAATATTCTCGCTATCCCAAGAATCATGCAATAATCTTAATTTAATCCATTCGATTTGATTCTAATTCTCAACATTATATATGTTTAGTGATGGATAAATCATAACTAAAATGGTAAATATTTGTCATATTATATTATATTTCGTCACTTAAGATTTAAGCTTCAAATGACGAAACTATATTTCGTCACCAAAACATTAGAATAAAGTGACAAATATTACCGGATTATCCAAATTATCAAAAAATAATTATATCTTTATTGTCACTATTAAATAACATGATTTTGTCATATTTGAAATGATTCGTCATGAAATGGATAATCAATAGTTACAAAAATTATCGTCACTAAATGAGTATATTTAATAACAAAATAACGCGTCATAATAGAGAAATTTTAAAGCACAAGTTATATATCGTCACTTAATAAATATGAGTGGTGATGACATGTTTTGTCATTAAAAAGTACACATTTAAGGACGAAGATAGTAAGTATCTCAAAAGACATAATTGTGGTGACGAAACAATTCGTCATAATAAAAGACTTTATGGTGACAAAGATATCATCACAAGATGTATACATACAAAGGACAAAAGAATAGTCATGAATGATTAATTTTAAGTGACAAAATATTTTGATGTCCTTTAAAGAATTTAATATGGCATTCGTTGGATCTAATTTATGACAATGTTATTCATCTTGAAAGGCGCATTCACTAACCAAATATAATGTCACTAAATGAATGTGTAAAATTACACCTTAATTAGTCGTAAAGAATTTTTTTAATGACATAATATTCCAACATGATTAATTGGTTGATTATTTAATGACGACCCTCATAGTTATGTAATGAGCATGAGGGGCAAAGTAGATATAAAATCACTAAAATAACATATTTTGTAGGGTTGTCATTTGGGTGAATTGCATGACTTACATTTGATGGAATTTCGGTGTTTGAGTTGATGGAACAATAGTGTTTCGCAAGCAAACATGAAATCATTTTGTGAAATAGTTAATACACCTCGTGCTGATTTTAATGCTCAATATCTTACAAGAAGAGGAAGGACACACCATTAATAGGATAAAATTACGATCGAGATCAATATAGAGTTGATATTTTTAATACGGTGATAAACTCTCAAATACAAAAATTGAATAACAAATTCAATCATAATACAAAGGAATTAATTATACCTAGTTCGACACTAAATCCAAGAGAGAGACTTATGTCATTCAGGGATCGATGACATTTGCAAGTTGGTAAAAAGGTTTTACCCAAGAGACTTTGTCGAACATGAGATGATGCGATTAAGAATGCAATTTGAGCATTTTGGTCATGCGCGACAACTGATACGTGTAAAATGTATACGCATTTAAGAGCTTAATTTGATATATATATATATATATATATATATATATTTTTGATGCATTTGCACGCATATTTAGTGTATTTTATTTTGTCTTCTTAGAAGCGCATGATCTTACTGTATTCTTGTCATTTTTACAGAAGTGGAGCTAGGATTAGAAGATATTAGTTAGAAGGCCCAAACAAGATTGACGAATGTGAAAAGATGATCAAATACACAAAGAAAACGAGGAAAAAAGTCACACGACCTAATCGTGAATTCACACGAGCGTGTGAAATGGTTCTGTGTTTTTACACGTCGTGTAACTTGTTCGAGAGAAGAACTTCAAAACAAATCACATGATCTCGCTGTGTTAAGTCACACGGCCGTGTGAATGGTTTGGAGCAAAAACAAAGACAAAAACACATTACATGGCCTCGACCGTGTGGTTTCGCACGATCGTGTGAATTGTCTCGCATCCGAATTTTAATCCTAATCCCGTCTCGAACTCTACCTGTAATCTCTCAAAGCACCTATATAATGGGGACCAATGCATGAATGGAAATACAAGTCAATATATCATAGAATACATCGAAATACACCAGGGTTACACAAATCCATAGTCTTCCTGAGAGAGGAGGGCAAATCTACGAATAACACCACAAGGCCTTTCGCATCTATGGAAGTACAAGGGTTCAAAGGCCGAAAAGAGGATCCATCCGCATAAGAAGGGTTATATCTTTTTAGTTTAGATCTCTTGTTTGTACTTTAACGATGTTAAACTATTTGATTTCAACTTTGTCTATAAATATGTCATCAAATATGTTGGGTTAATCATTCGATTCTAGGGCATAATCAAAGCTATGGATTCGTGTTAAATCTATATTGATTATTTTCTTAATTGGTTTATATGTGTTCTATTATATGAATTTGAGTGCACGTTTCTTGTAGATTATCTTATCAATAATTTGCATGTCATATTTATTAGTTCATAAATCATGAGATAAGTCCTAACAAATGAAAATCGAATTCGATATAAATGGGTATAGAGTCGGAAGGCTTGTAAATCGTTTTTGTGGGGAGTATTCAAAGATCTTTTGGGAGTTGATATTAATTGTTGAGTAGGGATGCTAGCAATTGGTATTAATCAACTTTTTATTTGCTTAGGGAGGGTGAATAAGTTTATGTGCCTAGGGTTGCTTTCGTATTTGTTGAAAACTTGTGGAGTTCGGGTTTGTATAAATTTATAAATATTTTACTTGTTAATTTAGGTTTTGGATAAATAATTTTGTGATTTTCGACCTCTTCAATAAAATTGGAATACGATATTTACTATAGCCTAAGTGTTTCGTATTCAATTCCTAAGAAATACGACCTTGCTCCCCTCGCTATCTACTAGCTACACTGCACTTGCGCTTTAGTGAAAAGATTTTCACGATCAACAACTTCCGATTTTAGGACATTTGGCAATTATTTCTAATTGATGCTAATGGGTTGGTGATAACTAAAAAATCGAAATATTTCTCTTGTGTTTAGAGTGATAACCCTTATTCTAACCCTTCAAAGTGTACGACTACTACAAAAGATCTTTTTCTTCTATGAATATTGATGCTACTTTTTTAAGGCGCATCACTCAAGCCAACCGGGTTTATCAAAATCCTCTTCCAAAGAAGGAAGTCTTCACGCTTAGTCCTCTTCCCGAGGGGGAAGTCTTCTTCTTCCTCTTCCCTTCCGGCGGAAAGTCTTCTCGTCTTCTTCTCATTGATTTGGAAAATCCTTTGATGGGAACTTGCCTGCACACATGGAAAAATGTTAAATGGCCCGGGTTTGTCCCGGGAGGCCCTCCCAATGCCCAAGTCGGACGGTGAACGGAGAAATAATAATAAACAAATACTATAAAATAGTGCGTAGGAGGATTATGAATTAATTCACTTACAAATAATAGGAGGGACCTTTTTATACCTGGGAGATGGACTCGTGGACCGTGTGTAGGAGAATTTGGCACGTGGACCACCCACATAGAGAAAAAATGTAGATGGACCAAACCCGGACTCATATGGGCCGATTTAATTAAGAGTATTTAAAATGAATTATATATTTAAATAATGAAATACCATGTTTTTCCCCAACATAAGTCCCCCGATCCTGCACGGAGGAATGAAGCGATGAGCCAATCCTGTGTAAAAATATATGCTTTGTCTGTTTGCGCCTCTTGTCTTGCCTTGAAAGGATCTTTGATCAAGCACGAGGACGCTTGAAAGGAGAGCATTTGACCATGTCTTACAAAGATAATACATCCCTATATACTCTTCAACTTTGAATTTTTTTGGTTTGTAGAAGACTTAGAAAAACTTGAAAGTTGAGGTGAGAGCCGAGGTGGGACTTCGTGTGACGATCCATGGAGAGTTGGAGTGCATCGAGCGAGAGAGATGGATGAGAGCACCATGGGCCGTAGGGGCGCCATCCCCGGCGGCTATAAGGGCGCGCCCTGGGGCATCCCAAGCCCCCCCCCATTTTTCTTTGCGATTTTCTCCGTCTTCTCCTAAGTTTTCGTATGTTTTAAGTCATATCCCTGGATTACAATACTTCTTCCATTATGCTTGGGGGTCAAGGCGTTGCGAGTATTCAAATTCTGGTTTAGTCATTCCAATTCCACCTTTTTTATGGAGTTTGATATTCCTCCTTTTGCTCTGAGTTGTATTTTGATGGCGAATGAGTAGTAGAGCTTGATCCAAATTCGAGCTCAAGTGATGAGTCTTCCAAGTCGGAGTCCAAGGAAGATAGTCCTGAAGAGGTTCATCCCACCAACTATCAACATAGGCCTCAACTCGAACCTTCATTCCTTGTATATTATTCATCTTTTTTCTGGAGTTTAGCTTATGATTCCTTGTCCGTGGGGCTTGTTCTTTATTTGTGTAGAGATGAACCATTCCCTTTGGGAGGAAGCTTTTTTCTTCCGAAGTGTCCGGAGATACTTGTGTTTTGCTTTATCCCTTCTAGAGCTTGGAGGAGCACCCTTCTCGAGCTCGGAGAGAACACCTTCTTGAGCTTGGAGGAGCATCCTTCCTCGAAGCTTGGAGAGAGCACTTTCCGGAGCATGGAGAGAGCATCCTTCTCGAACTTGCCCGAAGTTGATATTTTTCCCCATGTCTTAGCATTTTTTATTTTTTTCTTGCACATATTCATCATGGAGAAGAATTCTCGGGGACTATTGCAAGGAGGCCCCTTCCTCCGGGTCTTAGCCGGAGGAGGAAACTTTTCTAGACTCCTCTGTGAGGAAGACCCTCCCATCCAAGGTCTTTGTTAGGAGACATGTTTTCCGATTGACCGAGAGGATCCCCATGAGAAGGCCCCTCCTTTCTCGGGGTCTTAGCCGAGAAGTTTTTTCGATAACATCGAGAGAATTCCCGTGAGGAGACCCTTCTCTCCGGGTCTTCTCTCGAGAGCATTTTCTCGATAACATCCGAAGATCCCCGTGAGGAGACTTTTCCTCACTGGGTCTTAGCCGGAGAGGATTCTCCGATAACAAAGAAAGAGGATCCTGTAAGGAGACCCTCCTCTCCGGGTCTTAGCCAGAGAGGGTTTTCCGATAACATCAAGAGAATCTCCCCCGAGGAGACCCCTCCTCTCTCGGGGTCTTAGTCGGAGAGGGTTTTCCGATAACATTGAGAGAATCCCCATGAGGAGACCCCTTCTCTCCGCAGTCTTAGCCAAGAGGATTTTCTCGACAACATCGAGAGAATCCCCGTGAAGGGACTGTTCCTCTCTCCGGTCTTAGCCGAATAAGGTTTTTCCTATAACATCAAGAGGATCCCGTGAGGAGACCCCTCGTCTCCGGTCTTAGCCAAAGAGGGATTAACTTTCTTTGAGGAAGTAGAGATGGTCACGGATTGTGTTCGTGTTTGGCAACCAACCGCATATAAGAAATCATATCCAAAAGTAAAAGCAATTTATTTATTCAAGCAACAAAGTGTTACGCTCCATGGGCGGAAATAAGCTGAAACCGATGTAAAAATGTTGAATGCCTCTGCGGCGAAAATAAATGATACTAAAGTAGTTGGGAGAGAACTGGTTTTTGCGGGAGGAGCAAGATCCACGGCTCCTAAGGCGATGTGGCACTCTCACCGTCGATCCTAAGGAATTTTCTTTGATCCAAGAGTCCTTCGGGTAACCCTTTTGGATGAGTCGCTCGATCTCTTTCTTGAGCATGAAATAATTATCGAGTGTGTGCCCTTACCCTCATGGTAGTGGCAATAGAGATTGGAACGCGCTCTTGCAGGTTCTTCTTCAATGGTCTAGCGAGCCAATGATCCCTTCTCCTTGGGCGCGATTAACACTTCAACCCCTGGTGCTTTCGAGGGGGTGAAGTTGATTCCATACTCAATTTTTTGATCCTTTTGGGGTTGATTCTTGTCATCTTCCCTAATCTTGCACTTAATGTTGGTTCGACTTGCCGGATTCATCCATTCGGATATGTTTCTCTGCTCGGCCAAACAACTCTTCCAGGGGGAGGGAGGCTTCCTGGTCGAGACTCCTTCAAAGTCCCTGGCGGAGGTTCTCCGTGTAGGATTCCGGCTAATGTCTCATGTTGGACATTGGCAACTTCGTTGACAGATTCCACAAATCATTTCATGAAGTCCTCGCACCATCTCTACTTCCTCCCGCTTCACCGAAAGAGGTGAGCGATAGTCTTGGGACACTTTTTATTGATGGAGAACTGCCGCATAATGACTTTAGTGAGCTTATCCATCCCGAGATTGATCCTACCGGGAGCCGATTGAACCAAGTCGAAGTGCCCTCTTGGTCGGCGTAGTATGGAACACCTTGTAGTATGAAGCATCTCATCATGTCATAGTGATCTCCGCCTTGGCGTAGAATTTGTCCAAGTGTTCTAGTGAGTTTCTGTTCCATCATACTCCCGGAGGTTGGAGGTCTTGATTTCCCATGGCGGTGGTTCGACAAAATCACAGGGGGCCAATGGTCTCCTCTTCGTCAAATGCAGCTTGCTCACGAGTTAGCTTGCTACGCCGCCGCTGAGATTCTTCAACCGGTTGTGGCTCTTCATGATTTTGATTTTCACTGCGACCCTCTTCTCTCTCTCGATCATCCCGATCGGGGTCTTCAATGACAGTGGTGGATCTTGCGATGGTCTTCATGTAGCATCTGCTTGCTTTATTCCTTAAAGCATTCCGAGCAAATTTTAATTTAGGAGAGCATGTAGGCTTCGAGAGAGATAGATAGATTTCTTCAATGGGCGAAGTCCCCACGGGAGGAGGGGGTGGCGCCCCTTTTTGCAAATGTAGGAGGGGACGACACTCCTCCGGGAGAGGAACATGGCTAGCTCCCTATCTTCCAGTGCAGCATCGTTCTTCTCTTCTGGGTCTCCGTCGCGCCTCGCGCCTTGAGGTTTGACATCACGTGCTTGCGATCGAGTTTTCATTCTTCGTGTACTTTGGTTGCTAAAATGATGCTTTTTTTTAAGACAGATCACTCAAGTCAACTTGGTTGACCAAAGTCCTCTCCCCAAGAGGGACGTATTCACGCTAGTCTTCTTCCCGAGGGGAAGTTTTCTCTCATCCTCTTCCCCGAAGAGAAAGTCTTCTCGTCTTTTTCTCCTTGAGCCGGAAAATCCTTTGATGGGAACTTGTCCGAACACAAGCATAAAGGTTAGAGTGCCGACCCGGGGGTTGTCTAGGGAGGTCCCTCCGACGCTCAAGTCAAGATGGTGAACGAGAGAAATAACAAGAATGAATACTAAAATAATGCATAGGAGGATTATGAATTAATTTACTTACGATTAATAGGAGGTAACTTTTTATACATGGGAGATGGGCCCAATGGGCCGTGTAGGAGAATTTGACATGTGGGCCACCCACGTAGGAGAAAACGGCCGGTGGGCCAACCCCGAAATCCTTTTTGATCGGTTTAATTATTAAGAACCCATTGGGCAATTAATATTAAATATATATATAAAAATAAATTATATATTTTATTAATGAAATACCGTTTTTGTCCCCAACAAATATAGTCAAGACAACACTTTGAAACAAAATGGAAGATGAGTTTCTTTGCAGATTATTTGCTAGTATATATTGAAATATAGATTTATTTATAGATGACTTTCGTGACATGCAAGAGAAACATTCTAAATTTTAATATATTATGGTTGTGATTATATATTTTGGGATGGTTAATGATGAGTATTGATATTATATTTGATGCAAATATATAATATACTTTGAAATTTTATTATTATATAAAATAAATATTGGAACTTCTAATTGTTTCCTCCTAAGAGTCGAATCTTGGTTCCGCCTCTCGATTCTCGCCTGCTCAGCCGAGCAGAATTCACTCCTTCCAAGTTTGTGCAACAAATTTTGGAAAATGTACAGATTTCATGGATTTTTCAATAACAATTTAGGCTTAAAATGTATATGATCCTATAGTTTTTTGTGCTTGTTTGAAAATCATACAATTCCAACTCTTAGCAGTTCAACCAAACTAAAGGCCGATATCCCCTCTCATTGGGTTATTGTTAGGGGTGGCAATTTGAGTCATTTTCGTATTTGCGGGTCATGTTGAGATTGATAATTACACAATTGGTCAATCCGAACACGATCCGTTAATTACTTGAGTGAGATGGGTCAACACAAACATAGCCAATTTAATACACGAGTAATCCGCATACAACCCAAAATGACCCATATATTTTTTAGCCTTGGATATACCATCTTTTTATTATGATAAAATGAGAAATTTGGATTTAATTTATATGTAGAATGTTAAAAACATAAATAATTACAATAAAAAATATGCAAATCATAATTTGGCTTAATAATAGGCTTATCGGATTAGGCCTCCAAGGACGTGAACAAACTCCAAATAAGTTATCCTCCTACAATATGTTGAAATTTAAATTAAAAAACACAATTAAAGTTTTAGAGAAAAACAAAATTTATGATGCAAATATCAATGAAAGACAATTAATTAACTCACCAAATACCAAAGTAGAATTGATTAGAATTTCTTCTTCAAACGGTTTTAGTGGGTCATTTCGGTTTCATTTCGAGTCAATCCGAAATTGACCCATTTATTATTCGGGTTAATTGGGATGAACATGATTATTACCCGAATAATATATGGGTCAACCCTAAACCACTTATATTGTGTTAGGTTCGGATCATGTTTTTCGTATCGTGTCGAAGATTGCCACTAGGGATGGCATGGGTGGGGACGGGGGCGATATTGAATATACCATCCCCGTCCCTGAATCTCATCCCAAATATCATCCCCCGTACCATTTCCCGATTTGGGTATCTAATACGGGGAAGGGAATCCCGTTCGAGAACGGGTCCCAGAGGGAATCGGGTTCCCCATTTTGTAATTATTAATAATAATATTTTAAATAAATTATTTAAAATAACCAATAAATAAAATAACATGAATTCCTAATTTCTAAAATAAAAAATAAGAACAAGTAGACTTATAAAGACTTATGGATTTAGTTTTTATAATTAATAAAATAAAATACTATATATAGAGGTAATATTAATAATAAAAAATATAATATATAAATTTGAGGAATGGGGATGGGGACGAGGATCCCCATTTTATCTAAACGGGGTCGGGAATAGGACGAGGATACCCATCCCATTCCCATCCCATCCCCACTTCTAGATAATCGATGAATCCCTATCTTCCGTCCTATCCCCGAATTAATTGGGGATTTTCTGTCCCATATTAATCGGGTATCAATTTCTTTGGGGATGGTTCCCACGGAGATTTTGCATCCCTAATTGCCAACCCTTGTTATTGTGTTTCTTCCCATCCCAGGTAGTGGATGTCTTACGTTTTCCTAATGGACGACTTTACCGCCAATTATCATCAATCTTTAGTGGATACAATAACACTAACTAATGACTGGTATTCCCATGTATTTAGACATTAAATTCCCAAAGGAGTGGGCTAGTAATGCAAAGCGTCCAACCCATTAGCATATTGGACAGCGAATCGATATTACTAATTTGCAATCCAGTATGGAAAGCCTTATTTTGGGGCAGAAGAGTGAAAAATAAACATATAAAGTATAATCTTTTGGGTGAATTTTTAAAGACTCTACTATGGATAAGAGATTCTTTTCTACCCATGTAGACATAAGAAAGTTCTTTTCTACCCAATTTGACAAAAATATCCCTCCTTTAATTTGAAGATTTTGAATTTTCAAACCGATGCAATTAATGCATTCCTTGAAAATCGTGTACACTTCCCCCAAATACACACACACACCTGTATAAAATCGTACACCCATATTGTGCCCTATCGTGCCCATATCGTGTCAACCCCATGTACATATACATAAAAAAGGCACGATATATCGTGCTTAATTTTAAGTGAGGCACGACATATCGTGCCTAATTCTAACCGAGGCACGATATATCATGCCTTTTTTATATATATGTACATATTCTAAAAAATTGTCTATTAATTTTGAAAATTATTTCAATAAAATTTAAAAATATTTGTAATTTATTAAAAATGTCAAAAATCCACAAAATTATTTTAAAATCTAAATATTAAAATCTATAATTTATTTTTAAAATAAAAAAAGAATCAAAAAAATCTATAATCTATAATTATTTTAAAATCTAAATATTAAAATCTATAATTTATTTTAAATATGAAAATTAAAAAAGATACACTTTTTTTAAACATTTGCCATTATTTAAAATATGGAAATTTATTTAAAAGTCTCAAAAATTGTTCAACAATATGAAAAGTGGATTAAAAAAATGAAAATTATTGAAGACTTTCAAAAAATTTACCAAAAGTCGATTTTTATAAAATCCGAAAAGGGAGTAGAGAGAAAAAAATAAAGAGATAGGGCCCCACCTACTTTTGCATTTAAAATATAAGGGTATTTGGATAAAAACCACAAAAATGGGTAGAAAACTTAGTTTTTATCTCACGCTTAAAAACTCTTTGTCTATTCTAAGTGGGTATTTCCCACAATTTGTTTTTTTTTTTTTGTTTTTCTAGATATGATTATACAAATATTTTCTTTTCTATGAAATACTCAAATTGAGCATAGCTATTACTCGAAAAACGAGCTAATTCCCTTGAGCATAAGTTCTTATGGTGGGTTGGCCCAAAAATAGCGGACCAATTACTATTTGGCCCGATTAGATTTTTCCTCTTGTCCTGGTGGGGCGACACTGGCCGGCTTTGCCCGGCCAGGCTCGACCAATTTGACAGATTACGCCAGCGTCGCCCGGTTTGACAACTCTACCCACGACTCCACCTAAATAGAAATTTAACTGTTTTCTCCATTAACGTTCCTACGTTCGGATAAGGTGTATTATTTTTCTTAAGAATAGGTAAGGGTGTATTTATAGAAGACAAAAACTTATATAATCAGGCCGTTTTTACGGTCAAAACTCGTAAGGCAATTTTGACATGACCCGCGACCCACCCGCCTGCTTTTTCTCTTTTTCTTTTCTTTTTTATTTTAGTGTTTTTGCTTTTTGTTATCTTCCTCTCTCTTCCTTCCATTTTTTTCCTTCCTTTCGTTTTTCTCTCACATGCTAAACATTCCCAAAAACGCTCATCACCATAAATATATTATATATAATATTTTATGATTTAATACAATAATACTAAATATACACACATAGGGGCTGCAAGCACCATGCCTGCCCTTGGCTTAAATGCACATTAAATAATTATCTTTTTATTATTGACCAGATTTTAAGTAATAATAAGATCAAAGTTGTGTAACTACAACTAGGGTAATGTAATGATTTTAAAATTTAATATGGATACTAATTAGTTATAATCTTTGTAAGTTAATATGCGTATCATACCCGTATAGTACCCGTGACGCACGAATAATTGAGAAATACTTTCGTCTCCGTACACATTCTCAACGGCGTTAAATACTCAGTACTTTTTAAATAAAACATTTAATACTCATATTATAGTTATCCGTATAATACTTGGCGAATAAAACTTCATTTTAATATTTTTGTAATATTAATATAAATCAAAAAATCATTAAAAAATCATTTATAAGTACAATTACAATATAATAAAATACTAAATAAGAATATTAATAATATATAAATATGGTAATTATTATTAAATAGTTATCTTGGATTTATGTTAAGTTATAATTTAATATAATAAAAACTATATATTAAGTTTTATATAATCTAAGTATAAATACATTTTACTTAAAAAAACTCACTAACTATTATTAAATAATTATTATCAATTTACTCGTTATAATTTAAAGTAAATTAATAAAGTACCTAAAATTAATTTTAATATAAAACATAAGTATGAATTACAATCTATGCAAATATAATGCTAAAATAAGTCGTATTATAACTCCCGAATAATTATATTATATTCGTATTAAACCCGTACATCTACGGATCCGTATAATAAATATTTCCGTATTGTTTGTCGATTGTTTATTTGTAACTTTCTTGAAAGTATTCATAATATACTGCAAATGCGTACTAAATAAAGAACTTTTCCGGTCCATTATTTAACTAACAGAGGCTATAATATTTTATTGTTGTAAATCAATAATCGACAAAGTTAAAGTAACACTTTTATGAGTAAAAGTAACTTTTTTGAGATAAAGTATCATGATTTTTATTATAATCACATTTCAAAGATAGTGAGGAAAAAAATGATAGATTTAAAGTAACACTTTTATAAGTAAAAATATCAATTTCTTGAGATAAAGTATCATGTTTTTAATATAGTAACATGCTATGAATTCAAAGATCTGAAAGAAGAATGTAAAATAAATATGATAGAGTTAAAATAACAATTTTATTAGTAAAAGTATCATTTTTTGAGATAAAGTATCATGTATTTTAATACGATCGCATTTCAAGACAAAGTGAAGAAAAAAATAATTATGATAGAGTTAAAGTAACACTTTTATGAGTAAAAGTATACGTTTTTTGAGATAAAGTATCATGTTTTTATTACGGTCTCGGATTAGGAATTCATTGCATTGAAAAAAATATATAATTGAGTTATATTAATACTTTTATGAGTTAAAATATCATGGTTTTACGCTTAATTAATTGCAAATAATATTTTTTCTAATATTTGTATCAATATATAATCCAAAATCTAGAAATCCATGGGCGAATCCAAAAATGCAAGATCTATGCTACAAGTCTACAACAACAATCTGAAAAATTAGAGAATGGAGGAAAGGAAAATAATTAAGGGGAGAGAGAGAGAGAGAGAGAGAGAGAGAGAGAGAGGAAAAGTAGGAGGGAGGAAAAGGAGGAAAGAGTGTGCACGGGAGAATGAAGAGAAAGAAAATGAGGATATACGGATCCGGATCATGGATCTATCTTACGGATTAAGTTCCGTAAGATCGTCTTATGAAAGCCTACTCGTTATTGAAAAACATAATCTCGAATTTATTCTTAATTTTCTTTGTGAGCGGGAAAAGTGAAAGCAAAAAGAATTGAGATCGTGTGGAAGTTCTTTTTTCGATTGGTAACAACCATTTAAAATGTTTCAAAATATTAATATGCTTTGAAATATTGGCACTATGATTGTAAAATAAAGAAAAATATAAAAACGTATTCCTTAATAGATTCTTGATTTATATTAATTATGTTTTTCTTTATTCTTAATAAAATTCAAAGGATGAGATCTCGTAAAGCGGACTCTTCTGCAGGTGGGCGGTGTGGATTGATCACATCCATCCACACGTTTTATTCAATCGTCCAATTTGCTATTAAAAATAACTAATTTATCAATTAATTAATAGGTGGAAAGAGTATAATGGTAACTAGCAAAATGCCATAAATCATGCCCCTACAATCAAGGGATTGATTAATATCACGTTTCCATAACTAAAATTCTCGCACCATTTTAATAGTCAATTATACACTATTTTAATAATCGATCGTACATCATTATATATCTAATAGTGCATCATTATATAACAAATTGTACACCATTCAATCCCGTGTGATTTTTATAGGATTTGATTTTACAATTGTTCCCGCTTTCCATTTTATCTCGAATCGTACCATTTAATAATCGATTGTGCACCATTTTATGTCTAATAGTGCATCATTGTATAACTAATTGTACATCATCTCAAGGAACTATAAACACAAAATGGTGTAACCATTTAATAACTTAATTATGCACCATTTTATATCTAACAAGACATCATTATATAACTAATTGTACATCATCTAAAACTCTATAAAGACAAAATTGTGTAACCATCTTCCCATAATGATGCCCTACAACCATGGATGTGATAAAGATCACGTTTCCATAACTTAATTATGCACCATTTTAATAGTTGAATCATGCATCATTTAATAACTAATTGTGCACCATTTTTATATCTAACGATTGCATCATTTTTTAACTAATTGTACATCATTGTGAGTAAATTACAATTGAATGAAAAATGGGAACAATCATAAAATCAAATCCCATAAAAATCGCTTGGGATTGAATGGTGTACAATTAGTTATACAATGATGCATTTATTAGATATAAAATGGTGTACGATCGATTATTAAATGGTGTACGATACAACTATAGAAATGGTGCATAATTCGATTTATGGAAACGTGATATTAATCAATCCCGTGTCGTAGGGCGTGATTTATGGCGTTTTACTAGTTACTATTATGTCCTTTCCACCTATTAATTAAATAATAAATCAATTATTTTTAATAGCAATCTGACTATTGAATAAAAAGTGTGGATGGATTAAATTAATCCACACCGCCATACGATAAACCTCCCCGCTGCTACATTTGATCCTAACCCTAAAATTCAATGCCTAGCATGACAATTTCCGTGGTATGTCAAAAGCATCATTGAATGGGTCAAAAACAACGAGAAACTCTTTACAAAATATATTAGAGGAAGGACAATAAAAGATTCATGAAAAATAGTGAAATTAATGAATCAAGGATTGTGATCAATCTTGCATTTAAATGGTAGAGGCTTATGTTGTAAGTCAATTGACTTGAATTCGATTCTAGATAAACGGTGTATTTCTTCTCATCCGAGACAGAGCTAGACACTTTATGTTGGGTGGGCGGACTAACTTACTAAAAAGAAAATCTTTATGTACTAAAACTAATACTTAAAATAAATAAATAGAGATTAATTAACTTTATAAAAATTTGGATTATGCCCCGCCTCTCGTACTATAAATTAAAAAGCAAAAAAGCACAATAGTCTTATACACATTGAAATTTAAATGGTGTTTATTTCTATAAACGGATTACAAGGAAATTGTAACTAACTATTACAAAGAAAATCGGAAATAGCACAATAGTTGAGGTGAGTAAAAACTCTTTTGCAAGATAAACACGCCCCGTATAGTCTTTGATGGAAGGACGTGTTATCCCCAAAGATACAACGACTTCCTTGAAATAGCAAAGACCTTTGCAAATTCCAAGGCACCTTTCGAATCGAATGTGTAAAATCGAGTACACTTATGCAAGTACAAGAATGAAAAATGTGTATGAAAATGTAATCTGAACAACAACAATGCTTCTATTTATAGGACTTCCAACCAGGCCTTGGGACTCTTTACTGCAGGGCAGTAACTTCAGAGATAATGGCTGTAACCTCCAGGTAGTGGGCACTCCACTATGCTGTAACCTCCAAGTAGTGGCCACTCCACTATCTTGTAACTTCCAAGTAGTTGTGCTGTTTCATTTTAAAAGTCAGTTTCAGCTTTTAACTTGCAACTGATTTGTTTTTATCCTTTAAAAAATAAAAAACAAATATTTTCTGTGCAAAACTAGGCCCGATCCGAATCGGGACATGAGCTCGGGCTCGGCCAGCCACGCCCCTCCGGCCTCGGGGCCACGGCGGGCGCGCATGTGGCCTTGCCCACCACTCCTCACATGTGTATAGTTATTTCATCTTGCACACTCTTACAAACCCACTTACTTATAGATTGAATAAAATTAACATTTTATTCCCATGTGGGATGGTGTCTTTTCACCTTCCCATCACCCATTATCTCATTTCAAGTGACTAACTTGTGAATTTTATTTCTCACTCACAACTAAATGGTTTTGAAATTAAATATACCAAACTCATCTACTCGAAACGTAGAATTTTATTTTAATATTTAATTCCTCCGAAATTAAATAATTAGTCACTAAAAAATTGGTCAAAGTTAGGTATTAAGCAATTACTTCTCAAACCATTTCCAACAATCCCCACATGAGTGGAAATCAAATGCACATGAAAATGCGGACTCTTGTACTCGGTTTAATTAAAACTATATTGTATCGGGACGGAGTAGTTTGTGACTTTGAACCTTTCTTTGTAAATATCATCGGATATACCGGCCGCCCGATGGATGCAATGCCTTGAACTATTCCTCCTTCGTGTACACACTAGTAAATGACATTTACACAATATGACTTCTGTCACATTCCGTTCTTTAGTTGTTTCCTTTTTGGCCATGGACAACATCTTTGGATTCATAAGTGTTACATTGAAGCGCCCTCACTTCTCACTTATATAGGTGATCTCTCTTGACCGAGTCAATTTATCATTAAAAGTCCTTATGACTTAACCTTACCACAACCAACAAGTTTATTGCACTTGTTTTGCCTTCTAGGGATGAGTTAAGCGATGTACAAGTGCTTAATCGAACTTTTAAAGCTTAGTTTTCCCATTGAACCAAGTTCTTGGGATCTCCAAATCCAAGGTTGGGTTACCACTTTAATCGTTCTTTAAATTGCGGATTTTAATCTCATTCCTCTAGCAATTTACTCAATTGATCTCTGTTAAGCCCTTTCGTGAGTGGATCCGCTATGTTATCCTTGGACTTTATATAGTCAATTGATATAACACCATTAGAGATCAATTGTCTTACGGTATTATGTCTACGACGGATGTGTCTAGACTTTATTATGTTATACATATTACTTTGTGCTCTCCCCTATAGTAGCTTGACTATCACGTTGAATCATCACAGAGACACTTGGCTTTTTCCAAAGATAGAATATCTTCTAAGAAATTACGAAGCCACTCGACTTTCTTCGCCACTTTATCAAAAGCTATAAACTCGATTCCATGGTGGATCTAGCTATACAAGTTTGCTTAGTGGATTTCCATGATCTTGCTCCTCCTCCAATAGTAAATATATATCCACTAGTGGAGTAGAGTCCTTTGAATCAAATCCAAATAGCATCACTATACCCTTCAAGTCTCTTGGAGGGTATTTGAGTAGTGTATTCCATAACTCGGGGTGTATTTTAAATATCTTAGTACCCTAGTTAGTGCTTTCCAATGCTCTTGACTTGGATTGCTTGTATACCTACTCAACTTGTTTACAAGATCCGGGCGTGTACAATTTATAATGTACATCAAACTTCCTATGACCTTCGAGTATTCCAACCGAGCTCTTTGGTTCGACTTTATTTACTACCGGTTATGTTCAAATCAATGGGCGTTTTGCATGGTGGACCATCAAAAGCATTGAACTTCTTGAGCACTTTCTCCACATAGTAGGATTGTGTCAAGCTAATTCCTTCAGATGTTTTGCCAATTTTGATTACGAGAATCATATCGGCAATTCCCATGTCTTTCATGTCAAAATTTCTTTTAACATCTTCTTAGTGTCTATGATTATATCATGACTACTACCCATTATTAACATATTGTCTACGTATAGACAAACTATGACAAACGCATTTGATGTGCCTTTAACATAAACACACTTGTCACATTGGTTGATTTTAAAGCCATTTGACAACATCGTTGTGTCAAATTTAAGATGCCACTTTTTTCGGGCTTGTTTAAGTCCATATAGTGATCTTATCAATTTGCACACCTTTTCCTCTTGACCAGGTGCTACAAATCCTCCAGGTTGTTCCATATATATTTCTTCTTCCAATTCACCATTTAAAAACGCAGCTTTTACATCCATTTGTGAATCTCGAGATTGTGTAAAGCGGAATCGCAATAAGCACTCGAATGGATGCAATTCTTGTTACAGGTGAATATGTGTCGAATAAATCACTTCCTTCTTTTTGTTTGAAGCCTTTAGCCACTAACCTGGCTTTATATTTATCAATAGTTCCATCTGCCTTATATTTCTTTTTTAATATCCATTTACACCCTAAAGGCTTACTACCTGCAGGGAGATCAACCAACTCCCAGGTATGATTTTGTAAAATGGATTCAATTTCACTATTGATGGCTTCTTTCCAGAGCGGAGCATCTGGACTAGACAGAGCCTCTTTAACTGTACTTGGCTCACCGTCTAACAAGTAAGTGACAAAATCAGGACCAAATGATGTAGCAGTTTTAGTCCTTTTACTTCGTCTTGGTTCTTCACTCCCTTGTGAAGAACTACTTGCTTTCTCATAAGTTCTTTTGTTAGAACTTATTTCAACCCTTTCTTTACAAGGATATACATTTTCAAGAAATATTGCATTTCTTGATTCAATTATGGTACCTTCAGAAATTTCTGGATTTTCTGACTTGTGTACCAAGAACCGATATGCACTACTGTTGTATGCATATCCTATAAAAATACAATCAACCGTCTTTGGGCCAATTTTGACTTGTTTAGGTTCAGGTATTGCTACCTTAGCCAAACACCCCCACACTTTAAGGTATTTATAAGATGGCTTATGATTTTTCCACAATTCATAAGGTGTCTTATTTTTTCCTTTAAGTGGGATTTTATTTAAAATGTGGTTTGCTGTTAAAACAGCTTCCCCCCACATGTTCTGAGGTAGCCCAGAACTAATCAACATGGCATTCATCATTTCTTTTAAAGTTCGATTTTTACGTTCAGCAATGCCATTAGATTGTGGTGAATATGGTGCAGTAGTTTTATGAATTATTCCCCACTTTGGTTACATAATTCTTCAAAAGGTGCAACATATTCTCCACTTCTATCATCACTCCGAATTATTTTAATCCTAAGCTACCAAGTTGATTTTCAACCTTATTTTTATAATTTTTGAAGGCTTCCAACACTTCATCTTTGCTTCTTAATAAATATAAGTAGCAAAATCTTGTGCAATCATAAATAAAAGTGATGAAATATTTTTACCACATCTAGTTTGCACAAATTTCGGATCACATATATCGGTATGTATCAATTAGGTCTTGCATTTCTTTGCCTGAGAATGAAAAGGTAACTTAGCCATTTTAGCTTCAATCAGATTTCACATCTCTTTTGATAATCAATTTTTGAAATTGGAAGTAATTCCAAGTTCATTAATCTTTTTATAGCATTTAGATTAACATGCTTTAATCTAACATGTCCACAAATCGAGAATACTCAAGCATATAAACGGAAATAGGCTCAATTTTATTGCTTTGCTTGAATCGGTTACACGACGAATCGCCATTACATTCATTTTGAACAGTCCATTATACAGATAACCTTTTCCTAGGAACTGTCCAAACTTAGTTAAAATAAACTTTTCAGACTCAAACATCAGTCTAAAACCATGGTTTACAAGAAGAGATCCTGACACTAGATTCTTCCTGGATTTACGGAACATGAAGAACATCCTTCGAAGCGGCTCTTTTCAAGTGAGCTTCAGAACCACGTTGCCAAAACCTGCAACATCAGAAGAGGAAGAATTACCCATATTAAGTTTTCTACCTGTACAACGGGTGTAGGTAGAAAACGCATCCTTGTCGGAACAGACATGTCGAGTGGCCCCAATGTCAATATACCACTCTTTTGGATTATCCACAAGGTTTGCCTCAAAAACCACTGCAGATAGATCCATATCAGTCAGCTCTTGGATCATACCACTGTGCTCAACCACATTAGCATTAGGCTGTCTATATTTTGGTTTTTAGTAAGCCGACGTCTTTAGCCATGTGGTTGGGCTTTTCACAATTGTGACAATTTCTGTAAACAACTTTTTGTTTACTGCTTTTTCCTTGTAGTTGTTGTTGTTATTGTCACGTTTCCTTTTCTTCTTCATACTAGAATCGCCATGTTCTAGCAAATTCGCCAGATAAACATCACCCTTTTCAAACCTTGAATCTAATTTGCGATTACCTTCCTCAATTCGTAAACGCATAATTAGCTCTTCAAGATTTATTTCTTTTCGCTTGTTCTTCAAATAATTTTTGAAGTACTTCCATCCAGCGGCAATTTTTCAATCATGCATGCCACTTGAAAGCTTCATCCAATTGCATTCCTTCGCATTTAATATCATGCATAATTAATCGTAATTCTTGAGCTTGATCCATGACATTTCTAGAATCCACCATCTTGAAATCTAGAAACCTGCCAACCATGAACTTCTTGGAACCAAATATCCTCGATTCGGTATTTCTTTTCCAAAGAATCCCGAGCTCTTTGGAAGATTTCACTTCACTATACATATTGTATAGCGAATCGCATCCATTTAGGGCGTAGTTGCGGCACGTGAAGTCACCACGACCCCAAGCATCGAAAGCGGCCGTTTTTATTGTTGGTTTCATTTTCTTCCACCACTGGTGGATCCTCCTTCAGGAACTTAGCGAGGCTCGGAGTCGGATAAAATAGCATCTTGGATTGCCATCTCTTGAAATCGATGCACCAGGAAATATTTAAACTCTCAAAGTGACATCGAGTGGTAGGAACATTCACCCTTGAAGTAGACGCCATTGTTTACGAAACATAATGTTTTATCTTGCGTTGTTGAAATTTCTGTATTTATTTAAACTGGATTACAAGGAAATCGTAACTAACTATTATAAAGAAAATCGGAAATAGCGAGAATAGCCGAAAGCGAGTAAAAACTCTATCCGCAAGATAAACACATCTCGTATAGTCTTTGATGGAACAGACGTGTTATCCCCAATGATACAACGACTTAGTCCTTGAAATAACAAAGATCAAATTCCAAGGCACCTTTCGAATCGAAATGTGTAAAATCGAGTACACTTATGCAAGTACAAGAATGAAAAATGTGTATGAAAGTGTAATCGAACAACAACAATGCTCCTATTTATAGTCTTCCAACCGGGATGAGATCTCTATTCCACTTTTCCTATTCCACTCTTATTCCATTGCATTGGATGAAATACACGTGTGCAAGATGATGTCACGTGATGTCACAATCAGACACACGTGTCTTTCATCCAACATATGGAATAGGGAGTGAAAATAAGGAAAGTGGAATAACAGAGATCTCAACCCTTTCCAACCAGGCCTTGGGACTCTTTCTCATAGGCGGAACCCGAGAGATAATGGATGTAACCTCCGGTGTAGTGGGCACTCCACTATGATGTAACCTCCAAGTAGTGGCCACTCCACTATGTTGTAACTTCCAAGTAGTTGTGTTGTTTCATTTTAAAAGTCTAGTTTGACTTTTAACTTGAATGATTTGTTTTTATTCTTTAAAAAATAAAAAACAAATATTTTACTCAGGCAAAACTAGGCCCAAACCAGTCGGGAGTCGGGACACGGGCGACCCTCGGCCCGGCCTGACCGGCGGCCGGTCTTGCCAAAGCGTGGCGCTCGTGTGGCCTCGCCACCACACCTCACATGTGTATAGTTATTTCATCTTGCACACTCTTACAAACCCACTTACTTATATATTGAATAAATTTAACATTTTATTCTCATGTGGGATGGTGTCTTTTCACCTTCCCATCACCCATTATCTCATTTCCAAGTGACTAACTTATGGATTTTATTTCTCACTCACCACTAAATGGTTTTGAGAAGTTAAATATACCACACTCATCTACTCAAACGTAGAATTTTATTTTAATATTTAATTCCTCCGAAATTAAATAATTAGTCCCTAAAAAAATTGGTCAAAGTTAGATATTAAACCATTACTTCTCAATCCAATTTCCAACAATACCAACGTATATTTGATAATTTTTATGTACATACTAGATTAATTATTTTTGAAGATAGAAATTAAACATGCATCACTTAAGCATTTTGCTTTAGTGGTAGAAATTTATGTTGTCGAAACAATTAATCTAGATTTAATTTCATATGAGTGTGTGTTCCACTCATATTGTACTTACAAAAGATAAATCAATGATTTCGTTTTAGTAAAATTAAAAAGCAAAAAAGGACAGTAGTGTTTTACACATGCATAGATATACGAACCTAATAATAATTTTTTTTTGAAAAGACCTAATAATAATTTTTAGATATACACCAAATTATTTTAGAAGATGGGAAAACAAGCATGCATCACTTAAACATAAGAAATCACAACGTTAAAACTTATCTAAAGCTAGCATTTATGTTTTTTGTGTTTAAGAAAAAGAAGAGCCAAGTGCCAACTGTAAATAATTCAAACAGTATATAAAAAGACAAAGAAGAGCCAACTGTAAATAATTAAAGACAAAGTGGAAAGGAAAAGAAAAATAAAGAGAATAAGGAAAACCCAGAACTCCAAAATAAGCCACCATCTCAAAAAAACGAGTGAAGAAAAAGTTAGGAGTATGTGAATTTCAAAGAGAAGGGTCTTCCTGAATAATTTATATTTAAACATTTATATTAAAGGAGGAAATTGTAACAATTTCTTGAGTGTGATCACAGAAATTTCCCGAATAGAATATTTGAATTGGACGAAAAAGCTCATAACATAACGTCATCGAAATGATCAGATTGAAGCCCACCACCTCAGAACGATCATTCTCATATTCTCAAGAGAATATTCAATGGATCACCCTTTTAGAATAGCCGTTTGACTCATTAATTTTTAAATTCATTTTCATGTTTCAACAATTTTTAGAATTGAATTTTTTTGGTTAGGTTTCGTGTAAAAATAAAATATATTTGAGTTGGTTATAATTTAATTAAGGCTATAAAGATCTAGAAATGAAAACACATTTAACTTATAGTTTTTTTGGGTTATTAATTTTTTAAGACTGACCTTATATGCACTTTCTTTGGTTTTGACTGACATTTCCGAGTTACCAATTTAATACCCATACTTTACATTTTTTTATAAATTAGTACCTATTCACTTGTAATGACGAAAATGCCCCCAAGAAACATAAGTTATACTCAAAATAAATTTTTGAGTATACTTATTTTCAATTAAAATTTTAATTAATTTAATTAATAAAAAATTTAAAGAAGTTTCTAAAAATATTAAAGAATTTTAGAAAAATAAAATTAATTATATTAAATTAGTGAATTAATAAACATAAATTCAAATTTAATTAATCAAAAAGAAAAATTAGTTTAGTTAGCTAAATTCAATAATTAAAAGAAAATTAAATAATTTAAAAATTAAAATTCAGAAAGTAAATAATAGAAAATTATAGCAAATTTTTTATTAATATATTAATTTTTAATTAGTTTTTAATTAGTTTTAGTTGAATTTTAAAAAATGATTATTTTATTTTATTTTTTTACAATTAGGAATTTAATAATTTAATTTAGATAATAATAGATTATTTCTTAATTAATTTTTTTAAAAATTTAATAATTCTAATTAGAACATAACTTTTTAACAAAAATTAAAAAATATTGGGGGCATTTTCGTCTTTAAAATTAATAGGTACCAATTTATAAAAAAATGTGAAGTATGGGTAGTAAATTGGTAACTCGTAAATGTCGTGTACCAAACCATCAAAGTGTCTATAGTTCAGTCTAAAAATCAATAACCCTTTTTTTTTTTGTATGAAAAGACAAATTTATGAATAAAAATTAAAATATAAAATTAGTAAAAATGCATAGATATATTCAGATATAGCCAGTGCATGGGGCCAAAGTGTGTGTTATGATCATGCGAGTAGACTCGGTTTTGAATCTTTTATTCTCCCCACCCAAGACATTCCATGCATAGACATAATATATTAACTAGGGCTAATAATGCGTGACAACTAGGGCTAACAATGTGTGACGCTACACGATAACACGACACGAATACAAACACGAATTACATAGCCAAATGGCACGATAAGGCACGACACATTACGACGAAAAGCATGAAATTGAAAATTAATTTAAAATTGCAAATATCCTTATATTTAAGATCAAATAAGATAGATAACACAAAACACGATAGTGCGACACGAACATACTACATGATGACCCGATTTGTCACCCCTAATTAATATTAACAAATGTGAATTGCGAAACTAAAAATAAATAATATTGTTGAATGAACGTAAATAAAATAAACACATTTTTTCCTTTAAATAAAAAATAAATAAAACCATACAAGCTCCCCAAAAAAAAAGGGTTGCACTATTCACCTTTAAAATTGATGAATACATTTATCTCCATATAATTGCAAAAATTTCATTCACATAAAAGACTATATTATCCATGCTTAAAAAAGAACTTGTAAATACACCCATATTTTCCACCCACATTTTTTTTTTTCTTGAACAAAGTGGATATGTATTTATCAATTTTGGGTGTGAAGAGTGTAGAGGTCGTGTCTTGGGACTTGGAGATTACGAAACCAATCGATATTCGACCAAAGATCTCCCATTCAAAATATCCGTTCATTTTTTTACTTTCCCGATCCGCATGCACTAAAAAATATTTATGGTATGGTTCTCGAGATTTTTCAATTACCCGTCGAGAACCGCATCAATCGTGCATCGAACCACTCCGAATCAAGACCAAGATAGAACCGATTTTAAAGATTTTATATAAATACGTATACATTATTTCTATGTTGTTTTTATTTTGATATTGAATTAACTACATACTATTAGAAATTAAATTGAATATAAAGCATATTTCTAAAAAATCATAATCTGCAACTATTATAAATTTTTAAAAAACTTTGATATTAATAATAGAGTAAATCATCCGAAATTGAAATTAGTTAAATGATTAGTAAATTGCACTTAAAAGAGAAACAAGTAATAGTATCGTATTATAACAATATAAAAAAGATCATATTTTAATTTTTTTTACCACATCACATAAATTATAAATCGATTTTATTGATTATGTTAAGTTGTTAAGTATGAGACATTGAGATTATAAATTTACATAAGTTTTTATTTCATGTAAATTTATAAAAATTATTAGTTAATTATATTTGTTCTATGTCAATAGAAGGACAATTGCCCAAATAATAAACTATTATTGTATTATAGAGGTTATTAAGTTTAAAATTTTGGATTGTGTTACATATTATAGTTTTAGTTTTTATTTTGAGACTACGCTAAAAATAGACTAGAACTCTGAAGTTATCCATTTGGTGATTTTTATATTGATTTGCTTTTTTCTTCCCCCAAAAAAAAAAATTTGTATGTTTTATTTATAGCTAATTTTCGAATCTCCGTCCCGAACCGAACCGCACTGCACCGTCCCGTCCCATTAGAACCGAATCTCCATCCCGAACTTTCGGCATGCGGTTCGGGACGGAGATTTTTTTTATGTTCGGTTCTGGAAATTTATTTTCGAATCTCCGAATTCGAACTGTTCTGAAAATTTCCAAATCTCCGAACTGCCATCATACCGCACACCCTAGAAGAGTGCCCACCCAAAAAAGATCTCTATAATGCGAAGCTACCACTTAAATGGTGCCACTTATGTACTTATAGCTAAAGGGGAACTGCACACTGCAGTAGAAGCTAAGTAGCTGATTGGTGATTATTAGATACAACCACTCCACTCCATTATTACAAAAGCTGTAAAACCGCGTTTCTCACTTCATCTTCCTCAAAATCCATTCAAACCCATTTAAATACCCTCACTACCCACATCTCTCTCACTCTCTCAAAATGGCCTCCTGCAATTCTCTCTTTTTTCTTCTTTTTCATGCTACTGTTTTTTGTTATTTCTTTCCAACATGTTCAAGCAAAAATAGTATCACTCTCTTTCCCTCTAACCTCAGCCCCACTGTCCACAAAACACGCTTCTATTCTTTCTTCTCTCGCCACGTCGTCGCGTCCTCGTTCTAACCAGACCTCATCGCCGCCGTTCAATTACAACTACAAGTCATCGTTCAAGTATTCAATGGCCCTGATGGTTTCTCTCCCCATAGGGACCCCACCACAGTCTCAGCAAATGGTTATCGACACCGGAAGCCAGCTGTCATGGATTCAGTGCCACCGGAAATCCCCAGAAAGCCGCCACCAACGACGTCGTTTGACCCCTCCCTCTCCTCCACTTTCTCTCTCCTCCCCTGCAACCACCCCGTGTGCAAGCCCCGAATTCCCGATTTTACCCTCCCCACCACCTGCGACCAGAACCGCCTCTGCCACTACTCTTACTTCTACGCGGATGGGACCCTGGCCGAGGGCAATCTCGTCAGGGAAAAGTTCACCCTCTCTAATTCCCGAACTACCCCTCCCTTGATCCTCGGGTGCGCGGCGGAGTCCGGCGAGGCCGAGGGCATTTTGGGAATGAATCTTGGACGGCTGTCGTTCGTTTCCCAGGCTAAGGTGCCCAGATTCTCCTACTGCGTCCCAATCAGAAAAGCGCGTGATGGGATTAATAATCCCACTTTCGGCACTTTTACTTGGGCCAAAACCCCCACTCCCCTACTTTTCGATATATTGACCTGTTGACTTTCCCTAAAAGTCAACACTCCCAATTTTGACCCCCTCGCCTACACGGTGGGATTGGCGGGGATCAAAATTGGCGGGAAAAAATTGAACATCTCTGCCGCGGCTTTCCGGCCGGATGCCGGAGGGTCTGGCCAGACGATGATCGACTCCGGCACTCAGTATACTTTTTTGTTGACGCCGCCTATGGTAAAGTGAGGGAAGAAATTGTGAGACTAGTCGGCGCGAAATTGAAGAAGGGCTACGCGTATGGAGGCGCATTGGACATGTGCTTCGATGGCAATGCCGTGGAAATCGGACGGTCGATAGGCGACATGGTTTTCTTTTTCGAGAATGGCGTGGCGATATCGATTGATAAGGGGAGGATTATGGATGATGTGGGAGGTGGGGTCCATTGCATCGCCATCGGACGATCGGAATCTCTTGGTGTTGCTAGTAACATTATTGGGAACTTTCACCAGCAAAATCTTTGGGTGGAGTTTGATTTGATTAGAAGACGAGTTGGATTTGGAACAGCTGATTGTAGCATATCTAAATAATGATTTTTTGTAGAATGGGTTTTAAATTAGTGCATAGTTTAGATATTAGGTGTAGCAGTAAGTAGGAATGTATCACATTGATACATTGATATGATTCTTTTTCCCCCTTTGTTTCATCATATGTTACCGAAATTTTTATTTACATCGAGTACTTTTTTTTTTCCGAACAATAGTTTTTATATTAGTAGCCAACCCAACTATGGACCGATTTGACTAAAGATATCGCTGTTTTAATTCCAAAGACCAATTCAGATCTACTCCACAAATAATAAAACTTCACACCCATAACTAAGAACACTAAAGAACCAAAATCGGGCACAAGAACCACTACATACTACGATCAGATAAAACGATCCGCCTCTGAGTTTCGCAAATCAACCGAGAAAAAGAAAAGACACAAACAAAATAAGAAAACTACAACCTAGAACAAAATACAAAACAATGAAACTAAACAACAACCTAACAATCAAAGAAACAAAGGGCCTCTCCTCTCCCAAATCCACACTCACATCCCTAACCACCGCTCCCACAAATCGCCACCGTCTCCCAATTGGCCCGCTACCACGAAGAAATGCACAAAGCCTGGATCTTAAAACAAAGAAGAAAAATAATGTACGAGGGGTTTTGGCGGTGACCCGAAATTTCCGGCCATCGCCGGTCTTCATGGCGTGTATCACCTGAACTGGCAATTATGGTCGCCCTCATGGTTTCCATTCTCATGGGAGAAGAAAAGAAAGCAAGAGGGGGAGGGGAGGGGAGGGGTGGGGGTGGGCGGCTGGGGAGAGGGAAAAGGAGAAAGGGGATTAGGATTTGTGTTTTTTTAGAGAGAAAAGGGAGATAAAAAGTAATTATTTACATGGGGTATGAAAATATCAAATAGTGTGGATGACGTTAAAGAAACTCACTATAAATGTCCCCCACTTTAACTATTTTGTATTTTGATCACATCTATTGGATAGAATTAAGAATATTTCATATGCTACCAGAAGGAAGAATAACAAATTTAAGTGTGTTTGAGTTATTTTAACAAGAAATAACAGAGTGTTTGATCTTAGTCTGTAAATTCTTCAAACATCTTATAGTTGTTCAAAGGTTTACAGACCTTCACACTTTGCATGGTAAAACATTTCTTGCGGAAGAGCTTATAAAATTACGTTTTTTCATAGAAATTTTTCAGAGTCTATAAGCTCTTAGGAAACTGTTAGCACATCTTAACTTATTTTCAAAATAACATTTTATTTTAACAAGTTCTTATAATTTTAAATATCAAATTGTTATTATACTAACATATTAAAACTTCAAAATATTATTTTATCCATACACATCAATAACTTTAACACTTTTAACACTCTAAGTCCCAAAAATTCAAAGTCCTCGACATTGCAAAGAGTTTGGAGTCCCCAATATATTGATTCAATTAGCAAAATTGGGGTAATTTAACAGTATATAGTGTTTGTGGAAAATTGTTGCAAAAGTGTAATGGATTTTTCATTTTTTTCGTTTTTTCTTACTTTTTGCTTTTTTTTTTTTTCTTTTTTTCTTTTTAACCAGGGTTTATCGTGACGCCTCTTGGGTTGCCTCCCACAAAGCGCTAAGTTTTACGTCTTGATCGGACTTGATTTCTAACATCACTGCGTTGAACCGTGTCGGTTGAAATCCTTAAGCCCTTATATTCTATACCATCTATCGGACAAATGGCGTTGCAATCGTTTTCTCGATTAAGTTACAGATCGCTTGGGAATTTTTCCTTTTGATGTTGGCCTTCCACTACGAGAGCGATTTTGGGCTACTTGTATCTCCAAAGATTTCGTCTTACACTCAACAAAAATGATGTTAGAAACAAAGAAGAGAAAAAAATAAAAATAAAACCGAAAAAGAATAAAAATAAAAAATTACAAAAAAAAATGCTTCAATTAATATTTGGACCATACAAATCGCAAGTGTATAATGTAGTTTATAGAATAATGGCAAACAAGGTCGTATTTCTCATGGATTGATATGTGAAACACTTAGGCTATAATAACATCTCATTCCAATTTTATTGAAGCGATCAATATCAAGTTTATAATAAAAATCGAAAAAAACAAGAAAATAAATAAATTTAGGAACCCCACAAGTACTTTCAACAACTATAGGAGCAACATTGGGCTCATAATCTCCACATATTTCTTCAATATTAAATTCAACTAAGGTTTCAATAACCAATTCATGCAATTCTATGGGTTCATTCCTAAACTAGTTTATTCCCCCTCCCGGTGGTGCATAAACAGAGATTAATAATAATTGAGGTCTCTCGATCCATCACAAACAAAAGTACTCTCCCGATATATTACATTGTTTATGTCTCGATTCGATTTTCGTCTCGTTAGAACTCACCTTCCGTTATGGACTAACAAGTATGACATGTAAATTATTGGCCAAATAATCGACAATTATAAATAAGCACTCGAATTCATAAGATAGAACACATGAATCAATTAAGAAAACAATTAATCAAGATTTAACATGAATCCACAATTTCGATTATGCCCCTAAGATCCGAAAGATTAGCCAAACATTGATAACAAATTCGTAGACAAATTCAAAATCAACATTATGACATCGTTTAAGCACAGACAAAAGATCTAAACATAGAAAAAAAAAATTCTCGTCGAAATGGATTCCCTCCTAAGCCTTCAAGCTCTTGTGCTCCTGTAGATGCGAAAGGCCTTGTGGTGTTCTTCGGGACCTAGCCTTCTTCTCTCGGAAGACCTCGGATCTTGTGTTCCCGTGTAATTTGATGTGTTGTGTTGTGTATGAAGTGATGATTTTTCGTTCAAGCTTTGGGTCACTTTTAGAGTTAAAAGATTAGCAGACCAATTCAGCCCCAAACTAGGGGCATGCGGACTTGAGATCACCGAAACCGAACCGATATCCGGACCGAAAAATCTCCGAACCAAAAATATCCATTGACTTTTTGACTTTTCCCGAACCGCACTCGTCCCCGAAAATATTTTTGGTACAGCTCTGAGATTTCTCAAATATCCGTCACCGAGAATCGCATCAACCGCACTTAACCACTCCGAACCAAGGACCTAAAGCTAGAACCGATTTTAAAGATTATATATAAATACATATACATTATTTCTATTTCATTTATATTTTGATATTTAATTAACTACAAAATATTTGAAATTAAATTGAATATAAAACCTATTTCTAAAAAATCATAATAATGCAACTATTATGAATTTTAAAAAACTTTAATATTAATAATAAAATGAATCATTTGAAGTTAAAATTAGTTAAATGATTAGTAATTGCACTTAAAAGATAAATATACTCAACAAGTAATAGTACCAGTATTATAACAATAAAAAAATCAAATTTTAATTTTTTACCACGTCACATAAATTATAAATATAATTTTATTGATTATGTTAAGTTGTTATGTAGGAGATATTGAGATTATAAATCTATATAAAATTTTATTTCATACTAATTTATCAAAATTGTTAGTTAATTATAATTGTTCAAAATAGTAGAAGGACAATTACCCAAACAATAAAATATTATTGTATTAGAGGTTATTAAATTTAGAATTTAGGATTGTCTTACCTATTATGATTTTAGCTTTTATTTTGACACTACACTAAAAAGAGACCGAAATTATATACATTTGATAAATTTTATATTGATTTTCTTTTCTTTTTTTTTTTTTCAAATTTGCTTGTTTATTTATGACTAATCTCCGAATCTCCGTCCCGAATCGAACCGAACCATACCGCTCCATTAGAACCAAATCTTCATACCGAACCATCCCAACAAGTTCGGACGGAGATTTTTTTCTATGGTTCGATTCGAGATTTTTTTAGAATCTCCAAACTTCGGGACGGTTACGAGATCTACCGTCCCGCACTGCACACCCCTACCGTAAACGTCATAAGCTCAGTGTTAACCCACACGATCGGGTCGTGCGATCGGAATTGCTCTGGGGTCTTCACAAAAGTTATACCCCTTTCTCTTAGCTTTCCATAACCACTTGAATCATATCAATATCGATTCAAATTCATTATTCATCAATTTTCACCAAAAATGCATATCCTAATTATGTCTAGATATGGAACAAAAAAATAATAATAAAAGACACACAAGTGGAGGACTCGTATTAGGTGACATTGTGCTGAGTGTTGTAACACTTTGAAAGACATCTTTACGCCCGATTCAATGAATAGTGATCCGCATACCCAACATATAGGATTTTTCGAGTTTTTCTATTGATTTTTCCAAGATTCATGCCGTTTAGCTTGGGGGTAGCTTTCACACAAAATCCCAAAGGTAGCTTTTTATCACAAGATCATGCCGCTTAAAACACTTTTATAAGGTAAGAATTGGTCAAAAGGATTAGTTGCACTCGGTGGGGGAGGTAGTTGTTTCCCTCAAAGGCCTCAAAACATGATCGATATTTTTTTAACTCATCGCCTGGTAACTAAATATAATGATTTTGTAGATTGGAAACATCTACTCACATCACCTTATCAAGTGAACACTCTTGGGTACATTACTAGTACTCTGACCGATTTAGTCGTGCAAATGCAAATATAACTAATGCATGAATGTAGAAATAGGAAAAAAAAAGGAAAAAGGTGTTGCGGCAAGTGTTCTTGTGAGTGATGCAACATTTCCGAGAAACAACAATGTTAGATAGCACACAAACCAAGAGACTTCCTTAGAGTGGAAAATCTCTCAAAATATAAAGCTTTGGTGAAAATATCATTAACCGATTTTCAAAGTACCAATGTATTCTATGCGAATAATGTTTTTCTCAACCAAATCATGAATAAAGTGGTGTCTTATGTCTATGTGTTTTGTGCGAGAGTGTTGTACCGGATTCTTTGAATAAATGGTGTCTTATCACAATAAATGGTTAACATATCACTATGAAGACCATAATCCTCAATGATTTGATTCATCCAAAGTAATTGGGAACAACAACTCCCAACAACAACATATTGATTCGGCAATTGAAATAGAAACACAATTTTGTTTATGATTGTACCAAGACACCAAATTATTACCAAGGTAGAAACAACCACCGTTGTACTTTTTCTATCATCAACATCTCCAAATTTCATCTGAATCACTAAAACTAACTAGATTAGTGTTTGTATCTTTAGTATACCAAATCCCTAGATTAGTGGTGCCTCCAATATATCAAATAATTCTTTTAAAGGCTTTCAAGTGAGTGATCTTAAGATTGGCTTGATAACGAGCACACAAACACACACTATACATGATATCGGATCGGAGCTTGAGCGCTTAAATACAATAGACTACCTATCATGCTTCTATATAAAGTGTTATCAACACTTTCAAGAACATCTTCTCTACTAAGTTTTTGACTCGAACCCATGGGAGTTTTCATATGGGATGCACTATCTAAGTAGAATTTCTTCACCAAATTTCGTGCATATTTGCTTTAAGAAATAAAAATCCCATCATTCGATTGTTTGATTTGTAAACCCAAAAAGTAATTCAATTCACCAACCATACTCATTTCGAATGTAGAAGACATACAATCAACAAATTCATTCAATAATTTTTGACTAGAAGCACCAAACACAATATCATCCACATATATTTGAGCAATTAAAATGCTATGATTAGTTCTTTGAATGAAAAGAGTCTCGTCCACTTCACCACGTTTAAAACCCATTTGAAGTAAATGCTCGATTAATCTTCCATACCAAACTTTAGGTGCTTGTTTAAGACCATAAAGAGCCTTTTTAAGCTTAAACACATGGTTTGGCTTATAGGGATCTTCAAAACCTTTTGGTTGTTCAACATAAGCTTCTTCATTTAAAATTCCATTTAGAAAAGCACTTTTGACATCCATTTGGTGAAGTGTAAGACCAAGGTGACAAACTATAGCAAGAAGAAGTCTAATGGAATCAATTCGGGCTACATGAGCGAAGGTTTCATGAAAGTCAACCCCTCAACCTGTGTATACCCTTGAGCAACTAAACGAGCTTTATTACGCACAATGTTTCTAGATTCATCGTTTTGTTTTTGAAAATCCATTTTGTACCAATCACATTCACATTTTCGGTCTAGGAACTAAATACCATACATCATTCTTAGCAAATTGATCAAGTTCATCTTGCATAGCATTAATCCGTAATTCATCTTTCAAAGTCTCATTAACATTCTTAGGCTCAAAATTAGAGATAAAACAGCAAGTTCTTACCGTACGGTTTGAAGACATGTATGCATTTCTTACCATGTCACGATAGTTTACCTTCTCTTCTTCGTGTTCGTACACCTTTAGTAACTTCACCTATCACTTGAGTAGTTGGGTAATTTTTCCGAATTCTGCTTGGTATGTCTCCGTACGATCGGTCACATGATCATCAAGTACTTGGTTTTGTTCATTCTCATGATCAAATTCGGTTTAAGTCGGTTTGTACGGTGTGTTTTACGGTGTTGTTGCTTAGGTATCTCAACATCTGTTGAACGCTTGCAAGATGTCTTTTGTAACACTTGGTTCAACTTCGCTTTGGGACTGACTCGGATGTACCATTTGTCTCAATTAGATCGAGACATAGTCTTCTTCATTTTTCCTGCAAGGTCACCAAAACATCGAATACAACATTCACGGTTCCATAATAGTTCTTGTTCGAAGGTTAAAAACTCTATAGGCATGATCATTAGTGGAATATCCTAGAAACAAAGGCTTTTGTCACTTTTAGAATCGAATTTTGCAAGCTCATCTCTATCATTTAACACATAACACACACATCCAAACACATGGAAGTATTTAAGGTTAGGTTTTTACCCAAAAGAATTTCATAAGGAGTCATAGTACTTCCTATCATTAAATACACACAATTCATAATATGACATGCGGTGTTTAAGGTCTTAGCCCAAAAACGTTTGGTTAAATTTTTTGAACTCAACATAACTCGTGCCATTTTTTGCAATATTCGATTTTTCCTTTCCGCCACCCCATTTTGTTGTGGAGTTTTGGGTGTGGAGAATTCATGAGAAATACCTTTTCTATCACAAAAGGATAAAAATGATGAATTTTCAAATTCTTTTCCACGATCGATCTAGTCCTAGCAATAGTGACACTATATAAATTACACACCTTTTTATGCGATTTCTAAATGATTCAAAAGCATCGATTTTTCACGTGAGAAACGAACCCAAGTAAAGCGAGAGAAATCATCAACACATACAAAGGAATATTTCTTACCTCCAACACATTCAACCTCAATAGGACCCATAAGATCCATATGAAGAAGTTCAAAACAACGAGTAGTGTGAAAGTGTTGTGACACTTGGTGTGACACTCGAGTTTGTTTACCTTTTTGACATTATCCACACACAAATGTATTTTTGTGTTCGCTTTTAGTAAGCCTCTTACGACTTCAAACCTAAAAAGTTTTTCAATCATTTTAAAGTTCACGTGTCCTAACTTTTGATGCCACAGATCTGTTTTGTTCAATTTAACATTATGATAAGCGGTAATGCCACCAAATTGGTAGCAATTATCAATGGATCTCAAACTCGCTAGATGCAAACGTTAGCTTTATCAAAGACTTCACAAGAATTCTTATCAAATTTAACATATAAGTCATCCTCACAAAGTTGGCTAACACTAAGTAGGTTCGCAAAAGCCCTTCAACGTGTAAAATGTTTCTCGCGCTTAGGAAGACCTTTTACGTTTAGAGTACCTTTACCAACTATATGTCCTCGTGCACCACCACCATATGTGACCTTTCCTCCGTCAAATGACTCATAGTCCGTTAGGTATTCTTTCCTCGAGAACATCCACTATCAAAGTACCAGGACCTGCAATGTTAGACCTCAAGGATGTATATATAACATTACAAGTCAACTCGGTTTTTCGGACACGAATAGTTTTTTGTTTAGTCGAGGTGTTGCTAGAAGTGTGTACGGACACTCGTGAGGACACTAGGCTAAAAACCTTTTGATGTTTTAGATCGGACTTTAGCTTATATCAATATGGTTTAATATGACTAGGTTTATAAGCGAGAATGACAGACAATAATGTTTTTTTTCTTTTCTGTGGCTTTTCATTAGAACAAGAGGATTTTTCGGTAGAAGGATTTGAAGCCTCAAAATTTTCAGATCCTTTTACAAAAATAGGAGTTTTGTATCCCAAACCGCTTTTCTCTATATTTCCTAAAGCTAGGATTTCATCAAGTTTAGCTTTGCGAATTAAGCCTTTTTTCAATGTTTCAAGAGATTTTTCAAGTTCGATTTTACCTTTTTAATTCCTCATCTTTCCTGGTTAACATGATTTCGGTCGTGTCGAGAATTCTTCCGCTCCTCGTTCTCCTTTGTAAGTTTTTCATTCACCTTTGTGAGACATCCGATGTGTTCAACACGTTTTTCCCGGTCGTGGTATAGTTCTTGATAAGCATCCATAATGTTCTATTCTTCATTATCGGAGTCCTCGTGACCTTTAGATATCCTGTTTCAACTAGAGAGGCATATGTTAAGCAAAAGGTATTTGAAGGGTTAGAAAAAGTATACTTGTTAAGTGTTGGAATATCTCGAGCAACACCTCGAGAGACACCTAGTGGATTGATTTGCAATGCCTTTTTCTCATTGATGATTGTCATGAGAGCATATTTTTCATCATTCTCGACCTGATTTTTCTTCCTCTCGACTCATCATCGCTCAAAGTAACACTCAAATTCATACCCTTTTTACGCAAAGTATTTGCACATTCATTAGCATAGTGCCCAAACCTCCGGTCATGCTCTCTACATCGACCTTATCAATATCAAACCGATTCCCGGTTTATCTTGGTTCCTATCGTGCATATTTCTTTGAGGATATTTAGGAGCATTAGGTTTAAAAGGTTTGTTGGTTTTGGAAGGAAATTGAGTTTTGCTTTTGTTTTTCATAATCCTATCAATCTTTTAGCAAACATAGCCATAGATTCCTCACCTAATTCGATTCCTCAACCTATTTAGTTAATTGAGCTAATTCATTAGTTTCATCGGGTAATAATACCCGTAGAGCTATGCTTTTCCTTTTGACCTCCTTTTGTCGACAAAATTGAGTTTTGAGGATTCCAAATAACTCATCAAGTCGTAATGTAGCAATGTTTGATAATTCTTCAACTACAATCTTTATATCAAACCTTTTAGGTAGAACGCATCATCTTGCTTACTAACCTTGATTTGAAATAGGCTCACCCGGAGATTGAGATTCATTGATGATGTCACAAAGTCGTCCATGGTAAGATGTGATGTCTTCATCTTCTTCCATCTTGATTTTCAAACCTGACGGTCAGTGTCGTAACTTGGAGAGACGAACACTTGCGATCCTTCACAATATTTTTGCAAAGCCTCCCATGCGTCTTTGGGCATTTAGATATAGTTGCGATTATTTTAAATATGTTGAAATCCACAACACCAAAAATAGTATTGAGAGATTTCGAATTGTAGTTTGCGAGTTGAATATCCTCATTGGACCAACTTATTTCATCCTGATTTATGTAATCGCCATCCACGCTATGATTTTTGGAGGAGTCCATCCAACTAGAAACAGTAGCGCCAGGCTTTCTCATCAATTGATTTTATGAAAGACCGCATCTTGATCTTCCAAATCGAGTAGTTAGATCCATCTAACATAGGTGGACGAAACATAGCCGAAACTTGACTATCCATTGCTTGCTCGAACTTAGGATTAACACTTAGTGAAATCAAGTGTTGGCTCGATACCAATTGAAAGAATTTTAGGTCCCAAACTTTCTCGAGGATAAAGTGTTGTTACAAGTGTCGAAACATTTGTACCAACTCTCAAATCGAATAAAAGTAAAACACAAAGATAAAAATTGTCTATAAGTATAAAAATACTTATAAACGTGCTAGCAGGAAAAATAATCCACTAGTTGAATATATCGATTCATGGATCTCCACGTCAATGACTCAACTAGTATAAAAACCTATCAAAACTCCTTTCTATGAGTAGATCAATATCTTGTAAAATAATTCGTCCAAAAGGAAGAATATAGACTATCCTGAACTTCTATGAAAACAACAGATGGATGAAAACAGAGAAACAAAGATGCTCAATCGCGGTGTGTTGAATCGTACTTCATCAAAGACTTCCTTCAACACTCAATCGTAGGGTATCGACTTTATTTCTCTCTTGCGAGAATTCGATCTCTCTCACATATGTGCTCTCTCGATTGTAATTCTCGCGTCTTGATTTATGTGGGGAACGTCCTCTTTAATACAATCATTTTCTAAATCAACTTCCTTTATTTAATAAATCCTAATTCAACATGTAACCAAGAAACGCAAAATACTAAATTTTGAAATTTTCGAAAATAAAAAAATATTTAATATCCGTAAAAATACGGAATTAACAGACGGAATTCAAATATTACTCGTACCTAGAAAAAGGGCGGACACACTCAACGAAGAACTATCATCGTATTCAGAGTGTCACTGTATAAGGCATGAGCTGGCGGATAAGTTCATAAATCCAATGGCTAGATTGGGCAACATATATATCTCCCTTCGACACATATTTTTCTGAGTTCATCTATAAAAAGACTTGTTGTCGCCTTTGGCGCACAAAGGACTCGAATAGTTGGGTTTGGGAGCAACCAATTACTAGTGTTTGTGAAGTGAGGAGTCAGTACTTCTGTAAAATCTCACGATATAATTCTAGTGGGCTCCTTAGCTCAGAGAAGAGATGATGTAGAGGGACTAGGACACCTTTGAACCTCTATAGATCTTTTGTTATTATTGCTTTGATTTACCTTGTCATTTACATTCAAACAGTTGCATCAACATCAACTAACTCGCACAAACCTAACAAAACTATATTTTCCGCTTCGTATTCAAGGACTTAACGACTGCTTAAGGACTTTGATTTTATTAATTGCCTCCTTTTCCGTGTTAGGATATTATCGCAATCTTGAGCATCGCTTGATGTGCTGCAAACAAAAGCTTTGATTAGCGGCCAGACCACCTCAATTCACGTGACGCTTATCTAATATTGTCAATCAATCCAGCCTTTGACAAGACAACACTTCCTTTTTTCGTTTCTATTTCTCTACTTAATCACTATTATGTCTTTTTTTTCTTTTAGCTAATCACTTTTCATGCTGAAGATTAACACTTGATGCTAATATCATGTTTCATTTCAAAAGAGGTTACAGTATTTGTAATTTTAAAAATTACTGAAAATTAATAATGTTATATATTTAGAAAAAAATGTATGTATTGACACTTTCACATGAAATATATGGCCATTTTAAACGGACGAAATATGAAGTGTTTGTTTTTTTCACAAAATTCGCTCAAGTATATAATAATTCATGGTGCGAGGGATGTGACTTTTAATATTAGAGAAAATAATTTAATGTAATAGCAGTGAAAAGTGAGTTAGAATTCCAAGTTGGTAATGTTTGGGAAAAAATAAAAATAAAACTGAAATTAGGGTATTTGGTAATACTAGGCTTATTTAACTAAAAGAATATACAAAGATATATTATTAAAATTGATAAATGAATCTAAATTATAGAATTTGAAAGATCAAAAGGTGCATCCATAAAAAATAAACAAGTGCATAAATAAATGTTAAAGAGAAATTAGATCTCAATTTTCAATTTAGCCTCAAAATTCTTAGTATTAACTGTTTTATATTGTTATTGAAATTTTTGTTGTAAAATTATTTTTTTATTTTTTATTTATTTAGTTTTACAATAGAAATATATATGTCAACCCTTAAAAAGTAAAAAAAATTATAATTATACAGTTGTGGATAAAAATTAAATAAATATTACTCATCTCATTCACTTCACTTTGAGATTTAAAATATCTTTTCATTTATTTTCGAACACATAACTCTTTTATTTCATTTTTAAATTTTAGAGTATGAACTTATAATATATTTGTTTTGCAAATTTAACTTTACATTGTCACAATGATCGAGTTTTGTTTTTTATCGAAAGAATACATAAATAAAATAAACTAATAATTGAATTTAAATCATGTTGAACTCGTATTTTCATTATTACAGAAAAAAACATACATAAAGATTAATGAATAGATCTTAGAAATAAAATAATATTTATTCAAAATTTTAGTAAAAATTTTTATTTGGCTTATATATCTTAAAAACTAATTATTTTTTATGGGAAAAACATAAAATTCCTTGAAATTTTCAATAGTCGCGAATTTCCATCTTCCCATACCTAAAAATGTATCATTTATTCCAACCAAAAATATTATTATCTCACAATTTAGGGTGTGATAGATGATAAATTTATTATAGTATGGGTATTCTCAACAAATAGTGAAGTTTAGAAAATGTATTTTGTCCTGATATTTATTTTGAATAAAATAATATTAATATTTATTATTTATTTTTCTCCTCATTTTACTGGTCATACTCTTTTTTCTTTTTTGATATATCTAATTATTTAGAAAATTAAAGAAAGATATTATAAATATGTATTTTACATAGCATTGCAACTTTAAATGGCTAAAATTCTCTCATATGAAGTCTTCTATATATGCTTATGACATATGGTTGGAAAGCTCTCGATATCTAGTATAAAATAAAATAAATATTATCTAAAAATTTAAATTAATTTAAAAATTAAAATTGAAATAAATCATATAAAAAGAGTTTGGAATATAAAGAGACACTTGTCAATATTATTAAACAAATAAAATCAAAATCAATATGAAAACTACTTAATTACCCTTAAAGCTAACTTTACCATGAAGACATTTTTGGCAAATCAAAATTTTCAAGAAACCTTAAAACATATTCACACTTTTATAATAGGTATAGATAGATAACTTGAGTTCAAATAGGTACAAAATCGATTAATTAAACATAATATGTGATGTCTTTGCTCAAAAGTGCAGATTACTTTAAGTCAAGGACTCTAATTAATCGGTCCAATTTCTTCTCTAGAATCGATGAAATTTTCGGGTGTAAACTAGCCTCGCAACACACATAACAAGGTTAGGACGCTAGAGGTGGCAAAATTCACCAGGACAGAGGTTTGGGTCGTAGTTTATTAGGCCCAAAAAAAAAGTCGGGTATGTTTGGCCCGACCGACTTTTGGTCCGACCGCAAAATATTTGTATATGCATTTTCATATCCGGGTTGGATTGGGCCAAGCCTTTCCATGGCCCGACCACTGAAAATCTTGAAAGCACGATGGGCTTGGGGCGGCCGGCCAGAGCCCGACCCATTGCCACCTCTAACCCGACGGTTAAGTCGGCGTCTCAGAGTAATTAATTGAACTTTCTTACAAATGAACATGGATGGATCGGACCTTTTATATACCAGGATGATGGGTCGCATGACCTTATTGTAATAAAGGGGACCGCTTGAGTCGTAGTAGGTCTCATGAGCCGTAAGTAATGAACCGAGCCTCATGAGATGCTCAATAATAATTTGGGCCAATTAATAATATTCGGATCAATATTGAATATTCATGGGTGAATAATTATATAATGACATAATAAAATAAAATAAATATAGTTATGATTTTACCCCAACAACATCAAAATAAGCGTAATTTTTGTTTCTGAACAATTCTTTTATGTTTGTACTTTAAATCTTTAATCATCCCGTAGTCAACGAACTACGGCAGTTTCAAATGTATATTCTTTAATAATAATAAAATAACAAAAGTATTAATACCGGTAAAAATGGGTCATCTGAAATTGGATAGTGGTCAATCTGAAAATTGGATAGTGATCGAGTGGTTAAAATTTTCAAAATCATATCAAAGGTCTAACGTTGATTCCAATGATCCAATCACCTTTTTCCTCCCAGAACTGCACGAAAAAAAAAAACGTTACCTCTATTCTCCAAAAATTTGAGGATAAATATATTATAGCAAACTTTTATTTATTGAAAAAAATTGAAAATCATTTTAGAGAATCGAACATAATATAGATGTAATTGCGGATGTAGTCACATTTACGATTATATGCGGCGGAATAAAATATAATGTTATTCATATGTGATCTCTCGATGTGATCCGAGTAGGTGTGATCACATCTCGGGCCACATTAATATGCAAAGATTTCTTATTTTTCACAAAGGTAGTGAGAACAATGTGATCTTCTTTCTGGACATTGTTCTCATCATCAGATTCATTGTCACTTAGGGTAAACTCATTCTCTTTTTCAAAAGAGTATTAGCATAGTCAATTTAATCTTTTGCAAGATAGTCACCACCTCATCAATGAGTTTGGGGAGAGACCATCCTGTTAGAACTGAACGCTAGTCCTTTTTATCAATAGATTTTATGTAGGACCGTTGTTTAACTTTCCAAATAGAGTAATTGGAACCATCCACATATATATAGGTGATATTATAATTCTCAAGATAAGAGAGAAATAAAACTCTTATAGCCCTTTGGGCATTTGTTCGTGGATGTAGGCTAAATGCCGTATCACGTTATTTCTTCGTGTTCTTCTTTTTCTCTTCAAAATCCAACATATAATATGGTGATGATCACCTTTATCGTCATCGAAAGGTAATATTTAGTGACAAAACGTTAAGTGTCAATTATACCTTTTTGCCATGAAGCTACAATGACGATCGCAATGACGCTCACATTTCGTCACCAAATGATTTTATATGCTCTTTGTTTTACCTCCATATTAAAAAGTATAATCTTATCTCATTATTAGTTTAGAAATATTTCTATCATCCGACTTAGTTTATTTCTTATATTTGTTTTATTTTAGCGTGAGATTTTATATTACTTTACATATATTTATTTCAAATTTTAATAAACTAAAGACATGATTTCTTATTAAAAGAATACCATCAAAAGTATTAAATATATAATTGAGTCTCAATTAAAAAACTGAATGCACAAAAATATAATTAAGATAAACGAAAGAGTGCTCTTATTTTATCTACTCTTTGTTATTTCTTTACATTAAAAGTTATAATATTGTATCACCATTAGTTTAGAAATATTTCTATCATCTAGGCTTACTTTATTTCTTATATATTTTTTATTTGAGCGTGAGATTTGTATATTAAATTTAAATATATTTGTTTTAAAATTTATTATGATAACAATTGGACTTTTTTAATTAAAAAATATCATCAAAAGTATTAAATATATAATTCACTCTAAGTTAAAAACATAACACACAAAAATACAACTAAAATAAAACAACAAGTGTTCTTATTTTATCTGCTCTTTGTTATACATCCATATTAAAAATTATAATTTTATCTTAACATTAGTTTAGAAATATTTCTACCATCAAGATTTAGTTTATTTCTTAATTTTTTTATTTGGGCATGGGATTTATATTATTTTAAATATGTTTGTTTTAAAATTTATTATGATAACTACTTGATTCTTATTTAAAAAAATCATGAAAATTATTAAATATAAAACTGAGTCTAAAGTAAAATTTTAAATATTAAATGGTACATCGATTAAAAACTTACATAAAGATTTGTTAGTTCGAAGTATTTGCATTGCAATCACAAGCGAAGTTCATGGATCATGTAGTTGGTCGTATTTTTATTTAATCAAAACCCCTAGGATTTTTTTCTTTTTGTTTCAACTCGTAATTTCATATTTATTTTTCTCTAGAATTATTATAAATATATTTCAATTGTTTACAAATACAAAAGAAAATATAAATATATAACTTTACATAATACTCAAATTTAAACAACTAAAATTATTTCATATGAGTCTTCTATATATGCTTATAACATATTGGAAAGTTTTCGAATGTAATTTAATATAAAACTTATATTATTTAAAGGTTCAAAATATTTCAAAAGTTATGATTGAAAAACATTTAAGAAGAATTTGGAATATTAAAGATCACTTGTCTTTTAATTAAACAAAAGCAAAATAAATATCAAGTTACTTATTTACCCCTAACATTGACTATGTTAAAGGGATATTTTTGTCCAAACAAAATTTCAAGAAATCGTCAACTTATTCACACTTTTAATAGTAGTACGGATATTGATAAGTTGAAGTATATATTGATATCGTCCAACTTATTCACACTTAGGGGCGAGAAAGACTTGGGGTCCACACGACTAACATATTTCTTTTCTTACAATAAAAGTTGGTTGGTGATATAAAAAATAACAAAATGAAAATATTGGGGGAACAACAACTAATGTTATCACAAGCAATAAGGAGTGTTTGCAAACTCTAAATAAAAGTGATTCTCAAGTTTGTGTATTTTTTTTTAACGATAGATTTTTATTAGAGCAACTCAAAAACCTAATTACAACTACAAACGTAGCCGGGCGGGCTAAGGGCCGACTCGACTAAAGAAAAGCCAAACGGGAATTGGGAAGACCAATTCGGATTTACTCCATAAACATAAAACTTCACACCCAAAACTAAGAATACTCCCACGCTGGAAGACTTCAAAGACTTTAATGGAGACTCAAAACACTAAAGAACCAAAATCGGGCACGAGCAACCACTACACACTACTGACAGTATAAATCCATCCTCCCATAAGCTTCGTAAATCAACTGGAAAAGAAAATATAAAAACAAAATAAAAAAACTACAACCTAGCAACAAAATAAAAAACAAAGAAACAAAAGTACACCTAACAAACAAAGAAACAAAGAGTTTCTCCTCCCCCAAATCCACCCACATCCCGACACCACCGCTCCCCAAATCGCCACCATCTCCCGGTTGTCCCGCCACCATGAAGACATCAGATGGGAGGTTCCGCCCGTGACCAAAAATTTTGGCCATCGCCGGCCGTGGCTTGTATAACGAATCGGCAAACATGGACACCCTCATGGTTTCCATTCTCACCAAGAAGAAAAAAGAAACCAAGAGGAGGAGGGGGGGGGGGGGGTGTGTGTTGGGGGGGGAGGAAGGGGATTAGGATTTTGGGTTTTTTTTTAGAGAGAATGAGAGAAAAAGAAGAGAGATAAAGAAGTGATTTATTCAAGCTTGTGTATTGAAGTAATAGTTATATAAGTGAGAATTACTTTTTTTTAGAGTTTGCAAACACCCCATAGTATGATTGTAGGAAGAGGAGGGTGCTGGGCATTGCCTCGGGGTTCAAAAGTTCATCTACCAAGTGTTTATGCGGTTGGGGCTCATTTCGGATTGGTAGAATAACGGTGCCTCCGCCCAATTCGTCATAGTACATGTAGCCACTATTTTAAATACCATACCGTATCGCTAGGTTGAACCGATTATACCGAATAATCGATGGTTGGAGCGGTATGATAAGGCCCTAAATACCATTTTGGGGTTTATACCGTCAATACTGCCAAAACCTTTAAACGCATTTAACTATTTTTTTTTTGTGTTTTGTTCATTTTTTTCAACTTTTTTTTATAAAAATTGAAATTATAAACTTAATATTTAATATATTTATGTCATAATTCAAATCAAACAAGAATTCAAATCAATTGTTTAATATATATATTATGATTCTAATCAATTATTTACATTTTAACTAATTCAAACAAAAATACGAATCAATTAAAAATATTCTAAATTTGGACAAATCTCTATAATTTAGACATAGACAATCAATCAAATAATTATATAATAAAAAAATTAGAAATTAAAAATAGATATAACTTCACTTTTTATATCAATATATCACATTAATATTTTATGTAATATAATTAAAAAAATATATTTAGTTTTATTAAAAACGGTAAAATCGCTTACTCTTGGTGGTTTGGGCGGTTTGATCACGGTACACTATTTAAAACACTGCCGGTAGCCACAACTACGGACTAATTTTGGAATTTTCCCGAATTAAAAACCACACATTAATAGTTTGTTTATTACCTCGTGAGCGCCACACAGCAGCCACTTTTGACTCTCTTTTGAGTTTTCAGATTAATTTGCTTCATTGCAAGGTATCTCAATTCCATCTATCTGTTCCCCTAAAAAAAAAAAAAAAAAAATTCCATCTATCTGTTACAACTTGCTATTCGTCATCATTTCCAACCTTTTATATGTGTATTTACACTCAGCGATTAATTTCTGAACTCTGAAGAATACTTGTAAGTTGTAACAAATCAGCTAAATTTAGAGTTAGTCTTAAATCTTATCCATCTCCTTGGGCATACTTTTTTCCCTTTTTCTCTTCCTTAATTTAGTTGTTAATAATTCTTTTTGTTTTCCTTTTTGTCTCATTATTTAGTATCTGGATGCTTAGTTTCGATTTCAGCTAATTAATTCCAGTTAAATGAACTGATTTGATGCAATTAATTGTCAATTAACTGTGCTATAAATTTTCTTCTTCAAGATAATATTATTAAATTTCACAAACATTATATGTGCGTCTAGATAAGCATGGAGATCTAAAAAAGCAAGATGTTTTCCCTTCATCCCCACTCTCCTTTATTGTTCCACGGAAAATTACAGTTAAACCTCTATAAATTAATAACCTTGGGACTGCCAATATTTATTAATTTAGCGAATTATTAATTTTGCTTGTTGTTTTCAAATCGGGATTGACCAAAAGTATTATTTAAACGAGGTTATTAATTAATCGAGTATTAAATTATCGAGGTTATACTGTAATGAGGAATGAAATGCAACATAATTTAGAGATGCCCAGCTATGCAGACCAATTAAGAAGGAATTATAATTGGTTTTTGGGACATGGGACTAATTATGTGCTGTGAAATTAAGTTTCACAACAGTTGTAGCTGAAGATGTGATAAATTCATTCATTCATTTACCGTATATTATTGGTCGTGGTTTTTTTTTAATGTATTTTCACTCTTTATGAACACTACTGATGCTGATTAATTCGATGAGTACTTGGTTTACATTTTTCTTTCAGCAAAAGCAACTTTGTTACACATTATATTTTCCATGTTTTCTTTGTTCGGTGCTTATTTTATCGACATCTTTCTTCGTTTGCTTTGTAAAAGTAGTTTACATTCTTTGGCTTTGGCTTTTCCTCGAGCTAGACTAGAACCTGGAAGCATATCGTAATTCGTACGTGTGTAACAGAGTGATATCTTTGAGCAAGAACAGAATAAATGCTATTTGACATTTGATAGCTTATTGTTAGACTAAACATAATAAGATGGTCTCTTTGTATCCTTACACCAACTTACTTGGCCATGTGGATCTTGAATTAATGTGACACATTCGCATTTTTTTAGTAGCCTTCGACTAGAAATAGTTGTTTTCTTGACAATGAGTCGGACCTTTTATCCTAAATAGTTTTATTTCATAAGGTTTTGGAGATCTGTGTGAAATATGAAGTATTAAGGCCAAATCAGTGTTCAATGATGAACTCAATATGAGAGGTTGTGATTGTAGCTTTGCTCTTCGTAGCATTTGCTTTCAGTAGGAGGTTTATCTGCTTTTGCTGATGGGATTTTTTGCTCATGGTGAAGTAGGGATAATTACAAAAATTACCCCTGAGGTTTGGGTTAATTACAAAAATCCAGAGGTTTTTAAGAATTACAAAAAAAAAAAAAAAAGTTGAGGTTTGATTATGTATTACACCTACCCCTACTTAAGCAAAAATATTTCAAACACCCCTCTTATATTTGTAAAAACATTAGAATTACTCTCTTACATTTAACACAGAATCAAACCCCAAGGAGTTTTTTTGTAATTTATGTTTTTTTTTGTAATTAACCTAAATTTCAGGGGTAGTTTTTGTAATTAACCTAAATCTCAGGTGTAGTTTTTGTAAATATCCCTAGTGAAGTATGAATAAGTTTGTTTTAAAGTACAATTGTCATTTCATCTTATGAACTATTCTGAAAAGTGACTTAAACTGTTATATGCATGGTTATTTATTCTGTGATCTTCCATTATATTATCCTGTAAGTTTAGATAGTTCATCAACACAATATCATACATCAAATCCTGCAGAGACATTAATTCTGGAATGGACTCTGAGCTTATCGAACACAGTGGCGGATGTCACTGCAAAAGAGTAAGATGGAAAGTCCGAGCTCCGCCTAGCGTTGTAGCCTGGCAATGCAATTGCTCGGACTGCTCCATGAGAGGAAACACTCACTTCATTGTCCCTTCCCGAGAGTTTGAGCTTAACGAAGATTCCAAACAGTTCCTAACAACGTATACATTCGGAACGCATACAGCAAAGCACATTTTCTGCAAGTTTGTGGCATAACTTCGTTCTACATTCCAAGGTCGAATCCAGATGGCGTAGCGGTTACATTTAGATGCGTAGACCCTGGAACGTTGAAGCATGTTGAGATTAAGCATTATGATGGACAGAATTGGGAAAGTTCGTTCGATCAGACTGGCATCTCGTCTTGTTCAAAGATAGTTCCGAGAAGTCAGAATGATTAGCGGTCGGATGATGGGGACGAGTGGTTTCATTACTCGTTTGTGTGGACCAATAAGGTGGCAGAGGGAGACTTCCCGAGCCTGAGTTTTTAGCGATGAGATTATTACTTCAAGCTTGCTGTCTGATTTTCTTGATGTGTATCTAAGAGCTATTTTAACCCCTGCCAAAATGGCTATTTCAGAGTCTCTTTACATGGTTTGTTTGTGCGTGTTAAAATATAATATATATTGGAATTCCTTATTTAATTTTAGTCCTTTTATGGATAGGATTTCTAGTTCTTTCAGGGTTATGTTTTCTAGTCGAATATATAAGTCTCTCTTTCTTTATATGTAATTAACTTTTGTTTTTGCATAATAAGAATACAAATATTTTTTTCTCTCTCAATATTTTATGGATTCTTTGATTTCAATAGTGCCAAAATGTCTGACCTCTTATATTATCTCTTTTGTCCCTCGGGTCAAAACAAGCTCGTATAATGTTTGCTTAGAATTGTTCATGAACAAGTTCGATAAGAGCTCGACTATGAGTTCGATTATTATTCAATTAATAATATATAATGTTATTTAAATGAAAATATTTAATTAAATATTGATATTTGTTTGTTTGTTTGTTCGTGAACAAAATTATTGATTGATCACGAATACTTTATGAACACGAACTCGAATATGAGCATGTTCACGAACACTTAACGAACACGAACTCGAATATGAACATGTTTGTGAACAAATTCAAACATTACAAAAAATAAATGAAAGAACACGAACAGGAATTTAACATTCCAAACGAAGCTCGAGCCGAGCTCGAACAAGACCAAAAATAAACAAACATTTGGCAAACAAGGTTCGGCGCAGCTCGGATTATTTACAGCCCTAACTTTAAGGAGGTAACTATAATATTTATATAAATATCAATGGGGTATTGCGTATGAAGGGGAAAATGTAAGACAAAATCAAAACTCAAGAGGCTTTTTATAATTGTTCAAAACCTCTAGTTTTAGTTGTAATTAACCCGAGCCTCATGTTTTTTTTGGTAATTATCCTTAAAAGAATTTTAAATGACAGCTCACATGAAAGGGTAATATGCTGGTTTTTCCCTTTTTCTCTCTTTTTTTCTTTTGGCAAAACCATCAACAAGTGATCCAAAATAACAACTCATTGAAAGTATGTTGTATGCCTTGCGCCCTTGATCAAGGACAAAATCTAAATTGATCAAACTATAAACAAATAAAAAGGCACCTGTTGATCTCACAACAGCATAGTACTGGTTAAGTTACAACAACGTACACTCCATGGATCAAATTTATCCTGCCATTTATGAGCACAATACTATGGCACTGCATTACAAGGTACATTTTTATCCCCCTTGTTCTCCAACCGCAATAAATAAATTCTAAAACTTGCACCAAACAAAACTGAAATGGCACCTTATTCAAAAAAGTATCAAAATCCAGTCTTCACTTCTTCAACAATGCACTGCATTGCGCCATGATCTTGGACGCCCTAGTTATCGCGTCCGTCATGTAGAAATTCTCAACCGCAATCCCAAACGGGGTCTTATCCATTTTCTCCTTCACCTCAGGTCTCAAAAAAGAACTCGAAAATGCAGCCGCCTCTCTCTCATCAGCATTCAAAAGGTTAGGGGCCACGGTACTCATTCGAGATCTAATAGCACCAACTGTATCATACGGCAGTCGAACACCAGCCACCTCAGACAACGCTCTAATGATTTTCCAATCGTCCCTTGCATCACCAACTGTAGGAACTGCAGGTACAGTCGTTTGAGCACATCCTTCTGTATTTACGTACGTTCCCTCTTTCTCACTGAAAGCCGATGAGGGTAATATTACATTGGCACGGTACACACCGCGATCACCGTGGTGGCCTTGGTAAACCACAAAGGCATCGTCGGGGAGTTTTTCTAAGTTTACGTCATCAGCGCCCATTAAATAGAGAAACTTGGCGGACTCGATGCTTTTGTCAGATTCCGGTATGAGTCCAAGGTCCAGAGCTGCAGCTTGGGCTGCGTTAAGCAGCAACGTGTTGAGCCCGTTCCAATCAGGTCTAACGGCGTTTATGTTTTTCGAAATTGTCTCAATCACCGAAAAATTGCATCCTTATCCTTTCGCTCAAAGATCCCAGCCCCAACGATTATGACAGGGTTTTTAGCATTTGACAGGACAGAATTAAAAGGATGGCGTCCTCGGCAAGCTCAGATAGTGTTTCGGGGCCTGTACCAAGATGTTCGTGATCGTAGTTGAGATCAGCTGAGGGGCCAACATAGCCAACCTTAGCGTTTGTAGCTCGAACTGTTTTCCGACCGGGCATTCACCATGGCAGCTTCTACCCTTGGCTGGCAAATCATAAGAATCAGCATCGATGGGAAGTAAAAAGCCTTAAGGAACACTATTTATCCATGATAAAACAAACAGTTAACTATGCTGTAAGTCTCGTAATTCCAGTAAATTGCAGTAAAATAACCTAATCTAATCTTTCTCATCATCGATACTTTTCATGTGCACGAGGTGAAATATATCACGAGAAGCTGCTAACCATTTTAACAAGGAAAAAAACAAAAAAGAAATGAAATTACAGTTGGACATGACAACAAGTCTACAGTGTGAAAATTGGAAGCAGAGTCCAGCTGTACAGACAACTTGCAATTCAAGTAGAACTTAATAACTGACAATTCAAAACTTACGTGAAAAAAAATATTAAGCAATTCAGTTCCTTTGTTGATGTCAATCAAATTGACTGATGAAACAAACTCAAATTAGTCAAGGAGGCAATGCATGTTCCACAGGAAGCAATATGGTAACGACATAGTTATTAAATTGAAATAAGTTCAGTCTTTTTTGCTGCCACGTACAAAAAATATTAGCATTTTCTATTTGAATTTTGAACATGTTTTCTCTCTCAAATCGGACCCACATTGAGGGAAAAAACTTGCATGAGATGGATCCATGTAAACCGAATTCCAACCCAACCCAAACCCATAAAGTTTTACATACTTCATGTGATTTGCAGAATCCGTCTCATGGTCTCATATAAGCCAACCTCATACAGTATCAAACTATTGTAAGTCATTTACAGCATAACACTTCTAGATACCATTCATTCCATCAATGACTTGCTTCTATTTTCCAGAATAAAAATTGCAATTATACTGTGAAAACTACAAATTCAAAAAAACTACAACAAAATTTTGAATAAAACAACTCTTTGTTCTTTTTAATTATAAATGAAAATGATTTCAAAAAAAAATTATATTTGTTATTATTTTTATTTTGAAAAATAAAAGGTCATTTACAGGCACAGCAATAACAGTTTGAGATATCATTTATGGCATGAACAGATTATATGAATTTGATAAAATTTCCCATTTTTTCATTATTTTGTAATGTTTACACCCATTTTAAATTTGGGTCATTGCTCCTCTTTCTGCCCCTAATCCTTCTCATTATTTGGAAAATCTAGCCTCCTAATTTTATCTCCTCTCAACTAGCTCCGAAATTCTTTCAAACTAAAGGTACTCAACCATCACAAAACTCAGTCACCCACAATTCAACTCAACCCAACTAAACGGCAATCTGCCACATAAATTACATCACAATTTATCGTCAACCCAAATCATTTCATTCATTATGCAAACCCATCAAATGCTTCTAAGGATTCTGCTGTCATACATCTCAACTAGATACCACATTATATCAATGAGCAACTACACAACCCCCCCAATCCCCTTAAATTCATGCCTGTGTCCAATCACAATTAGGTGGACAGCACCACCGTCATTACATATTCATTTGTTCTTAATCTTGTTATATGCAACAATACTAATTTTTTAACCCAATCGACTAAGATGTCATCATCGCCATTTTATACTATGCATCAAAAAACTCCTCAATGTCCTCTAATCGACCCCATCGTGCCATTTTATTTCTTTATGATCCTTCTAATCAGAGTGGAGCCTAATTGCTTCGAAGTGGAGGAAAACATGCGGGACAAGGTAAATATGCCCATTTATAAGCACACTGAATTTTGGGTATCATAAAGCCACAACATGAAAACTAGTAGGCAACAGTTGTTGATGCTTAACAATCAAAATGGTGTAATGGCATGACTGCCGCCAGGAAGCTCGCATTTGCATAAAAGCCATGACAACAAAGATAGGGTTTTGGACATTTCAAATGACTATTCAATTAAGAAAATCAACATTTCATGCTGCACACAGGAAAGCCACATGGTACGAAAGGAAATAGCTAACTAACAATGAGCAAGAAATAACCTAGAATCCAATAAATCTGGTAAATATGCCCTCAAAGTCAAACCATCAAATATCAATTAGCAAGCCAAAAATTTACCTGTGTACCAACTAAAAGGAAAACATCCGCTTTCTCCAAACCACCGATGCTAGTGTTCATTATATATCCAGAACGCAGGTCTGCATTTGGATTTGGACCGTTTCCTTCACACCAGATATTATTTGACCCCATCGTGTTCAAGAAATCCTTTAGAGCCATCATAGATTCCGCGTCGGATAGCTTACCAGCAACCCCAACAATTTCTTCTGGTTTAACTTGGTGGACGACCTCTGCGACCACAGCAAGTGCATCCCGCCAGCTCACGGCCTTAAAGCGTCCATCTGCACCGCGAATCATTGGATCATTTAGCCTTTGCCTCTTCAGACCATCATAGAAGAAACGTGTCTTGTCCGATATCCACTCCTCGTTGATGTCCTGCATGTGCACAACCCAAACAAATTCGTGTTTAATAAAGAAGAAATGAAATGTTATATTAGTAAATGAATTTTTAATATTAAAAAACAATGGTCAACATATGCTACAAAGACTTATACAAGTAAATGGATTGCAAAAACAATTAAAAAGTTGTTGATACTTGATAGCTAATCACTCCAGAAACTAAAAGTAGTATGGCATTAATCTGACACCCATAAAACTGTTGGTTATATATTAGCGATGCTTTGCCAAATGTCCATGTTCCATCAGAAGCTACGATAAAAGCTTATTTTGGTTAAAGTTCAGAGACATTTGGGTCCTATATGGTTGATAAATCAAAGAAATTGTTGCAATGGAAGAAAGACGCTACCCTAGGAGATTTAAGAGAAGTTCCCAGCAATAGGAATTGATACAGATGTAATACTTCTTAAAATGAGCAAATATTGCATTTTGAACACATCTCAAAATTATCAAATATTTGATAAAGGCAATGATAGTTTGCATGTTGTTTACAAGCACAGGCACTTATCCAACAAATTCTATGACAAGTGAGTCACTATCAACAAGATTTAGAAGGAATATAACTTACAAAAGCTGAAAGAAAAACGAGAGTGAATCTCCTAATAGGTAGGCAAGACAGAACAGTGATCACTCGAGAACAAAGAATACATTAACATCATTAATCGGCACATGAAAGCCCAGAATACCTCATTCAATCGTGGCACAATGCGCATGACTTCAGGACCTCTACTATCAATGCGAATATTGGAACCAACTGCATCCGTGACATCGATGCTCTCGGTTCCCTTCAGCTCCCAATTACGGGCTTTAAAAGCAAAAAGGTTTTGAGGTCAGGGCTCCTACAGGACAAATATCTATCACATTGCCGGACAATTCACTTGTCATGAGTCTTTCAACATAAGTTCCAATTTCTTCTCCACTGCCACGACCCAACATCCCAAGATCTTGAACACCAGCTACTTCTGTTGCAAACCTCACACACCTATTTGTTGGGCATTGCCATATGAAAACTTGGTTCAGTGCTGCTAATACTGTTTATAATTCCATACAAGTTCTATGCTCAAAATTACAATAAAGTCGCAATTTAGCAGCACATAGAGCAGAGAGCAGCAAAATATGATAATACAGAAAACATTAATGGCCTCCCTTTCATTTAAATTACTCCACTTGGATAATCCGAAAACCTTTTGCTTTACTGGTCTTTCAATTTTCAAGGACGAGACTGTTGGCCAACCAGTTAATGTGACGCCTACATACTAATACTACATAGAACAAAGCGCTTCCCTACTACATAGAACAACGACCTTCTCCCATATGAGATATAACACATGAAAGGAAGATGTTATTCTTTAAATAAGCTATAGCAGAACAAATTTTCAATTAGGAATATAAACAATCTCATTCTTCAGCAACTATTGACTGCCACATGACAATATTGTTCAATACAAAATTACAAAAGGCCAGTGATGATTCTCTTAACAGCCAACAGTTCAACTGACATCAGATATAGTAAGATATGACAACCCTCTATCAGCCAAGAAAATTTTAACCTAAGAAAAAAACATCAGCTGTATCTTTTCAGGATCCTAGTTCATCCAAACAAATATGATACTAAAAAAACGCATCTCTAAGCACTCGCACGTATATCATTAATCTGGTTCAATGAGGTGTTATCATGACCAACTTCTAGATATTCTTTAAGGTTACAATGAAATATTTGGCTCCCAAACATGATACAGTGCACAGTTACATTTTTCAACCCAAGTTATATACACATCTATCATCTGCAGCTCAAAACATTAATTTAGATGAAAAGCTAAAGCACAAAAATTAGTGTTGCACCTTGTGCACTGAATACATCGAGTCATCACCGTTTTGACTAAAGGACCAAGGTTCTTATCGACCACTGATCTCTTCGTTTCAGTAAAACGACCTCGATCAGAACCAAAAGCCATAGACTGATCTTGAAGATCACACTCTCCACCCTGATCACAGATAGGGCAGTCCAGTGGATGATTCATCAAAAGAAACTCCATCACTCCTTCTCGTGCCTTTTTCGCTAGAGGTGTATCAGTCTTAATCTTCATTCCTATGGACAGAGTTAGGTGAAAACCAATACAAGTCAAAAGAAAGAATAAATTGGAAAATGTGAATCCAATGAACAAAAGGGGAACCGAAATTTATGGGGAGAAACGAACAAAACCAAACAACAGAAGCCCCAAATTGAAAACATATCGATTGTTTTAAAACACCCAGTGAAATGCAAAAAAATCAGACAACTGTTCCCCATGTCTCACAAAGCACAAACTGAATCCAACAGTTTAAACAAATATCATATGCAAACAACATCAGTCTACTGTTTCACGCATATTTTAAGGGGTAGCTAAGCCAGCCTGGAGAATGCTTCTATGGAATTACAAGCCCAAAGAGGATAAATTTACAAAAGAAACAGCAGACCTGGGTACTAAAATGTAAATTCAGGTGCCTGAGAGATGCAGGGACGTTGCTATATGTCAACTGCCCTTCATCATTCCAACCTCTACTATCTCCCATGTCAACTACATCAAGTAATAAACAAACCTTGCACAAAACAAATCTCAGTATAAAGGCTTATCAAGACCAATCACTTCATAAAAGGCCGAAGCTTTTTCCTTGAAAGTATAAGAAAGCATGAAAAGCTAAGTTCAATCAATTTCATCAAATTGCTCCACATTCACTGCACAAAGCATTGAACCTCATAATTTAACCAACAAGGAATTCCAATTGTATAGAATTGGAAAAAAATCCCCAAATTCAATACCACCAACCAAAAACAAAGATTTCCAAAATCTCCATAAACACTCAGAAAAGACATAAACATAAGTAGTGTACCGGGTAGTGCAGGCATGGCGCAGGAGGCCACCGGCTTCGGCGATTTCTCGACCTCAACGAGGCACATGCGGCAGTTTCCGGCAATGGAGAGGCGGCTGTGATAGCAAAATCTCGGGATATCGACGCCGGCAATCTCGCAAGCCTGCAGCACGGTCATTCCCTTAGGGATTTTGACCGGGTACCCGTCAACAAAAACCTCGATGGCGTCATCCGGGTTTGGGAAGTGGACCCGGGCGCCGGCCACCGGATTCCGCTTCGGGAGATCTGTTTCAGGCTGCGCCGCCGCAGCAGCTTCGGCATTATGGAGGTCCGGCGTGGAGACGATGGTGCGGCGGAGTAGGTGAGAGGGCTTGGAGGTGGTGAGTCGGGTTGATCGGATGAGGGCTCGTGAAGCAAGTTGACCCAGCCCCATTTTACCAGGTTTTCTGAAATTGGAGAACAACGAGCTTCAGCTCAACTTATGGGGTTTTTCGTTTACACGATTACAAAACAAAGGGTCCGAATCTGAAGGATACGGGTAGTCGGTTTACCCGGGTTGCCGACTTAGTAGACTCATGGGCTTGCCAAGAAAATCCTTAATGGCTAATTGTCTCGATAAGAAACTAAATATAATTATCTTGTACAAGTTTTCATTTTTTTTTTTGAGAAATTACAAGTTTTCATTTTCTAAATCAAGTAACTATCATTTTATTACTTGAAAATTACATGTATCTAGAGCAATCAATTTTGGCCCTCAAAATGAACCAGGCCAGAAAAAAGACCTGGATTGGGCTCTATATTTGGAGACTTGAAATGAGCCGGGCTTTTTTGGCCAGGCCCATTAGGTTCAAAAAATTAGCCCGCCCGATTTATTCATGTATTTTCGTAGTAGGCTAGGCTCCAAAAATGTGACCCGATCACTATTTTGGCCTTAAGCAGTGTGCCCATTTGACACCTCTACATGTATCACTCGAGTTACCAAGGTTGTGAATGTTTGTTCTTCTCATTTTCATTTTTTGAGTGAATAGTGGTGGCGAAATGATTGGAAGATTAAAATACGAGATTTTGTAGTGTGATTGGATATGAAGTAAAAAGATACTTGATTAAAGTTGATGTGATAAGAATATTTTTAAGATAGTGGTTGTCCGTGAAAAAATAAATTAAAGAAAGATATTTGCAAACAAAATTTGATTATTTCAATTTGTAATTATTTAATTATTTATTTCATTGAGGGTATTTTAGAACTTTCATTATTTTGACAGTTTTTTTAAGAAATTTGACTATTCACTTCCTTGATTTAAGGGATTTGATATCTGATATGAAAACTCTCGCTATTGAGTTAATTTGACATATACATCATATTGATTCTAAATATGCAATATGCTCCCTTTATGTATGCACCAAAATGAACATAATTACGCAACAAGTTATCCATAATATAAGCAAAGAATACATATTCAATTTATTCAAACCAAGTGTGCATTATATCGAACATCATTCAATAACTAACTATGCATTGTGTTATAGTTATATATGCATCAAAGAACAAATAATCATGCATCAAACAATAACTAACTACGAATTATCTCATAATTATATGCGCATCAAACAACAACTAACTATGTGTTTTATCGTAACTATATATAGATCAAACAACAATCAACTTAACATTATCTCATTACTATCTATGCACCAAATAAAATATGAATATGTAGTATATTATAATCATGTATGCATTAAGCAACAACGAACTATGCAGTATCTGATAACTATTTATGCAGTATATCTATTTCAAATAGGCATTAGAGTGGCAGTAATTGTGTTTTGATTTAATGGTGTAACTATGAGAGAGAGAGAGAGAGAGAGAGAGAGAGATTTGATTGTGGGATTTAATGACGATTTTGTAGGATTGATATATATATGGAATGTGATTGATATTGTTTGATTTTATTTCCGTTTTTATCTACCCGTATTCAATGGTAAGGAGGTTACAATTTATTGTCATTTTATAGTGTTATCCTTTTTGTGATTAATTTAAATATTTAATCTAATTTTATTCATTTTAATCTCAGTGATCAATTATTTAATGGGAGTGATTGTGATTAGTCCTTACGATCTCACGGTAAGGGGTTGTCTCACGAGATCCTATATATATATATATATATATATATATAGTGTAATTTATTTTTCCATCATTGAACTGTTTGGCTGAGGTGCGTTATATTGAGGTTAAAAATGCTGACTGAAATTGGTGCATCTACTTACGTTCTATATTTGTGTTTTAACGTGTTGGAATTTGGTTTGTGAATAAATGTGTGTTGACCCATTTTGGACCAATATTTAAGTGGTTTCCATTGATGGAAAATGGAATTAAATTATATGATAAAATTATACTAAGTGAGTAGATGAGATTGGCATTGTGAATTTCTCAAAACTAATTCCGGGAGAATGAGAAATTAATGATAGAAGTTAGCCACTTAAAAATTGAAATTGGTAAATATGGGGAAGGAGTTGTAGGTCCCAAGGGGTGTTTGTGTTAAGTCTAGAAGGGGGAGTTGAATAAACTTAACCAATTTTCGATTTTTGATCTTTAAATCAGAATTTTTACACAAGTAGCAGCTTAATCCTTTTGATACAACTTAGTTCAATCTCAATTGGAGAGTTAACTACTCAACAGACTCGACTGAGCTGTTGATAAAATAACTCAGCTGAGTGAAGTGAGCTCTTAAAAAATTCAGCTTACTTGGTTTTTGATAGCGGAAGTCTTACAAACCTTTTTGTTAAATAGGTTTTACAACACTTGTTTTGATTAAATTATTATCAGTTGAGTTTGGCAAATATATCAATCAACATGATAATATATGCAAGAAATAAAGTGATGAAAAATAGAAGACACAAAGCAATTTATAGCGGTTTGAGGATTGGGTAATTCCTCTAAAGCAATTTATAGCGGTTTGCGGATTGAGTAATTCCTCTACTCCACTCTTCTCCAACTCCTAGAGGTAATCCACTAATGCAATGGTTGTTACAAGATAGATACAATAGTCTGAGTAAACCTTGATCACTCAACTGGCTCTACTCATGGGACTCAGCTTCTTCGCAAGACAGTTGTCTCACTACTTCAGCTCTTTCAAACCCTTGGAATGGATTAGGGATGATAATAGGGCGGGTTGAAACCCGGCTTCGACGGGGCAGGTCTAAACCCGATCAAGCGGGTCCCAGGTGGGTTACGGGTCCAAGTGAACTTGAATGTGTTATAAACCTCTCTGTAATAAGGTCGACCGGTTGCCCTATAGGGAGACGCGTACTTGAATGTGTTATAAACTTGACAAAAAAACAGAGAAATAAATAGAAGGAGGGAGATCGGTCGTCCTATAGGGCGATCGGTGGAAGTTTTGTTTAAAACTTCTCTATTTCTCGAGCAAACGGTCACTATCCAGAACAATTGGTCGCTCCCTAGATAGTTATCAGTCGCCCTTGATTCCGAACTGTGTCAAGTCTTGATCCAACGGTTTAAACTTTCGAAATTTATACATAGCGAATAATAGTCCTATTGTTTTTGAAAAATTCCATTCATTGCTTAAACACTTATCAGCAAAAATCACTTTATTATTTCTTAACCATTTTTGTAGATCTTTTAATCATTCTTTTTCAGATAAAATTCAAATTGGAGGAGCCTATGTTGGAAATCAAATCTTGAAGCTCCTCTATAAATAGTAGAAAAATTTGAAGGATCAATACAACACATCAATCTACAATCACAATAAGAAAATAAGCAAAATTCTCAAAGCCTTCACTTTCACTTTCTTTTTGTAATAAGCCTAAGCACTACACTTTCATATCTAGCTTGATAGGCTTTCTTTCTTGATTACATTTATATTTTTGAGTTGTAATATTTCTATCAAAAGTGTATTCTTGATTGTCCTTGTAAAAATCATCCAAAATCAAGAACACACTTGGTTAATTCATAGGTGTTGAAGAGTTTGGTGCTCTTCATAGTGGTAAGAAGAGTTTGGTGCTCTTCTAAGTTGGTGTTGTAATAAGAGTGTGGTGCTCTTCAAAGTAAATGTTGTAATTGTTTGGTATCAATTAATAAACTTTTTTCTTTCAAAATTCATTCGAACATACCGAGTGGTAGTGCACGTAGGCCCCAGGTGGGTTGAAGCACTATAAATCATTGTGTGTTGATTTATTTTTTTGCATTTCAATTTTCATCTTCTTCATATTCAATAAAGAGGGCATAAATCGGGAAACCAGGAAAATCTATTCACCCCCTCTAGATTTTCGTAGCCACTTGGACTGACAAGTGGTATCAAAGCCAAAATCTTTCGAAAGCTTGTTCATCATTGCGAGTATGGAGAAAAGATCCATGTCTATGAATGAAAGCTATCTTACCACCGACGCCTCAACCAACAAGACACCTCTATCCGACTTCAACAATTATGCATTTTAGAAAGACCGAATGGAATGCTTTTTACAAGGTTGCGGGTTTGATATTTGGAACGCGTTCATCAAAAGAATAGCTCAACCAACCAAGAAATTAGAGGATGGAACTATAGCTCCCAAAAGCTTCAAAGAGTTTGATGAAAATTACAAGAAGTCTTTCACTCTAAACAATAAGGCTTTAAACATTTTGCATTGTCCATTTACTGCCACCGAGTATAATCGGATTTGAGAAATAAGGTTCACACATGAAGTATGGGAAAAACTCGAAACCATCTATGAAGGAACTAAGAAGATTAAACAAGCTAGAAAAATCATGCTTGTTAAAGACTTCGAAAACTTCATAATGTTCGAAGGTGAAAGCATTTCAATAATGGTGGAAAAGCTCGACAACATCAAGGTAACCAAAGTATTGAATGCTTTTCCCAGTTCTTGGTTAAAAAAGGTGACGGCTATAATGGAAGCTCAAAATCTGAAACTCTCAAGCTTGATGAGCTTATTGGAAATCTTATCATTTATGAGGTCTACCTCAAGGGAAGAAAGAACTCCAAACCATCCACCTCTCAACCGGGTATGCAATCTATTCCTAAAGGTCTTCCTCTAGTTCAAATAATTCTTATTATGCTAGTGATGAGGATGATGAGGAAACGGCTGCCCTAGTACGAAAATTTGTCAATAAAAATAAGGCAAGAAACGCAAGAGACAACTCATGCTTTAAATGCAGGAAATCCGGACACTTTGTAGTCGATTGTCCCAAAATGGCGGAGGAGGAACAAAAGAAGAAAAAATTCTTGCTAAAAAGAAGGCCTTGAATGCGATGTTAAAACTTGGGATGAGTTACTTTCAACGCCTCGATGATGAAGCCGAGCAAGGACTTATGGCCATAGACAATGAAAGCAAAGAGGTACGCTCTAACTCTTCTTCTTCTTCTTCTTTAATTGATGAACTTCAAGGACATTACGATGAATCGCAAAATGAGTCATTTTGAGATATTATTTGTAATTGCAAAAACATGAAAAAAGATTTTAAAGAGTTAAAATTAGAGAAAGATAAGTTATTTTCTTCTTATGAATCTATTGATCATGCTCATACTATTACTCGTGCCAAAGTTAAAACTCTTGATTTCGAAAAATAATTGCTCACAAAAGAGATAGAAAATTTGAAAAAGGATGTGCAATATTTTAACTTAAGTACCGATAATGTTACAAAAATTCTTGGTGCACAAAGAAGTGATCATTCTAAATTAGGACTTGGTTACAAACCTTTTCAAACCGATTTCAAGAAAAAAACCAAGCTCCAACTTTCATACGTGCTAGTAGTCCTAAAATTATTACATGTTTTTATTGTAAATAAAAGTAATGCCTCTTATTAGTTTGCTAAGTTGTGTAGACTTATAGAAAATGAAAAAGAAGATACTATCAAATATATAAGAAGTGATTGAGGAGGTGAATTTGATGGTGAATTTAGAGTCTTATGTGAAACCTAGGGATATGCACATAATTTTTCGGCTCCGAGAACTCCTCAACAAAATGGTGTAGCCGAAAGGAAAAATTAGACTTTACAAGAAATTTGTCGCTCTATGCTCAATGAGTTTTATGTTCCAAAATATTTTTGGGCCGAAGCCGTAAACACCGCTTGCTATGTTATAAATCGAGTATCTCATTGTCCAAAGTTAAACAAAACTCTATATGAACTTTGGAAATAAAGAACACTAAATATTAGCTACTTCAAAATATTTGATTACAAGTGTTTTATATTGAACACCAAGGATCAATTGGACAAACTTGATCTTAAGGCTGATGAAGGAATATTTATCGGGTACTCGACTAAGAGCATAGCATACCGGGTATATAACAAACCAAGCTTGGTGGTTGAAGAATTTATTTGCGTCAAATTCAATGAAGCTTCCGGTGTTGAAAGAATACCAAATGATGATAGTGATGAAGAAAATGGAGTTGAACCAATTGTTCCAAACATTACTCTAAATGATCAATCTTCTACTTCAAATATTCAACAAGAAGATAAGAGTGATACATCGAATCTTCCCATGGTACTAAAATTCAAAGAAGATCATCCTAAAGATCTTATAATTGGATCCACTTGACAAAGTCATGACAAGGAGAAAATTTGCCGAAAAAGCTCTTATATCTCAAAAAGAGCCAGAAAATGCAAAGGAAACAATTGAAGATGACGATTGGTTTCTAGAGATGCAAGAAGAGCTAAATTAATTTATAAGGAATGATGTTTGGGAACTTGTGCCTTATCCTCCATCACAAACTATCATCGAAACAAAATGGGTATTCCGAATAAGTTAGACGATCAAGGGAACATCATTCAAAATAAAGCAAGGTTATTGTCACAAAGAATGTGTTGATTATGATGAAACTTTTGCACCCGTAGCACGTTTAGAAGCTATTCGTATTTTACTTACTTATTCTTGTTTTAAAAATTTAAACTTTACCAAATGGATGTTAAATCCGCTTTTCTAATTGATTTTATTTAAGAAGAAGTCTATGTTAAACAACCTCCGGGGTTTGAAAAATTTTCTATACCAAATGATGTTTATAAACGTAAAAACTTTATATGGTCTCAAACAAGCACCTCGAGCATGGTATGATAGACTAAGTTCTTTTCTTTTAGAAATGTTTTACAAGAGGCAAAATTGATACAACTCCTTTTGTTTTTTGAAAAAAGTTAAGATAGCCTCTTAGTTCAAATATATGTAGATGATATTATTTTTGGTGCTACTAATGAATCTTTGTGCAAGAAATTTTCTAAGTTAATGCAAGGTGAATTTGAGATGAGCATGATGGGAGAACTCAACTGTTTGATAAATGGTTTTATCATGATTTTGATGATTTTGTTTTTATACCAAAACAATATTTTTAAAGGTTGTCCAAATACTCCTAAATGATTTAAAATGGTTTTAATATTTTCCGGAGTATTTCTTCAAGTTTATTTTCGATATAAATTGGACAAGACTTTTGATGATTTTGTGTTAATGCGTTTTTACACCAAAACAATGTTTCTAAAATGTGTCATAATACTCCCGATCGGTCTAAAATATTTTCACTATTTTTCGGAGTATTTCTTGAAGTTTATTTTCGATATAAAATTGGACAACACTTTTGTTTTGAGGCCAATCGGTCGCCCTATAGGTCAACCCGTACCTGAAGATGAAATTTGGAACAAAAAATGAGACGGAAGTGAAAATAGACAAATGATCGGCCCGGTCGATCAGCGTCGGCCGGTGGCGTCGGCCATTCGACGGCGTCGACGTGGCGATCGACGCCGATCGGCCGCACTTTGTCGATCGTACTGAATGTTCAAAATTGAAACAGAACTTGTATCTTCATAAAATCAATGAGGGGGACCGGTCAGGGTCTAGGTCGACCGGTCGCCCTGTGTTATTTTTCTGTATGTTCTTCAAACGTCTATTTTTGTGCGACCGGTCGCCCTATCTTTTGACAACAAATTTCTGACCGTTTGACAGCAGATATATTTTCCTTAAATTATGGGATTGATTTCTAATAGCTATAATCTTGATTTTAATTGCAATTGTTTTTGTAGATATTAGATTCCAAGAGGAGCCTATCAAGTATCAATCATCTCCTATAAATAGAGGAAGATTTGAAGCACAACATAAGAGAGAACAACACAACACAACAAGATATACTCAAGCAAACACTTGGTCTTATATTGTTATTATTCTTGTTGTAATTTGCCTAGCTTATCACTTTCACATCCCTGAGGTCTAGGCTATTCTTGATTACACTTGCACTCAATTGTATAATTCATTATCGAGTTGTAATCTTGAATTTTTGGGTTATCATTCAACATAAGATATCCTTGTGAGTGTTCTTGTGGTAAGAACACACTTGGATGATCTAGGTGTTAGGTGTAAGAAGATTGTGGTAATCTTCTTGTTGAGGTGTTGAAGAATTTGGTATTCTTCAAGGTTGAAGATTGTGGTAATCTTCACAAGGTGCCGTTGGAGATTGTGGTAATCTTCAAGAGAGATTGTGGTAATCTCAAAGGTGGTGTTGAAGAAGAGTGTGGTGCTCTTCAAGGTGTTGTTGTAAGTTGGTGTTGTATTAATTTTGGTAATTAATAAAATCTTTTTCTTTTTGAAATCCATCCCTGATATCTTTGGGGTGGTAGAGGATTAGGCCCTAGGTGGGTTGAACCTCTTTAAATCGACGCGTGTGTTGTTTACATTCCGCACCTTTATTATTGTCTTTGACCATTTGGTTCGAAAAAGAGGGTAAAATCGAAAAGATGGAGATAATCTATTCACCCCCTCTAGATTATCGTGAGCGGGACTTACATCAACTTCTTCCTTGGACTCCAAATCAAATAATGCCAAGAAGGTATTTACATCACACAATCAAAGTACACTAAAGAACTTCTAAAGAAGTTTGGAATTGAAGAAGGAAGAAACTTTGCAACTCCGATCGCAACTAACATCAAACTCGACAACGATGAAAAATGTAATCGAATGATGAAACCAAGTATCGAGGTCTGATTGGTAGTTTACTTTATGTAACCGCAAGTAGACCCGATATTCTTCATGATGTATGCCTATGTGCTTGATTTCAAATCAATCCCAAAGAAACTCATTTAAGTGTCATCCATTGTATTTTTCGATATTTAAAGGGCACTATTTATTATGGCTTGTTTTATCCAAAGAATGAAAATTTTTCTTTAAAGGGGTATAGTGACTCAGATTATGCCGGTAATATTGATGATCGTAAAAGTACATTCGACTCATGTCGATTTTTAGCGATTGCCTAGTTCATGGTTTTCTATGAAACAAAATTGTGTATCTTTATCAACGACCCAAGCCGAATATATTTCCGCATCTTTTTGTTGTACACAATTACTTTGGATGAAACAAGCCTTATCGGATTACAAATTTCTTTCGACAATGTTCCTATTTTTTGTGATAATACCTCCGCTATCAATATTTCTCAAAATCCGATTCATCATAATCGAACCAAACTGTGGGTCCCAAGGGGTGTGAGTAAGGTTTAGAAGGGGGGGATTGAATAAACCTTACCAAATTTTCGATTTAGTCATTTTAAAAATTCTGAGTTAACAAACAAATAAGTCCTCGAGAGACAACTAAGTTGGTTATTCAAATATGATTAGCCACTCAATGATGCACTTCGATAGAGTTTGATAGAATAACCTTTCAATTTTAACCCGAAACTTAACTTGGTTGTGTTGGTTTTATCGTGGAAGACTTAACACCCTTTGATTTGTTTTAAACTTGTTTTAACACTTGATTTTAGCACTTGGTTATTAATCGTCGTTTTGGATAACAAATAAGTTTATCGTGGATATAAAGTAGATATGCGAAAATGTAAATGTCTTTGAAAAATAAATGACACGATTGATTTTTATAGAGGTTCGAAGATGGGGTAATTCTTCTAATCCTATCTTCTCAAACTCCTGGAGGAATCCACTAAGTAACATATCAGTTTACAAAGTGGTGAACAGTCTAGAGAGAGCCTTGATCACACAGCTGACTTCTCGTTCGACTCAGCTTCTTCACAGGGAAGCTGCCTTGGTACTTCAGCTCACTTTCTCAAGCTCTTGGATTTGATCACAAAGCCCTCCAATAACTTGATACTTGTTCGACCTTGAACCTTCCTACAATCCTCATTGGAAAGTAGACCCTTTTTTATTCTTCAAAAATTTCATCTTCAACAGTTTGAAGTTGTCTTTCCTTCACAACTTTGTGTTGGATTGATTTCCTTTGAGTTTTAGGCTTGAGGATTTGCTTCAATATCTCTAAGAATATTTGCGAGTTCTGATTTCAATATTGCTTGCTTGTTCATAGTTCGAGTAACCTTTTCTCGTGAGTTTTATCACCTTTTATAGTGAACTTTAAAAAATCTACCCGTTGAAGAGATAGGTGATTTTCAAAAGATACTAGTATTCGTTGGCTTGTCTTTTCTTGGTCTTTAATCTTGAGATGTAGACCTTTCCTCGTATTAAATGAATGTTCTTTTTCGCATTCTCGATATGAGGTGCGGTGCTCCCCCATTGGTTTATTCCTTTTGCACGCTTCCTGGGACGAGCACTTTAAGACCAGGCGATGGAAGTATTACTTATTTAAGTAATTTTTTTGACTTAATGTGCAATGGATTCCTTTCGATTGACTTCTCTTGGCTGCTTATTATTTCCCAGTGACTTGAGTCTGCGCTCCAATCATTTTAAGACTCAACTGTCACTTTCAACTTGTGACTTGGCTTGAGATGACTTTGATCGATACTTCACACACTGTTCTCACCGATGATACATCTTCAATCAAGTTCTTGATCTTTCTTCTTGGCCGTACTCATTATTGCACAACGGAGTCTTCACTTGATCTTTAGTTGACTTCTTGTATTTCCAGGCTTAGCTGACTTGACTCAGCTTTTCCAGCCCTATCTATTACAATGAAAATTACAAGGAAAATGGGGTGCCAACTTTCTAGTTTAAGTTTTACATGTCATTCATCAAAATCTATAAAATAAATTTCCCAACAATTTCCCCCTTTTTGATGATGCCAAAACTTAAAAACATTAAACACATGTAAACAACAAAGATACATACGACAATGCAAACAAAAAGAACGTATGCGCGAGAATCAATCATTTTATTGATCATAGCATTCTTGTCCTTTACACAGCTGTTTACAAAGTGTATCAGAGCATACTCATATCTAAGCAAATTACAAACATCTATGCTAGGATACAAATACAAAGAGAGAAATTATAGAACACTTTACTGAATATACTGATGACTTACACAAAAATGTATTTACAAGAGTAAAATACATGAAGGGTTCGCAACGCAACACTTCATCGCCTTCGCTGCCTCCTTCTTTCCTCTTCAGCTCTGTCATCAACATCTCTATTTCTTTTTCTTTCTTCTTCAGCTTTTTTTTCTTCTTTTCAAGCTCTTTTCGCAGCATCATCTTTTAGCTTTCTTTCTTGCCATAGTTGGTCTTGTCTTCCTGCTTTCCTCTTCTAGTCTTTTCACGTATTCAACATTCTTTCTAGCCACTTCCAGATTTGCTACTTCATCATACCCAGCCCAGTAGATTCTTCCCTTCTTTCCTGGATCAACATATTCGATATTTTTGGGTTGTGGCCTAGGTCGAAAACCTCTTCCTCCACCACTTCTTCCTCCTCCTCTGGGTGTATACTGTACATGAGTCTTGTTTTACCATTTGAATGGTCTGGTAGTCTCCGCTTATCGCCTTCTTCGCACAATTTAAGACCTTTCTCCTAGTACAGGTCCTAGGCTTGGGCTACAGTCATCTTTTGGAAATAGCCTTTGGACTCGAGCGTCTTAAATTCTTCAACTGATCTTGGCTTAGATCCGTCATCCGGAATAACATCTTGATCCTTCCCCTGTCGGAATGCCACCGTAATGTTCAACACTTCTTCAATGCGGGCATCCGTCTTTTTATCGAACTCTATCATCCCTGCTTCTACAATTTTCCTTTTCTCTGACATAGGCACATCAGAGTGTTCGATCGGCAGAGTCACTGGAAGTTTTTGATTATTGAGGCGGTCACATGACCTATTTGGGGTTTCAACAATCATTAATGTCAAGTCCTTGAATGTTCCCCCTCCCGCCTTTCCTTCTTCTTCTCACCTTCTTCTTCTTTTCAAACTCCTTAGGTACTCCTCTTCCCCTTTTTGGCATCATCAAAGGAGAGAGGAACCCCAGGGAGTATGCTGCGAGCATGAAATCGAGTCTACCGAGAGCGGAGTTCGCTTGGAGTCTGCGGGCATGCGATAAGCTATTCGAAACTCTAAATGAGTGGCTTTTGACTCGGCTACCACCGTTTATTTTAGCTATGAGAAGGTTGAATTTCGCATTCATATGTTCTTCAAGACGCAAAATTTCTTTTCTTTGGAATTCACGTAGTAGCTCCATTTCCGTTGTGTGAGAGGCATGCAATCTCTCAATATATGCCTGCATTCTCTGCTTCATATCGGATTGTCGGCCTCCAAACAAGCATCTTATTGTACAATACCTTGAAATAGCGAAATTGCTCGTATCGCATTGCACTCTGCTGTTGAGACCACTCCCTGATCCTTACCACTATCCCTCTCAAATCTACTGTGAGGGTGGCATCTCTATTGTTCAAGCGTAAATCTAGTGAGTCCTGGTGCCGTTCGATCTTCTCAATCTCTTCACAGATATTCTTGAAGACGTCACGAATCTCAGTTGTCACACCTGATTCAACTGCCGGCCATTCTGCATCGAAATCAAAGTTTGCTGGCACAATAAAGTCAGTAGGGATTACAGGATCTTCTCGTATGGTGAATCGTCACTGCTCTTTAGAGGTCTCTACTTCTAGCTCAGGCAACTCGATCGAAAAGGGAAAAACTTGCTCAAAAGCATCATCACACACATAAGGGATTGATTGTGCGGTCTATGCCTGTGATGTTCCTGGTGGAGTCGGTATTGCTGCAGCTGTGGGAGCCTGTGCAGATGACTTGGGTACAGATGGGCCTTGTCGAGTGGGTTGGCCAACTGACTGAGCCTCAGCTGCCTTAACAACTTCTTCGGCCTCAGTAGATTTTTCTAAGTGAAGTATTGGGTCCTCGGCTGCAACATCAGCGTCATCGGATGATGATAAAACATGGGGGCTTGGTTCATCATCAAAGTTGAATGTTTGATGAGCAACTTTAAAACTCGACTGACTCGTCTGTGGGAGAACATCCTCAGTTGGGTCCTTTTGATGTTCAACTGGTGTGGACTCAGCTTTATCCTCAGACCCCAGAAATGATATGTCAGGATTCTCTTGGGAGTCATGAAGTGCACTTATCTCTTTCTCAGATTCAGTGCTTGGAACAGGATGAATGTTCTGTGTCTCTTGAGCTTTACCCAGGGAAGTCTCAACCTCCCTTAGGCCTTCACTACCTCCAACAGTCTCAACTGCAGCGAGGCCTTCAGCAGTCCCTTCGACAGTCGCAACTGTGTGAGGGTCTTCAACATTGGCATCCATAGGAGTCTCAACCCTTGGATTGCGCTTTCACTGCCTAGAGTGTTAACTCCTGGGACATTTCCATCCTGTGTGCCTCAACTGTAGTAGCATGTCATCGACCTTCAAGCGGTGACACTTCAGCTAAGACAGACTCAACTGTCCGAGCTTCGTCAATGTCAATCTGCTGTGGTTATTTCTCAGTTTCCATTTCGCCTCTTGTCTTCAATATAGAGTTATCTGCAGCATCCTCTGACCCTGCTACAGTGGAGTGAGTTTCCACCTCAGCTGGCACACCAGCTGAGTGACTGATGATGGGGTCACTCTTCTCCGGACTCGCGACTGTTTCTGTTGAGTGCTTAGCCGCCGGGGCAGGTGGTAAAACACCTTCAGTAGGGGTTGGCTCAACTTGGGTGCCCAAAGTTCCAGCTTCATCGCCAATTCCCTTAGACCCATCTTCCGATAGCACATGGGATATGGCTGCAGCGATGTATGTGGCAATCTGCTGCACCACTCCCAATAGGTCAATTTGTAGGATAGATTGAGACGACTCTCATGGTCCTTCCGACATGTGCTGCTCATGTATTATTCTGGATTCCTTAAGAGCCTGCTGCAAATCTGATTTTTCTATTGCAGCAATGGGATCCATGTCTTCATCACTCTCTGAGAACCCATCCAGATGAGTGCGAGTGTGTTCTAGAGTTCCGGTAGCGTGCATATCTTGGCTTTCTTGAGGGCTTCGCTTCCTGGATGCTTTGGCCTTTTCTTTCTCCTTGCGGATGTGTAGAATATTGAAATTATCCTCATCCAGGCACAAGACGTGTCGTCGACTTTCGAGAAATTGCAACAACTTCTCTTCTTCTTCGATAAACTTAGGGTGATTAAATCACTGGCCGTAGTGGCTTAGCTTCCACACCCTCCATTCACATAGACGGTGCTGAATGTCCGGGTATACGGGTGAATACATGATGACATCATCATCGTCATGTTCTTCTTGTCCTTTCTTTTTTTCGGGATGGAAGGCAAGATATTCTCGCCGCTCTTGACTTCACCCGGCGTCAAGTAGCGGTGGAGAGACAATCGCATACCGAAGTCTTACGGGCCTCTGCTGTTCACCTCATCGACTTGGCGCTTTCATCTACTACTTTAGGAGACCGCACTTCCTCGAGCTTGGCGAGCTCTGGTGTGTGCTCCCAGGTGAGTGGCGATTCAACTCGTCTATTCGCTCGAAAGCTTGAAGATTCTTCTTCTTTTTAGTTCAAACCAGGAATTTAAGTTCTTCTTCTTCTTCTCCCGATTCTCTGCGGCGGGGCCGGGCATCTTTCTTGGAGAGCCTTCCCGGATTTGGCATCCTTTTCTTTTGTATGGTGGAGAAAGGGATTGTTGCTTCATTCTCGGCCTCGGCAGGGGTAGGAGACACCTAGTGCATGGGCGGCGACTCGGTTGGAGAGGGCAGTGCGTCTTTTCTTGGCTACGAGGGCAACCTTCTTCTTCGCAGTTCTTAGGGCAACTTTCTTCTTGGGAGGAGAGGTAACGGCCGTGTCCTCGGGTTCACCGATTCCCCCTCGCCTTGTATCCGCCCTCTTCGCGTGGGCTCTCTTCCGGGCTCCTGAGAGATTCGCCACTAAACATCTTCTATTGACATGGAAAGGTTTTCCATGTCGAAGAGGAATGCCACTTCACTTCCATCGGTGGCCAATCACAGGCCATATCCAAGAGATCCTCCAAAGGATCCATCTCCCTTGAATGACTTATTTACAACGTTAAGCGAGTCTGGCATACACGAACTCCGCCCAGTTGACTTTCTTGCTCTGTATGATCGCAACCATGACGATCAGCTTAGTCTTTGACAGCTGGTTGAAGCTGCCAAACTTCATGTGTACACACTTAGAGATGACATCCATCAACTTGTGATAGTCGTTGCTTCATCAATTTCTTCTCAATTTGTGTAGATCACCTTAGCGAAGACACTCACGGTTTGGCTACCTCTTTCCATGCGAGCTGCCAAGTCAACATCAACCGTTTATCTCATTCATGCCTTGACGACAACAAGCGATTAATCGCAAGGTCCTTAGCTGTTATCACAATGTCCTTGCGGTGGACAGAGGACTTGATTCCTTCGTCCTACACTTCCGCACTAACGTAGAACTGCGCCACCTCTTCAAGGTAGGTGTGCGAATACTCCAAAGTCAGAAAAGCCTTAAGACTACACTTTTCCAACATTTGCAATCTTCTTCACTAGGGTTTCATCCGAACCCTGTTTCACCATGCCTTCAAAATCCACGAACGGACCTGAGTGGATTTGCTTCGATAACTTGACGAAATCAAACTTCGGTGCCATTTTTAGGAATTTTTACCAATTAAAACTTGAAGAACTAGTTTGAGGACACTTAGGGTTTTCGAGAGAGAAAAATGGCTTGCTTTCTTTTGCTTGAAGATGAACAGTTTCCGAGTGAGAGAGAGAACTGGAAAAATGAATATATAAGGGTTATGAAAGGACATGTCTTTGATTTTTGAAATTTGATCAAGATCAATGGCTCAGATTTAGCATGTCAAACCGCATTTAATTCTTCTCATTTAATGTGGCAGCATTTATATCCAATCATATGCTTACTGTGCAGCTTTTGACTGTACCCATAATTATTATGCTAACGTCATCCTTAAAAACATTCCCGCTCATTTAAAACGACTGCGTTTTTGGCACTTAGCTCATAAATGACTTAGCTTATGTGAGAAACTTATTCAATTCTCACTTCCCATCTTCCATCTCTTCTGATTGAGTCTTCTGAGTGTTAACTCAGCTCAATTAACCCTAGCTCATGCTTAAGCTCTTCAAATCTTGATTCACATAAGGGCTTGGTGAATATGTCAGCTAACTATTTATCAGTTGAGATATATTCCAAAGTGATGTCTTTCTTTTCAACATGATCTCTTATAAAATGATATCCTCATCAATGTGCTTTGTTCTTGAATGCAACACAAGATTCGAGTGATTGCAATAGCACTTATGTTATCACACATAATTGAAATCTCCTTTTCTTCAATTTCATAATCTCTCAATCTCATTGTCTCATTCACAATACTGGGCACAAATTGCCGCGACCTATATACTCGCCCCGGTGTAGATGTGGCTATTGAGTTTTTCTTCTTACTAAACCAGAAACCAATCTGTTTCGAAGCATTTGACATGTACAAGTACTCTTCCCGTCAACTCTACATCCAAAGATAGTTTGAGTCCGAGTAACCAATAAGCTTGAATCCACCTTCCTTTGGATACCATAAGCCAACTTCCTGGCATCTCTTCAAGTATCTTAGGATTCTCTTAGGCTTTGTCATGTGTCTCTCTTTTGGTGCAGATTGAAATCTTGCACTTACACCTACTGCAAAGGTGATGTCTGGTCTGCTGGCTGTTAAGTAGAGCAATGATCCAATATGTGCTCTATACCTTGTTTGATCTACAACTCTACCATCTGCATCCATGTCCATCTTGACTGACGTGTTCATTGGTATTTTCACAGAAGACTTCTTTTCCATACCAAATTTCTTCATTAAATCTCTGGTATACTTTGTTTGACTTATGAAAGTTCCATCCTTCAATTGCTTAACTTGAAGTCCTAGGAAGAAAGTCAACTCTCCCATCATGCTCATTTCAAATTTGCCTTGCATGAGGTTTGAAAACTTATCACACAACTCTATGTTTGTGGATCCAAAAATGATATCATCCACATATATTTGAACAAGCGTATACTCTCTCCATCTTGAATTACAAGAGTGTTCTGTCCACTTTGCCTTTGGTGAATCCATTTTCGATTAGAAATTGAGATAATGTATCATACCATGCTCTTGGTGCTGTTTCAATCCATATAATGCTTTCTTGAGCTTGTACACCTTATCTCCAATAGTCTTACTCTCAAACCTGGAGGTTGTTCAACATAAACTTCTTCCTCTAACAGTCCGTTTAAGAATGCACTTTTCACATCCATTTGATATACAATGAAGTTCTTGTGTGTGTAGCATAGGCATGAAACATCCTTGTTAAACTTCTAATCTTGCAACGAGGCAAAGGTTTCATCAAAATCTATTCCCTCTTCTTGGCAATACCCTTTGGCTACCAATCTTGCTTTGTTTCTTACCACAGATCCTTCCTCATTCATCTTGTTTCTGAAAACCCATTTTGTGCCATTAACATTCTGATGGGTTGGTCTCTGCACCAATTCCCATACTTTGTTCCTTTCAAACTGATCCAGCTCTTCTTGCATGGCTTGAATCCAATATGTATCATCCAGTGCTTGAGACACATCTTTTGCCTCTATTTGGGAAATAAAACACGTATGCTTGCTGAGCTCTGGATCTAGTTCTTACACCATCTCTAACATCTCCAATACTAGCTCTGGTGGATGGTCTCTCAACCATCTTACATCAAGTTGACGCAAATCAGCTGGGTCCAGCTGTCTCGCAGCTGTGTTGTCTTGAGCAGCTCTTTCATTATCATTCAGCTGTAGACTTTCCAGCTGTCTTTGAGATTCAACTATCTCATCTTCCTCTTGGTTGATTATTCTTACTTCAGCTTCAACATAAGGACTCCTCTGCATAGTTGGCTGATTCAGCTTATCAACTAACTCTTCAATGTCTTCTCCATTCACATTAGGTTCATAAAAAACCACATGAATAGACTCTTCCGTGACCATAGTCCTCTTGTTCAACACTACTGTAGGCTTGGCTCTCGAGTATCCCAAAACATACTTCGCACGACTTTAACATCAAAAGCCTTTAGATTATCTTGCAATTGTTGTGGATGAAGCATTTACATCCAAATAATCTATAATATGCAATATTTGGCTTTCTCAAAGTCCATATCTCATGAGGAGTCTTGGTAAATGCCATTTATCATGCATCTATTTTGAGCATAACATGCGGTGTTAATGGCTTGACCCAAAATCTCTTAGGCAATCCGACCGGCTAACATGGTCCTTGCGGCTTCTTTGGGATTCTGTTCCTTCTTTCGGCTATTCCATTTTCTTTGTGGAGTTCTTCTTTGAGGATAACTCATGAGCAATACCATTTTCAACCACGATCCAGAGTTATTATCCATTGGCAAGCTCGGTTCCTCTATTAGACCTTATCTTTATAATGGTTTGGCTCTTTTCATCGATTTGATATTACGCAAAGTTTCCTTCTTTTTGCACATGAAGATTGTCCATGTATATCTTAAATAATCATCTATCATCACTAAGGTGTATTTTCTTTCCACTTATCTTTGGTTGGTTCAAGCGGACGAATAAATCCGTATCACGACGGAATGATATCAACTTGTTGAAGAAGGACTAGGCTTCTCTTGAATGAAGATTTGATCTTAACCCGCATCGGCATGCATCACATACACTTTCCTTCTTGTACAACTTGCGAGGTTTGGCAATCCTTCCATAAGATGACTCCTTACAAACATTGATTGCATACGGTTAGATATTTCGCTAAACAACGTACCACGCTTGACTTGATTGTGTTGTGCTCTTTCTAATGAGATAGGTGCTTGGTGTAATGATGACCGGTCTACCACATACATGTTCTTACATGCAGATCCTTTACAACACTATTTTATTTGATTCGTATCTTTAATCTAGCACACTCCCATCTTGAATCAACATTGCCGTAGCCGCTTATCCGCGAGTTGGCTGATCTTAATAGGTTGAAGTTGAGGCCTTCAACATAAGCAACATATGTGATCTTTAATCAATTTCCTTGATGGATCCCACGATTACCTTTTATTTCCCCTGGAGCTTCATTTCCCATTGCCTTTTTCTTGTTTCTGTCATATGTGGAACAACCACTATCCATGTACCAGGTTCATGGCACTCAGTTGTTCATGAACTTGCAATCAAGGAAATTAGTTTTTAGGTACCCATACTTGCACAGGTCTGAGGGGTTAGTGCTATAAGATGATCCCACCTATAGAAAAATGATTTGACTCTAGAGGTTGCCATCTGCTCATGCCATAATCATAATTCACTTTGGCAAATTGCTTGGGGGCTTTAGGTTCATACAAGTGTCTCTTTTGTTTGTATGCCTATGTGTGTTTTTAGCAATTGCCTTCTTTCAGCTTAGTTGTGATATTTCTGAGGGTAGTGCCTGGGTGCATGTGTGCTGATAATAACTCTTTTGCCTTTGGAATGACCTTTGCTGAGGTTTAGGTCTTTACCCGTCTGAGCATATTCCATTGGTCTTTCTTGATTTTTCACATTGTTCCAATCGATTGGCTTGAGTGAGTTTCTACCATTCCCATCATATGTGTTTCTTTGATAGAACCAGGGTTTTTGGTAGCTACCCATTTATTCTTTCAAAGTCTTTTTCTTTGGGTTCTTTGAGAACTCTGCTGGTTTCTTCTCGGTATCCTCTCGACATACTCATTGGTACATTTTTTTCCTTTCCCTTTATACCCCAACACCCGGTTTGTTTGTGATTGTGCTAGGAATGAATGTGGGTCGATATTTGGTGTTTTAGGTTTTGAGATGCTTCATTAGCAATCCTTTTCCAAAATCACTCTAGGAGTTTGAGCGTGAGCAGGTGAATCTATGCTGTATTATCTCCACATTCTTTTTTGACTCGTGATAAGGTCATCAAATGATTTGGATACGCTTTTTAAATAAAGCGATCACATTTTGAGATCATTTTCTCTTTTTCTATAGGCTATCTCCGCTATTAGTTTGTCATTCTC